>OY998185.1:44843716-46093716 GCA_963921935.1 Galeruca laticollis
CTAAACTTAGAGGAACCAGCCAAATATCGCTAAGGCGAATTTCCCTTCTCGTACAACAGTTAAGATATTTCTTCTGTTCAATGAAAAAACTTCTAGTTCAGACAATCTTCAATAGATGGTACCACTTATAAATTTTTCACATATTCTCGGCACCCAGCTACTTAAGTAAGTGTCTAGATAATGGGAGAGTGGTAGGGTGGGGCTAGTATAGCTGGCGTTCTGTTTCAAATTACAAACTTTCTCATTTCCTCATAAAACACTTAAGATATTCCTTCTGATCAATGAAAAAACTTCTAGTTCAGACAATTTCCAATAGATGGCAGCACTTATAAATTTTTCACATATACTCGGCACCCAGCTACTTAAGTGAGTGTCTAGATAATGGGAGAGTGGTAGGGTGGGTCAAGTATAGCTGGCGTTCTGTTTCAAATTACAAACTTTCTCATTTCTTGATAAAACAGTTAAGATATTTCTTCTGTTCAATGAAAAAACTTCTAGTTCAGACAATCTTCAATAGATGGTACCACTTATAAATTTTTCACATATTCTCGGCACCCAGCTACTTAAGTAAGTGTCTAGATAATGGGAGAGTGGTAGGGTGGGGCTAGTATAGCTGGCGTTCTGTTTCAAATTACAAACTTTCTCATTTCCTCATAAAACACTTAAGATATTCCTTCTGTTCAATGAAAGAACTTCTAGTTCAGACAATTTCCAATAGATGGCACCACTTATAAATTCTTCACATATACTCGGCACCCAGCTACTTAAGTAAGTGTCTAGATAATGGGAAAGCGGCAGGGTGGGTCTAGTATAGCTGGCGTTCTGTTTCAAATTACAAACTTTCTCATTTCCTCATAAAAGAGTTAAGATATTTCTTCTGTTCAATCAAAAAACTTATAGTTCAGACAATTTCCAATAGATGGCACCACTTTTAAATTCTTCACATATACTCGGCACCCAGCTACTTAAGTAAGTGTCTAGATAATGGGAGAGTGGCAGGGTGGGGCTAGTATAGCTGGGTTTCTGTTTCAAATTACAAACTTTCTCATTTCCTCATAAAACAGTTAAGATATGTCTTCTGTTCAATGAAAAAACTTATAGTTCAGACAATTTCCAATAGATGGCACCACTTATAAATTCTTCACATATACTCGGCACCCAGCTACTTAAGTAAGTGTCTAGATAATGGGAGAGCGGCAGGGTGGGTCTAGTATAGCTGGCGTTCTGTTTCAAATTACAAACTTTCTCATTTCCTCATAAAAGAGTTAAGATATTTCTTCTGTTCAATCAAAAAACTTATAGTTCAGACAATTTCCAATAGATGGCACCACTTTTAAATTCTTCACATATACTCGGCACCCAGCTACTTAAGTAAGTGTCTAGATAATGGGAGAGTGGCAGGGTGGGGCTAGTATAGCTGGGTTTCTGTTTCAAATTACAAACTTTCTCATTTCCTCATAAAACAGTTAAGATATGTCTTCTGTTCAATGAAAAAACTTATACTTCAGACAATTTCCAATAGATGGCACCACTTATAAATTTTTCACATATACTCGGCACCCAGCTACTTAAGTAAGTGTCTAGATAATGGGAAAGTGGTAGGGTGGGGCTAGTATAGCTGGCGTTCTGTTTCAAATTACAAACTTTCTCATTTCCTCATAAAACAGTTAAGATATTTCTTCTGTTCAATGAAAAAACTTATAGTTCAGACAATTTCCAATAGATGGTACCACTTATAAATTCTTCACATATACTCGGCACCCAGCTACTTAAGTAAGTGTCTAGATAATGGGAGAGCGGCAGGGTGGGTCTAGTATAGCTGGCGTTCTGTTTCAAATTACAAACTTTCTCATTTCCTCATAAAAGAGTTGAGATATTTCTTCTGTTCAATCAAAAAACTTATAGTTCAGACAATTTCCAATAGATGGCACCACTTTTAAATTCTTCACATATACTCGGCACCCAGCTACTTAAGTAAGTGTCTAGATAATGGGAGAGTGGCAGGGTGGGGCTAGTATAGCTGGCGTTCTGTTTCAAATTACAAACTTTCTCATTTCCTCATAAAACAGTTAAGATATTTCTTCTGTTCAATGAAAAAACTTATAGTTCAGACAATTTCCAATAGATGGTACCACTTATAAATTCTTCACATATACTCGGCACCCAGCTACTTAAGTAAGCGTCTAGATAATGGGAGAGCGGCAGGGTGGGTCTAGTATAGCTGGCGTTCTGTTTCAAATTACAAACTTTCTCATTCCTTGATAAAACACTTAAGATATTCCTTCTGTTCAATGAAAGAACTTCTAGTTCAGACAATTTCCAATAGATGGCACCACTTTTAAATTCTTCACATATACTCGGCACCCAGCTACTTAAGTAAGTGTCTAGATAATGGGAGAGTGGCAGGGTGGGGCTAGTATAGCTGGCGTTCTGTTTCAAATTACAAACTTTCTCATTTCCTCATAAAACACTTAAGATATTCCTTCTGTTCAATGAAAAAACTTCTAGTTCAGACAATTTCCAATAGATGGCACCACTTATAAATTTTCACATATACTCGGCACCCAGCTACTTAAGTAAGTGTCTAGATAATGGGAGAGCGGCAGGGTGGGTCTAGTATAGCTGGCGTTCTGTTTCAAATTACAAACTTTCTCATTTCTTGATAAAACAGTTAAGATATTCCTTCTGTTCAATGAAAAAACTTCTAGTTCAGACAATTTCCAATAGATGGCACCACTTTTAAATTCTTCACATATACTCGGCACCCAGCTACTTAAGTAAGTGTCTAGATAATGGGAGAGTGGCAGGGTGGGGCTAGTATAGCTGGCGTTCTGTTTCAAATTACAAACTTTCTCATTTCCTCATAAAACACTTAAGATATTCCTTTTGTTCAATGAAAAAACTTCTAGTTCAGACAATTTCCAATAGATGGCACCACTTATAAATTTTCACATATACTCGGCACCCAGCTACTTAAGTAAGTGTCTAGATAATGGGAGAGTGGTAGGGTGGGGCTAGTATAGCTGGCGTTCTGTTTCAAATTACAAACTTTCTCATTTCCTCATAAAACACTTAAGATATTCCTTCTGTTCAATGAAAAAACTTATAGTTCAGACAATTTCCCATAGATGGTACCACTTATAAATTTTTCACATATACTCGGCACCCAGCTACTTAAGTAAGTGTCTAGATAATGGGAGAGTGGTTGGGTGGGGCTAGTATAGCTGGCGTTCTGTTTCAAATTACAAACTTTCTCATTTCTTGATAAAACAGTTAAGATATTTCTTCTAATCAATGAAAAAACTTATAGTTCAGACAATTTCCAATAGATGGCACCACTTATAAATTCTTCACATATACTCGGCACCCAGCTACTTGAGTAAGTGTCCAGATAATAGGAGAGTGGCAGGGTGGGTCTAGTATAGCTGGCGTTCTGTTTCAAATTACAAATTTTCTCATTTCCTCATAAAAGAGTTAAGATATTTCTTCTGTTCAATCAAAAAACTTATAGTTAAGACAATTTCCAATAGATGGCACCACTTATAAATTTTTCACATATTCTCGGCACCCAGCTACTTAAGTAAGTGTCTAGATAATGGGAGAGTGGTAGGGTGGGGCTAGTATAGCTGGCGTTCTGTTTCAAATTATGAACTTTCTCATTTCCTCATAAAACACTTAAGATATTCCTTCTGTTCAATGAAAGAACTTCTAGTTCAGACAATTTCCAATAGATGGCACCACTTATAAATTCTTCACATATACTCGGAACCCAGCTACTTAAGTAAGTGTCTAGATAATGGGAGAGCGGCAGGGTGGGTCTAGTATAGCTGGCGTTCTGTTTCAAATTACAAACTTTCTCATTTCCTCATAAAACAGTTAAGATATTTCTTCTGTTCAATGAAAAAATTTATAGTTCAGACAATTTCCAATAGATGGCACCACTTATAAATTCTTCACATATACTCGGCACCCAGCTACTTAAGTAAGTGTCTAGATAATGGGAGAGCGGCAGGGTGGGTCTAGTATAGCTGGCGTTCTGTTTCAAATTACAAACTTTCTCATTTCCTCATAAAAGAGTTAAGATATTTCTTCTGTTCAATCAAAAAACTTATAGTTCAGACAATTTCCAATAGATGGCACCACTTTTAAATTCTTCACATATACTCGGCACCCAGCTACTTAAGTAAGTGTCTAGATAATGGGAGAGTGGCAGGGTGGGGCTAGTATAGCTGGCGTTCTGTTTCAAATTACAAACTTTCTCATTTCCTCATAAAACACTTAAGATATTCCTTCTGATCAATGAAAAAACTTCTAGTTCAGACAATTTCCAATAGATGGCACCACTTATAAATTTTTCACATATACTCGGCACCCAGCTACTTAAGTAAGTGTCTAGATAATGGGAGAGTGGTAGGGTGGGTCAAGTATAGCTGGCGTTCTGTTTCAAATTACAAACTTTCTCATTTCTTGATAAAACAGTTAAGATATTTCTTCTGTTCAATGAAAAAACTTCTAGTTCAGACAATCTTCAATAGATGGTACCACTTATAAATTTTTCACATATTCTCGGCACCCAGCTACTTAAGTAAGTGTCTAGATAATGGGAGAGTGGTAGGGTGGGGCTAGTATAGCTGGCGTTCTGTTTCAAATTACAAACTTTCTCATTTCCTCATAAAACACTTAAGATATTCCTTCTGTTCAATGAAAGAACTTCTAGTTCAGACAATTTCCAATAGATGGCACCACTTATAAATTCTTCACATATACTCGGCACCCAGCTACTTAAGTAAGTGTCTAGATAATGGGAGAGCGGCAGGGTGGGTCTAGTATAGCTGGCGTTCTGTTTCAAATTACAAACTTTCTCATTTCCTCATAAAAGAGTTAAGATATTTCTTCTGTTCAATCAAAAAACTTATAGTTCAGACAATTTCCAATAGATGGCACCACTTTTAAATTCTTCACATATACTCGGCACCCAGCTACTTAAGTAAGTGTCTAGATAATGGGAGAGCGGCAGGGTGGGTCTAGTATAGCTGGCGTTCTGTTTCAAATTACAAACTTTCTCATTTCCTCATAAAAGAGTTAAGATATTTCTTCTGTTCAATCAAAAAACTTATAGTTCAGACAATTTCCAATAGATGGCACCACTTTTAAATTCTTCACATATACTCGGCACCCAGCTACTTAAGTAAGTGTCTAGATAATGGGAGAGTGGCAGGGTGGGGCTAGTATAGCTGGCGTTCTGTTTCAAATTACAAACTTTCTCATTTCCTCATAAAACACTTAAGATATTCCTTCTGTTCAATGAAAAAACTTCTAGTTCAGACAATTTCCAATAGATGGCACCACTTATAAATTTTCACATATACTCGGCACCCAGCTACTTAAGTAAGTGTCTAGATAATGGGAGAGCGGCAGGGTGGGTCTAGTATAGCTGGCGTTCTGTTTCAAATTACAAACTTTCTCATTTCTTGATAAAACAGTTAAGATATTCCTTCTGTTCAATGAAAAAACTTCTAGTTCAGACAATTTCCAATAGATGGCACCACTTTTAAATTCTTCACATATACTCGGCACCCAGCTACTTAAGTAAGTGTCTAGATAATGGGAGAGTGGCAGGGTGGGGCTAGTATAGCTGGCGTTCTGTTTCAAATTACAAACTTTCTCATTTCCTCATAAAACACTTAAGATATTCCTTTTGTTCAATGAAAAAACTTCTAGTTCAGACAATTTCCAATAGATGGCACCACTTATAAATTTTCACATATACTCGGCACCCAGCTACTTAAGTAAGTGTCTAGATAATGGGAGAGTGGTAGGGTGGGGCTAGTATAGCTGGCGTTCTGTTTCAAATTACAAACTTTCTCATTTCCTCATAAAACACTTAAGATATTCCTTCTGTTCAATGAAAAAACTTATAGTTCAGACAATTTCCCATAGATGGTACCACTTATAAATTTTTCACATATACTCGGCACCCAGCTACTTAAGTAAGTGTCTAGATAATGGGAGAGTGGTTGGGTGGGGCTAGTATAGCTGGCGTTCTGTTTCAAATTACAAACTTTCTCATTTCTTGATAAAACAGTTAAGATATTTCTTCTAATCAATGAAAAAACTTATAGTTCAGACAATTTCCAATAGATGGCACCACTTATAAATTCTTCACATATACTCGGCACCCAGCTACTTGAGTAAGTGTCCAGATAATAGGAGAGTGGCAGGGTGGGTCTAGTATAGCTGGCGTTCTGTTTCAAATTACAAATTTTCTCATTTCCTCATAAAAGAGTTAAGATATTTCTTCTGTTCAATCAAAAAACTTATAGTTAAGACAATTTCCAATAGATGGCACCACTTATAAATTTTTCACATATTCTCGGCACCCAGCTACTTAAGTAAGTGTCTAGATAATGGGAGAGTGGTAGGGTGGGGCTAGTATAGCTGGCGTTCTGTTTCAAATTATGAACTTTCTCATTTCCTCATAAAACACTTAAGATATTCCTTCTGTTCAATGAAAGAACTTCTAGTTCAGACAATTTCCAATAGATGGCACCACTTATAAATTCTTCACATATACTCGGAACCCAGCTACTTAAGTAAGTGTCTAGATAATGGGAGAGCGGCAGGGTGGGTCTAGTATAGCTGGCGTTCTGTTTCAAATTACAAACTTTCTCATTTCCTCATAAAACAGTTAAGATATTTCTTCTGTTCAATGAAAAAATTTATAGTTCAGACAATTTCCAATAGATGGCACCACTTATAAATTCTTCACATATACTCGGCACCCAGCTACTTAAGTAAGTGTCTAGATAATGGGAGAGCGGCAGGGTGGGTCTAGTATAGCTGGCGTTCTGTTTCAAATTACAAACTTTCTCATTTCCTCATAAAAGAGTTAAGATATTTCTTCTGTTCAATCAAAAAACTTATAGTTCAGACAATTTCCAATAGATGGCACCACTTTTAAATTCTTCACATATACTCGGCACCCAGCTACTTAAGTAAGTGTCTAGATAATGGGAGAGTGGCAGGGTGGGGCTAGTATAGCTGGCGTTCTGTTTCAAATTACAAACTTTCTCATTTCCTCATAAAACACTTAAGATATTCCTTCTGATCAATGAAAAAACTTCTAGTTCAGACAATTTCCAATAGATGGCACCACTTATAAATTTTTCACATATACTCGGCACCCAGCTACTTAAGTAAGTGTCTAGATAATGGGAGAGTGGTAGGGTGGGTCAAGTATAGCTGGCGTTCTGTTTCAAATTACAAACTTTCTCATTTCTTGATAAAACAGTTAAGATATTTCTTCTGTTCAATGAAAAAACTTCTAGTTCAGACAATCTTCAATAGATGGTACCACTTATAAATTTTTCACATATTCTCGGCACCCAGCTACTTAAGTAAGTGTCTAGATAATGGGAGAGTGGTAGGGTGGGGCTAGTATAGCTGGCGTTCTGTTTCAAATTACAAACTTTCTCATTTCCTCATAAAACACTTAAGATATTCCTTCTGTTCAATGAAAGAACTTCTAGTTCAGACAATTTCCAATAGATGGCACCACTTATAAATTCTTCACATATACTCGGCACCCAGCTACTTAAGTAAGTGTCTAGATAATGGGAGAGCGGCAGGGTGGGTCTAGTATAGCTGGCGTTCTGTTTCAAATTACAAACTTTCTCATTTCCTCATAAAAGAGTTAAGATATTTCTTCTGTTCAATCAAAAAACTTATAGTTCAGACAATTTCCAATAGATGGCACCACTTTTAAATTCTTCACATATACTCGGCACCCAGCTACTTAAGTAAGTGTCTAGATAATGGGAGAGTGGCAGGGTGGGGCTAGTATAGCTGGGTTTCTGTTTCAAATTACAAACTTTCTCATTTCTTGATAAAACAGTTAAGATATTTCTTCTAATCAATGAAAAAACTTATAGTTCAGACAATTTCCAATAGATGGCACCACTTATAAATTCTTCACATATACTCGGCACCCAGCTACTTGAGTAAGTGTCCAGATAATAGGAGAGTGGCAGGGTGGGTCTAGTATAGCTGGCGTTCTGTTTCAAATTACAAATTTTCTCATTTCCTCATAAAAGAGTTAAGATATTTCTTCTGTTCAATCAAAAAACTTATAGTTAAGACAATTTCCAATAGATGGCACCACTTATAAATTTTTCACATATACTCGGCACCCAGCTACTTAAGTAAGTGTCTAGATAATGGGAGAGCGGCAGGGTGGGTCTAGTATAGCTGGCGTTCTGTTTCAAATTACAAACTTTCTCATTTCCTCATAAAAGAGTTAAGATATTTCTTCTGTTCAATCAAAAAACTTATAGTTCAGACAATTTCCAATAGATGGCACCACTTTTAAATTCTTCACATATACTCGGCACCCAGCTACTTAAGTAAGTGTCTAGATAATGGGAGAGTGGCAGGGTGGGGCTAGTATAGCTGGCGTTTTGTTTCAAATTACAAACTTTCTCATTTCTTGATAAAACAGTTAAGATATTTCTTCTAATCAATGAAAAAACTTATAGTTCAGACAATTTCCAATAGATGGCACCACTTATAAATTCTTCACATATACTCGGCACCCAGCTACTTGAGTAAGTGTCCAGATAATAGGAGAGTGGCAGGGTGGGTCTAGTATAGCTGGCGTTCTGTTTCAAATTACAAATTTTCTCATTTCCTCATAAAAGAGTTAAGATATTTCTTCTGTTCAATCAAATCACTTATAGTTAAGACAATTTCCAATAGATGGCACCACTTATAAATTTTTCACATATTCTCGGCACCCAGCTACTTAAGTAAGTGTCTAGATAATGGGAGAGTGGTAGGGTGGGGCTAGTATAGCTGGCGTTCTGTTTCAAATTATGAACTTTCTCATTTCCTCATAAAACACTTAAGATATTCCTTCTGTTCAATGAAAGAACTTCTAGTTCAGACAATTTCCAATAGATGGCACCACTTATAAATTCTTCACATATACTCGGAACCCAGCTACTTAAGTAAGTGTCTAGATAATGGGAGAGCGGCAGGGTGGGTCTAGTATAGCTGGCGTTCTGTTTCAAATTACAAACTTTCTCATTTCCTCATAAAACAGTTAAGATATTTCTTCTGTTCAATGAAAAAATTTATAGTTCAGACAATTTCCAATAGATGGCACCACTTATAAATTCTTCACATATACTCGGCACCCAGCTACTTAAGTAAGTGTCTAGATAATGGGAGAGCGGCAGGGTGGGTCTAGTATAGCTGGCGTTCTGTTTCAAATTACAAACTTTCTCATTTCCTCATAAAAGAGTTAAGATATTTCTTCTGTTCAATCAAAAAACTTATAGTTCAGACAATTTCCAATAGATGGCACCACTTTTAAATTCTTCACATATACTCGGCACCCAGCTACTTAAGTAAGTGTCTAGATAATGGGAGAGTGGCAGGGTGGGGCTAGTATAGCTGGCGTTCTGTTTCAAATTACAAACTTTCTCATTTCCTCATAAAACACTTAAGATATTCCTTCTGTTCAATGAAAGAACTTCTAGTTCAGACAATTTCCAATAGATGGCACCACTTATAAATTCTTCACATATACTCGGCACCCAGCTACTTAAGTAAGTGTCTAGATAATGGGAGAGCGGCAGGGTGGGTCTAGTATAGCTGGCGTTCTGTTTCAAATTACAAACTTTCTCATTTCCTCATAAAAGAGTTAAGATATTTCTTCTGTTCAATCAAAAAACTTATAGTTCAGACAATTTCCAATAGATGGCACCACTTTTAAATTCTTCACATATACTCGGCACCCAGCTACTTAAGTAAGTGTCTAGATAATGGGAGAGTGGCAGGGTGGGGCTAGTATAGCTGGGTTTCTGTTTCAAATTACAAACTTTCTCATTTCCTCATAAAACAGTTAAGATATGTCTTCTGTTCAATGAAAAAACTTATAGTTCAGACAATTTCCAATAGATGGCACCACTTATAAATTTTTCACATATACTCGGCACCCAGCTACTTAAGTAAGTGTCTAGATAATGGGAGAGTGGTAGGGTGGGGCTAGTATAGCTGGCGTTCTGTTTCAAATTACAAACTTTCTCATTTCTTGATAAAACAGTTAAGATATTCCTTCTGTTCAATGAAAAAACTTCTAGTTCAGACAATTTCCAATAGATGGCACCACTTTTAAATTCTTCACATATACTCGGCACCCAGCTACTTAAGTAAGTGTCTAGATAATGGGAGAGTGGCAGGGTGGGGCTAGTATAGCTGGCGTTCTGTTTCAAATTACAAACTTTCTCATTTCCTCATAAAACACTTAGGATATTCCTTCTGTTCAATGAAAAAACTTATAGTTCAGACAATTTCCAATAGATGGCACCACTTATAAATTTTTCACATATACTCGGCACCCAGCTACTTAAGTAAGTGTCTAGATAATGGGAGAGTGGTAGGGTGGGGCTAGTATAGCTGGCGTTCTGTTTCAAATTACAAACTTTCTCATTTCTTGATAAAACAGTTAAGATATTCCTTCTGTTCAATGAAAAAACTTCTAGTTCAGACAATTTCCAATAGATGGCACCACTTTTAAATTCTTCACATATACTCGGCACCCAGCTACTTAAGTAAGTGTCTAGATAATGGGAGAGTGGTAGGGTGGGGCTAGTATAGCTGGCGTTCTGTTTCAAATTACAAACTTTCTCATTTCCTCATAAAACAGTTAAGATATTTCTTCTGTTCAATGAAAAAACTTATAGTTCAGACAATTTCCAATAGATGGTACCACTTATAAATTCTTCACATATACTCGGCACCCAGCTACTTAAGTAAGTGTCTAGATAATGGGAGAGCGGCAGGGTGGGTCTAGTATAGCTGGCGTTCTGTTTCAAATTACAAACTTTCTCATTTCCTCATAAAAGAGTTGAGATATTTCTTCTGTTCAATCAAAAAACTTATAGTTCAGACAATTTCCAATAGATGGCACCACTTTTAAATTCTTCACATATACTCGGCACCCAGCTACTTAAGTAAGTGTCTAGATAATGGGAGAGTGGCAGGGTGGGGCTAGTATAGCTGGCGTTCTGTTTCAAATTACAAACTTTCTCATTTCCTCATAAAACACTTAAGATATTCCTTCTGATCAATGAAAAAACTTCTAGTTCAGACAATTTCCAATAGATGGCACCACTTATAAATTTTTCACATATACTCGGCACCCAGCTACTTAAGTAAGTGTCTAGATAATGGGAGAGTGGTAGGGTGGGGCAAGTATAGCTGGCGTTCTGTTTCAAATTACAAACTTTCTCATTTCTTGATAAAACAGTTAAGATATTTCTTCTGTTCAATGAAAAAACTTCTAGTTCAGACAATCTTCAATAGATGGTACCACTTATAAATTTTTCACATACTCTCGGCACCCAGCTACTTAAGTAAGTGTCTAGATAATGGGAGAGTGGTAGGGTGGGGCTAGTATAGCTGGCGTTCTGTTTCAAATTACAAACTTTCTCATTTCCTCATAAAACACTTAAGATATTCCTTCTGTTCAATGAAAGAACTTCTAGTTCAGACAATTTCCAATAGATGGCACCACTTATAAATTCTTCACATATACTCGGCACCCAGCTACTTAAGTAAGTGTCTAGATAATGGGAGAGTGGCAGGGTGGGGCTAGTATAGCTGGCGTTCTGTTTCAAATTACAAACTTTCTCATTTCCTCATAAAACACTTAAGATATTCCTTCTGTTCAATGAAAAAACTTCTAGTTCAGACAATTTCCAATAGATGGCACCACTTATAAATTTTCACATATACTCGGCACCCAGCTACTTAAGTAAGTGTCTAGATAATGGGAGAGTGGTAGGGTGGGGCTAGTATAGCTGGCGTTCTGTTTCAAATTACAAACTTTCTCATTTCCTCATAAAACACTTAAGATATTCCTTCTGTTCAATGAAAGAACTTCTAGTTCAGACAATTTCCAATAGATGGCACCACTTATAAATTCTTCACATATACTCGGCACCCAGCTACTTAAGTAAGTGTCTAGATAATGGGAGAGCGGCAGGGTGGGTCTAGTATAGCTGGCGTTCTGTTTCAAATTACAAACTTTCTCATTTCCTCATAAAAGAGTTAAGATATTTCTTCTGTTCAATCAAAAAACTTCTAGTTCAGACAATTTCCAATAGATGGCACCACTTTTAAATTCTTCACATATACTCGGCACCCAGCTACTTAAGTAAGTGTCTAGATAATGGGAGAGTGGCAGGGTGGGGCTAGTATAGCTGGGTTTCTGTTTCAAATTACAAACTTTCTCATTTCCTCATAAAACAGTTAAGATATGTCTTCTGTTCAATGAAAAAACTTATAGTTCAGACAATTTCCAATAGATGGCACCACTTATAAATTTTTCACATATACTCGGCACCCAGCTACTTAAGTAAGTGTCTAGATAATGGGAGAGTGGTAGGGTGGGGCTAGTATAGCTGGCGTTCTGTTTCAAATTACAAACTTTCTCATTTCTTGATAAAACAGTTAAGATATTCCTTCTGTTCAATGAAAAAACTTCTAGTTCAGACAATTTCCAATAGATGGCACCACTTTTAAATTCTTCACATATACTCGGCACCCAGCTACTTAAGTAAGTGTCTAGATAATGGGAGAGTGGCAGGGTGGGGCTAGTATAGCTGGCGTTCTGTTTCAAATTACAAACTTTCTCATTTCCTCATAAAACACTTAAGATATTCCTTCTGTTCAATGAAAAAACTTCTAGTTCAGACAATTTCCAATAGATGGCACCACTTATAAATTTTCACATATACTCGGCACCCAGCTACTTAAGTAAGTGTCTAGATAATGGGAGAGTGGTAGGGTGGGGCTAGTATAGCTGGCGTTCTGTTTCAAATTACAAACTTTCTCATTTCCTCATAAAACACTTAAGATATTCCTTCTGTTCAATGAATTAACTTATAGTTCAGACAATTTCCCATAGATGGTACCACTTATAAATTTTTCACATATACTCGGCACCCAGCTACTTAAGTAAGTGTCTAGATAATGGGAGAGTGGCCGGGTGGGGCTAGTATAGTTGGCGTTCTGTTTCAAATTACAAACTTTCTCATTTCTTGATAAAACAGTTAAGATATTTCTTCTAATCAATGAAAAAACTTATAGTTCAGACACTTATAGTTCAGACAATTTCCAATAGATGGCACCACTTATAAATTCTTCACATATACTCGGCACCCAGCTACTTGAGTAAGTGTCCAGATAATAGGAGAGTGGCAGGGTGGGTCTAGTATAGCTGGCGTTCTGTTTCAAATTACAAATTTTCTCATTTCCTCATAAAAGAGTTAAGATATTTCTTCTGTTCAATCAAAAAACTTATAGTTCAGACAATTTCCAATAGATGGCACCACTTATAAATTTTTCACATATTCTCGGCACCCAGCTACTTAAGTAAGTGTCTAGATAATGGGAGAGTGGTAGGGTGGGGCTAGTATAGCTGGCGTTCTGTTTCAAATTACAAACTTTCTCATTTCCTCATAAAACACTTAAGATATTCCTTCTGTTCAATGAAAGAACTTCTAGTTCAGACAATTTCCAATAGATGGCACCACTTATAAATTCTTCACATATACTCGGAACCCAGCTACTTAAGTAAGTGTCTAGATAATGGGAGAGCGGCAGGGTGGGTCTAGTATAGCTGGCGTTCTGTTTCAAATTACAAACTTTCTCATTTCCTCATAAAACAGTTAAGATATTTCTTCTGTTCAATGAAAAAATTTATAGTTCAGACAATTTCCAATAGATGGCACCACTTATAAATTCTTCACATATACTCGGCACCCAGCTACTTAAGTAAGTGTCTAGATAATGGGAGAGCGGCAGGGTGGGTCTAGTATAGCTGGCGTTCTGTTTCAAATTACAAACTTTCTCATTTCCTCATAAAAGAGTTAAGATATTTCTTCTGTTCAATCAAAAAACTTATAGTTCAGACAATTTCCAATAGATGGCACCACTTTTAAATTCTTCACATATACTCGGCACCCAGCTACTTAAGTGAGTGTCTAGATAATGGGAGAGTGGTAGGGTGGGTCAAGTATAGCTGGCGTTCTGTTTCAAATTACAAACTTTCTCATTTCTTGATAAAACAGTTAAGATATTTCTTCTGTTCAATGAAAAAACTTCTAGTTCAGACAATCTTCAATAGATGGTACCACTTATAAATTTTTCACATATTCTCGGCACCCAGCTACTTAAGTAAGTGTCTAGATAATGGGAGAGTGGTAGGGTGGGGCTAGTATAGCTGGCGTTCTGTTTCAAATTACAAACTTTCTCATTTCCTCATAAAACACTTAAGATATTCCTTCTGTTCAATGAAAGAACTTCTAGTTCAGACAATTTCCAATAGATGGCACCACTTATAAATTCTTCACATATACTCGGCACCCAGCTACTTAAGTAAGTGTCTAGATAATGGGAGAGCGGCAGGGTGGGTCTAGTATAGCTGGCGTTCTGTTTCAAATTACAAACTTTCTCATTTCCTCATAAAAGAGTTAAGATATTTCTTCTGTTCAATCAAAAAACTTATAGTTCAGACAATTTCCAATAGATGGCACCACTTTTAAATTCTTCACATATACTCGGCACCCAGCTACTTAAGTAAGTGTCTAGATAATGGGAGAGTGGCAGGGTGGGGCTAGTATAGCTGGGTTTCTGTTTCAAATTACAAACTTTCTCATTTCTTGATAAAACAGTTAAGATATTTCTTCTAATCAATGAAAAAACTTATAGTTCAGACAATTTCCAATAGATGGCACCACTTATAAATTCTTCACATATACTCGGCACCCAGCTACTTGAGTAAGTGTCCAGATAATAGGAGAGTGGCAGGGTGGGTCTAGTATAGCTGGCGTTCTGTTTCAAATTACAAATTTTCTCATTTCCTCATAAAAGAGTTAAGATATTTCTTCTGTTCAATCAAAAAACTTATAGTTAAGACAATTTCCAATAGATGGCACCACTTATAAATTTTTCACATATACTCGGCACCCAGCTACTTAAGTAAGTGTCTAGATAATGGGAGAGCGGCAGGGTGGGTCTAGTATAGCTGGCG
Source organism: Galeruca laticollis (assembly GCA_963921935.1). Classification (NCBI taxonomy): domain Eukaryota; kingdom Metazoa; phylum Arthropoda; class Insecta; order Coleoptera; family Chrysomelidae; genus Galeruca; species Galeruca laticollis. The sequence goes on from OY998185.1 coordinate 44,858,817, forward strand.
TTCTGTTTCAAATTACAAACTTTCTCATTTCCTCATAAAAGAGTTAAGATATTTCTTCTGTTCAATCAAAAAACTTATAGTTCAGACAATTTCCAATAGATGGCACCACTTTTAAATTCTTCACATATACTCGGCACCCAGCTACTTAAGTAAGTGTCTAGATAATGGGAGAGTGGCAGGGTGGGGCTAGTATAGCTGGCGTTCTGTTTCAAATTACAAACTTTCTCATTTCTTGATAAAACAGTTAAGATATTTCTTCTAATCAATGAAAAAACTTATAGTTCAGACAATTTCCAATAGATGGCACCACTTATAAATTCTTCACATATACTCGGCACCCAGCTACTTGAGTAAGTGTCCAGATAATAGGAGAGTGGCAGGGTGGGTCTAGTATAGCTGGCGTTCTGTTTCAAATTACAAATTTTCTCATTTCCTCATAAAAGAGTTAAGATATTTCTTCTGTTCAATCAAATCACTTATAGTTAAGACAATTTCCAATAGATGGCACCACTTATAAATTTTTCACATATTCTCGGCACCCAGCTACTTAAGTAAGTGTCTAGATAATGGGAGAGTGGTAGGGTGGGGCTAGTATAGCTGGCGTTCTGTTTCAAATTATGAACTTTCTCATTTCCTCATAAAACACTTAAGATATTCCTTCTGTTCAATGAAAGAACTTCTAGTTCAGACAATTTCCAATAGATGGCACCACTTATAAATTCTTCACATATACTCGGAACCCAGCTACTTAAGTAAGTGTCTAGATAATGGGAGAGCGGCAGGGTGGGTCTAGTATAGCTGGCGTTCTGTTTCAAATTACAAACTTTCTCATTTCCTCATAAAACAGTTAAGATATTTCTTCTGTTCAATGAAAAAATTTATAGTTCAGACAATTTCCAATAGATGGCACCACTTATAAATTCTTCACATATACTCGGCACCCAGCTACTTAAGTAAGTGTCTAGATAATGGGAGAGCGGCAGGGTGGGTCTAGTATAGCTGGCGTTCTGTTTCAAATTACAAACTTTCTCATTTCCTCATAAAAGAGTTAAGATATTTCTTCTGTTCAATCAAAAAACTTATAGTTCAGACAATTTCCAATAGATGGCACCACTTTTAAATTCTTCACATATACTCGGCACCCAGCTACCTAAGTAAGTGTCTAGATAATGGGAGAGTGGCAGGGTGGGGCTAGTATAGCTGGCGTTCTGTTTCAAATTACAAACTTTCTCATTTCCTCATAAAACACTTAAGATATTCCTTCTGATCAATGAAAAAACTTCTAGTTCAGACAATTTCCAATAGATGGCACCACTTATAAATTTTTCACATATACTCGGCACCCAGCTACTTAAGTAAGTGTCTAGATAATGGGAGAGTGGTAGGGTGGGTCAAGTATAGCTGGCGTTCTGTTTCAAATTACAAACTTTCTCATTTCTTGATAAAACAGTTAAGATATTTCTTCTGTTCAATGAAAAAACTTCTAGTTCAGACAATCTTCAATAGATGGTACCACTTATAAATTTTTCACATATTCTCGGCACCCAGCTACTTAAGTAAGTGTCTAGATAATGGGAGAGTGGTAGGGTGGGGCTAGTATAGCTGGCGTTCTGTTTCAAATTACAAACTTTCTCATTTCCTCATAAAACACTTAAGATATTCCTTCTGTTCAATGAAAGAACTTCTAGTTCAGACAATTTCCAATAGATGGCACCACTTATAAATTCTTCACATATACTCGGCACCCAGCTACTTAAGTAAGTGTCTAGATAATGGGAGAGCGGCAGGGTGGGTCTAGTATAGCTGGCGTTCTGTTTCAAATTACAAACTTTCTCATTTCCTCATAAAAGAGTTAAGATATTTCTTCTGTTCAATCAAAAAACTTATAGTTCAGACAATTTCCAATAGATGGCACCACTTTTAAATTCTTCACATATACTCGGCACCCAGCTACTTAAGTAAGTGTCTAGATAATGGGAGAGTGGCAGGGTGGGGCTAGTATAGCTGGGTTTCTGTTTCAAATTACAAACTTTCTCATTTCCTCATAAAACAGTTAAGATATGTCTTCTGTTCAATGAAAAAACTTATAGTTCAGACAATTTCCAATAGATGGCACCACTTATAAATTTTTCACATATACTCGGCACCCAGCTACTTAAGTAAGTGTCTAGATAATGGGAGAGTGGTAGGGTGGGGCTAGTATAGCTGGCGTTCTGTTTCAAATTACAAACTTTCTCATTTCTTGATAAAACAGTTAAGATATTCCTTCTGTTCAATGAAAAAACTTCTAGTTCAGACAATTTCCAATAGATGGCACCACTTTTAAATTCTTCACATATACTCGGCACCCAGCTACTTAAGTAAGTGTCTAGATAATGGGAGAGTGGCAGGGTGGGGCTAGTATAGCTGGCGTTCTGTTTCAAATTACAAACTTTCTCATTTCCTCATAAAACACTTAGGATATTCCTTCTGTTCAATGAAAAAACTTATAGTTCAGACAATTTCCAATAGATGGCACCACTTTTAAATTCTTCACATATACTCGGCACCCAGCTACTTAAGTAAGTGTCTAGATAATGGGAGAGTGGCAGGGTGGGGCTAGTATAGCTGGCGTTCTGTTTCAAATTATGAACTTTCTCATTTCCTCATAAAACACTTAAGATATTCCTTCTGTTCAATGAAAGAACTTCTAGTTCAGACAATTTCCAATAGATGGCACCACTTATAAATTCTTCACATATACTCGGAACCCAGCTACTTAAGTAAGTGTCTAGATAATGGGAGAGCGGCAGGGTGGGTCTAGTATAGCTGGCGTTCTGTTTCAAATTACAAACTTTCTCATTTCCTCATAAAACAGTTAAGATATTTCTTCTGTTCAATGAAAAAATTTATAGTTCAGACAATTTCCAATAGATGGCACCACTTATAAATTCTTCACATATACTCGGCACCCAGCTACTTAAGTAAGTGTCTAGATAATGGGAGAGCGGCAGGGTGGGTCTAGTATAGCTGGCGTTCTGTTTCAAATTACAAACTTTCTCATTTCCTCATAAAAGAGTTAAGATATTTCTTCTGTTCAATCAAAAAACTTATAGTTCAGACAATTTCCAATAGATGGCACCACTTTTAAATTCTTCACATATACTCGGCACCCAGCTACTTAAGTAAGTGTCTAGATAATGGGAGAGTGGCAGGGTGGGGCTAGTATAGCTGGCGTTCTGTTTCAAATTACAAACTTTCTCATTTCCTCATAAAACACTTAAGATATTCCTTCTGATCAATGAAAAAACTTCTAGTTCAGACAATTTCCAATAGATGGCACCACTTATAAATTTTTCACATATACTCGGCACCCAGCTACTTAAGTAAGTGTCTAGATAATGGGAGAGTGGTAGGGTGGGTCAAGTATAGCTGGCGTTCTGTTTCAAATTACAAACTTTCTCATTTCTTGATAAAACAGTTAAGATATTTCTTCTGTTCAATGAAAAAACTTCTAGTTCAGACAATCTTCAATAGATGGTACCACTTATAAATTTTTCACATATTCTCGGCACCCAGCTACTTAAGTAAGTGTCTAGATAATGGGAGAGTGGTAGGGTGGGGCTAGTATAGCTGGCGTTCTGTTTCAAATTACAAACTTTCTCATTTCCTCATAAAACACTTAAGATATTCCTTCTGTTCAATGAAAGAACTTCTAGTTCAGACAATTTCCAATAGATGGCACCACTTATAAATTCTTCACATATACTCGGCACCCAGCTACTTAAGTAAGTGTCTAGATAATGGGAGAGCGGCAGGGTGGGTCTAGTATAGCTGGCGTTCTGTTTCAAATTACAAACTTTCTCATTTCCTCATAAAAGAGTTAAGATATTTCTTCTGTTCAATCAAAAAACTTATAGTTCAGACAATTTCCAATAGATGGCACCACTTTTAAATTCTTCACATATACTCGGCACCCAGCTACTTAAGTAAGTGTCTAGATAATGGGAGAGTGGCAGGGTGGGGCTAGTATAGCTGGGTTTCTGTTTCAAATTACAAACTTTCTCATTTCCTCATAAAACAGTTAAGATATGTCTTCTGTTCAATGAAAAAACTTATAGTTCAGACAATTTCCAATAGATGGCACCACTTATAAATTTTTCACATATACTCGGCACCCAGCTACTTAAGTAAGTGTCTAGATAATGGGAGAGTGGTAGGGTGGGGCTAGTATAGCTGGCGTTCTGTTTCAAATTACAAACTTTCTCATTTCTTGATAAAACAGTTAAGATATTCCTTCTGTTCAATGAAAAAACTTCTAGTTCAGACAATTTCCAATAGATGGCACCACTTTTAAATTCTTCACATATACTCGGCACCCAGCTACTTAAGTAAGTGTCTAGATAATGGGAGAGTGGCAGGGTGGGGCTAGTATAGCTGGCGTTCTGTTTCAAATTACAAACTTTCTCATTTCCTCATAAAACACTTAGGATATTCCTTCTGTTCAATGAAAAAACTTATAGTTCAGACAATTTCCAATAGATGGCACCACTTATAAATTTTTCACATATACTCGGCACCCAGCTACTTAAGTAAGTGTCTAGATAATGGGAGAGTGGTAGGGTGGGGCTAGTATAGCTGGCGTTCTGTTTCAAATTACAAACTTTCTCATTTCTTGATAAAACAGTTAAGATATTCCTTCTGTTCAATGAAAAAACTTCTAGTTCAGACAATTTCCAATAGATGGCACCACTTTTAAATTCTTCACATATACTCGGCACCCAGCTACTTAAGTAAGTGTCTAGATAATGGGAGAGTGGTAGGGTGGGGCTAGTATAGCTGGCGTTCTGTTTCAAATTACGAACTTTCTCATTTCCTCATAAAACAGTTAAGATATTTCTTCTGTTCAATGAAAAAACTTATAGTTCAGACAATTTCCAATAGATGGTACCACTTATAAATTCTTCACATATACTCGGCACCCAGCTACTTAAGTAAGTGTCTAGATAATGGGAGAGCGGCAGGGTGGGTCTAGTATAGCTGGCGTTCTGTTTCAAATTACAAACTTTCTCATTTCCTCATAAAAGAGTTGAGATATTTCTTCTGTTCAATCAAAAAACTTATAGTTCAGACAATTTCCAATAGATGGCACCACTTTTAAATTCTTCACATATACTCGGCACCCAGCTACTTAAGTAAGTGTCTAGATAATGGGAGAGTGGCAGGGTGGGGCTAGTATAGCTGGCGTTCTGTTTCAAATTACAAACTTTCTCATTTCCTCATAAAACACTTAAGATATTCCTTCTGATCAATGAAAAAACTTCTAGTTCAGACAATTTCCAATAGATGGCACCACTTATAAATTTTTCACATATACTCGGCACCCAGCTACTTAAGTAAGTGTCTAGATAATGGGAGAGTGGTAGGGTGGGGCAAGTATAGCTGGCGTTCTGTTTCAAATTACAAACTTTCTCATTTCTTGATAAAACAGTTAAGATATTTCTTCTGTTCAATGAAAAAACTTCTAGTTCAGACAATCTTCAATAGATGGTACCACTTATAAATTTTTCACATACTCTCGGCACCCAGCTACTTAAGTAAGTGTCTAGATAATGGGAGAGTGGTAGGGTGGGGCTAGTATAGCTGGCGTTCTGTTTCAAATTACAAACTTTCTCATTTCCTCATAAAACACTTAAGATATTCCTTCTGTTCAATGAAAGAACTTCTAGTTCAGACAATTTCCAATAGATGGCACCACTTATAAATTCTTCACATATACTCGGCACCCAGCTACTTAAGTAAGTGTCTAGATAATGGGAGAGTGGCAGGGTGGGGCTAGTATAGCTGGCGTTCTGTTTCAAATTACAAACTTTCTCATTTCCTCATAAAACACTTAAGATATTCCTTCTGTTCAATGAAAAAACTTCTAGTTCAGACAATTTCCAATAGATGGCACCACTTATAAATTTTCACATATACTCGGCACCCAGCTACTTAAGTAAGTGTCTAGATAATGGGAGAGTGGTAGGGTGGGGCTAGTATAGCTGGCGTTCTGTTTCAAATTACAAACTTTCTCATTTCCTCATAAAACACTTAAGATATTCCTTCTGTTCAATGAAAGAACTTCTAGTTCAGACAATTTCCAATAGATGGCACCACTTATAAATTCTTCACATATACTCGGCACCCAGCTACTTAAGTAAGTGTCTAGATAATGGGAGAGCGGCAGGGTGGGTCTAGTATAGCTGGCGTTCTGTTTCAAATTACAAACTTTCTCATTTCCTCATAAAAGAGTTAAGATATTTCTTCTGTTCAATCAAAAAACTTCTAGTTCAGACAATTTCCAATAGATGGCACCACTTTTAAATTCTTCACATATACTCGGCACCCAGCTACTTAAGTAAGTGTCTAGATAATGGGAGAGTGGCAGGGTGGGGCTAGTATAGCTGGGTTTCTGTTTCAAATTACAAACTTTCTCATTTCCTCATAAAACAGTTAAGATATGTCTTCTGTTCAATGAAAAAACTTATAGTTCAGACAATTTCCAATAGATGGCACCACTTATAAATTTTTCACATATACTCGGCACCCAGCTACTTAAGTAAGTGTCTAGATAATGGGAGAGTGGTAGGGTGGGGCTAGTATAGCTGGCGTTCTGTTTCAAATTACAAACTTTCTCATTTCTTGATAAAACAGTTAAGATATTCCTTCTGTTCAATGAAAAAACTTCTAGTTCAGACAATTTCCAATAGATGGCACCACTTTTAAATTCTTCACATATACTCGGCACCCAGCTACTTAAGTAAGTGTCTAGATAATGGGAGAGTGGCAGGGTGGGGCTAGTATAGCTGGCGTTCTGTTTCAAATTACAAACTTTCTCATTTCCTCATAAAACACTTAAGATATTCCTTCTGTTCAATGAAAAAACTTCTAGTTCAGACAATTTCCAATAGATGGCACCACTTATAAATTTTCACATATACTCGGCACCCAGCTACTTAAGTAAGTGTCTAGATAATGGGAGAGTGGTAGGGTGGGGCTAGTATAGCTGGCGTTCTGTTTCAAATTACAAACTTTCTCATTTCCTCATAAAACACTTAAGATATTCCTTCTGTTCAATGAATTAACTTATAGTTCAGACAATTTCCCATAGATGGTACCACTTATAAATTTTTCACATATACTCGGCACCCAGCTACTTAAGTAAGTGTCTAGATAATGGGAGAGTGGCCGGGTGGGGCTAGTATAGCTGGCGTTCTGTTTCAAATTACAAACTTTCTCATTTCTTGATAAAACAGTTAAGATATTTCTTCTAATCAATGAAAAAACTTATAGTTCAGACAATTTCCAATAGATGGCACCACTTATAAATTCTTCACATATACTCGGCACCCAGCTACTTGAGTAAGTGTCCAGATAATAGGAGAGTGGCAGGGTGGGTCTAGTATAGCTGGCGTTCTGTTTCAAATTACAAATTTTCTCATTTCCTCATAAAAGAGTTAAGATATTTCTTCTGTTCAATCAAAAAACTTATAGTTCAGACAATTTCCAATAGATGGCACCACTTATAAATTTTTCACATATTCTCGGCACCCAGCTACTTAAGTAAGTGTCTAGATAATGGGAGAGTGGTAGGGTGGGGCTAGTATAGCTGGCGTTCTGTTTCAAATTACAAACTTTCTCATTTCCTCATAAAACACTTAAGATATTCCTTCTGTTCAATGAAAGAACTTCTAGTTCAGACAATTTCCAATAGATGGCACCACTTATAAATTCTTCACATATACTCGGAACCCAGCTACTTAAGTAAGTGTCTAGATAATGGGAGAGCGGCAGGGTGGGTCTAGTATAGCTGGCGTTCTGTTTCAAATTACAAACTTTCTCATTTCCTCATAAAACAGTTAAGATATTTCTTCTGTTCAATGAAAAAATTTATAGTTCAGACAATTTCCAATAGATGGCACCACTTATAAATTCTTCACATATACTCGGCACCCAGCTACTTAAGTAAGTGTCTAGATAATGGGAGAGCGGCAGGGTGGGTCTAGTATAGCTGGCGTTCTGTTTCAAATTACAAACTTTCTCATTTCCTCATAAAAGAGTTAAGATATTTCTTCTGTTCAATCAAAAAACTTATAGTTCAGACAATTTCCAATAGATGGCACCACTTTTAAATTCTTCACATATACTCGGCACCCAGCTACTTAAGTAAGTGTCTAGATAATGGGAGAGTGGCAGGGTGGGGCTAGTATAGCTGGCGTTCTGTTTCAAATTACAAACTTTCTCATTTCCTCATAAAACACTTAAGATATTCCTTCTGATCAATGAAAAAACTTCTAGTTCAGACAATTTCCAATAGATGGCACCACTTATAAATTTTTCACATATACTCGGCACCCAGCTACTTAAGTAAGTGTCTAGATAATGGGAGAGTGGTAGGGTGGGTCAAGTATAGCTGGCGTTCTGTTTCAAATTACAAACTTTCTCATTTCTTGATAAAACAGTTAAGATATTTCTTCTGTTCAATGAAAAAACTTCTAGTTCAGACAATCTTCAATAGATGGTACCACTTATAAATTTTTCACATATTCTCGGCACCCAGCTACTTAAGTAAGTGTCTAGATAATGGGAGAGTGGTAGGGTGGGGCTAGTATAGCTGGCGTTCTGTTTCAAATTACAAACTTTCTCATTTCCTCATAAAACACTTAAGATATTCCTTCTGTTCAATGAAAGAACTTCTAGTTCAGACAATTTCCAATAGATGGCACCACTTATAAATTCTTCACATATACTCGGCACCCAGCTACTTAAGTAAGTGTCTGGATAATGGGAGAGCGGCAGGGTGGGTCTAGTATAGCTGGCGTTCTGTTTCAAATTACAAACTTTCTCATTTCCTCATAAAAGAGTTAAGATATTTCTTCTGTTCAATCAAAAAACTTATAGTTCAGACAATTTCCAATAGATGGCACCACTTTTAAATTCTTCACATATACTCGGCACCCAGCTACTTAAGTAAGTGTCTAGATAATGGGAGAGTGGCAGGGTGGGGCTAGTATAGCTGGGTTTCTGTTTCAAATTACAAACTTTCTCATTTCCTCATAAAACAGTTAAGATATGTCTTCTGTTCAATGAAAAAACTTATAGTTCAGACAATTTCCAATAGATGGCACCACTTATAAATTTTTCACATATACTCGGCACCCAGCTACTTAAGTAAGTGTCTAGATAATGGGAGAGTGGCAGGGTGGGGCTAGTATAGCTGGCGTTCTGTTTCAAATTACAAACTTTCTCATTTCTTGATAAAACAGTTAAGATATTCCTTCTGTTCAATGAAAAAACTTCTAGTTCAGACAATTTCCAATAGATGGCACCACTTTTAAATTCTTCACATATACTCGGCACCCAGCTACTTAAGTAAGTGTCTAGATAATGGGAGAGTGGCAGGGTGGGGCTAGTATAGCTGGCGTTCTGTTTCAAATTACAAACTTTCTCATTTCCTCATAAAACACTTAGGATATTCCTTCTGTTCAATGAAAAAACTTATAGTTCAGACAATTTCCCATAGATGGTACCACTTATAAATTTTTCACATATACTCGGCACCCAGCTACTTAAGTAAGTGTCTAGATAATGGGAAAGTGGTAGGGTGGGGCTAGTATAGCTGGCGTTCTGTTTCAAATTACAAACTTTCTCATTTCCTCATAAAACAGTTAAGATATTTCTTCTGTTCAATGAAAAAACTTATAGTTCAGACAATTTCCAATAGATGGTACCACTTATAAATTCTTCACATATACTCGGCACCCAGCTACTTAAGTAAGTGTCTAGATAATGGGAGAGCGGCAGGGTGGGTCTAGTATAGCTGGCGTTCTGTTTCAAATTACAAACTTTCTCATTTCCTCATAAAAGAGTTGAGATATTTCTTCTGTTCAATCAAAAAACTTATAGTTCAGACAATTTCCAATAGATGGCACCACTTTTAAATTCTTCACATATACTCGGCACCCAGCTACTTAAGTAAGTGTCTAGATAATGGGAGAGTGGCAGGGTGGGGCTAGTATAGCTGGCGTTCTGTTTCAAATTACAAACTTTCTCATTTCCTCATAAAACACTTAAGATATTCCTTCTGATCAATGAAAAAACTTCTAGTTCAGACAATTTCCAATAGATGGCACCACTTATAAATTTTTCACATATACTCGGCACCCAGCTACTTAAGTAAGTGTCTAGATAATGGGAGAGTGGTAGGGTGGGGCTAGTATAGCTGGCGTTCTGTTTCAAATTACAAACTTTCTCATTTCTTGATAAAACAGTTAAGATATTCCTTCTGTTCAATGAAAAAACTTCTAGTTCAGACAATTTCCAATAGATGGCACCACTTTTAAATTCTTCACATATACTCGGCACCCAGCTACTTAAGTAAGTGTCTAGATAATGGGAGAGTGGTAGGGTGGGTCAAGTATAGCTGGCGTTCTGTTTCAAATTACAAACTTTCTCATTTCTTGATAAAACAGTTAAGATATTTCTTCTGTTCAATGAAAAAACTTCTAGTTCAGACAATCTTCAATAGATGGTACCACTTATAAATTTTTCACATATTCTCGGCACCCAGCTACTTAAGTAAGTGTCTAGATAATGGGAGAGTGGTAGGGTGGGGCTAGTATAGCTGGCGTTCTGTTTCAAATTACAAACTTTCTCATTTCCTCATAAAACACTTAAGATATTCCTTCTGTTCAATGAAAGAACTTCTAGTTCAGACAATTTCCAATAGATGGCACCACTTATAAATTCTTCACATATACTCGGCACCCAGCTACTTAAGTAAGTGTCTAGATAATGGGAGAGCGGCAGGGTGGGTCTAGTATAGCTGGCGTTCTGTTTCAAATTACAAACTTTCTCATTTCCTCATAAAAGAGTTAAGATATTTCTTCTGTTCAATCAAAAAACTTATAGTTCAGACAATTTCCAATAGATGGCACCACTTTTAAATTCTTCACATATACTCGGCACCCAGCTACTTAAGTAAGTGTCTAGATAATGGGAGAGTGGCAGGGTGGGGCTAGTATAGCTGGGTTTCTGTTTCAAATTACAAACTTTCTCATTTCCTCATAAAACAGTTAAGATATGTCTTCTGTTCAATGAAAAAACTTATAGTTCAGACAATTTCCAATAGATGGCACCACTTTTAAATTCTTCACATATACTCGGCACCCAGCTACTTAAGTAAGTGTCTAGATAATGGGAGAGTGGCAGGGTGGGTCTAGTATAGCTGGCGTTCTGTTTCAAATTACAAACTTTCTCATTTCCTCATAAAAGAGTTAAGATATTTCTTCTGTTCAATCAAAAAACTTATAGTTCAGACAATTTCCAATAGATGGCACCACTTTTAAATTCTTCACATATACTCGGCACCCAGCTACTTAAGTAAGTGTCTAGATAATGGGAGAGTGGCAGGGTGGGTCTAGTATAGCTGGCGTTCTGTTTCAAATTACAAACTTTCTCATTTCTTGATAAAACAGTTAAGATATTCCTTCTGTTCAATGAAAAAACTTCTAGTTCAGACAATTTCCAATAGATGGCACCACTTTTAAATTCTTCACATATACTCGGCACCCAGCTACTTAAGTAAGTGTCTAGATAATGGGAGAGTGGCAGGGTGGGGCTAGTATAGCTGGCGTTCTGTTTCAAATTACAAACTTTCTCATTTCCTCATAAAACACTTAAGATATTCCTTCTGTTCAATGAAAAAACTTCTAGTTCAGACAATTTCCAATAGATGGCACCACTTATAAATTTTCACATATACTCGGCACCCAGCTACTTAAGTAAGTGTCTAGATAATGGGAGAGTGGTAGGGTGGGGCTAGTATAGCTGGCGTTCTGTTTCAAATTACAAACTTTCTCATTTCCTCATAAAAGAGTTAAGATATTTCTTCTGTTCAATCAAAAAACTTCTAGTTCAGACAATTTCCAATAGATGGCACCACTTATAAATTCTTCACATATACTCGGCACCCAGCTACTTGAGTAAGTGTCTAGATAATGGGAGAGTGGCAGGGTGGGTCTAGTATAGCTGGCGTTCTGTTTCAAATTACAAATTTTCTCATTTCCTCATAAAAGAGTTAAGATATTTCTTCTGTTCAATCAAAAAACTTATAGTTCAGACAATTTCCAATAGATGGCACCACTTATAAATTTTTCACATATTCTCGGCACCCAGCTACTTAAGTAAGTGTCTAGATAATGGGAGAGTGGTAGGGTGGGGCTAGTATAGCTGGCGTTCTGTTTCAAATTACAAACTTTCTCATTTCCTCATAAAACACTTAAGATATTCCTTCTGTTCAATGAAAGAACTTCTAGTTCAGACAATTTCCAATAGATGGCACCACTTATAAATTCTTCACATATACTCGGCACCCAGCTACTTAAGTAAGTGTCTAGATAATGGGAGAGCGGCAGGGTGGGTCTAGTATAGCTGGCGTTCTGTTTCAAATTACAAACTTTCTCATTTCCTCATAAAAGAGTTAAGATATTTCTTCTGTTCAATCAAAAAACTTATAGTTCAGACAATTTCCAATAGATGGCACCACTTTTAAATTCTTCACATATACTCGGCACCCAGCTACTTAAGTAAGTGTCTAGATAATGGGAGAGTGGCAGGGTGGGGCTAGTATAGCTGGGTTTCTGTTTCAAATTACAAACATTCTCATTTCCTCATAAAACAGTTAAGATATGTCTTCTGTTCAATGAAAAAACTTATAGTTCAGACAATTTCCAATAGATGGCACCACTTATAAATTTTTCACATATACTCGGCACCCAGCTACTTAAGTAAGTGTCTAGATAATGGGAGAGTGGTAGGGTGGGGCTAGTATAGCTGGCGTTCTGTTTCAAATTACAAACTTTCTCATTTCTTGATAAAACAGTTAAGATATTCCTTCTGTTCAATGAAAAAACTTCTAGTTCATACAATTTCCAATAGATGGCACCACTTTTAAATTCTTCACATATACTCGGCACCCAGCTACTTAAGTAAGTGTCTAGATAATGGGAGAGTGGCAGGGTGGGGCTAGTATAGCTGGCGTTCTGTTTCAAATTACAAACTTTCTCATTTCCTCATAAAACACTTAAGATATTCCTTCTGTTCAATGAAAAAACTTCTAGTTCAGACAATTTCCAATAGATGGCACCACTTATAAATTTTCACATATACTCGGCACCCAGCTACTTAAGTAAGTGTCTAGATAATGGGAGAGTGGTAGGGTGGGGCTAGTATAGCTGTCGTTCTGTTTCAAATTACAAACTTTCTCATTTCCTCATAAAAGAGTTGAGATATTTCTTCTGTTCAATCAAAAAACTTATAGTTCAGACAATTTCCAATAGATGGCACCACTTTTAAATTCTTCACATATACTCGGCACCCAGCTACTTAAGTAAGTGTCTAGATAATGGGAGAGTGGCAGGGTGGGGCTAGTATAGCTGGCGTTCTGTTTCAAATTACAAACTTTCTCATTTCCTCATAAAACAGTTAAGATATTTCTTCTGTTCAATGAAAAAACTTATAGTTCAGACAATTTCCAATAGATGGCACCACTTTTAAATTCTTCACATATACTCGGCACCCAGCTACTTAAGTAAGTGTCTAGATAATGGGAGAGTGGCAGGGTGGGGCTAGTATAGCTGGGTTTCTGTTTCAAATTACAAACTTTCTCATTTCCTCATAAAACAGTTAAGATATGTCTTCTGTTCAATGAAAAAACTTATAGTTCAGACAATTTCCAATAGATGGCACCACTTTTAAATTCTTCACATATACTCGGCACCCAGCTACTTAAGTAAGTGTCTAGATAATGGGAGAGTGGCAGGGTGGGTCTAGTATAGCTGGCGTTCTGTTTCAAATTACAAACTTTCTCATTTCCTCATAAAAGAGTTAAGATATTTCTTCTGTTCAATCAAAAAACTTATAGTTCAGACAATTTCCAATAGATGGCACCACTTTTAAATTCTTCACATATACTCGGCACCCAGCTACTTAAGTAAGTGTCTAGATAATGGGAGAGTGGCAGGGTGGGTCTAGTATAGCTGGCGTTCTGTTTTAAATTACAAACTTTCTCATTTCTTGATAAAACAGTTAAGATATTCCTTCTGTTCAATGAAAAAACTTCTAGTTCAGACAATTTCCAATAGATGGCACCACTTTTAAATTCTTCACATATACTCGGCACCCAGCTACTTAAGTAAGTGTCTAGATAATGGGAGAGTGGCAGGGTGGGGCTAGTATAGCTGGCGTTCTGTTTCAAATTACAAACTTTCTCATTTCCTCATAAAACACTTAAGATATTCCTTCTGTTCAATGAAAAAACTTCTAGTTCAGACAATTTCCAATAGATGGCACCACTTATAAATTTTCACATATACTCGGCACCCAGCTACTTAAGTAAGTGTCTAGATAATGGGAGAGTGGTAGGGTGGGGCTAGTATAGCTGGCGTTCTGTTTCAAATTACAAACTTTCTCATTTCCTCATAAAACACTTAAGATATTCCTTCTATTCAATGAAAAAACTTATAGTTAAGACAATTTCCCATAGATGGTACCACTTATAAATTTTTCACATATACTCGGCACCCAGCTACTTAAGTAAGTGTCTAGATAATGGGAGAGTGGTTGGGTGGGGCTAGTATAGCTGGCGTTCTGTTTCAAATTACAAACTTTCTCATTTCTTGATAAAACAGTTAAGATATTTCTTCTAATCAATGAAAAAACTTATAGTTCAGACAATTTCCAATAGATGGCACCACTTATAAATTCTTCACATATACTCGGCACCCAGCTACTTGAGTAAGTGTCTAGATAATGGGAGAGTGGCAGGGTGGGTCTAGTATAGCTGGCGTTCTGTTTCAAATTACAAATTTTCTCATTTCCTCATAAAAGAGTTAAGATATTTCTTCTGTTCAATCAAAAAACTTATAGTTCAGACAATTTCCAATAGATGGCACCACTTATAAATTTTTCACATATTCTCGGCACCCAGCTACTTAAGTAAGTGTCTAGATAATGGGAGAGTGGTAGGGTGGGGCTAGTATAGCTGGCGTTCTGTTTCAAATTACAAACTTTCTCATTTCCTCATAAAACACTTAAGATATTCCTTCTGTTCAATGAAAGAACTTCTAGTTCAGACAATTTCCAATAGATGGCACCACTTATAAATTCTTCACATATACTCGGCACCCAGCTACTTAAGTAAGTGTCTAGATAATGGGAGAGCGGCAGGGTGGGTCTAGTATAGCTGGCGTTCTGTTTCAAATTACAAACTTTCTCATTTCCTCATAAAAGAGTTAAGATATTTCTTCTGTTCAATCAAAAAACTTATAGTTCAGACAATTTCCAATAGATGGCACCACTTTTAAATTCTTCACATATACTCGGCACCCAGCTACTTAAGTAAGTGTCTAGATAATGGGAGAGTGGCAGGGTGGGGCTAGTATAGCTGGGTTTCTGTTTCAAATTACAAACATTCTCATTTCCTCATAAAACAGTTAAGATATGTCTTCTGTTCAATGAAAAAACTTATAGTTCAGACAATTTCCAATAGATGGCACCACTTATAAATTTTTCACATATACTCGGCACCCAGCTACTTAAGTAAGTGTCTAGATAATGGGAGAGTGGTAGGGTGGGGCTAGTATAGCTGGCGTTCTGTTTCAAATTACAAACTTTCTCATTTCTTGATAAAACAGTTAAGATATTCCTTCTGTTCAATGAAAAAACTTCTAGTTCAGACAATTTCCAATAGATGGCACCACTTTTAAATTCTTCACATATACTCGGCATCCAGCTACTTAAGTAAGTGTCTAGATAATGGGAGAGTGGCAGGGTGGGGCTAGTATAGCTGGCGTTCTGTTTCAAATTACAAACTTTCTCATTTCCTCATAAAACACTTAAGATATTCCTTCTGTTCAATGAAAAAACTTCTAGTTCAGACAATTTCCAATAGATGGCACCACTTATAAATTTTCACATATACTCGGCACCCAGCTACTTAAGTAAGTGTCTAGATAATGGGAGAGCGGCAGGGTGGATCTAGTATAGCTGGCGTTCTGTTTCAAATTACAAACTTTCTCATTTCCTCATAAAAGAGTTGAGATATTTCTTCTGTTCAATCAAAAAACTTATAGTTCAGACAATTTCCAATAGATGGCACCACTTTTAAATTCTTCACATATACTCGGCACCCAGCTACTTAAGTAAGTGTCTAGATAATGGGAGAGTGGCAGGGTGGGGCTAGTATAGCTGGCGTTCTGTTTCAAATTACAAACTTTCTCATTTCCTCATAAAACAGTTAAGATATTTCTTCTGTTCAATGAAAAAACTTATAGTTCAGACAATTTCCAATAGATGGTACCACTTATAAATTCTTCACATATACTCGGCACCCAGCTACTTAAGTAAGCGTCTAGATAATGGGAGAGCGGCAGGGTGGGTCTAGTATAGCTGGCGTTCTGTTTCAAATTACAAACTTTCTCATTCCTTGATAAAACAGTTAAGATATTTCTTCTGTTCAATGAAAAAACTTCTAGTTCAGACAATCTTCAATAGATGGTACCACTTATAAATTTTTCACATATTCTCGGCACCCAGCTACTTAAGTAAGTGTCTAGATAATGGGAGAGTGGTAGGGTGGGGCTAGTATAGCTGGCGTTCTGTTTCAAATTACAAACTTTCTCATTTCCTCATAAAACACTTAAGATATTCCTTCTGTTCAATGAAAGAACTTCTAGTTCAGACAATTTCCAATAGATGGCACCACTTATAAATTCTTCACATATACTCGGCACCCAGCTACTTAAGTAAGTGTCTAGATAATGGGAGAGCGGCAGGGTGGGTCTAGTATAGCTGGCGTTCTGTTTCAAATTACAAACTTTCTCATTTCCTCATAAAACACTTAAGATATTCCTTCTGATCAATGAAAAAACTTCTAGTTCAGACAATTTCCAATAGATGGCACCACTTATAAATTTTTCACATATACTCGGCACCCAGCTACTTAAGTAAGTGTCTAGATAATGGGAGAGTGGTAGGGTGGGGCAAGTATAGCTGGCGTTCTGTTTCAAATTACAAACTTTCTCATTTCTTGATAAAACAGTTAAGATATTTCTTCTGTTCAATGAAAAAACTTCTAGTTCAGACAATCTTCAATAGATGGTACCACTTATAAATTTTTCACATACTCTCGGCACCCAGCTACTTAAGTAAGTGTCTAGATAATGGGAGAGTGGTAGGGTGGGGCTAGTATAGCTGGCGTTCTGTTTCAAATTACAAACTTTCTCATTTCCTCATAAAACACTTAAGATATTCCTTCTGTTCAATGAAAGAACTTCTAGTTCAGACAATTTCCAATAGATGGCACCACTTATAAATTCTTCACATATACTCGGCACCCAGCTACTTAAGTAAGTGTCTAGATAATGGGAGAGTGGCAGGGTGGGGCTAGTATAGCTGGCGTTCTGTTTCAAATTACAAACTTTCTCATTTCCTCATAAAACACTTAAGATATTCCTTCTGTTCAATGAAAAAACTTCTAGTTCAGACAATTTCCAATAGATGGCACCACTTATAAATTTTCACATATACTCGGCACCCAGCTACTTAAGTAAGTGTCTAGATAATGGGAGAGTGGTAGGGTGGGGCTAGTATAGCTGGCGTTCTGTTTCAAATTACAAACTTTCTCATTTCCTCATAAAACACTTAAGATATTCCTTCTGTTCAATGAAAGAACTTCTAGTTCAGACAATTTCCAATAGATGGCACCACTTATAAATTCTTCACATATACTCGGCACCCAGCTACTTAAGTAAGTGTCTAGATAATGGGAGAGTGGTAGGGTGGGGCTAGTATAGCTGGCGTTCTGTTTCAAATTACAAACTTTCTCATTTCCTCATAAAACACTTAAGATATTCCTTCTGTTCAATGAAAGAACTTCTAGTTCAGACAATTTCCAATAGATGGCACCACTTATAAATTCTTCACATATACTCGGCACCCAGCTACTTAAGTAAGTGTCTAGATAATGGGAGAGCGGCAGGGTGGGTCTAGTATAGCTGGCGTTCTGTTTCAAATTACAAACTTTCTCATTTCCTCATAAAAGAGTTAAGATATTTCTTCTGTTCAATCAAAAAACTTATAGTTCAGACAATTTCCAATAGATGGCACCACTTTTAAATTCTTCACATATACTCGGCACCCAGCTACTTAAGTAAGTGTCTAGATAATGGGAGAGTGGCAGGGTGGGGCTAGTATAGCTGGGTTTCTGTTTCAAATTACAAACTTTCTCATTTCCTCATAAAACAGTTAAGATATGTCTTCTGTTCAATGAAAAAACTTATAGTTCAGACAATTTCCAATAGATGGCACCACTTTTAAATTCTTCACATATACTCGGCACCCAGCTACTTAAGTAAGTGTCTAGATAATGGGAGAGTGGCAGGGTGGGTCTAGTATAGCTGGCGTTCTGTTTCAAATTACAAACTTTCTCATTTCCTCATAAAAGAGTTAAGATATTTCTTCTGTTCAATCAAAAAACTTATAGTTCAGACAATTTCCAATAGATGGCACCACTTTTAAATTCTTCACATATACTCGGCACCCAGCTACTTAAGTAAGTGTCTAGATAATGGGAGAGTGGCAGGGTGGGTCTAGTATAGCTGGCGTTCTGTTTCAAATTACAAACTTTCTCATTTCTTGATAAAACAGTTAAGATATTCCTTCTGTTCAATGAAAAAACTTCTAGTTCAGACAATTTCCAATAGATGGCACCACTTTTAAATTCTTCACATATACTCGGCACCCAGCTACTTAAGTAAGTGTCTAGATAATGGGAGAGTGGCAGGGTGGGGCTAGTATAGCTGGCGTTCTGTTTCAAATTACAAACTTTCTCATTTCCTCATAAAACACTTAAGATATTCCTTCTGTTCAATGAAAAAACTTCTAGTTCAGACAATTTCCAATAGATGGCACCACTTATAAATTTTCACATATACTCGGCACCCAGCTACTTAAGTAAGTGTCTAGATAATGGGAGAGTGGTAGGGTGGGGCTAGTATAGCTGGCGTTCTGTTTCAAATTACAAACTTTCTCATTTCCTCATAAAAGAGTTAAGATATTTCTTCTGTTCAATCAAAAAACTTCTAGTTCAGACAATTTCCAATAGATGGCACCACTTATAAATTCTTCACATATACTCGGCACCCAGCTACTTGAGTAAGTGTCTAGATAATGGGAGAGTGGCAGGGTGGGTCTAGTATAGCTGGCGTTCTGTTTCAAATTACAAATTTTCTCATTTCCTCATAAAAGAGTTAAGATATTTCTTCTGTTCAATCAAAAAACTTATAGTTCAGACAATTTCCAATAGATGGCACCACTTATAAATTTTTCACATATTCTCGGCACCCAGCTACTTAAGTAAGTGTCTAGATAATGGGAGAGTGGTAGGGTGGGGCTAGTATAGCTGGCGTTCTGTTTCAAATTACAAACTTTCTCATTTCCTCATAAAACACTTAAGATATTCCTTCTGTTCAATGAAAGAACTTCTAGTTCAGACAATTTCCAATAGATGGCACCACTTATAAATTCTTCACATATACTCGGCACCCAGCTACTTAAGTAAGTGTCTAGATAATGGGAGAGCGGCAGGGTGGGTCTAGTATAGCTGGCGTTCTGTTTCAAATTACAAACTTTCTCATTTCCTCATAAAAGAGTTAAGATATTTCTTCTGTTCAATCAAAAAACTTATAGTTCAGACAATTTCCAATAGATGGCACCACTTTTAAATTCTTCACATATACTCGGCACCCAGCTACTTAAGTAAGTGTCTAGATAATGGGAGAGTGGCAGGGTGGGGCTAGTATAGCTGGGTTTCTGTTTCAAATTACAAACATTCTCATTTCCTCATAAAACAGTTAAGATATGTCTTCTGTTCAATGAAAAAACTTATAGTTCAGACAATTTCCAATAGATGGCACCACTTATAAATTTTTCACATATACTCGGCACCCAGCTACTTAAGTAAGTGTCTAGATAATGGGAGAGTGGTAGGGTGGGGCTAGTATAGCTGGCGTTCTGTTTCAAATTACAAACTTTCTCATTTCTTGATAAAACAGTTAAGATATTCCTTCTGTTCAATGAAAAAACTTCTAGTTCAGACAATTTCCAATAGATGGCACCACTTTTAAATTCTTCACATATACTCGGCATCCAGCTACTTAAGTAAGTGTCTAGATAATGGGAGAGTGGCAGGGTGGGGCTAGTATAGCTGGCGTTCTGTTTCAAATTACAAACTTTCTCATTTCCTCATAAAACACTTAAGATATTCCTTCTGTTCAATGAAAAAACTTCTAGTTCAGACAATTTCCAATAGATGGCACCACTTATAAATTTTCACATATACTCGGCACCCAGCTACTTAAGTAAGTGTCTAGATAATGGGAGAGCGGCAGGGTGGATCTAGTATAGCTGGCGTTCTGTTTCAAATTACAAACTTTCTCATTTCCTCATAAAAGAGTTGAGATATTTCTTCTGTTCAATCAAAAAACTTATAGTTCAGACAATTTCCAATAGATGGCACCACTTTTAAATTCTTCACATATACTCGGCACCCAGCTACTTAAGTAAGTGTCTAGATAATGGGAGAGTGGCAGGGTGGGGCTAGTATAGCTGGCGTTCTGTTTCAAATTACAAACTTTCTCATTTCCTCATAAAACAGTTAAGATATTTCTTCTGTTCAATGAAAAAACTTATAGTTCAGACAATTTCCAATAGATGGTACCACTTATAAATTCTTCACATATACTCGGCACCCAGCTACTTAAGTAAGCGTCTAGATAATGGGAGAGCGGCAGGGTGGGTCTAGTATAGCTGGCGTTCTGTTTCAAATTACAAACTTTCTCATTCCTTGATAAAACAGTTAAGATATTTCTTCTGTTCAATGAAAAAACTTCTAGTTCAGACAATCTTCAATAGATGGTACCACTTATAAATTTTTCACATATTCTCGGCACCCAGCTACTTAAGTAAGTGTCTAGATAATGGGAGAGTGATAGGGTGGGGCTAGTATAGCTGGCGTTCTGTTTCAAATTACAAACTTTCTCATTTCCTCATAAAACACTTAAGATATTCCTTCTGTTCAATGAAAGAACTTCTAGTTCAGACAATTTCCAATAGATGGCACCACTTATAAATTCTTCACATATACTCGGCACCCAGCTACTTAAGTAAGTGTCTAGATAATGGGAGAGCGGCAGGGTGGGTCTAGTATAGCTGGCGTTCTGTTTCAAATTACAAACTTTCTCATTTCCTCATAAAACACTTAAGATATTCCTTCTGATCAATGAAAAAACTTCTAGTTCAGACAATTTCCAATAGATGGCACCACTTATAAATTTTTCACATATACTCGGCACCCAGCTACTTAAGTAAGTGTCTAGATAATGGGAGAGTGGTAGGGTGGGGCAAGTATAGCTGGCGTTCTGTTTCAAATTACAAACTTTCTCATTTCTTGATAAAACAGTTAAGATATTTCTTCTGTTCAATGAAAAAACTTCTAGTTCAGACAATCTTCAATAGATGGTACCACTTATAAATTTTTCACATACTCTCGGCACCCAGCTACTTAAGTAAGTGTCTAGATAATGGGAGAGTGGTAGGGTGGGGCTAGTATAGCTGGCGTTCTGTTTCAAATTACAAACTTTCTCATTTCCTCATAAAACACTTAAGATATTCCTTCTGTTCAATGAAAGAACTTCTAGTTCAGACAATTTCCAATAGATGGCACCACTTATAAATTCTTCACATATACTCGGCACCCAGCTACTTAAGTAAGTGTCTAGATAATGGGAGAGTGGCAGGGTGGGGCTAGTATAGCTGGCGTTCTGTTTCAAATTACAAACTTTCTCATTTCCTCATAAAACACTTAAGATATTCCTTCTGTTCAATGAAAAAACTTCTAGTTCAGACAATTTCCAATAGATGGCACCACTTATAAATTTTCACATATACTCGGCACCCAGCTACTTAAGTAAGTGTCTAGATAATGGGAGAGTGGTAGGGTGGGGCTAGTATAGCTGGCGTTCTGTTTCAAATTACAAACTTTCTCATTTCCTCATAAAACACTTAAGATATTCCTTCTGTTCAATGAAAGAACTTCTAGTTCAGACAATTTCCAATAGATGGCACCACTTATAAATTCTTCACATATACTCGGCACCCAGCTACTTAAGTAAGTGTCTAGATAATGGGAGAGTGGTAGGGTGGGGCTAGTATAGCTGGCGTTCTGTTTCAAATTACAAACTTTCTCATTTCCTCATAAAACACTTAAGATATTCCTTCTGTTCAATGAAAGAACTTCTAGTTCAGACAATTTCCAATAGATGGCACCACTTATAAATTCTTCACATATACTCGGCACCCAGCTACTTAAGTAAGTGTCTAGATAATGGGAGAGCGGCAGGGTGGGTCTAGTATAGCTGGCGTTCTGTTTCAAATTACAAACTTTCTCATTTCCTCATAAAAGAGTTAAGATATTTCTTCTGTTCAATCAAAAAACTTATAGTTCAGACAATTTCCAATAGATGGCACCACTTTTAAATTCTTCACATATACTCGGCACCCAGCTACTTAAGTAAGTGTCTAGATAATGGGAGAGTGGCAGGGTGGGGCTAGTATAGCTGGGTTTCTGTTTCAAATTACAAACTTTCTCATTTCCTCATAAAACAGTTAAGATATGTCTTCTGTTCAATGAAAAAACTTATAGTTCAGACAATTTCCAATAGATGGCACCACTTTTAAATTCTTCACATATACTCGGCACCCAGCTACTTAAGTAAGTGTCTAGATAATGGGAGAGTGGCAGGGTGGGTCTAGTATAGCTGGCGTTCTGTTTCAAATTACAAACTTTCTCATTTCCTCATAAAAGAGTTAAGATATTTCTTCTGTTCAATCAAAAAACTTATAGTTCAGACAATTTCCAATAGATGGCACCACTTTTAAATTCTTCACATATACTCGGCACC
Organism: Galeruca laticollis; assembly: GCA_963921935.1. Taxonomy (NCBI): domain Eukaryota; kingdom Metazoa; phylum Arthropoda; class Insecta; order Coleoptera; family Chrysomelidae; genus Galeruca; species Galeruca laticollis. The sequence goes on from OY998185.1 coordinate 44,881,859, forward strand.
CAGCTACTTAAGTAAGTGTCTAGATAATGGGAGAGTGGCAGGGTGGGTCTAGTATAGCTGGCGTTCTGTTTCAAATTACAAACTTTCTCATTTCTTGATAAAACAGTTAAGATATTCCTTCTGTTCAATGAAAAAACTTCTAGTTCAGACAATTTCCAATAGATGGCACCACTTTTAAATTCTTCACATATACTCGGCACCCAGCTACTTAAGTAAGTGTCTAGATAATGGGAGAGTGGCAGGGTGGGGCTAGTATAGCTGGCGTTCTGTTTCAAATTACAAACTTTCTCATTTCCTCATAAAACACTTAAGATATTCCTTCTGTTCAATGAAAAAACTTCTAGTTCAGACAATTTCCAATAGATGGCACCACTTATAAATTTTCACATATACTCGGCACCCAGCTACTTAAGTAAGTGTCTAGATAATGGGAGAGTGGTAGGGTGGGGCTAGTATAGCTGGCGTTCTGTTTCAAATTACAAACTTTCTCATTTCCTCATAAAAGAGTTAAGATATTTCTTCTGTTCAATCAAAAAACTTCTAGTTCAGACAATTTCCAATAGATGGCACCACTTATAAATTCTTCACATATACTCGGCACCCAGCTACTTGAGTAAGTGTCTAGATAATGGGAGAGTGGCAGGGTGGGTCTAGTATAGCTGGCGTTCTGTTTCAAATTACAAATTTTCTCATTTCCTCATAAAAGAGTTAAGATATTTCTTCTGTTCAATCAAAAAACTTATAGTTCAGACAATTTCCAATAGATGGCACCACTTATAAATTTTTCACATATTCTCGGCACCCAGCTACTTAAGTAAGTGTCTAGATAATGGGAGAGTGGTAGGGTGGGGCTAGTATAGCTGGCGTTCTGTTTCAAATTACAAACTTTCTCATTTCCTCATAAAACACTTAAGATATTCCTTCTGTTCAATGAAAGAACTTCTAGTTCAGACAATTTCCAATAGATGGCACCACTTATAAATTCTTCACATATACTCGGCACCCAGCTACTTAAGTAAGTGTCTAGATAATGGGAGAGCGGCAGGGTGGGTCTAGTATAGCTGGCGTTCTGTTTCAAATTACAAACTTTCTCATTTCCTCATAAAAGAGTTAAGATATTTCTTCTGTTCAATCAAAAAACTTATAGTTCAGACAATTCCCAATAGATGGCACCACTTTTAAATTCTTCACATATACTCGGCACCCAGCTACTTAAGTAAGTGTCTAGATAATGGGAGAGTGGCAGGGTGGGGCTAGTATAGCTGGGTTTCTGTTTCAAATTACAAACATTCTCATTTCCTCATAAAACAGTTAAGATATGTCTTCTGTTCAATGAAAAAACTTATAGTTCAGACAATTTCCAATAGATGGCACCACTTATAAATTTTTCACATATACTCGGCACCCAGCTACTTAAGTAAGTGTCTAGATAATGGGAGAGTGGTAGGGTGGGGCTAGTATAGCTGGCGTTCTGTTTCAAATTACAAACTTTCTCATTTCTTGATAAAACAGTTAAGATATTCCTTCTGTTCAATGAAAAAACTTCTAGTTCATACAATTTCCAATAGATGGCACCACTTTTAAATTCTTCACATATACTCGGCACCCAGCTACTTAAGTAAGTGTCTAGATAATGGGAGAGTGGCAGGGTGGGGCTAGTATAGCTGGCGTTCTGTTTCAAATTACAAACTTTCTCATTTCCTCATAAAACACTTAAGATATTCCTTCTGTTCAATGAAAAAACTTCTAGTTCAGACAATTTCCAATAGATGGCACCACTTATAAATTTTCACATATACTCGGCACCCAGCTACTTAAGTAAGTGTCTAGATAATGGGAGAGTGGTAGGGTGGGGCTAGTATAGCTGTCGTTCTGTTTCAAATTACAAACTTTCTCATTTCCTCATAAAAGAGTTGAGATATTTCTTCTGTTCAATCAAAAAACTTATAGTTCAGACAATTTCCAATAGATGGCACCACTTTTAAATTCTTCACATATACTCGGCACCCAGCTACTTAAGTAAGTGTCTAGATAATGGGAGAGTGGCAGGGTGGGGCTAGTATAGCTGGCGTTCTGTTTCAAATTACAAACTTTCTCATTTCCTCATAAAACAGTTAAGATATTTCTTCTGTTCAATGAAAAAACTTATAGTTCAGACAATTTCCAATAGATGGCACCACTTTTAAATTCTTCACATATACTCGGCACCCAGCTACTTAAGTAAGTGTCTAGATAATGGGAGAGTGGCAGGGTGGGGCTAGTATAGCTGGGTTTCTGTTTCAAATTACAAACTTTCTCATTTCCTCATAAAACAGTTAAGATATGTCTTCTGTTCAATGAAAAAACTTATAGTTCAGACAATTTCCAATAGATGGCACCACTTTTAAATTCTTCACATATACTCGGCACCCAGCTACTTAAGTAAGTGTCTAGATAATGGGAGAGTGGCAGGGTGGGTCTAGTATAGCTGGCGTTCTGTTTCAAATTACAAACTTTCTCATTTCCTCATAAAAGAGTTAAGATATTTCTTCTGTTCAATCAAAAAACTTATAGTTCAGACAATTTCCAATAGATGGCACCACTTTTAAATTCTTCACATATACTCGGCACCCAGCTACTTAAGTAAGTGTCTAGATAATGGGAGAGTGGCAGGGTGGGTCTAGTATAGCTGGCGTTCTGTTTTAAATTACAAACTTTCTCATTTCTTGATAAAACAGTTAAGATATTCCTTCTGTTCAATGAAAAAACTTCTAGTTCAGACAATTTCCAATAGATGGCACCACTTTTAAATTCTTCACATATACTCGGCACCCAGCTACTTAAGTAAGTGTCTAGATAATGGGAGAGTGGCAGGGTGGGGCTAGTATAGCTGGCGTTCTGTTTCAAATTACAAACTTTCTCATTTCCTCATAAAACACTTAAGATATTCCTTCTGTTCAATGAAAAAACTTCTAGTTCAGACAATTTCCAATAGATGGCACCACTTATAAATTTTCACATATACTCGGCACCCAGCTACTTAAGTAAGTGTCTAGATAATGGGAGAGTGGTAGGGTGGGGCTAGTATAGCTGGCGTTCTGTTTCAAATTACAAACTTTCTCATTTCCTCATAAAACACTTAAGATATTCCTTCTATTCAATGAAAAAACTTATAGTTAAGACAATTTCCCATAGATGGTACCACTTATAAATTTTTCACATATACTCGGCACCCAGCTACTTGAGTAAGTGTCTAGATAATGGGAGAGTGGTTGGGTGGGGCTAGTATAGCTGGCGTTCTGTTTCAAATTACAAACTTTCTCATTTCTTGATAAAACAGTTAAGATATTTCTTCTAATCAATGAAAAAACTTATAGTTCAGACAATTTCCAATAGATGGCACCACTTATAAATTCTTCACATATACTCGGCACCCAGCTACTTGAGTAAGTGTCTAGATAATGGGAGAGTGGCAGGGTGGGTCTAGTATAGCTGGCGTTCTGTTTCAAATTACAAATTTTCTCATTTCCTCATAAAAGAGTTAAGATATTTCTTCTGTTCAATCAAAAAACTTATAGTTCAGACAATTTCCAATAGATGGCACCACTTATAAATTTTTCACATATTCTCGGCACCCAGCTACTTAAGTAAGTGTCTAGATAATGGGAGAGTGGTAGGGTGGGACTAGTATAGCTGGCGTTCTGTTTCAAATTACAAACTTTCTCATTTCCTCATAAAACACTTAAGATATTCCTTCTGTTCAATGAAAGAACTTCTAGTTCAGACAATTTCCAATAGATGGCACCACTTATAAATTCTTCACATATACTCGGCACCCAGCTACTTAAGTAAGTGTCTAGATAATGGGAGAGCGGCAGGGTGGGTCTAGTATAGCTGGCGTTCTGTTTCAAATTACAAACTTTCTCATTTCCTCATAAAAGAGTTAAGATATTTCTTCTGTTCAATCAAAAAACTTATAGTTCAGACAATTTCCAATAGATGGCACCACTTTTAAATTCTTCACATATACTCGGCACCCAGCTACTTAAGTAAGTGTCTAGATAATGGGAGAGTGGCAGGGTGGGGCTAGTATAGCTGGGTTTCTGTTTCAAATTACAAACATTCTCATTTCCTCATAAAACAGTTAAGATATGTCTTCTGTTCAATGAAAAAACTTATAGTTCAGACAATTTCCAATAGATGGCACCACTTATAAATTTTTCACATATACTCGGCACCCAGCTACTTAAGTAAGTGTCTAGATAATGGGAGAGTGGTAGGGTGGGGCTAGTATAGCTGGCGTTCTGTTTCAAATTACAAACTTTCTCATTTCTTGATAAAACAGTTAAGATATTCCTTCTGTTCAATGAAAAAACTTCTAGTTCAGACAATTTCCAATAGATGGCACCACTTTTAAATTCTTCACATATACTCGGCATCCAGCTACTTAAGTAAGTGTCTAGATAATGGGAGAGTGGCAGGGTGGGGCTAGTATAGCTGGCGTTCTGTTTCAAATTACAAACTTTCTCATTTCCTCATAAAACACTTAAGATATTCCTTCTGTTCAATGAAAAAACTTCTAGTTCAGACAATTTCCAATAGATGGCACCACTTATAAATTTTCACATATACTCGGCACCCAGCTACTTAAGTAAGTGTCTAGATAATGGGAGAGCGGCAGGGTGGATCTAGTATAGCTGGCGTTCTGTTTCAAATTACAAACTTTCTCATTTCCTCATAAAAGAGTTGAGATATTTCTTCTGTTCAATCAAAAAACTTATAGTTCAGACAATTTCCAATAGATGGCACCACTTTTAAATTCTTCACATATACTCGGCACCCAGCTACTTAAGTAAGTGTCTAGATAATGGGAGAGTGGCAGGGTGGGGCTAGTATAGCTGGCGTTCTGTTTCAAATTACAAACTTTCTCATTTCCTCATAAAACAGTTAAGATATTTCTTCTGTTCAATGAAAAAACTTATAGTTCAGACAATTTCCAATAGATGGTACCACTTATAAATTCTTCACATATACTCGGCACCCAGCTACTTAAGTAAGCGTCTAGATAATGGGAGAGCGGCAGGGTGGGTCTAGTATAGCTGGCGTTCTGTTTCAAATTACAAACTTTCTCATTCCTTGATAAAACAGTTAAGACATTTCTTCTGTTCAATGAAAAAACTTCTAGTTCAGACAATCTTCAATAGATGGTACCACTTATAAATTTTTCACATATTCTCGGCACCCAGCTACTTAAGTAAGTGTCTAGATAATGGGAGAGTGGTAGGGTGGGGCTAGTATAGCTGGCGTTCTGTTTCAAATTACAAACTTTCTCATTTCCTCATAAAACACTTAAGATATTCCTTCTGTTCAATGAAAGAACTTCTAGTTCAGACAATTTCCAATAGATGGCACCACTTATAAATTCTTCACATATACTCGGCACCCAGCTACTTAAGTAAGTGTCTAGATAATGGGAGAGCGGCAGGGTGGGTCTAGTATAGCTGGCGTTCTGTTTCAAATTACAAACTTTCTCATTTCCTCATAAAAGAGTTGAGATATTTCTTCTGTTCAATCAAAAAACTTATAGTTCAGACAATTTCCAATAGATGGCACCACTTTTAAATTCTTCACATATACTCGGCACCCAGCTACTTAAGTAAGTGTCTAGATAATGGGAGAGTGGCAGGGTGGGGCTAGTATAGCTGGGTTTCTGTTTCAAATTACAAACTTTCTCATTTCCTCATAAAACAGTTAAGATATGTCTTCTGTTCAATGAAAAAACTTATAGTTCAGACAATTTCCAATAGATGGCACCACTTATAAATTTTTCACATATACTCGGCACCCAGCTACTTAAGTAAGTGTCTAGATAATGGGAGAGTGGTAGGGTGGGGCTAGTATAGCTGGCGTTCTGTTTCAAATTACAAACTTTCTCATTTCTTGATAAAACAGTTAAGATATTCCTTCTGTTCAATGAAAAAACTTCTAGTTCAGACAATTTCCAATAGATGGCACCACTTTTAAATTCTTCACATATACTCGGCACCCAGCTACTTAAGTAAGTGTCTAGATAATGGGAGAGTGGCAGGGTGGGGCTAGTATAGCTGGCGTTCTGTTTCAAATTACAAACTTTCTCATTTCCTCATAAAACACTTAAGATATTCCTTCTGTTCAATGAAAAAACTTCTAGTTCAGACAATTTCCAATAGATGGCACCACTTATAAATTTTCACATATACTCGGCACCCAGCTACTTAAGTAAGTGTCTAGATAATGGGAGAGTGGTAGGGTGGGGCTAGTATAGCTGGCGTTCTGTTTCAAATTACAAACTTTCTCATTTCCTCATAAAACACTTAAGATATTCCTTCTGTTCAATGAAAAAACTTATAGTTCAGACAATTTCCCATAGATGGTACCACTTATAAATTTTTCACATATACTCGGCACCCAGCTACTTAAGTAAGTGTCTAGATAATGGGAGAGTGGTTGGGTGGGGCTAGTATAGCTGGCGTTCTGTTTCAAATTACAAACTTTCTCATTTCTTGATAAAACAGTTAAGATATTTCTTCTAATCAATGAAAAAACTTATAGTTCAGACAATTTCCAATAGATGGCACCACTTATAAATTCTTCACATATACTCGGCACCCAGCTACTTGAGTAAGTGTCCAGATAATAGGAGAGTGGCAGGGTGGGTCTAGTATAGCTGGCGTTCTGTTTCAAATTACAAATTTTCTCATTTCCTCATAAAAGAGTTAAGATATTTCTTCTGTTCAATCAAAAAACTTATAGTTAAGACAATTTCCAATAGATGGCACCACTTATAAATTTTTCACATATTCTCGGCACCCAGCTACTTAAGTAAGTGTCTAGATAATGGGAGAGTGGTAGGGTGGGGCTAGTATAGCTGGCGTTCTGTTTCAAATTACAAACTTTCTCATTTCCTCATAAAACACTTAAGATATTCCTTCTGTTCAATGAAAGAACTTCTAGTTCAGACAATTTCCAATAGATGGCACCACTTATAAATTCTTCACATATACTCGGAACCCAGCTACTTAAGTAAGTGTCTAGATAATGGGAGAGCGGCAGGGTGGGTCTAGTATAGCTGGCGTTCTGTTTCAAATTACAAACTTTCTCATTTCCTCATAAAACAGTTAAGATATTTCTTCTGTTCAATGAAAAAATTTATAGTTCAGACAATTTCCAATAGATGGCACCACTTATAAATTCTTCACATATACTCGGCACCCAGCTACTTAAGTAAGTGTCTAGATAATGGGAGAGCGGCAGGGTGGGTCTAGTATAGCTGGCGTTCTGTTTCAAATTACAAACTTTCTCATTTCCTCATAAAAGAGTTAAGATATTTCTTCTGTTCAATCAAAAAACTTATAGTTCAGACAATTTCCAATAGATGGCACCACTTTTAAATTCTTCACATATTCTCGGCACCCAGCTACTTAAGTAAGTGTCTAGATAATGGGAGAGTGGCAGGGTGGGGCTAGTATAGCTGGCGTTCTGTTTCAAATTACAAACTTTCTCATTTCCTCATAAAACACTTAAGATATTCCTTCTGATCAATGAAAAAACTTCTAGTTCAGACAATTTCCAATAGATGGCACCACTTATAAATTTTTCACATATACTCGGCACCCAGCTACTTAAGTAAGTGTCTAGATAATGGGAGAGTGGTAGGGTGGGTCAAGTATAGCTGGCGTTCTGTTTCAAATTACAAACTTTCTCATTTCTTGATAAAACAGTTAAGATATTTCTTCTGTTCAATGAAAAAACTTCTAGTTCAGACAATCTTCAATAGATGGTACCACTTATAAATTTTTCACATATTCTCGGCACCCAGCTCCTTAAGTAAGTGTCTAGATAATGGGAGAGTGGTAGGGTGGGGCTAGTATAGCTGGCGTTCTGTTTCAAATTACAAACTTTCTCATTTCCTCATAAAACACTTAAGATATTCCTTCTGTTCAATGAAAGAACTTCTAGTTCAGACAATTTCCAATAGATGGCACCACTTATAAATTCTTCACATATACTCGGCACCCAGCTACTTAAGTAAGTGTCTAGATAATGGGAGAGCGGCAGGGTGGGTCTAGTATAGCTGGCGTTCTGTTTCAAATTACAAACTTTCTCATTTCCTCATAAAAGAGTTAAGATATTTCTTCTGTTCAATCAAAAAACTTATAGTTCAGACAATTTCCAATAGATGGCACCACTTTTAAATTCTTCACATATACTCGGCACCCAGCTACTTAAGTAAGTGTCTAGATAATGGGAGAGTGGCAGGGTGGGGCTAGTATAGCTGGGTTTCTGTTTCAAATTACAAACTTTCTCATTTCCTCATAAAACAGTTAAGATATGTCTTCTGTTCAATGAAAAAACTTATAGTTCAGACAATTTCCAATAGATGGCACCACTTATAAATTTTTCACATATACTCGGCACCCAGCTACTTAAGTAAGTGTCTAGATAATGGGAGAGTGGTAGGGTGGGGCTAGTATAGCTGGCGTTCTGTTTCAAATTACAAACTTTCTCATTTCTTGATAAAACAGTTAAGATATTCCTTCTGTTCAATGAAAAAACTTCTAGTTCAGACAATTTCCAATAGATGGCACCACTTTTAAATTCTTCACATATACTCGGCACCCAGCTACTTAAGTAAGTGTCTAGATAATGGGAGAGTGGCAGGGTGGGGCTAGTATAGCTGGCGTTCTGTTTCAAATTACAAACTTTCTCATTTCCTCATAAAACACTTAGGATATTCCTTCTGTTCAATGAAAAAACTTATAGTTCAGACAATTTCCAATAGATGGCACCATTTATAAATTTTTCACATATACTCGGCACCCAGCTACTTAAGTAAGTGTCTAGATAATGGGAGAGTGGTAGGGTGGGGCTAGTATAGCTGGCGTTCTGTTTCAAATTACAAACTTTCTCATTTCTTGATAAAACAGTTAAGATATTCCTTCTGTTCAATGAAAAAACTTCTAGTTCAGACAATTTCCAATAGATGGCACCACTTTTAAATTCTTCACATATACTCGGCACCCAGCTACTTAAGTAAGTGTCTAGATAATGGGAGAGTGGTAGGGTGGGGCTAGTATAGCTGGCGTTCTGTTTCAAATTACAAACTTTCTCATTTCCTCATAAAACAGTTAAGATATTTCTTCTGTTCAATGAAAAAACTTATAGTTCAGACAATTTCCAATAGATGGTACCACTTATAAATTCTTCACATATACTCGGCACCCAGCTACTTAAGTAAGTGTCTAGATAATGGGAGAGCGGCAGGGTGGGTCTAGTATAGCTGGCGTTCTGTTTCAAATTACAAACTTTCTCATTTCCTCATAAAAGAGTTGAGATATTTCTTCTGTTCAATCAAAAAACTTATAGTTCAGACAATTTCCAATAGATGGCACCACTTTTAAATTCTTCACATATACTCGGCACCCAGCTACTTAAGTAAGTGTCTAGATAATGGGAGAGTGGCAGGGTGGGGCTAGTATAGCTGGCGTTCTGTTTCATATTACAAACTTTCTCATTTCCTCATAAAACACTTAAGATATTCCTTCTGATCAATGAAAAAACTTCTAGTTCAGACAATTTCCAATAGATGGCACCACTTATAAATTTTTCACATATACTCGGCACCCAGCTACTTAAGTAAGTGTCTAGATAATGGGAGAGTGGTAGGGTGGGGCAAGTATAGCTGGCGTTCTGTTTCAAATTACAAACTTTCTCATTTCTTGATAAAACAGTTAAGATATTTCTTCTGTTCAATGAAAAAACTTCTAGTTCAGACAATCTTCAATAGATGGTACCACTTATAAATTTTTCACATACTCTCGGCACCCAGCTACTTAAGTAAGTGTCTAGATAATGGGAGAGTGGTAGGGTGGGGCTAGTATAGCTGGCGTTCTGTTTCAAATTACAAACTTTCTCATTTCCTCATAAAACACTTAAGATATTCCTTCTGTTCAATGAAAGAACTTCTAGTTCAGACAATTTCCAATAGATGGCACCACTTATAAATTCTTCACATATATTCGGCACCCAGCTACTTAAGTAAGTGTCTAGATAATGGGAGAGTGGCAGGGTGGGGCTAGTATAGCTGGCGTTCTGTTTCAAATTACAAACTTTCTCATTTCCTCATAAAACACTTAAGATATTCCTTCTGTTCAATGAAAAAACTTCTAGTTCAGACAATTTCCAATAGATGGCACCACTTATAAATTTTCACATATACTCGGCACCCAGCTACTTAAGTAAGTGTCTAGATAATGGGAGAGTGGTAGGGTGGGGCTAGTATAGCTGGCGTTCTGTTTCAAATTACAAACTTTCTCATTTCCTCATAAAACACTTAAGATATTCCTTCTGTTCAATGAAAGAACTTCTAGTTCAGACAATTTCCAATAGATGGCACCACTTATAAATTCTTCACATATACTCGGCACCCAGCTACTTAAGTAAGTGTCTAGATAATGGGAGAGCGGCAGGGTGGGTCTAGTATAGCTGGCGTTCTGTTTCAAATTACAAACTTTCTCATTTCCTCATAAAAGAGTTAAGATATTTCTTCTGTTCAATCAAAAAACTTCTAGTTCAGACAATTTCCAATAGATGGCACCACTTTTAAATTCTTCACATATACTCGGCACCCAGCTACTTAAGTAAGTGTCTAGATAATGGGAGAGTGGCAGGGTGGGGCTAGTATAGCTGGGTTTCTGTTTCAAATTACAAACTTTCTCATTTCCTCATAAAACAGTTAAGATATGTCTTCTGTTCAATGAAAAAACTTATAGTTCAGACAATTTCCAATAGATGGCACCACTTATAAATTTTTCACATATACTCGGCACCCAGCTACTTAAGTAAGTGTCTAGATAATGGGAGAGTGGTAGGGTGGGGCTAGTATAGCTGGCGTTCTGTTTCAAATTACAAACTTTCTCATTTCTTGATAAAACAGTTAAGATATTCCTTCTGTTGAATGAAAAAACTTCTAGTTCAGACAATTTCCAATAGATGGCACCACTTTTAAATTCTTCACATATACTCGGCACCCAGCTACTTAAGTAAGTGTCTAGATAATGGGAGAGTGGCAGGGTGGGGCTAGTATAGCTGGCGTTCTGTTTCAAATTACAAACTTTCTCATTTCCTCATAAAACACTTAAGATATTCCTTCTGTTCAATGGAAAAACTTCTAGTTCAGACAATTTCCAATAGATGGCACCACTTATAAATTTTCACATATACTCGGCACCCAGCTACTTAAGTAAGTGTCTAGATAATGGGAGAGTGGTAGGGTGGGGCTAGTATAGCTGGCGTTCTGTTTCAAATTACAAACTTTCTCATTTCCTCATAAAACACTTAAGATATTCCTTCTGTTCAATGAATTAACTTATAGTTCAGACAATTTCCCATAGATGGTACCACTTATAAATTTTTCACATATACTCGGCACCCAGCTACTTAAGTAAGTGTCTAGATAATGGGAGAGTGGCCGGGTGGGGCTAGTATAGCTGGCGTTCTGTTTCAAATTACAAACTTTCTCATTTCTTGATAAAACAGTTAAGATATTTCTTCTAATCAATGAAAAAACTTATAGTTCAGACAATTTCCAATAGATGGCACCACTTATAAATTCTTCACATATACTCGGCACCCAGCTACTTGAGTAAGTGTCCAGATAATAGGAGAGTGGCAGGGTGGGTCTAGTATAGCTGGCGTTCTGTTTCAAATTACAAATTTTCTCATTTCCTCATAAAAGAGTTAAGATATTTCTTCTGTTCAATCAAAAAACTTATAGTTCAGACAATTTCCAATAGATGGCACCACTTATAAATTTTTCACATATTTTCGGCACCCAGCTACTTAAGTAAGTGTCTAGATAATGGGAGAGTGGTAGGGTGGGGCTAGTATAGCTGGCGTTCTGTTTCAAATTACAAACTTTCTCATTTCCTCATAAAACACTTAAGATATTCCTTCTGTTCAATGAAAGAACTTCTAGTTCAGACAATTTCCAATAGATGGCACCACTTATAAATTCTTCACATATACTCGGAACCCAGCTACTTAAGTAAGTGTCTAGATAATGGGAGAGCGGCAGGGTGGGTCTAGTATAGCTGGCGTTCTGTTTCAAATTACAAACTTTCTCATTTCCTCATAAAAGAGTTAAGATATTTCTTCTGTTCAATCAAAAAACTTATAGTCCAGACAATTTCCAATAGATGGCACCACTTTTAAATTCTTCACATATACTCGGCACCCAGCTACTTAAGTAAGTGTCTAGATAATGGGAGAGTGGCAGGGTGGGGCTAGTATAGCTGGCGTTCTGTTTCAAATTACAAACTTTCTCATTTCCTCATAAAACACTTAAGATATTCCTTCTGATCAATGAAAAAACTTCTAGTTCAGACAATTTCCAATAGATGGCACCACTTATAAATTTTTCACATATACTCGGCACCCAGCTACTTAAGTAAGTGTCTAGATAATGGGAGAGTGGTAGGGTGGGTCAAGTATAGCTGGCGTTCTGTTTCAAATTACAAACTTTCTCATTTCTTGATAAAACAGTTAAGATATTTCTTCTGTTCAATGAAAAAACTTCTAGTTCAGACAATCTTCAATAGATGGTACCACTTATAAATTTTTCACATATTCTCGGCACCCAGCTACTTAAGTAAGTGTCTAGATAATGGGAGAGTGGTAGGGTGGGGCTAGTATAGCTGGCGTTCTGTTTCAAATTACAAACTTTCTCATTTCCTCATAAAACACTTAAGATATTCCTTCTGTTCAATGAAAGAACTTCTAGTTCAGACAATTTCCAATAGATGGCACCACTTATAAATTCTTCACATATACTCGGCACCCAGCTACTTAAGTAAGTGTCTGGATAATGGGAGAGCGGCAGGGTGGGTCTAGTATAGCTGGCGTTCTGTTTCAAATTACAAACTTTCTCATTTCCTCATAAAAGAGTTAAGATATTTCTTCTGTTCAATCAAAAAACTTATAGTTCAGACAATTTCCAATAGATGGCACCACTTTTAAATTCTTCACATATACTCGGCACCCAGCTACTTAAGTAAGTGTCTAGATAATGGGAGAGTGGCAGGGTGGGGCTAGTATAGCTGGGTTTCTGTTTCAAATTACAAACTTTCTCATTTCCTCATAAAACAGTTAAGATATGTCTTCTGTTCAATGAAAAAACTTATAGTTCAGACAATTTCCAATAGATGGCACCACTTATAAATTTTTCACATATACTCGGCACCCAGCTACTTAAGTAAGTGTCTAGATAATGGGAGAGTGGTAGGGTGGGGCTAGTATAGCTGGCGTTCTGTTTCAAATTACAAACTTTCTCATTTCTTGATAAAACAGTTAAGATATTCCTTCTGTTCAATGAAAAAACTTCTAGTTCAGACAATTTCCAATAGATGGCACCACTTTTAAATTCTTCACATATACTCGGCACCCAGCTACTTAAGTAAGTGTCTAGATAATGGGAGAGTGGCAGGGTGGGGCTAGTATAGCTGGCGTTCTGTTTCAAATTACAAACTTTCTCATTTCCTCATAAAACACTTAGGATATTCCTTCTGTTCAATGAAAAAACTTATAGTTCAGACAATTTCCCATAGATGGTACCACTTATAAATTTTTCACATATACTCGGCACCCAGCTACTTAAGTAAGTGTCTAGATAATGGGAAAGTGGTAGGGTGGGGCTAGTATAGCTGGCGTTCTGTTTCAAATTACAAACTTTCTCATTTCCTCATAAAACAGTTAAGATATTTCTTCTGTTCAATGAAAAAACTTATAGTTCAGACAATTTCCAATAGATGGTACCACTTATAAATTCTTCACATATACTCGGCACCCAGCTACTTAAGTAAGTGTCTAGATAATGGGAGAGCGGCAGGGTGGGTCTAGTATAGCTGGCGTTCTGTTTCAAATTACAAACTTTCTCATTTCCTCATAAAAGAGTTGAGATATTTCTTCTGTTCAATCAAAAAACTTATAGTTCAGACAATTTCCAATAGATGGCACCACTTTTAAATTCTTCACATATACTCGGCACCCAGCTACTTAAGTAAGTGTCTAGATAATGGGAGAGTGGCAGGGTGGGGCTAGTATAGCTGGCGTTCTGTTTCAAATTACAAACTTTCTCATTTCCTCATAAAAGAGTTAAGATATTTCTTCTGTTCAATCAAAAAACTTCTAGTTCAGACAATTTCCAATAGATGGCACCACTTATAAATTTTTCACATATACTCGGCACCCAGCTACTTAAGTAAGTGTCTAGATAATGGGAGAGTGGTAGGGTGGGGCTAGTATAGCTGGCGTTCTGTTTCAAATTACAAACTTTCTCATTTCTTGATAAAACAGTTAAGATATTCCTTCTGTTGAATGAAAAAACTTCTAGTTCAGACAATTTCCAATAGATGGCACCACTTTTAAATTCTTCACATATACTCGGCACCCAGCTACTTAAGTAAGTGTCTAGATAATGGGAGAGTGGCAGGGTGGGGCTAGTATAGCTGGCGTTCTGTTTCAAATTACAAACTTTCTCATTTCCTCATAAAACACTTAAGATATTCCTTCTGTTCAATGAAAAAACTTCTAGTTCAGACAATTTCCAATAGATGGCACCACTTATAAATTTTCACATATACTCGGCACCCAGCTACTTAAGTAAGTGTCTAGATAATGGGAGAGTGGTAGGGTGGGGCTAGTATAGCTGGCGTTCTGTTTCAAATTACAAACTTTCTCATTTCCTCATAAAACACTTAAGATATTCCTTCTGTTCAATGAATTAACTTATAGTTCAGACAATTTCCCATAGATGGTACCACTTATAAATTTTTCACATATACTCGGCACCCAGCTACTTAAGTAAGTGTCTAGATAATGGGAGAGTGGCCGGGTGGGGCTAGTATAGCTGGCGTTCTGTTTCAAATTACAAACTTTCTCATTTCTTGATAAAACAGTTAAGATATTTCTTCTAATCAATGAAAAAACTTATAGTTCAGACAATTTCCAATAGATGGCACCACTTATAAATTCTTCACATATACTCGGCACCCAGCTACTTGAGTAAGTGTCCAGATAATAGGAGAGTGGCAGGGTGGGTCTAGTATAGCTGGCGTTCTGTTTCAAATTACAAATTTTCTCATTTCCTCATAAAAGAGTTAAGATATTTCTTCTGTTCAATCAAAAAACTTATAGTTCAGACAATTTCCAATAGATGGCACCACTTATAAATTTTTCACATATTTTCGGCACCCAGCTACTTAAGTAAGTGTCTAGATAATGGGAGAGTGGTAGGGTGGGGCTAGTATAGCTGGCGTTCTGTTTCAAATTACAAACTTTCTCATTTCCTCATAAAACACTTAAGATATTCCTTCTGTTCAATGAAAGAACTTCTAGTTCAGACAATTTCCAATAGATGGCACCACTTATAAATTCTTCACATATACTCGGCACCCAGCTACTTAAGTAAGTGTCTAGATAATGGGAGAGTGGTAGGGTGGGTCAAGTATAGCTGGCGTTCTGTTTCAAATTACAAACTTTCTCATTTCTTGATAAAACAGTTAAGATATTTCTTCTGTTCAATGAAAAAACTTCTAGTTCAGACAATCTTCAATAGATGGTACCACTTATAAATTTTTCACATATTCTCGGCACCCAGCTACTTAAGTAAGTGTCTAGATAATGGGAGAGTGGTAGGGTGGGGCTAGTATAGCTGGCGTTCTGTTTCAAATTACAAACTTTCTCATTTCCTCATAAAACACTTAAGATATTCCTTCTGTTCAATGAAAGAACTTCTAGTTCAGACAATTTCCAATAGATGGCACCACTTATAAATTCTTCACATATACTCGGCACCCAGCTACTTAAGTAAGTGTCTGGATAATGGGAGAGCGGCAGGGTGGGTCTAGTATAGCTGGCGTTCTGTTTCAAATTACAAACTTTCTCATTTCCTCATAAAAGAGTTAAGATATTTCTTCTGTTCAATCAAAAAACTTATAGTTCAGACAATTTCCAATAGATGGCACCACTTTTGAATTCTTCACATATACTCGGCACCCAGCTACTTAAGTAAGTGTCTAGATAATGGGAGAGTGGCAGGGTGGGGCTAGTATAGCTGGGTTTCTGTTTCAAATTACAAACTTTCTCATTTCCTCATAAAACAGTTAAGATATGTCTTCTGTTCAATGAAAAAACTTATAGTTCAGACAATTTCCAATAGATGGCACCACTTTTAAATTCTTCACATATACTCGGCACCCAGCTACTTAAGTAAGTGTCTAGATAATGGGAGAGTGGCAGGGTGGGGCTAGTATAGCTGGCGTTCTGTTTCAAATTACAAACTTTCTCATTTCCTCATAAAACACTTAAGATATTCCTTCTGTTCAATGAAAAAACTTCTAGTTCAGACAATTTCCAATAGATGGCACCACTTATAAATTTTCACATATACTCGGCACCCAGCTACTTAAGTAAGTGTCTAGATAATGGGAGAGTGGTAGGGTGGGGCTAGTATAGCTGGCGTTCTGTTTCAAATTACAAACTTTCTCATTTCCTCATAAAACACTTAAGATATTCCTTCTGTTCAATGAATTAACTTATAGTTCAGACAATTTCCCATAGATGGTACCACTTATAAATTTTTCACATATACTCGGCACCCAGCTACTTAAGTAAGTGTCTAGATAATGGGAGAGTGGCCGGGTGGGGCTAGTATAGCTGGCGTTCTGTTTCAAATTACAAACTTTCTCATTTCTTGATAAAACAGTTAAGATATTTCTTCTAATCAATGAAAAAACTTATAGTTCAGACAATTTCCAATAGATGGCACCACTTATAAATTCTTCACATATACTCGGCACCCAGCTACTTGAGTAAGTGTCCAGATAATAGGAGAGTGGCAGGGTGGGTCTAGTATAGCTGGCGTTCTGTTTCAAATTACAAATTTTCTCATTTCCTCATAAAAGAGTTAAGATATTTCTTCTGTTCAATCAAAAAACTTATAGTTCAGACAATTTCCAATAGATGGCACCACTTATAAATTTTTCACATATTTTCGGCACCCAGCTACTTAAGTAAGTGTCTAGATAATGGGAGAGTGGTAGGGTGGGGCTAGTATAGCTGGCGTTCTGTTTCAAATTACAAACTTTCTCATTTCCTCATAAAACACTTAAGATATTCCTTCTGTTCAATGAAAGAACTTCTAGTTCAGACAATTTCCAATAGATGGCACCACTTATAAATTCTTCACATATACTCGGAACCCAGCTACTTAAGTAAGTGTCTAGATAATGGGAGAGCGGCAGGGTGGGTCTAGTATAGCTGGCGTTCTGTTTCAAATTACAAACTTTCTCATTTCCTCATAAAAGAGTTAAGATATTTCTTCTGTTCAATCAAAAAACTTATAGTCCAGACAATTTCCAATAGATGGCACCACTTTTAAATTCTTCACATATACTCGGCACCCAGCTACTTAAGTAAGTGTCTAGATAATGGGAGAGTGGCAGGGTGGGGCTAGTATAGCTGGCGTTCTGTTTCAAATTACAAACTTTCTCATTTCCTCATAAAACACTTAAGATATTCCTTCTGATCAATGAAAAAACTTCTAGTTCAGACAATTTCCAATAGATGGCACCACTTATAAATTTTTCACATATACTCGGCACCCAGCTACTTAAGTAAGTGTCTAGATAATGGGAGAGTGGTAGGGTGGGTCAAGTATAGCTGGCGTTCTGTTTCAAATTACAAACTTTCTCATTTCTTGATAAAACAGTTAAGATATTTCTTCTGTTCAATGAAAAAACTTCTAGTTCAGACAATCTTCAATAGATGGTACCACTTATAAATTTTTCACATATTCTCGGCACCCAGCTACTTAAGTAAGTGTCTAGATAATGGGAGAGTGGTAGGGTGGGGCTAGTATAGCTGGCGTTCTGTTTCAAATTACAAACTTTCTCATTTCCTCATAAAACACTTAAGATATTCCTTCTGTTCAATGAAAGAACTTCTAGTTCAGACAATTTCCAATAGATGGCACCACTTATAAATTCTTCACATATACTCGGCACCCAGCTACTTAAGTAAGTGTCTGGATAATGGGAGAGCGGCAGGGTGGGTCTAGTATAGCTGGCGTTCTGTTTCAAATTACAAACTTTCTCATTTCCTCATAAAAGAGTTAAGATATTTCTTCTGTTCAATCAAAAAACTTATAGTTCAGACAATTTCCAATAGATGGCACCACTTTTAAATTCTTCACATATACTCGGCACCCAGCTACTTAAGTAAGTGTCTAGATAATGGGAGAGTGGCAGGGTGGGGCTAGTATAGCTGGGTTTCTGTTTCAAATTACAAACTTTCTCATTTCCTCATAAAACAGTTAAGATATGTCTTCTGTTCAATGAAAAAACTTATAGTTCAGACAATTTCCAATAGATGGCACCACTTATAAATTTTTCACATATACTCGGCACCCAGCTACTTAAGTAAGTGTCTAGATAATGGGAGAGTGGTAGGGTGGGGCTAGTATAGCTGGCGTTCTGTTTCAAATTACAAACTTTCTCATTTCTTGATAAAACAGTTAAGATATTCCTTCTGTTCAATGAAAAAACTTCTAGTTCAGACAATTTCCAATAGATGGCACCACTTTTAAATTCTTCACATATACTCGGCACCCAGCTACTTAAGTAAGTGTCTAGATAATGGGAGAGTGGCAGGGTGGGGCTAGTATAGCTGGCGTTCTGTTTCAAATTACAAACTTTCTCATTTCCTCATAAAACACTTAGGATATTCCTTCTGTTCAATGAAAAAACTTATAGTTCAGACAATTTCCCATAGATGGTACCACTTATAAATTTTTCACATATACTCGGCACCCAGCTACTTAAGTAAGTGTCTAGATAATGGGAAAGTGGTAGGGTGGGGCTAGTATAGCTGGCGTTCTGTTTCAAATTACAAACTTTCTCATTTCCTCATAAAACAGTTAAGATATTTCTTCTGTTCAATGAAAAAACTTATAGTTCAGACAATTTCCAATAGATGGTACCACTTATAAATTCTTCACATATACTCGGCACCCAGCTACTTAAGTAAGTGTCTAGATAATGGGAGAGCGGCAGGGTGGGTCTAGTATAGCTGGCGTTCTGTTTCAAATTACAAACTTTCTCATTTCCTCATAAAAGAGTTGAGATATTTCTTCTGTTCAATCAAAAAACTTATAGTTCAGACAATTTCCAATAGATGGCACCACTTTTAAATTCTTCACATATACTCGGCACCCAGCTACTTAAGTAAGTGTCTAGATAATGGGAGAGTGGCAGGGTGGGGCTAGTATAGCTGGCGTTCTGTTTCAAATTACAAACTTTCTCATTTACTCATAAAACACTTAAGATATTCCTTCTGATCAATGAAAAAACTTCTAGTTCAGACAATTTCCAATAGATGGCACCACTTATAAATTTTTCACATATACTCGGCACCCAGCTACTTAAGTAAGTGTCTAGATAATGGGAGAGTGGTAGGGTGGGGCTAGTATAGCTGGCGTTCTGTTTCAAATTACAAACTTTCTCATTTCTTGATAAAACAGTTAAGATATTCCTTCTGTTCAATGAAAAAACTTCTAGTTCAGACAATTTCCAATAGATGGCACCACTTTTAAATTCTTCACATATACTCGGCACCCAGCTACTTAAGTAAGTGTCTAGATAATGGGAGAGTGGTAGGGTGGGTCAAGTATAGCTGGCGTTCTGTTTCAAATTACAAACTTTCTCATTTCTTGATAAAACAGTTAAGATATTTCTTCTGTTCAATGAAAAAACTTCTAGTTCAGACAATCTTCAATAGATGGTACCACTTATAAATTTTTCACATATTCTCGGCACCCAGCTACTTAAGTAAGTGTCTAGATAATGGGAGAGTGGTAGGGTGGGGCTAGTATAGCTGGCGTTCTGTTTCAAATTACAAACTTTCTCATTTCCTCATAAAACACTTAAGATATTCCTTCTGTTCAATGAAAGAACTTCTAGTTCAGACAATTTCCAATAGATGGCACCACTTATAAATTCTTCACATATACTCGGCACCCAGCTACTTAAGTAAGTGTCTAGATAATGGGAGAGCGGCAGGGTGGGTCTAGTATAGCTGGCGTTCTGTTTCAAATTACAAACTTTCTCATTTCCTCATAAAAGAGTTAAGATATTTCTTCTGTTCAATCAAAAAACTTATAGTTCAGACAATTTCCAATAGATGGCACCACTTTTAAATTCTTCACATATACTCGGCACCCAGCTACTTAAGTAAGTGTCTAGATAATGGGAGAGCGGCAGGGTGGGTCTAGTATAGCTGGCGTTCTGTTTCAAATTACAAACTTTCTCATTTCCTCATAAAAGAGTTGAGATATTTCTTCTGTTCAATCAAAAAACTTATAGTTCAGACAATTTCCAATAGATGGCACCACTTTTAAATTCTTCACATATACTCGGCACCCAGCTACTTAAGTAAGTGTCTAGATAATGGGAGAGTGGCAGGGTGGGGCTAGTATAGCTGGCGTTCTGTTTCAAATTACAAACTTTCTCATTTCCTCATAAAAGAGTTAAGATATTTCTTCTGTTCAATCAAAAAACTTCTAGTTCAGACAATTTCCAATAGATGGCACCACTTATAAATTTTTCACATATACTCGGCACCCAGCTACTTAAGTAAGTGTCTAGATAATGGGAGAGTGGTAGGGTGGGGCTAGTATAGCTGGCGTTCTGTTTCAAATTACAAACTTTCTCATTTCTTGATAAAACAGTTAAGATATTCCTTCTGTTGAATGAAAAAACTTCTAGTTCAGACAATTTCCAATAGATGGCACCACTTTTAAATTCTTCACATATACTCGGCACCCAGCTACTTAAGTAAGTGTCTAGATAATGGGAGAGTGGCAGGGTGGGGCTAGTATAGCTGGCGTTCTGTTTCAAATTACAAACTTTCTCATTTCCTCATAAAACACTTAAGATATTCCTTCTGTTCAATGAAAAAACTTCTAGTTCAGACAATTTCCAATAGATGGCACCACTTATAAATTTTCACATATACTCGGCACCCAGCTACTTAAGTAAGTGTCTAGATAATGGGAGAGTGGTAGGGTGGGGCTAGTATAGCTGGCGTTCTGTTTCAAATTACAAACTTTCTCATTTCCTCATAAAACACTTAAGATATTCCTTCTGTTCAATGAATTAACTTATAGTTCAGACAATTTCCCATAGATGGTACCACTTATAAATTTTTCACATATACTCGGCACCCAGCTACTTAAGTAAGTGTCTAGATAATGGGAGAGTGGCCGGGTGGGGCTAGTATAGCTGGCGTTCTGTTTCAAATTACAAACTTTCTCATTTCTTGATAAAACAGTTAAGATATTTCTTCTAATCAATGAAAAAACTTATAGTTCAGACAATTTCCAATAGATGGCACCACTTATAAATTCTTCACATATACTCGGCACCCAGCTACTTGAGTAAGTGTCCAGATAATAGGAGAGTGGCAGGGTGGGTCTAGTATAGCTGGCGTTCTGTTTCAAATTACAAATTTTCTCATTTCCTCATAAAAGAGTTAAGATATTTCTTCTGTTCAATCAAAAAACTTATAGTTCAGACAATTTCCAATAGATGGCACCACTTATAAATTTTTCACATATTTTCGGCACCCAGCTACTTAAGTAAGTGTCTAGATAATGGGAGAGTGGTAGGGTGGGGCTAGTATAGCTGGCGTTCTGTTTCAAATTACAAACTTTCTCATTTCCTCATAAAACACTTAAGATATTCCTTCTGTTCAATGAAAGAACTTCTAGTTCAGACAATTTCCAATAGATGGCACCACTTATAAATTCTTCACATATACTCGGAACCCAGCTACTTAAGTAAGTGTCTAGATAATGGGAGAGCGGCAGGGTGGGTCTAGTATAGCTGGCGTTCTGTTTCAAATTACAAACTTTCTCATTTCCTCATAAAAGAGTTAAGATATTTCTTCTGTTCAATCAAAAAACTTATAGTCCAGACAATTTCCAATAGATGGCACCACTTTTAAATTCTTCACATATACTCGGCACCCAGCTACTTAAGTAAGTGTCTAGATAATGGGAGAGTGGCAGGGTGGGGCTAGTATAGCTGGCGTTCTGTTTCAAATTACAAACTTTCTCATTTCCTCATAAAACACTTAAGATATTCCTTCTGATCAATGAAAAAACTTCTAGTTCAGACAATTTCCAATAGATGGCACCACTTATAAATTTTTCACATATACTCGGCACCCAGCTACTTAAGTAAGTGTCTAGATAATGGGAGAGTGGTAGGGTGGGTCAAGTATAGCTGGCGTTCTGTTTCAAATTACAAACTTTCTCATTTCTTGATAAAACAGTTAAGATATTTCTTCTGTTCAATGAAAAAACTTCTAGTTCAGACAATCTTCAATAGATGGTACCACTTATAAATTTTTCACATATTCTCGGCACCCAGCTACTTAAGTAAGTGTCTAGATAATGGGAGAGTGGTAGGGTGGGGCTAGTATAGCTGGCGTTCTGTTTCAAATTACAAACTTTCTCATTTCCTCATAAAACACTTAAGATATTCCTTCTGTTCAATGAAAGAACTTCTAGTTCAGACAATTTCCAATAGATGGCACCACTTATAAATTCTTCACATATACTCGGCACCCAGCTACTTAAGTAAGTGTCTGGATAATGGGAGAGCGGCAGGGTGGGTCTAGTATAGCTGGCGTTCTGTTTCAAATTACAAACTTTCTCATTTCCTCATAAAAGAGTTAAGATATTTCTTCTGTTCAATCAAAAAACTTATAGTTCAGACAATTTCCAATAGATGGCACCACTTTTAAATTCTTCACATATACTCGGCACCCAGCTACTTAAGTAAGTGTCTAGATAATGGGAGAGTGGCAGGGTGGGGCTAGTATAGCTGGGTTTCTGTTTCAAATTACAAACTTTCTCATTTCCTCATAAAACAGTTAAGATATGTCTTCTGTTCAATGAAAAAACTTATAGTTCAGACAATTTCCAATAGATGGCACCACTTATAAATTTTTCACATATACTCGGCACCCAGCTACTTAAGTAAGTGTCTAGATAATGGGAGAGTGGTAGGGTGGGGCTAGTATAGCTGGCGTTCTGTTTCAAATTACAAACTTTCTCATTTCTTGATAAAACAGTTAAGATATTCCTTCTGTTCAATGAAAAAACTTCTAGTTCAGACAATTTCCAATAGATGGCACCACTTTTAAATTCTTCACATATACTCGGCACCCAGCTACTTAAGTAAGTGTCTAGATAATGGGAGAGTGGCAGGGTGGGGCTAGTATAGCTGGCGTTCTGTTTCAAATTACAAACTTTCTCATTTCCTCATAAAACACTTAGGATATTCCTTCTGTTCAATGAAAAAACTTATAGTTCAGACAATTTCCCATAGATGGTACCACTTATAAATTTTTCACATATACTCGGCACCCAGCTACTTAAGTAAGTGTCTAGATAATGGGAAAGTGGTAGGGTGGGGCTAGTATAGCTGGCGTTCTGTTTCAAATTACAAACTTTCTCATTTCCTCATAAAACAGTTAAGATATTTCTTCTGTTCAATGAAAAAACTTATAGTTCAGACAATTTCCAATAGATGGTACCACTTATAAATTCTTCACATATACTCGGCACCCAGCTACTTAAGTAAGTGTCTAGATAATGGGAGAGCGGCAGGGTGGGTCTAGTATAGCTGGCGTTCTGTTTCAAATTACAAACTTTCTCATTTCCTCATAAAAGAGTTGAGATATTTCTTCTGTTCAATCAAAAAACTTATAGTTCAGACAATTTCCAATAGATGGCACCACTTTTAAATTCTTCACATATACTCGGCACCCAGCTACTTAAGTAAGTGTCTAGATAATGGGAGAGTGGCAGGGTGGGGCTAGTATAGCTGGCGTTCTGTTTCAAATTACAAACTTTCTCATTTCCTCATAAAACACTTAAGATATTCCTTCTGATCAATGAAAAAACTTCTAGTTCAGACAATTTCCAATAGATGGCACCACTTATAAATTTTTCACATATACTCGGCACCCAGCTACTTAAGTAAGTGTCTAGATAATGGGAGAGTGGTAGGGTGGGGCTAGTATAGCTGGCGTTCTGTTTCAAATTACAAACTTTCTCATTTCTTGATAAAACAGTTAAGATATTCCTTCTGTTCAATGAAAAAACTTCTAGTTCAGACAATTTCCAATAGATGGCACCACTTTTAAATTCTTCACATATACTCGGCACCCAGCTACTTAAGTAAGTGTCTAGATAATGGGAGAGTGGTAGGGTGGGTCAAGTATAGCTGGCGTTCTGTTTCAAATTACAAACTTTCTCATTTCTTGATAAAACAGTTAAGATATTTCTTCTGTTCAATGAAAAAACTTCTAGTTCAGACAATCTTCAATAGATGGTACCACTTATAAATTTTTCACATATTCTCGGCACCCAGCTACTTAAGTAAGTGTCTAGATAATGGGAGAGTGGTAGGGTGGGGCTAGTATAGCTGGCGTTCTGTTTCAAATTACAAACTTTCTCATTTCCTCATAAAACACTTAAGATATTCCTTCTGTTCAATGAAAGAACTTCTAGTTCAGACAATTTCCAATAGATGGCACCACTTATAAATTCTTCACATATACTCGGCACCCAGCTACTTAAGTAAGTGTCTAGATAATGGGAGAGCGGCAGGGTGGGTCTAGTATAGCTGGCGTTCTGTTTCAAATTACAAACTTTCTCATTTCCTCATAAAAGAGTTAAGATATTTCTTCTGTTCAATCAAAAAACTTATAGTTCAGACAATTTCCAATAGATGGCACCACTTTTAAATTCTTCACATATACTCGGCACCCAGCTACTTAAGTAAGTGTCTAGATAATGGGAGAGTGGCAGGGTGGGGCTAGTATAGCTGGGTTTCTGTTTCAAATTACAAACTTCCTCATTTCCTCATAAAACAGTTAAGATATGTCTTCTGTTCAATGAAAAAACTTATAGTTCAGACAATTTCCAATAGATGGCACCACTTTTAAATTCTTCACATATACTCGGCACCCAGCTACTTAAGTAAGTGTCTAGATAATGGGAGAGTGGCAGGGTGGGTCTAGTATAGCTGGCGTTCTGTTTCAAATTACAAACTTTCTCATTTCCTCATAAAAGAGTTAAGATATTTCTTCTGTTCAATCAAAAAACTTATAGTTCAGACAATTTCCAATAGATGGCACCACTTTTAAATTCTTCACATATACTCGGCACCCAGCTACTTAAGTAAGTGTCTAGATAATGGGAGAGTGGCAGGGTGGGTCTAGTATAGCTGGCGTTCTGTTTCAAATTACAAACTTTCTCATTTCTTGATAAAACAGTTAAGATATTCCTTCTGTTCAATGAAAAAACTTCTAGTTCAGACAATTTCCAATAGATGGCACCACTTTTAAATTCTTCACATATACTCGGCACCCAGCTACTTAAGTAAGTGTCTAGATAATGGGAGAGTGGCAGGGTGGGGCTAGTATAGCTGGCGTTCTGTTTCAAATTACAAACTTTCTCATTTCCTCATAAAACACTTAAGATATTCCTTCTGTTCAATGAAAAAACTTCTAGTTCAGACAATTTCCAATAGATGGCACCACTTATAAATTTTCACATATACTCGGCACCCAGCTACTTAAGTAAGTGTCTAGATAATGGGAGAGTGGTAGGGTGGGGCTAGTATAGCTGGCGTTCTGTTTCAAATTACAAACTTTCTCATTTCCTCATAAAACACTTAAGATATTCCTTCTGTTCAATGAAAAAACTTATAGTTAAGACAATTTCCCATAGATGGTACCACTTATAAATTTTTCACATATACTCGGCACCCAGCTACTTAAGTAAGTGTCTAGATAATGGGAGAGTGGTTGGGTGGGGCTAGTATAGCTGGCGTTCTGTTTCAAATTACAAACTTTCTCATTTCTTGATAAAACAGTTAAGATATTTCTTCTAATCAATGAAAAAACTTATAGTTCAGACAATTTCCAATAGATGGCACCACTTATAAATTCTTCACATATACTCGGCACCCAGCTACTTGAGTAAGTGTCTAGATAATGGGAGAGTGGCAGGGTGGGTCTAGTATAGCTGGCGTTCTGTTTCAAATTACAAATTTTCTCATTTCCTCATAAAAGAGTTAAGATATTTCTTCTGTTCAATCAAAAAACTTATAGTTCAGACAATTTCCAATAGATGGCACCACTTATAAATTTTTCACATATTCTCGGCACCCAGCTACTTAAGTAAGTGTCTAGATAATGGGAGAGTGGTAGGGTGGGGCTAGTATAGCTGGCGTTCTGTTTCAAATTACAAACTTTCTCATTTCCTCATAAAACACTTAAGATATTCCTTCTGTTCAATGAAAGAACTCCTAGTTCAGACAATTTCCAATAGATGGCACCACCTATAAATTCTTCACATATACTCGGCACCCAGCTACTTAAGTAAGTGTCTAGATAATGGGAGAGCGGCAGGGTGGGTCTAGTATAGCTGGCGTTCTGTTTCAAATTACAAACTTTCTCATTTCCTCATAAAAGAGTTAAGATATTTCTTCTGTTCAATCAAAAAACTTATAGTTCAGACAATTTCCAATAGATGGCACCACTTTTAAATTCTTCACATATACTCGGCACCCAGCTACTTAAGTAAGTGTCTAGATAATGGGAGAGTGGCAGGGTGGGGCTAGTATAGCTGGGTTTCTGTTTCAAATTACAAACATTCTCATTTCCTCATAAAACAGTTAAGATATGTCTTCTGTTCAATGAAAAAACTTATAGTTCAGACAATTTCCAATAGATGGCACCACTTATAAATTTCTCACATATACTCGGCACCCAGCTACTTAAGTAAGTGTCTAGATAATGGAAGAGTGGTAGGGTGGGGCTAGTATAGCTGGCGTTCTGTTTCAAATTACAAACTTTCTCATTTCTTGATAAAACAGTTAAGATATTCCTTCTGTTCAATGAAAAAACTTCTAGTTCAGACAATTTCCAATAGATGGCACCACTTTTAAATTCTTCACATATACTCGGCACCCAGCTACTTAAGTAAGTGTCTAGATAATGGGAGAGTGGCAGGGTGGGGCTAGTATAGCTGGCGTTCTGTTTCAAATTACAAACTTTCTCA
The DNA here is from genome assembly GCA_963921935.1 of Galeruca laticollis. Taxonomy (NCBI): domain Eukaryota; kingdom Metazoa; phylum Arthropoda; class Insecta; order Coleoptera; family Chrysomelidae; genus Galeruca; species Galeruca laticollis. The sequence goes on from OY998185.1 coordinate 44,909,073, forward strand.
TTTCCTCATAAAACACTTAAGATATTCCTTCTGTTCAATGAAAAAACTTCTAGTTCAGACAATTTCCAATAGATGGCACCACTTATAAATTTTCACATATACTCGGCACCCAGCTACTTAAGTAAGTGTCTAGATAATGGGAGAGTGGTAGGGTGGGGCTAGTATAGCTGTCGTTCTGTTTCAAATTACAAACTTTCTCATTTCCTCATAAAACACTTAAGATATTCCTTCTGTTCAATGAAAAAACTTATAGTTCAGACAATTTCCCATAGATGGTACCACTTATAAATTTTTCACATATACTCGGCACCCAGCTACTTAAGTAAGTGTCCAGATAATGGGAGAGTGGTTGGGTGGGGCTAGTATAGCTGGCGTTCTGTTTCAAATTACAAACTTTCTCATTTCTTGATAAAACAGTTAAGATATTTCTTCTAATCAATGAAAAAACTTATAGTTCAGACAATTTCCAATAGATGGCACCACTTATAAATTCTTCACATATACTCGGCACCCAGCTACTTGAGTAAGTGTCTAGATAATGGGAGAGTGGCAGGGTGGGTCTAGTATAGCTGGCGTTCTGTTTCAAATTACAAATTTTCTCATTTCCTCATAAAAGAGTTAAGATATTTCTTCTGTTCAATCAAAAAACTTATAGTTCAGACAATTTCCAATAGATGGCACCACTTATAAATTTTTCACATATACTCGGCACCCAGCTACTTAAGTAAGTGTCTAGATAATGGGAGAGTGGCAGGGTGGGGCTAGTATAGCTGGGTTTCTGTTTCAAATTACAAACTTTCTCATTTCCTCATAAAACACTTAGGATATTCCTTCTGTTCAATGAAAAAACTTATAGTTCAGACAATTTCCCATAGATGGTACCACTTATAAATTTTTCACATATACTCGGCACCCAGCTACTTAAGTAAGTGTCTAGATAATGGGAAAGTGGTAGGGTGGGGCTAGTATAGCTGGCGTTCTGTTTCAAATTACAAACTTTCTCATTTCCTCATAAAACAGTTAAGATATTTCTTCTGTTCAATGAAAAAACTTATAGTTCAGACAATTTCCAATAGATGGTACCACTTATAAATTCTTCACATATACTCGGCACCCAGCTACTTAAGTAAGTGTCTAGATAATGGGAGAGCGGCAGGGTGGGTCTAGTATAGCTGGCGTTCTGTTTCAAATTACAAACTTTCTCATTTCCTCATAAAAGAGTTAAGATATTTCTTCTGTTCAATCAAAAAACTTATAGTTCAGACAATTTCCAATAGATGGCACCACTTTTGAATTCTTCACATATACTCGGCACCCAGCTACTTAAGTAAGTGTCTAGATAATGGGAGAGTGGCAGGGTGGGGCTAGTATAGCTGGGTTTCTGTTTCAAATTACAAACTTTCTCATTTCCTCATAAAACAGTTAAGATATGTCTTCTGTTCAATGAAAAAACTTCTAGTTCAGACAATTTCCAATAGATGGCACCACTTATAAATTTTTCACATATACTCGGCACCCAGCTACTTAAGTAAGTGTCTAGATAATGGGAGAGTGGTAGGGTGGGGCTAGTATAGCTGGCGTTCTGTTCCAAATTACAAACTTTCTCATTTCTTGATAAAACAGTTAAGATATTTCTTCTGTTCAATGAAAAAACTTCTAGTTCAGACAATTTTCAATAGAAGGTACCACTTATAAATTTTTAACATATTCTCAGCACCCAGCTACTTAAGTAAGTGTCTAGATAATGGGAGAGTGGTAGGGTGGGGCTAGTATAGCTGGCGTTCTGTTTCAAATTACAAACTTTCTCATTTCCTCATAAAACAGTTAAGATATGTCTTCTGTTCAATGAAAAAACTTATAGTTCAGACAATTTCCAATAGATGGCACCACTTATAAATTCTTCACATATACTCGGCACCCAGCTACTTAAGTAAGTGTCTAGATAATGGGAGAGTGGCAGGGTGGGGCTAGTATAGCTGGCGTTCTGTTTCAAATTACAAACTTTCTCATTTCCTCATAAAACACTTAAGATATTCCTTCTGTTCAATGAAAGAACTTCTAGTTCAGACAATTTCCAATTGATGGCACCACTTATAAATTCTTCACATATACTCGGAACCCAGCTACTTAAGTAAGTGTCTAGATAATGTGAGAGCGGCAGGGTGGGTCTAGTATAGCTGGCGTTCTGTTTCAAATTACAAACTTTCTCATTTCCTCATAAAAAAGTTAAGATATTTCTTCTGTTCAATCAAAAAACTTATAGTTCAGACAATTTCCAATAGATGGCACCACTTTTAAATTCTTCACATATACTCGGCACCCAGCTACTTAAGTAAGTGTCTAGATAATGGGAGAGTGGCAGGGTGGGGCTAGTATAGCTGGGTTTCTGTTTCAAATTACAAACTTTCTCATTTCCTCATAAAACAGTTAAGATATGTCTTCTGTTCAATGAAAAAACTTATAGTTCAGACAATTTCCAATAGATGGCACCACTTATAAATTCTACACATATACTCGGCACCCAGCTACTTAAGTAAGTGTCTAGATAATGGGAGAGTGGCCGGGTGGGGCTAGTATAGCTGGCGTTCTGTTTCAAATTACAAACTTTCTCATTTCCTCATAAAACACTTAAGATATTCCTTCTGATCAATGAAAAAACTTCTAGTTCAGACAATTTCCAATAGATGGCACCACTTATAAATTCTACACATATACTCGGCACCCAGCTACTTAAGTAAGTGTCTAGATAATGGGAGAGTGGCCGGGTGGGGCTAGTATAGCTGGCGTTCTGTTTCAAATTACAAACTTTCTCATTTCCTCATAAAACACTTAAGATATTCCTTCTGATCAATGAAAAAACTTCTAGTTCAGACAATTTCCAATAGATGGCACCACTTATAAATTTTTCACATACACTCGGCACCCAGCTACTTAAGTAAGTGTCTAGATAATGGGAGAGTGGTAGGGTGGGGCTAGTATAGCTGGCGTTCTGTTTCAAATTACAAACTTTCTCATTTCTTGATAAAACAGTTAAGATATTTCTTCTGTTCAATGAAAAAACTTCTAGTTCAGACAATTTCCAATAGATGGCACCACTTTTAAATTCTTCACATATACTCGGCACCCAGCTACTTAAGTAAGTGTCTAGATAATGGGAGAGTGGCAGGGTGGGGCTAGTATAGCTGGGTTTCTGTTTCAAATTACAAACTTTCTCATTTCCTCATAAAACAGTTAAGATATGTCTTCTGTTCAATGAAAAAACTTATAGTTCAGACAATTTCCAATAGATGGCACCACTTATAAATTCTACACATATACTCGGCACCCAGCTACTTAAGTAAGTGTCTAGATAATGGGAGAGTGGCCGGGTGGGGCTAGTATAGCTGGCGTTCTGTTTCAAATTACAAACTTTCTCATTTCCTCATAAAACACTTAAGATATTCCTTCTGATCAATGAAAAAACTTCTAGTTCAGACAATTTCCAATAGATGGCACCACTTATAAATTTTTCACATATACTCGGCACCCAGCTACTTAAGTAAGTGTCTAGATAATGGGAGAGTGGTAGGGTGGGGCTAGTATAGCTGGCGTTCTGTTTCAAATTACAAACTTTCTCATTTCTTGATAAAACAGTTAAGATATTTCTTCTGTTCAATGAAAAAACTTCTAGTTCAGACAATTTCCAATAGATGGCACCACTTTTAAATTCTTCACATATACTCGGCACCCAGCTACTTAAGTAAGTGTCTAGATAATGGGAGAGTGGCAGGGTGGGGCTAGTATAGCTGGGTTTCTGTTTCAAATTACAAACTTTCTCATTTCCTCATAAAACAGTTAAGATATGTCTTCTGTTCAATGAAAAAACTTATAGTTCAGACAATTTCCAATAGATGGCACCACTTATAAATTCTTCACATATACTCGGCACCCAGCTACTTAAGTAAGTGTCTAGATAATGGGAGAGTGGCAGGGTGGGGCTTGTATAGCTGGCGTTCTGTTTCAAATTACAAACTTTCTCATTTCCTCATAAAACAGTTAAGATATGTCTTCTGTTCAATGAAAAAACTTATAGTTCAGACAATTTCCAATAGATGGCACCACTTATAAATTCTACACATATACTCGGCACCCAGCTACTTAAGTAAGTGTCTAGATAATGGGAGAGTGGCCGGGTGGGGCTAGTATAGCTGGCGTTCTGTTTCAAATTACAAACTTTCTCATTTCCTCATAAAACACTTAAGATATTCCTTCTGATCAATGAAAAAACTTCTAGTTCAGACAATTTCCAATAGATGGCACCACTTATAAATTTTTCACATATACTCGGCACCCAGCTACTTAAGTAAGTGTCTAGATAATGGGAGAGTGGTAGGGTGGGGCTAGTATAGCTGGCGTTCTGTTTCAAATTACAAACTTTCTCATTTCTTGATAAAACAGTTAAGATATTTCTTCTGTTCAATGAAAAAACTTCTAGTTCAGACAATTTCCAATAGATGGCACCACTTTTAAATTCTTCACATATACTCGGCACCCAGCTACTTAAGTAAGTGTCTAGATAATGGGAGAGTGGCAGGGTGGGGCTAGTATAGCTGGGTTTCTGTTTCAAATTACAAACTTTCTCATTTCCTCATAAAACAGTTAAGATATGTCTTCTGTTCAATGAAAAAACTTATAGTTCAGACAATTTCCAATAGATGGCACCACTTATAAATTCTTCACATATACTCGGCACCCAGCTACTTAAGTAAGTGTCTAGATAATGGGAGAGTGGTAGGTTGGGGCTAGTATAGCTGGCGTTCTGTTTCAAATTACAAACTTTCTCATTTCCTCATAAAACAGTTAAGATATTTCTTCTGTTCAATGAAAAAACTTATAGTTCAGACAATTTCCAATAGATGGCACCACTTATAAATTCTTCACATATACTCGGCACCCAGCTACTTAAGTAAGTGTCTAGATAATGGGAGAGTGGCAGGGTGGGGCTAGTATAGCTGGCGTTCTGTTTCAAATTACAAACTTTCTCATTTCCTCATAAAACACTTAAGATATTCCTTCTGATCAATGAAAAAACTTCTAGTTCAGACAATTTCCAATAGATGGCACCACTTATAAATTTTTCACATATACTCGGCACCCAGCTACTTAAGTAAGTGTCTAGATAATGGGAGAGTGGTAGGGTGGGTCAAGTATAGCTGGCGTTCTGTTTCAAATTACAAACTTTCTCATTTCTTGATAAAACAGTTAAGATATTTCTTCTGTTCAATGGAAAAACTTCTAGTTCAGACAATCTTCAATAGATGGTACCACTTATAAATTTTTCACATATTCTCGGCACCCAGCTACTTAAGTAAGTGTCTAGATAATGGGAGAGTGGTAGGGTGGGGCTAGTATAGCTGGCGTTCTGTTTCAAATTACAAACTTTCTCATTTCCTCATAAAACACTTAAGATATTCCTTCTGTTCAATGAAAGAACTTCTAGTTCAGACAATTTCCAACAGATGGCACCACTTATAAATTCTTCACATATACTCGGCACCCAGCTACTTAAGTAAGTGTCTGGATAATGGGAGAGCGGCAGGGTGGGTCTAGTATAGCTGGCGTTCTGTTTCAAATTACAAACTTTCTCATTTCCTCATAAAAGAGTTAAGATATTTCTTCTGTTCAATCAAAAAACTTATAGTTCAGACAATTTCCAATAGATGGCACCACTTTTAAATTCTTCACATATACTCGGCACCCAGCTACTTAAGTAAGTGTCTAGATAATGGGAGAGTGGCAGGGTGGGGCTAGTATAGCTGGGTTTCTGTTTCAAATTACAAACTTTCTCATTTCCTCATAAAACAGTTAAGATATGTCTTCTGTTCAATGAAAAAACTTATAGTTCAGACAATTTCCAATAGATGGCACCACTTATAAATTTTTCACATATACTCGGCACCCAGCTACTTAAGTAAGTGTCTAGATAATGGGAGAGTGGTAGGGTGGGGCTAGTATAGCTGGCGTTCTGTTTCAAATTACAAACTTTCTCATTTCTTGATAAAACAGTTAAGATATTCCTTCTGTTCAATGAAAAAACTTCTAGTTCAGACAATTTCCAATAGATGGCACCACTTTTAAATTCTTCACATATACTCGGCACCCAGCTACTTAAGTAAGTGTCTAGATAATGGGAGAGCGGCAGGGTGGGTCTAGTATAGCTGGCGTTCTGTTTCAAATTACAAACTTTCTCATTTCCTCATAAAAGAGTTGAGATATTTCTTCTGTTCAATCAAAAAACTTATAGTTCAGACAATTTCCAATAGATGGCACCACTTTTAAATTCTTCACATATACTCGGCACCCAGCTACTTAAGTAAGTGTCTAGATAATGGGAAAGTGGTAGGGTGGGGCTAGTATAGCTGGCGTTCTGTTTCAAATTACAAACTTTCTCATTTCCTCATAAAACAGTTAAGATATTTCTTCTGTTCAATGAAAAAACTTATAGTTCAGACAATTTCCAATAGATGGTACCACTTATAAATTCTTCACATATACTCGGCACCCAGCTACTTAAGTAAGTGTCTAGATAATGGGAGAGCGGCAGGGTGGGTCTAGTATAGCTGGCGTTCTGTTTCAAATTACAAACTTTCTCATTTCCTCATAAAAGAGTTGAGATATTTCTTCTGTTCAATCAAAAAACTTATAGTTCAGACAATTTCCAATAGATGGCACCACTTTTAAATTCTTCACATATACTCGGCACCCAGCTACTTAAGTAAGTGTCTAGATAATGGGAGAGTGGCAGGGTGGGGCTAGTATAGCTGGCGTTCTGTTTCAAATTACAAACTTTCTCATTTCCTCATAAAACACTTAGGATATTCCTTCTGTTCAATGAAAAAACTTATAGTTCAGACAATTTCCCATAGATGGTACCACTTATAAATTTTTCACATATACTCGGCACCCAGCTACTTAAGTAAGTGTCTAGATAATGGGAAAGTGGTAGGGTGGGGCTAGTATAGCTGGCGTTCTGTTTCAAATTACAAACTTTCTCATTTCCTCATAAAACAGTTAAGATATTTCTTCTGTTCAATGAAAAAACTTATAGTTCAGACAATTTCCAATAGATGGTACCACTTATAAATTCTTCACATATACTCGGCACCCAGCTACTTAAGTAAGTGTCTAGATAATGGGAGAGCGGCAGGGTGGGTCTAGTATAGCTGGCGTTCTGTTTCAAATTACAAACTTTCTCATTTCCTCATAAAAGAGTTGAGATATTTCTTCTGTTCAATCAAAAAACTTATAGTTCAGACAATTTCCAATAGATGGCACCACTTTTAAATTCTTCACATATACTCGGCACCCAGCTACTTAAGTAAGTGTCTAGATAATGGGAGAGTGGCAGGGTGGGGCTAGTATAGCTGGCGTTCTGTTTCAAATTACAAACTTTCTCATTTCCTCATAAAACACTTAAGATATTCCTTCTGATCAATGAAAAAACTTCTAGTTCAGACAATTTCCAATAGATGGCACCACTTATAAATTTTTCACATATACTCGGCACCCAGCTACTTAAGTAAGTGTCTAGATAATGGGAGAGTGGTAGGGTGGGGCTAGTATAGCTGGCGTTCTGTTTCAAATTACAAACTTTCTCATTTCTTGATAAAACAGTTAAGATATTCCTTCTGTTCAATGAAAAAACTTCTAGTTCAGACAATTTCCAATAGATGGCACCACTTTTAAATTCTTCACATATACTCGGCACCCAGCTACTTAAGTAAGTGTCTAGATAATGGGAGAGTGGTAGGGTGGGTCAAGTATAGCTGGCGTTCTGTTTCAAATTACAAACTTTCTCATTTCTTGATAAAACAGTTAAGATATTTCTTCTGTTCAATGAAAAAACTTCTAGTTCAGACAATCTTCAATAGATGGTACCACTTATAAATTTTTCACATATTCTCGGCACCCAGCTACTTAAGTAAGTGTCTAGATAATGGGAGAGTGGTAGGGTGGGGCTAGTATAGCTGGCGTTCTGTTTCAAATTACAAACTTTCTCATTTCCTCATAAAACACTTAAGATATTCCTTCTGTTCAATGAAAGAACTTCTAGTTCAGACAATTTCCAATAGATGGCACCACTTATAAATTCTTCACATATACTCGGCACCCAGCTACTTAAGTAAGTGTCTAGATAATGGGAGAGCGGCAGGGTGGGTCTAGTATAGCTGGCGTTCTGTTTCAAATTACAAACTTTCTCATTTCCTCATAAAAGAGTTAAGATATTTCTTCTGTTCAATCAAAAAACTTATAGTTCAGACAATTTCCAATAGATGGCACCACTTTTAAATTCTTCACATATACTCGGCACCCAGCTACTTAAGTAAGTGTCTAGATAATGGGAGAGTGGCAGGGTGGGGCTAGTATAGCTGGGTTTCTGTTTCAAATTACAAACTTTCTCATTTCCTCATAAAACAGTTAAGATATGTCTTCTGTTCAATGAAAAAACTTATAGTTCAGACAATTTCCAATAGATGGCACCACTTTTAAATTCTTCACATATACTCGGCACCCAGCTACTTAAGTAAGTGTCTAGATAATGGGAGAGTGGCAGGGTGGGTCTAGTATAGCTGGCGTTCTGTTTCAAATTACAAACTTTCTCATTTCCTCATAAAAGAGTTAAGATATTTCTTCTGTTCAATCAAAAAACTTATAGTTCAGACAATTTCCAATAGATGGCACCACTTTTAAATTCTTCACATATACTCGGCACCCAGCTACTTAAGTAAGTGTCTAGATAATGGGAGAGTGGCAGGGTGGGTCTAGTATAGCTGGCGTTCTGTTTCAAATTACAAACTTTCTCATTTCTTGATAAAACAGTTAAGATATTCCTTCTGTTCAATGAAAAAACTTCTAGTTCAGACAATTTCCAATAGATGGCACCACTTTTAAATTCTTCACATATACTCGGCACCCAGCTACTTAAGTAAGTGTCTAGATAATGGGAGAGTGGCAGGGTGGGGCTAGTATAGCTGGCGTTCTGTTTCAAATTACAAACTTTCTCATTTCCTCATAAAACACTTAAGATATTCCTTCTGTTCAATGAAAAAACTTGTAGTTCAGACAATTTCCAATAGATGGCACCACTTATAAATTTTCACATATACTCGGCACCCAGCTACTTAAGTAAGTGTCTAGATAATGGGAGAGTGGTAGGGTGGGGCTAGTATAGCTGGCGTTCTGTTTCAAATTACAAACTTTCTCATTTCCTCATAAAACACTTAAGATATTCCTTCTGTTCAATGAAAAAACTTATAGTTAAGACAATTTCCCATAGATGGTACCACTTATAAATTTTTCACATATACTCGGCACCCAGCTACTTAAGTAAGTGTCTAGATAATGGGAGAGTGGTTGGGTGGGGCTAGTATAGCTGGCGTTCTCTTTCAAATTACAAACTTTCTCATTTCTTGATAAAACAGTTAAGATATTTCTTCTAATCAATGAAAAAACTTATAGTTCAGACAATTTCCAATAGATGGCACCACTTATAAATTCTTCACATATACTCGGCACCCAGCTACTTGAGTAAGTGTCTAGATAATGGGAGAGTGGCAGGGTGGGTCTAGTATAGCTGGCGTTCTGTTTCAAATTACAAATTTTCTCATTTCCTCATAAAAGAGTTAAGATATTTCTTCTGTTCAATCAAAAAACTTATAGTTCAGACAATTTCCAATAGATGGCACCACTTATAAATTTTTCACATATTCTCGGCACCCAGCTACTTAAGTAAGTGTCTAGATAATGGGAGAGTGGTAGGGTGGGGCTAGTATAGCTGGCGTTCTGTTTCAAATTACAAACTTTCTCATTTCCTCATAAAACACTTAAGATATTCCTTCTGTTCAATGAAAGAACTTCTAGTTCAGACAATTTCCAATAGATGGCACCACTTATAAATTCTTCACATATACTCGGCACCCAGCTACTTAAGTAAGTGTCTAGATAATGGGAGAGCGGCAGGGTGGGTCTAGTATAGCTGGCGTTCTGTTTCAAATTACAAACTTTCTCATTTCCTCATAAAAGAGTTAAGATATTTCTTCTGTTCAATCAAAAAACTTATAGTTCAGACAATTTCCAATAGATGGCACCACTTTTAAATTCTTCACATATACTCGGCACCCAGCTACTTAAGTAAGTGTCTAGATAATGGGAGAGTGGCAGGGTGGGGCTAGTATAGCTGGGTTTCTGTTTCAAATTACAAACTTTCTCATTTCCTCATAAAACAGTTAAGATATGTCTTCTGTTCAATGAAAAAACTTATAGTTCAGACAATTTCCAATAGATGGCACCACTTATAAATTTTTCACATATACTCGGCACCCAGCTACTTAAGTAAGTGTCTAGATAATGGGAGAGTGGTAGGGTGGGGCTAGTATAGCTGGCGTTCTGTTTCAAATTACAAACTTTCTCATTTCTTGATAAAACAGTTAAGATATTCCTTCTGTTCAATGAAAAAACTTCTAGTTCAGACAATTTCCAATAGATGGCACCACTTTTAAATTCTTCACATATACTCGGCACCCAGCTACTTAAGTAATTGTCTAGATAATGGGAGAGTGGCAGGGTGGGGCTAGTATAGCTGGCGTTCTGTTTCAAATTACAAACTTTCTCATTTCCTCATAAAACACTTAAGATATTCCTTCTGTTCAATGAAAAAACTTCTAGTTCAGACAATTTCCAATAGATGGCACCACTTATAAATTTTCACATATACTCGGCACCCAGCTACTTAAGTAAGTGTCTAGATAATGGGAGAGTGGTAGGGTGGGGCTAGTATAGCTGTCGTTCTGTTTCAAATTACAAACTTTCTCATTTCCTCATAAAACACTTAAGATATTCCTTCTGTTCAATGAAAAAACTTATAGTTCAGACAATTTCCCATAGATGGTACCACTTATAAATTTTTCACATATACTCGGCACCCAGCTACTTAAGTAAGTGTCTAGATAATGGGAGAGTGGTTGGGTGGGGCTAGTATAGCTGGCGTTCTGTTTCAAATTACAAACTTTCTCATTTCTTGATAAAACAGTTAAGATATTTCTTCTAATCAATGAAAAAACTTATAGTTCAGACAATTTCCAATAGATGGCACCACTTATAAATTCTTCACATATACTCGGCACCCAGCTACTTGAGTAAGTGTCTAGATAATGGGAGAGTGGCAGGGTGGGTCTAGTATAGCTGGCGTTCTGTTTCAAATTACAAATTTTCTCATTTCCTCATAAAAGAGTTAAGATATTTCTTCTGTTCAATCAAAAAACTTATAGTTCAGACAATTTCCAATAGATGGCACCACTTATAAATTTTTCACATATACTCGGCACCCAGCTACTTAAGTAAGTGTCTAGATAATGGGAGAGTGGCAGGGTGGGGCTAGTATAGCTGGGTTTCTGTTTCAAATTACAAACTTTCTCATTTCCTCATAAAACACTTAGGATATTCCTTCTGTTCAATGAAAAAACTTATAGTTCAGACAATTTCCCATAGATGGTACCACTTATAAATTTTTCACATATACTCGGCACCCAGCTACTTAAGTAAGTGTCTAGATAATGGGAAAGTGGTAGGGTGGGGCTAGTATAGCTGGCGTTCTGTTTCAAATTACAAACTTTCTCATTTCCTCATAAAACAGTTAAGATATTTCTTCTGTTCAATGAAAAAACTTATAGTTCAGACAATTTCCAATAGATGGTACCACTTATAAATTCTTCACATATACTCGGCACCCAGCTACTTAAGTAAGTGTCTAGATAATGGGAGAGCGGCAGGGTGGGTCTAGTATAGCTGGCGTTCTGTTTCAAATTACAAACTTTCTCATTTCCTCATAAAAGAGTTAAGATATTTCTTCTGTTCAATCAAAAAACTTATAGTTCAGACAATTTCCAATAGATGGCACCATTTTTGAATTCTGCACATATACTCGGCACCCAGCTACTTAAGTAAGTGTCTAGATAATGGGAGAGTGGCAGGGTGGGGCTAGTATAGCTGGGTTTCTGTTTCAAATTACAAACTTTCTCATTTCCTCATAAAACAGTTAAGATATGTCTTCTGTTCAATGAAAAAACTTATAGTTCAGACAATTTCCAATAGATGGCACCACTTATAAATTCTTCACATATACTCGGCACCCAGCTACTTAAGTAAGTGTCTAGATAATGGGAGAGTGGCAGGGTGGGGCTAGTATAGCTGGGTTTCTGTTTCAAATTACAAACTTTCTCATTTCCTCATAAAACAGTTAAGATATGTCTTCTGTTCAATGAAAAAACTTCTAGTTCAGACAATTTCCAATAGATGGCACCACTTATAAATTTTTCACATATACTCGGCACCCAGCTACTTAAGTAAGTGTCTAGATAATGGGAGAGTGGTAGGGTGGGGCTAGTATAGCTGGCGTTCTGTTCCAAATTACAAACTTTCTCATTTCTTGATAAAACAGTTAAGATATTTCTTCTGTTCAATGAAAAAACTTCTAGTTCAGACAATTTTCAATAGATGGTACCACTTATAAATTTTTAACATATTCTCGGCACCCAGCTACTTAAGTAAGTGTCTAGATAATGGGAGAGTGGTAGGGTGGGGCTAGTATAGCTGGCGTTCTGTTTCAAATTACAAACTTTCTCATTTCCTCATAAAACAGTTAAGATATGTCTTCTGTTCAATGAAAAAACTTATAGTTCAGACAATTTCCAATAGATGGCACCACTTATAAATTCTTCACATATACTCGGCACCCAGCTACTTAAGTAAGTGTCTAGATAATGGGAGAGTGGCAGGGTGGGGCTAGTATAGCTGGCGTTCTGTTTCAAATTACAAACTTTCTCATTTCCTCATAAAACACTTAAGATATTCCTTCTGTTCAATGAAAGAACTTCTAGTTCAGACAATTTCCAATAGATGGCACCACTTATAAATTCTTCACATATACTCGGAACCCAGCTACTTAAGTAAGTGTCTAGATAATGTGAGAGCGGCAGGGTGGGTCTAGTATAGCTGGCGTTCTGTTTCAAATTACAAACTTTCTCATTTCCTCATAAAAAAGTTAAGATATTTCTTCTGTTCAATCAAAAAACTTATAGTTCAGACAATTTCCAATACATGGCACCACTTTTAAATTCTTCACATATACTCGGCACCCAGCTACTTAAGTAAGTGTCTAGATAATGGGAGAGTGGCAGGGTGGGGCTAGTATAGCTGGGTTTCTGTTTCAAATTACAAACTTTCTCATTTCCTCATAAAACAGTTAAGATATGTCTTCTGTTCAATGAAAAAACTTATAGTTCAGACAATTTCCAATAGATGGCACCACTTATAAATTCTACACATATACTCGGCACCCAGCTACTTAAGTAAGTGTCTAGATAATGGGAGAGTGGCCGGGTGGGGCTAGTATAGCTGGCGTTCTGTTTCAAATTACAAACTTTCTCATTTCCTCATAAAACACTTAAGATATTCCTTCTGATCAATGAAAAAACTTCTAGTTCAGACAATTTCCAATAGATGGCACCACTTATAAATTTTTCACATACACTCGGCACCCAGCTACTTAAGTAAGTGTCTAGATAATGGGAGAGTGGTAGGGTGGGGCTAGTATAGCTGGCGTTCTGTTTCAAATTACAAACTTTCTCATTTCTTGATAAAACAGTTAAGATATTTCTTCTGTTCAATGAAAAAACTTCTAGTTCAGACAATTTCCAATAGATGGCACCACTTTTAAATTCTTCACATATACTCGGCACCCAGCTACTTAAGTAAGTGTCTAGATAATGGGAGAGTGGCAGGGTGGGGCTAGTATAGCTGGGTTTCTGTTTCAAATTACAAACTTTCTCATTTCCTCATAAAACAGTTAAGATATGTCTTCTGTTCAATGAAAAAACTTATAGTTCAGACAATTTCCAATAGATGGCACCACTTATAAATTCTACACATATACTCGGCACCCAGCTACTTAAGTAAGTGTCTAGATAATGGGAGAGTGGCCGGGTGGGGCTAGTATAGCTGGCGTTCTGTTTCAAATTACAAACTTTCTCATTTCCTCATAAAACACTTAAGATATTCCTTCTGATCAATGAAAAAACTTCTAGTTCAGACAATTTCCAATAGATGGCACCACTTATAAATTTTTCACATATACTCGGCACCCAGCTACTTAAGTAAGTGTCTAGATAATGGGAGAGTGGTAGGGTGGGGCTAGTATAGCTGGCGTTCTGTTTCAAATTACAAACTTTCTCATTTCTTGATAAAACAGTTAAGATATTTCTTCTGTTCAATGAAAAAACTTCTAGTTCAGACAATTTCCAATAGATGGCACCACTTTTAAATTCTTCACATATACTCGGCACCCAGCTACTTAAGTAAGTGTCTAGATAATGGGAGAGTGGCAGGGTGGGGCTAGTATAGCTGGGTTTCTGTTTCAAATTACAAACTTTCTCATTTCCTCATAAAACAGTTAAGATATGTCTTCTGTTCAATGAAAAAACTTATAGTTCAGACAATTTCCAATAGATGGCACCACTTATAAATTCTTCACATATACTCGGCACCCAGCTACTTAAGTAAGTGTCTAGATAATGGGAGAGTGGCAGGGTGGGGCTTGTATAGCTGGCGTTCTGTTTCAAATTACAAACTTTCTCATTTCCTCATAAAACAGTTAAGATATGTCTTCTGTTCAATGAAAAAACTTATAGTTCAGACAATTTCCAATAGATGGCACCACTTATAAATTCTACACATATACTCGGCACCCAGCTACTTAAGTAAGTGTCTAGATAATGGGAGAGTGGCCGGGTGGGGCTAGTATAGCTGGCGTTCTGTTTCAAATTACAAACTTTCTCATTTCCTCATAAAACACTTAAGATATTCCTTCTGATCAATGAAAAAACTTCTAGTTCAGACAATTTCCAATAGATGGCACCACTTATAAATTTTTCACATATACTCGGCACCCAGCTACTTAAGTAAGTGTCTAGATAATGGGAGAGTGGTAGGGTGGGGCTAGTATAGCTGGCGTTCTGTTTCAAATTACAAACTTTCTCATTTCTTGATAAAACAGTTAAGATATTTCTTCTGTTCAATGAAAAAACTTCTAGTTCAGACAATTTCCAATAGATGGCACCACTTTTAAATTCTTCACATATACTCGGCACCCAGCTACTTAAGTAAGTGTCTAGATAATGGGAGAGTGGCAGGGTGGGGCTAGTATAGCTGGGTTTCTGTTTCAAATTACAAACTTTCTCATTTCCTCATAAAACAGTTAAGATATGTCTTCTGTTCAATGAAAAAACTTATAGTTCAGACAATTTCCAATAGATGGCACCACTTATAAATTCTTCACATATACTCGGCACCCAGCTACTTAAGTAAGTGTCTAGATAATGGGAGAGTGGTAGGTTGGGGCTAGTATAGCTGGCGTTCTGTTTCAAATTACAAACTTTCTCATTTCCTCATAAAACAGTTAAGATATTTCTTCTGTTCAATGAAAAAACTTATAGTTCAGACAATTTCCAATAGATGGCACCACTTATAAATTCTTCACATATACTCGGCACCCAGCTACTTAAGTATGTGCCTAGATAATGGGAGAGCGGCAGGGTGGGTCTAGTATAGCTGGCGTTCTGTTTCAAATTACAAACTTTCTCATTTCCTCATAAAACACTTAAGATATTCCTTCTGATCAATGAAAAAACTTCTAGTTCAGACAATTTCCAATAGATGGCACCACTTATAAATTTTTCACATATACTCGGCACCCAGCTACTTAAGTAAGTGTCTAGATAATGGGAGAGTGGTAGGGTGGGGCTAGTATAGCTGGCGTTCTGTTTCAAATTACAAACTTTCTCATTTCTTGATAAAACAGTTAAGATATTTCTTCTGTTCAATGAAAAAACTTCTAGTTCAGACAATTTTCAATAGATGGTACCACTTATAAATTTTTCACATATTCTCGGCACACAGCTACTTAAGTAAGTGTCTAGATAATGAGAGAGTGGTAGGGTGGGGCTAGTATAGCTGGCGTTCTGTTTCAAATTACAAACTTTCTCATTTCCTCATAAAACACTTGAGATATTCCTTCTGTTCAATGAAAGAACTTCTAGTTCAGACAATTTCCAATAGATGGCACCACTTATAAATTCTTCACATATACTCGGCACCCAGCTACTTAAGTAAGTGTCTAGATAATGGGAGAGCGGCAGGGTGGGTCTAGTATAGCTGGCGTTCTGTTTCAAATTACAAACTTTCTCATTTCCTCATAAAAGAGTTAAGATATTTCTTCTGTTCAATCAAAAAACTTATAGTTCAGACAATTTCCAATAGATGGCACCACTTTTAAATTCTTCACATATACTCGGCACCCAGCTACTTAAGTAAGTGTCTAGATAATGGGAGAGTGGCAGGGTGGGGCTAGTATAGCTGGGTTTCTGTTTCAAATTACAAACTTTCTCATTTCCTCATAAAACAGTTAAGATATGTCTTCTGTTCAATGAAAAAACTTATAGTTCAGACAATTTCCAATAGATGGCACCACTTATAAATTTTTCACATATACTCGGCACCCAGCTACTTAAGTAAGTGTCTAGATAATGGGAGAGTGGTAGGGTGGGGCTAGTATAGCTGGCGTTCTGTTTCAAATTACAAACTTTCTCATTTCTTGATAAAACAGTTAAGATATTTCTTCTGTTCAATGAAAAAACTTCTAGTTCAGACAATTTCCAATAGATTGCACCACTTTTAAATTCTTCACATATACTCGGCACCCAGCTACTTAAGTAAGTGTCTAGATAATGGGAGAGTGGCAGGGTGGGGCTAGTATAGCTGGCGTTCTGTTTCAAATTACAAACTTTCTCATTTCCTCATAAAACACATAAGATATTCCTTCTGTTTAATGAAAAAACTTATAGTTCAGACAATTTCCAATAGATGGCACCACTTATAAATTCTTCACATATACTCGGCACCCAGCTACTTAAGTAAGTGTCTAGATAATGGGAGAGTGGCAGGGTGGGGCTAGTATAGCTGGCGTTCTGTTTCAAATTACAAACTTTCTCATTTCCTCATAAAACACTTAAGATATTCCTTCTGTTCAATGAAAGAACTTCTAGTTCAGACAATTTCCAATAGATGGCACCACTTATAAATTCTTCACATATACTCGGAACCCAGCTACTTAAGTAAGTGTCTAGATAATGGGAGAGCGGCAGGGTGGGTCTAGTATAGCTGGCGTTCTGTTTCAAATTACAAACTTTCTCATTTCCTCATAAAAAAGTTAAGATATTTCTTCTGTTCAATCAAAAAACTTATAGTTCAGACAATTTCCAATACATGGCACCACTTTTAAATTCTTCACATATACTCGGCACCCAGCTACTTAAGTAAGTGTCTAGATAATGGGAGAGTGGCAGGGTGGGGCTAGTATAGCTGGGTTTCTGTTTCAAATTACAAACTTTCTCATTTCCTCATAAAACAGTTAAGATATGTCTTCTGTTCAATGAAAAAACTTATAGTTCAGACAATTTCCAATAGATGGCACCACTTATAAATTCTACACATATACTCGGCACCCAGCTACTTAAGTAAGTGTCTAGATAATGGGAGAGTGGCCAGGTGGGGCTAGTATAGCTGGCGTTCTGTTTCAAATTACAAACTTTCTCATTTCCTCATAAAACACTTAAGATATTCCTTCTGATCAATGAAAAAACTTCTAGTTCAGACAATTTCCAATAGATGGCACCACTTATAAATTTTTCACATATACTCGGCACCCAGCTACTTAAGTAAGTGTCTAGATAATGGGAGAGTGGTAGGGTGGGGCTAGTATAGCTGGCGTTCTGTTTCAAATTACAAACTTTCTCATTTCTTGATAAAACAGTTAAGATATTTCTTCTGTTCAATGAAAAAACTTCTAGTTCAGACAATTTCCAATAGATGGCACCACTTTTAAATTCTTCACATATACTCGGCACCCAGCTACTTAAGTAAGTGTCTAGATAATGGGAGAGTGGCAGGGTGGGGCTAGTATAGCTGGGTTTCTGTTTCAAATTACAAACTTTCTCATTTCCTCATAAAACAGTTAAGATATGTCTTCTGTTCAATGAAAAAACTTATAGTTCAGACAATTTCCAATAGATGGCACCACTTATAAATTCTTCACATATACTCGGCACCCAGCTACTTAAGTAAGTGTCTAGATAATGGGAGAGTGGCAGGGTGGGGCTTGTATAGCTGGCGTTCTGTTTCAAATTACAAACTTTCTCATTTCCTCATAAAACAGTTAAGATATGTCTTCTGTTCAATGAAAAAACTTATAGTTCAGACAATTTCCAATAGATGGCACCACTTATAAATTCTACACATATACTCGGCACCCAGCTACTTAAGTAAGTGTCTAGATAATGGGAGAGTGGCCGGGTGGGGCTAGTATAGCTGGCGTTCTGTTTCAAATTACAAACTTTCTCATTTCCTCATAAAACACTTAAGATATTCCTTCTGATCAATGAAAAAACTTCTAGTTCAGACAATTTCCAATAGATGGCACCACTTATAAATTTTTCACATATACTCGGCACCCAGCTACTTAAGTAAGTGTCTAGATAATGGGAGAGTGGTAGGGTGGGGCTAGTATAGCTGGCGTTCTGTTTCAAATTACAAACTTTCTCATTTCTTGATAAAACAGTTAAGATATTTCTTCTGTTCAATGAAAAAACTTCTAGTTCAGACAATTTCAAATAGATGGCACCACTTTTAAATTCTTCACATATACTCGGCACCCAGCTACTTAAGTAAGTGTCTAGATAATGGGAGAGTGGCAGGGTGGGGCTAGTATAGCTGGGTTTCTGTTTCAAATTACAAACTTTCTCATTTCCTCATAAAACAGTTAAGATATGTCTTCTGTTCAATGAAAAAACTTATAGTTCAGACAATTTCCAATAGATGGCACCACTTATAAATTCTTCACATATACTCGGCACCCAGCTACTTAAGTAAGTGTCTAGATAATGGGAGAGTGGTAGGTTGGGGCTAGTATAGCTGGCGTTCTGTTTCAAATTACAAACTTTCTCATTTCCTCATGAAACAGTTAAGATATTTCTTCTGTTCAATGAAAAAACTTATAGTTCAGACAATTTCCAATAGATGGCACCACTTATAAATTCTTCACATATACTCGGCACCCAGCTACTTAAGTATGTGCCTAGATAATGGGAGAGCGGCAGGGTGGGTCTAGTATAGCTGGCGTTCTGTTTCAAATTACAAACTTTCTCATTTCCTCATAAAAAAGTTAAGATATTTCTTCTGTTCAATCAAAAAACTTATAGTTCAGACAATTTCCAATACATGGCACCACTTTTAAATTCTTCACATATACTCGGCACCCAGCTACTTAAGTAAGTGTCTAGATAATGGGAGAGTGGCAGGGTGGGGCTAGTATAGCTGGGTTTCTGTTTCAAATTACAAACTTTCTCATTTCCTCATAAAACAGTTAAGATATGTCTTCTGTTCAATGAAAAAACTTATAGTTCAGACAATTTCCAATAGATGGCACCACTTATAAATTCTACACATATACTCGGCACCCAGCTACTTAAGTAAGTGTCTAGATAATGGGAGAGTGGCCAGGTGGGGCTAGTATAGCTGGCGTTCTGTTTCAAATTACAAACTTTCTCATTTCCTCATAAAACACTTAAGATATTCCTTCTGATCAATGAAAAAACTTCTAGTTCAGACAATTTCCAATAGATGGCACCACTTATAAATTTTTCACATATACTCGGCACCCAGCTACTTAAGTAAGTGTCTAGATAATGGGAGAGTGGTAGGGTGGGGCTAGTATAGCTGGCGTTCTGTTTCAAATTACAAACTTTCTCATTTCTTGATAAAACAGTTAAGATATTTCTTCTGTTCAATGAAAAAACTTCTAGTTCAGACAATTTCCAATAGATGGCACCACTTTTAAATTCTTCACATATACTCGGCACCCAGCTACTTAAGTAAGTGTCTAGATAATGGGAGAGTGGCAGGGTGGGGCTAGTATAGCTGGGTTTCTGTTTCAAATTACAAACTTTCTCATTTCCTCATAAAACAGTTAAGATATGTCTTCTGTTCAATGAAAAAACTTATAGTTCAGACAATTTCCAATAGATGGCACCACTTATAAATTCTTCACATATACTCGGCACCCAGCTACTTAAGTAAGTGTCTAGATAATGGGAGAGTGGCAGGGTGGGGCTTGTATAGCTGGCGTTCTGTTTCAAATTACAAACTTTCTCATTTCCTCATAAAACAGTTAAGATATGTCTTCTGTTCAATGAAAAAACTTATAGTTCAGACAATTTCCAATAGATGGCACCACTTATAAATTCTACACATATACTCGGCACCCAGCTACTTAAGTAAGTGTCTAGATAATGGGAGAGTGGCCGGGTGGGGCTAGTATAGCTGGCGTTCTGTTTCAAATTACAAACTTTCTCATTTCCTCATAAAACACTTAAGATATTCCTTCTGATCAATGAAAAAACTTCTAGTTCAGACAATTTCCAATAGATGGCACCACTTATAAATTTTTCACATATACTCGGCACCCAGCTACTTAAGTAAGTGTCTAGATAATGGGAGAGTGGTAGGGTGGGGCTAGTATAGCTGGCGTTCTGTTTCAAATTACAAACTTTCTCATTTCTTGATAAAACAGTTAAGATATTTCTTCTGTTCAATGAAAAAACTTCTAGTTCAGACAATTTCAAATAGATGGCACCACTTTTAAATTCTTCACATATACTCGGCACCCAGCTACTTAAGTAAGTGTCTAGATAATGGGAGAGTGGCAGGGTGGGGCTAGTATAGCTGGGTTTCTGTTTCAAATTACAAACTTTCTCATTTCCTCATAAAACAGTTAAGATATGTCTTCTGTTCAATGAAAAAACTTATAGTTCAGACAATTTCCAATAGATGGCACCACTTATAAATTCTTCACATATACTCGGCACCCAGCTACTTAAGTAAGTGTCTAGATAATGGGAGAGTGGTAGGTTGGGGCTAGTATAGCTGGCGTTCTGTTTCAAATTACAAACTTTCTCATTTCCTCATGAAACAGTTAAGATATTTCTTCTGTTCAATGAAAAAACTTATAGTTCAGACAATTTCCAATAGATGGCACCACTTATAAATTCTTCACATATACTCGGCACCCAGCTACTTAAGTATGTGCCTAGATAATGGGAGAGCGGCAGGGTGGGTCTAGTATAGCTGGCGTTCTGTTTCAAATTACAAACTTTCTCATTTCCTCATAAAACACTTAAGATATTCCTTCTGATCAATGAAAAAACTTCTAGTTCAGACAATTTCCAATAGATGGCACCACTTATAAATTTTTCACATATACTCGGCACCCAGCTACTTAAGTAAGTGTCTAGATAATGGGAGAGTGGTAGGGTGGGTCTAGTATAGCTGGCGTTCTGTTTCAAATTACAAACTTTCTCATTTCCTCATAAAAAAGTTAAGATATTTCTTCTGTTCAATCAAAAAACTTATAGTTCAGACAATTTCCAATAGATGGCACCAGTTATAAATTCTTCACATATACTCGGCACCCAGCTACTTAAGTAAGTGTCTAGATAATGGGAGAGTGGCAGGGTGGGGCTAGTATAGCTGGCGTTCTGTTTCAAATTACAAACTTTCTCATTTCCTCATAAAAAAGTTAAGATATTTCTTCTGTTCAATCAAAAAACTTATAGTTCAGACAATTTCCAATACATGGCACCACTTTTAAATTCTTCACATATACTCGGCACCCAGCTACTTAAGTAAGTGTCTAGATAATGGGAGAGTGGCAGGGTGGGGCTAGTATAGCTGGGTTTCTGTTTCAAATTACAAACTTTCTCATTTCCTCATAAAACAGTTAAGATATGTCTTCTGTTCAATGAAAAAACTTATAGTTCAGACAATTTCCAATAGATGGCACCACTTATAAATTCTACACATATACTCGGCACCCAGCTACTTAAGTAAGTGTCTAGATAATGGGAGAGTGGCCGGGTGGGGCTAGTATAGCTGGCGTTCTGTTTCAAATTACAAACTTTCTCATTTCCTCATAAAACACTTAAGATATTCCTTCTGATCAATGAAAAAACTTCTAGTTCAGACAATTTCCAATAGATGGCACCACTTATAAATTTTTCACATATACTCGGCACCCAGCTACTTAAGTAAGTGTCTAGATAATGGGAGAGTGGTAGGGTGGGGCTAGTATAGCTGGCGTTCTGTTTCAAATTACAAACTTTCTCATTTCTTGATAAAACAGTTAAGATATTTCTTCTGTTCAATGAAAAAACTTCTAGTTCAGACAATTTCCAATAGATGGCACCACTTTTAAATTCTTCACATATACTCGGCACCCAGCTACTTAAGTAAGTGTCTAGATAATGGGAGAGTGGCAGGGTGGGGCTAGTATAGCTGGGTTTCTGTTTCAAATTACAAACTTTCTCATTTCCTCATAAAACAGTTAAGATATGTCTTCTGTTCAATGAAAAAACTTATAGTTCAGACAATTTCCAATAGATGGCACCACTTATAAATTCTTCACATATACTCGGCACCCAGCTACTTAAGTAAGTGTCTAGATAATGGGAGAGTGGCAGGGTGGGGCTTGTATAGCTGGGTTTCTGTTTCAAATTACAAACTTCCTCATTTCCTCATAAAACAGTTAAGATATGTCTTCTGTTCAATGAAAAAACTTATAGTTCAGACAATTTCCAATAGATGGCACCACTTATAAATTCTACACATATACTCGGCACCCAGCTACTTAAGTAAGTGTCTAGATAATGGGAGAGTGGTAGGGTGGGGCTAGTATAGCTGGCGTTCTGTTCCAAATTACAAACTTTCTCATTTCTTGATAAAACAGTTAAGATATTTCTTCTGTTCAATGAAAAAACTTCTAGTTCAGACAATTTTCAATAGATGGTACCACTTATAAATTTTTAACATATTCTCGGCACCCAGCTACTTAAGTAAGTGTCTAGATAATGGGAGAGTGGTAGGGTGGGGCTAGTATAGCTGGCGTTCTGTTTCAAATTACAAACTTTCTCATTTCCTCATAAAACAGTTAAGATATGTCTTCTGTTCAATGAAAAAACTTATAGTTCAGACAATTTCCAATAGATGGCACCACTTTTAAATTCTTCACATATACTCGGCACCCAGCTACTTAAGTAAGTGTCTAGATAATGGGAGAGTGGTAGGGTGGGGCTAGTATAGCTGGCGTTCTGTTCCAAATTACAAACTTTCTCATTTCTTGATAAAACAGTTAAGATATTTCTTCTGTTCAATGAAAAAACTTCTAGTTCAGACAATTTTCAATAGATGGTACCACTTATAAATTTTTAACATATTCTCGGCACCCAGCTACTTAAGTAAGTGTCTAGATAATGGGAGAGTGGTAGGGTGGGGCTAGTATAGCTGGCGTTCTGTTTCAAATTACAAACTTTCTCATTTCCTCATAAAACAGTTAAGATATGTCTTCTGTTCAATGAAAAAACTTATAGTTCAGACAATTTCCAATAGATGGCACCACTTATAAATTCTTCACATATACTCGGCACCCAGCTACTTAAGTAAGTGTCTAGATAATGGGAGAGTGGCAGGGTGGGGCTAGTATAGCTGGCGTTCTGTTTCAAATTACAAACTTTCTCATTTCCTCATAAAACACTTAAGATATTCCTTCTGTTCAATGAAAGAACTTCTAGTTCAGACAATTTCCAATAGATGGCACCACTTATAAATTCTTCACATATACTCGGAACCCAGCTACTTAAGTAAGTGTCTAGATAATGTGAGAGCGGCAGGGTGGGTCTAGTATAGCTGGCGTTCTGTTTCAAATTACAAACTTTCTCATTTCCTCATAAAAAAGTTAAGATATTTCTTCTGTTCAATCAAAAAACTTATAGTTCAGACAATTTCCAATACATGGCACCACTTTTAAATTCTTCACATATACTCGGCACCCAGCTACTTAAGTAAGTGTCTAGATAATGGGAGAGTGGCAGGGTGGGGCTAGTATAGCTGGGTTTCTGTTTCAAATTACAAACTTTCTCATTTCCTCATAAAACAGTTAAGATATGTCTTCTGTTCAATGAAAAAACTTATAGTTCAGACAATTTCCAATAGATGGCACCACTTATAAATTCTACACATATACTCGGCACCCAGCTACTTAAGTAAGTGTCTAGATAATGGGAGAGTGGCCGGGTGGGGCTAGTATAGCTGGCGTTCTGTTTCAAATTACAAACTTTCTCATTTCCTCATAAAACACTTAAGATATTCCTTCTGATCAATGAAAAAACTTCTAGTTCAGACAATTTCCAATAGATGGCACCACTTATAAATTTTTCACATACACTCGGCACCCAGCTACTTAAGTAAGTGTCTAGATAATGGGAGAGTGGTAGGGTGGGGCTAGTATAGCTGGCGTTCTGTTTCAAATTACAAACTTTCTCATTTCTTGATAAAACAGTTAAGATATTTCTTCTGTTCAATGAAAAAACTTCTAGTTCAGACAATTTCCAATAGATGGCACCACTTTTAAATTCTTCACATATACTCGGCACCCAGCTACTTAAGTAAGTGTCTAGATAATGGGAGAGTGGCAGGGTGGGGCTAGTATAGCTGGGTTTCTGTTTCAAATTACAAACTTTCTCATTTCCTCATAAAACAGTTAAGATATGTCTTCTGTTCAATGAAAAAACTTATAGTTCAGACAATTTCCAATAGATGGCACCACTTATAAATTCTACACATATACTCGGCACCCAGCTACTTAAGTAAGTGTCTAGATAATGGGAGAGTGGCCGGGTGGGGCTAGTATAGCTGGCGTTCTGTTTCAAATTACAAACTTTCTCATTTCCTCATAAAACACTTAAGATATTCCTTCTGATCAATGAAAAAACTTCTAGTTCAGACAATTTCCAATAGATGGCACCACTTATAAATTTTTCACATATACTCGGCACCCAGCTACTTAAGTAAGTGTCTAGATAATGGGAGAGTGGTAGGGTGGGGCTAGTATAGCTGGCGTTCTGTTTCAAATTACAAACTTTCTCATTTCTTGATAAAACAGTTAAGATATTTCTTCTGTTCAATGAAAAAACTTCTAGTTCAGACAATTTCCAATAGATGGCACCACTTTTAAATTCTTCACATATACTCGGCACCCAGCTACTTAAGTAAGTGTCTAGATAATGGGAGAGTGGCAGGGTGGGGCTAGTATAGCTGGGTTTCTGTTTCAAATTACAAACTTTCTCATTTCCTCATAAAACAGTTAAGATATGTCTTCTGTTCAATGAAAAAACTTATAGTTCAGACAATTTCCAATAGATGGCACCACTTATAAATTCTTCACATATACTCGGCACCCAGCTACTTAAGTAAGTGTCTAGATAATGGGAGAGTGGCAGGGTGGGGCTTGTATAGCTGGCGTTCTGTTTCAAATTACAAACTTTCTCATTTCCTCATAAAACAGTTAAGATATGTCTTCTGTTCAATGAAAAAACTTATAGTTCAGACAATTTCCAATAGATGGCACCACTTATAAATTCTACACATATACTCGGCACCCAGCTACTTAAGTAAGTGTCTAGATAATGGGAGAGTGGCCGGGTGGGGCTAGTATAGCTGGCGTTCTGTTTCAAATTACAAACTTTCTCATTTCCTCATAAAACACTTAAGATATTCCTTCTGATCAATGAAAAAACTTCTAGTTCAGACAATTTCCAATAGATGGCACCACTTATAAATTTTTCACATATACTCGGCACCCAGCTACTTAAGTAAGTGTCTAGATAATGGGAGAGTGGTAGGGTGGGGCTAGTATAGCTGGCGTTCTGTTTCAAATTACAAACTTTCTCATTTCTTGATAAAACAGTTAAGATATTTCTTCTGTTCAATGAAAAAACTTCTAGTTCAGACAATTTCCAATAGATGGCACCACTTTTAAATTCTTCACATATACTCGGCACCCAGCTACTTAAGTAAGTGTCTAGATAATGGGAGAGTGGCAGGGTGGGGCTAGTATAGCTGGGTTTCTGTTTCAAATTACAAACTTTCTCATTTCCTCATAAAACAGTTAAGATATGTCTTCTGTTCAATGAAAAAACTTATAGTTCAGACAATTTCCAATAGATGGCACCACTTATAAATTCTTCACATATACTCGGCACCCAGCTACTTAAGTAAGTGTCTAGATAATGGGAGAGTGGTAGGTTGGGGCTAGTATAGCTGGCGTTCTGTTTCAAATTACAAACTTTCTCATTTCCTCATAAAACAGTTAAGATATTTCTTCTGTTCAATGAAAAAACTTATAGTTCAGACAATTTCCAATAGATGGCACCACTTATAAATTCTTCACATATACTCGGCACCCAGCTACTTAAGTATGTGCCTAGATAATGGGAGAGCGGCAGGGTGGGTCTAGTATAGCTGGCGTTCTGTTTCAAATTACAAACTTTCTCATTTCCTCATAAAACACTTAAGATATTCCTTCTGATCAATGAAAAAACTTCTAGTTCAGACAATTTCCAATAGATGGCACCACTTTTAAATTTTTCACATATACTCGGCACCCAGCTACTTAAGTAAGTGTCTAGATAATGGGAGAGTGGTAGGGTGGGGCTAGTATAGCTGGCGTTCTGTTTCAAATTACAAACTTTCTCATTTCTTGATAAAACAGTTAAGATATTTCTTCTGTTCAATGAAAAAACTTCTAGTTCAGACAATTTTCAATAGATGGTACCACTTATAAATTTTTCACATATTCTCGGCACACAGCTACTTAAGTAAGTGTCTAGATAATGAGAGAGTGGTAGGGTGGGGCTAGTATAGCTGGCGTTCTGTTTCAAATTACAAACTTTCTCATTTCCTCATAAAACACTTGAGATATTCCTTCTGTTCAATGAAAGAACTTCTAGTTCAGACAATTTCCAATAGATGGCACCACTTATAAATTCTTCACATATACTCGGCACCCAGCTACTTAAGTAAGTGTCTAGATAATGGGAGAGCGGCAGGGTGGGTCTAGTATAGCTGGCGTTCTGTTTCAAATTACAAACTTTCTCATTTCCTCATAAAAGAGTTAAGATATTTCTTCTGTTCAATCAAAAAACTTATAGTTCAGACAATTTCCAATAGATGGCACCACTTTTAAATTCTTCACATATACTCGGCACCCAGCTACTTAAGTAAGTGTCTAGATAATGGGAGAGTGGCAGGGTGGGGCTAGTATAGCTGGGTTTCTGTTTCAAATTACAAACTTTCTCATTTCCTCATAAAACAGTTAAGATATGTCTTCTGTTCAATGAAAAAACTTATAGTTCAGACAATTTCCAATAGATGGCACCACTTATAAATTTTTCACATATACTCGGCACCCAGCTACTTAAGTAAGTGTCTAGATAATGGGAGAGTGGTAGGGTGGGGCTAGTATAGCTGGCGTTCTGTTTCAAATTACAAACTTTCTCATTTCTTGATAAAACAGTTAAGATATTTCTTCTGTTCAATGAAAAAACTTCTAGTTCAGACAATTTCCAATAGATGGCACCACTTTTAAATTCTTCACATATACTCGGCACCCAGCTACTTAAGTAAGTGTCTAGATAATGGGAGAGTGGCAGGGTGGGGCTAGTATAGCTGGCGTTCTGTTTCAAATTACAAACTTTCTCATTTCCTCATAAAACACATAAGATATTCCTTCTGTTCAATGAAAAAACTTATAGTTCAGACAATTTCCAATAGATGGCACCACTTATAAATTCTTCACATATACTCGGCACCCAGCTACTTGAGTAAGTGTCTAGATAATGGGAGAGTGGCAGGGTGGGGCTAGTATAGCTGGCGTTCTGTTTCAAATTACAAACTTTCTCATTTCCTCATAAAACACTTAAGATATTCCTTCTGTTCAATGAAAGAACTTCTAGTTCAGACAATTTCCAATAGATGGCACCACTTATAAATTCTTCACATATACTCGGAACCCAGCTACTTAAGTAAGTGTCTAGATAATGGGAGAGCGGCAGGGTGGGTCTAGTATAGCTGGCGTTCTGTTTCAAATTACAAACTTTCTCATTTCCTCATAAAAAAGTTAAGATATTTCTTCTGTTCAATCAAAAAACTTATAGTTCAGACAATTTCCAATACATGGCACCACTTTTAAATTCTTCACATATACTCGGCACCCAGCTACTTAAGTAAGTGTCTAGATAATGGGAGAGTGGCAGGGTGGGGCTAGTATAGCTGGGTTTCTGTTTCAAATTACAAACTTTCTCATTTCCTCATAAAACAGTTAAGATATGTCTTCTGTTCAATGAAAAAACTTATAGTTCAGACAATTTCCAATAGATGGCACCACTTATAAATTCTACACATATACTCGGCACCCAGCTACTTAAGTAAGTGTCTAGATAATGGGAGAGTGGCCAGGTGGGGCTAGTATAGCTGGCGTTCTGTTTCAAATTACAAACTTTCTCATTTCCTCATAAAACACTTAAGATATTCCTTCTGATCAATGAAAAAACTTATAGTTCAGACAATTTCCAATAGATGGCACCACTTATAAATTCTACACATATACTCGGCACCCAGCTACTTAAGTAAGTGTCTAGATAATGGGAGAGTGGCCGGGTGGGGCTAGTATAGCTGGCGTTCTGTTTCAAATTACAAACTTTCTCATTTCCTCATAAAACACTTAAGATATTCCTTCTGATCAATGAAAAAACTTCTAGTTCAGACAATTTCCAATAGATGGCACCACTTATAAATTTTTCACATATACTCGGCACCCAGCTACTTAAGTAAGTGTCTAGATAATGGGAGAGTGGTAGGGTGGGGCTAGTATAGCTGGCGTTCTGTTTCAAATTACAAACTTTCTCATTTCTTGATAAAACAGTTAAGATATTTCTTCTGTTCAATGAAAAAACTTCTAGTTCAGACAATTTCCAATAGATGGCACCACTTTTAAATTCTTCACATATACTCGGCACCCAGCTACTTAAGTAAGTGTCTAGATAATGGGAGAGTGGCAGGGTGGGGCTAGTATAGCTGGGTTTCTGTTTCAAATTACAAACTTTCTCATTTCCTCATAAAACAGTTAAGATATGTCTTCTGTTCAATGAAAAAACTTATAGTTCAGACAATTTCCAATAGATGGCACCACTTATAAATTCTTCACATATACTCGGCACCCAGCTACTTAAGTAAGTGTCTAGATAATGGGAGAGTGGTAGGTTGGGGCTAGTATAGCTGGCGTTCTGTTTCAAATTACAAACTTTCTCATTTCCTCATGAAACAGTTAAGATATTTCTTCTGTTCAATGAAAAAACTTATAGTTCAGACAATTTCCAATAGATGGCACCACTTATAAATTCTTCACATATACTCGGCACCCAGCTACTTAAGTATGTGCCTAGATAATGGGAGAGCGGCAGGGTGGGTCTAGTATAGCTGGCGTTCTGTTTCAAATTACAAACTTTCTCATTTCCTCATAAAACACTTAAGATATTCCTTCTGATCAATGAAAAAACTTCTAGTTCAGACAATTTCCAATAGATGGCACCACTTATAAATTTTTCACATATACTCGGCACCCAGCTACTTAAGTAAGTGTCTAGATAATGGGAGAGTGGTAGGGTGGGTCTAGTATAGCTGGCGTTCTGTTTCAAATTACAAACTTTCTCATTTCCTCATAAAACACTTAAGATATTCCTTCTGTTCAATGAAAGAACTTCTAGTTCAGACAATTTCCAATAGATGGCACCAGTTATAAATTCTTCACATATACTCGGAACCCAGCTACTTAAGTAAGTGTCTAGATAATGGGAGAGCGGCAGGGTGGGTCTAGTATAGCTGGCGTTCTGTTTCAAATTACAAACTTTCTCATTTCCTCATAAAAAAGTTAAGATATTTCTTCTGTTCAATCAAAAAACTTATAGTTCAGACAATTTCCAATACATGGCACCACTTTTAAATTCTTCACATATACTCGGCACCCAGCTACTTAAGTAAGTGTCTAGATAATGGGAGAGTGGCAGGGTGGGGCTAGTATAGCTGGGTTTCTGTTTCAAATTACAAACTTTCTCATTTCCTCATAAAACAGTTAAGATATGTCTTCTGTTCAATGAAAAAACTTATAGTTCAGACAATTTCCAATAGATGGCACCACTTATAAATTCTACACATATACTCGGCACCCAGCTACTTAAGTAAGTGTCTAGATAATGGGAGAGTGGCCGGGTGGGGCTAGTATAGCTGGCGTTCTGTTTCAAATTACAAACTTTCTCATTTCCTCATAAAACACTTAAGATATTCCTTCTGATCAATGAAAAAACTTCTAGTTCAGACAATTTCCAATAGATGGCACCACTTATAAATTTTTCACATATACTCGGCACCCAGCTACTTAAGTAAGTGTCTAGATAATGGGAGAGTGGTAGGGTGGGTCTAGTATAGCTGGCGTTCTGTTTCAAATTACAAACTTTCTCATTTCTTGATAAAACAGTTAAGATATTTCTTCTGTTCAATGAAAAAACTTCTAGTTCAGACAATTTCCAATAGATGGCACCACTTTTAAATTCTTCACATATACTCGGCACCCAGCTACTTAAGTAAGTGTCTAGATAATGGGAGAGTGGCAGGGTGGGGCTAGTATAGCTGGGTTTCTGTTTCAAATTACAAACTTTCTCATTTCCTCATAAAACAGTTAAGATATGTCTTCTGTTCAATGAAAAAACTTATAGTTCAGACAATTTCCAATAGATGGCACCACTTATAAATTCTTCACATATACTCGGCACCCAGCTACTTAAGTAAGTGTCTAGATAATGGGAGAGTGGCAGGGTGGGGCTTGTATAGCTGGCGTTCTGTTTCAAATTACAAACTTTCTCATTTCCTCATAAAACAGTTAAGATATGTCTTCTGTTCAATGAAAAAACTTATAGTTCAGACAATTTCCAATAGATGGCACCACTTATAAATTCTACACATATACTCGGCACCCAGCTACTTAAGTAAGTGTCTAGATAATGGGAGAGTGGCCGGGTGGGGCTAGTATAGCTGGCGTTCTGTTTCAAATTACAAACTTTCTCATTTCCTCATAAAACACTTAAGATATTCCTTCTGATCAATGAAAAAACTTCTAGTTCAGACAATTTCCAATAGATGGCACCACTTATAAATTTTTCACATATACTCGGCACCCAGCTACTTAAGTAAGTGTCTAGATAATGGGAGAGTGGTAGGGTGGGGCTAGTATAGCTGGCGTTCTGTTTCAAATTACAAACTTTCTCATTTCTTGATAAAACAGTTAAGATATTTCTTCTGTTCAATGAAAAAACTTCTAGTTCAGACAATTTCCAATAGATGGCACCACTTTTAAATTCTTCACATATACTCGGCACCCAGCTACTTAAGTAAGTGTCTAGATAATGGGAGAGTGGCAGGGTGGGGCTAGTATAGCTGGGTTTCTGTTTCAAATTACAAACTTTCTCATTTCCTCATAAAACAGTTAAGATATGTCTTCTGTTCAATGAAAAAACTTATAGTTCAGACAATTTCCAATAGATGGCACCACTTATAAATTCTTCACATATACTCGGCACCCAGCTACTTAAGTAAGTGTCTAGATAATGGGAGAGTGGTAGGTTGGGGCTAGTATAGCTGGCGTTCTGTTTCAAATTACAAACTTTCTCATTTCCTCATAAAACAGTTAAGATATTTCTTCTGTTCAATGAAAAAACTTATAGTTCAGACAATTTCCAATAGATGGCACCACTTATAAATTCTTCACATATACTCGGCACCCAGCTACTTAAGTATGTGCCTAGATAATGGGAGAGCGGCAGGGTGGGTCTAGTATAGCTGGCGTTCTGTTTCAAATTACAAACTTTCTCATTTCCTCATAAAACACTTAAGATATTCCTTCTGATCAATGAAAAAACTTCTAGTTCAGACAATTTCCAATAGATGGCACCACTTATAAATTTTTCACATATACTCGGCACCCAGCTACTTAAGTAAGTGTCTAGATAATGGGAGAGTGGTAGGGTGGGGCTAGTATAGCTGGCGTTCTGTTTCAAATTACAAACTTTCTCATTTCTTGATAAAACAGTTAAGATATTTCTTCTGTTCAATGAAAAAACTTCTAGTTCAGACAATTTTCAATAGATGGTACCACTTATAAATTTTTCACATATTCTCGGCACACAGCTACTTAAGTAAGTGTCTAGATAATGAGAGAGTGGTAGGGTGGGGCTAGTATAGCTGGGTTTCTGTTTCAAATTACAAACTTTCTCATTTCCTCATAAAACAGTTAAGATATGTCTTCTGTTCAATGAAAGAACTTCTAGTTCAGACAATTTCCAATAGATGGCACCACTTATAAATTCTTCACATATACTCGGCACCCAGCTACTTAAGTAAGTGTCTAGATAATGGGAGAGCGGCAGGGTGGGTCTAGTATAGCTGGCGTTCTGTTTCAAATTACAAACTTTCTCATTTCCTCATAAAAGAGTTAAGATATTTCTTCTGTTCAATCAAAAAACTTATAGTTCAGACAATTTCCAATAGATGGCACCACTTTTAAATTCTTCACATATACTCGGCACCCAGCTACTTAAGTAAGTGTCTAGATAATGGGAGAGTGGCAGGGTGGGGCTAGTATAGCTGGGTTTCTGTTTCAAATTACAAACTGTCTCATTTCCTCATAAAACAGTTAAGATATGTCTTCTGTTCAATGAAAAAACTTATAGTTCAGACAATTTCCAATAGATGGCACCACTTATAAATTTTTCACATATACTCGGCACCCAGCTACTTAAGTAAGTGTCTAGATAATGGGAGAGTGGTAGGGTGGGGCTAGTATAGCTGGCGTTCTGTTTCAAATTACAAACTTTCTCATTTCTTGATAAAACAGTTAAGATATTTCTTCTGTTCAATGAAAAAACTTCTAGTTCAGACAATTTCCAATAGATGGCACCACTTTTAAATTCTTCACATATACTCGGCACCCAGCTACTTAAGTAAGTGTCTAGATAATGGGAGAGTGGCAGGGTGGGGCTAGTATAGCTGGCGTTCTGTTTCAAATTACAAACTTTCTCATTTCCTCATAAAACACATAAGATATTCCTTCTGTTCAATGAAAAAACTTATAGTTCAGACAATTTCCAATAGATGGCACCACTTATAAATTCTTCACATATACTCGGCACCCAGCTACTTAAGTAAGTGTCTAGATAATGGGAGAGTGGCAGGGTGGGGCTAGTATAGCTGGCGTTCTGTTTCAAATTACAAACTTTCTCATTTCCTCATAAAACACTTAAGATATTCCTTCTGTTCAATGAAAGAACTTCTAGTTCAGACAATTTCCAATAGATGGCACCACTTATAAATTCTTCACATATACTCGGAACCCAGCTACTTAAGTAAGTGTCTAGATGATGGGAGAGCGGCAGGGTGGGTCTAGTATAGCTGGCGTTCTGTTTCAAATTACAAACTTTCTCATTTCCTCATAAAAAAGTTAAGATATTTCTTCTGTTCAATCAAAAAACTTATAGTTCAGACAATTTCCAATACATGGCACCACTTTTAAATTCTTCACATATACTCGGCACCCAGCTACTTAAGTAAGTGTCTAGATAATGGGAGAGTGGCAGGGTGGGGCTAGTATAGCTGGGTTTCTGTTTCAAATTACAAACTTTCTCATTTCCTCATAAAACAGTTAAGATATGTCTTCTGTTCAATGAAAAAACTTATAGTTCAGACAATTTCCAATAGATGGCACCACTTATAAATTCTACACATATACTCGGCACCCAGCTACTTAAGTAAGTGTCTAGATAATGGGAGAGTGGCCGGGTGGGGCTAGTATAGCTGGCGTTCTGTTTCAAATTACAAACTTTCTCATTTCCTCATAAAACACTTAAGATATTCCTTCTGATCAATGAAAAAACTTCTAGTTCAGACAATTTCCAATAGATGGCACCACTTATAAATTTTTCACATATACTCGGCACCCAGCTACTTAAGTAAGTGTCTAGATAATGGGAGAGTGGTAGGGTGGGGCTAGTATAGCTGGCGTTCTGTTTCAAATTACAAACTTTCTCATTTCTTGATAAAACAGTTAAGATATTTCATCTGTTCAATGAAAAAACTTCTAGTTCAGACAATTTCCAATAGATGGCACCACTTTTAAATTCTTCACATATACTCGGCACCCAGCTACTTAAGTAAGTGTCTAGATAATGGGAGAGTGGCAGGGTGGGGCTAGTATAGCTGGGTTTCTGTTTCAAATTACAAACTTTCTCATTTCCTCATAAAACAGTTAAGATATGTCTTCTGTTCAATGAAAAAACTTATAGTTCAGACAATTTCCAATAGATGGCACCACTTATAAATTCTTCACATATACTCGGCACCCAGCTACTTAAGTAAGTGTCTAGATAATGGGAGAGTGGCAGGGTGGGGCTTGTATAGCTGGCGTTCTGTTTCAAATTACAAACTTTCTCATTTCCTCATAAAACAGTTAAGATATGTCTTCTGTTCAATGAAAAAACTTATAGTTCAGACAATTTCCAATAGATGGCACCACTTATAAATTCTACACATATACTCGGCACCCAGCTACTTAAGTAAGTGTCTAGATAATGGGAGAGTGGCCGGGTGGGGCTAGTATAGCTGGCGTTCTGTTTCAAATTACAAACTTTCTCATTTCCTCATAAAACACTTAAGATATTCCTTCTGATCAATGAAAAAACTTCTAGTTCAGACAATTTCCAATAGATGGCACCACTTATAAATTTTTCACATATACTCGGCACCCAGCTACTTAAGTAAGTGTCTAGATAATGGGAGAGTGGTAGGGTGGGGCTAGTATAGCTGGCGTTCTGTTTCAAATTACAAACTTTCTCATTTCTTGATAAAACAGTTAAGATATTTCTTCTGTTCAATGAAAAAACTTCTAGTTCAGACAATTTCCAATAGATGGCACCACTTTTAAATTCTTCACATATACTCGGCACCCAGCTACTTAAGTAAGTGTCTAGATAATGGGAGAGTGGCAGGGTGGGGCTAGTATAGCTGGGTTTCTGTTTCAAATTACAAACTTTCTCATTTCCTCATAAAACAGTTAAGATATGTCTTCTGTTCAATGAAAAAACTTATAGTTCAGACAATTTCCAATAGATGGCACCACTTATAAATTCTTCACATATACTCGGCACCCAGCTACTTAAGTAAGTGTCTAGATAATGGGAGAGTGGTAGGTTGGGGCTAGTATAGCTGGCGTTCTGTTTCAAATTACAAACTTTCTCATTTCCTCATAAAACAGTTAAGATATTTCTTCTGTTCAATGAAAAAACTTATAGTTCAGACAATTTCCAATAGATGGCACCACTTATAAATTCTTCACATATACTCGGCACCCAGCTACTTAAGTATGTGCCTAGATAATGGGAGAGCGGCAGGGTGGGTCTAGTATAGCTGGCGTTCTGTTTCAAATTACAAACTTTCTCATTTCCTCATAAAACACTTAAGATATTCCTTCTGATCAATGAAAAAACTTCTAGTTCAGACAATTTCCAATAGATGGCACCACTTATAAATTTTTCACATATACTCGGCACCCAGCTACTTAAGTAAGTGTCTAGATAATGGGAGAGTGGTAGGGTGGGGCTAGTATAGCTGGGTTTCTGTTTCAAATTACAAACTTTCTCATTTCCTCATAAAACAGTTAAGATATGTCTTCTGTTCAATGAAAAAACTTATAGTTCAGACAATTTCCAATAGATGGCACCACTTATAAATTCTACACATATACTCGGCACCCAGCTACTTAAGTAAGTGTCTAGATAATGGGAGAGTGGCCGGGTGGGGCTAGTATAGCTGGCGTTCTGTTTCAAATTACAAACTTTCTCATTTCCTCATAAAACACTTAAGATATTCCTTCTGATCAATGAAAAAACTTCTAGTTCAGACAATTTCCAATAGATGGCACCACTTATAAATTTTTCACATATACTCGGCACCCAGCTACTTAAGTAAGTGTCTAGATAATGGGAGAGTGGTAGGGTGGGGCTAGTATAGCTGGCGTTCTGTTTCAAATTACAAACTTTCTCATTTCTTGATAAAACAGTTAAAATATTTCTTCTGTTCAATGAAAAAACTTCTAGTTCAGACAATTTCCAATAGATGGCACCACTTTTAAATTCTTCACATATACTCGGCACCCAGCTACTTAAGTAAGTGTCTAGATAATGGGAGAGTGGCAGGGTGGGGCTAGTATAGCTGGGTTTCTGTTTCAAATTACAAACTTTCTCATTTCCTCATAAAACAGTTAAGATATGTCTTCTGTTCAATGAAAAAACTTATAGTTCAGACAATTTCCAATAGATGGCACCACTTATAAATTCTTCACATATACTCGGCACCCAGCTTCTTAAGTAAGTGTCTAGATAATGGGAGAGTGGCAGGGTGGGGCTTGTATAGCTGGCGTTCTGTTTCAAATTCCAAACTTTCTCATTTCCTCATAAAACAGTTAAGATATGTCTTCTGTTCAATGAAAAAACTTATAGTTCAGACAATTTCCAATAGATGGCACCACTTATAAATTCTACACATATACTCGGCACCCAGCTACTTAAGTAAGTGTCTAGATAATGGGAGAGTGGCCGGGTGGGGCTAGTATAGCTGGCGTTCTGTTTCAAATTACAAACTTTCTCATTTCCTCATAAAACACTTAAGATATTCCTTCTGATCAATGAAAAAACTTCTAGTTCAGACAATTTCCAATAGATGGCACCACTTATAAATTTTTCACATATACTCGGCACCCAGCTACTTAAGTAAGTGTCTAGATAATGGGAGAGTGGTAGGGTGGGGCTAGTATAGCTGGCGTTCTGTTTCAAATTACAAACTTTCTCATTTCTTGATAAAACAGTTAAGATATTTCTTCTGTTCAATGAAAAAACTTCTAGTTCAGACAATTTCCAATAGATGGCACCACTTTTAAATTCTTCACATATACTCGGCACCCAGCTACTTAAGTAAGTGTCTAGATAATGGGAGAGTGGCAGGGTGGGGCTAGTATAGCTGGGTTTCTGTTTCAAATTACAAACTTTCTCATTTCCTCATAAAACAGTTAAGATATGTCTTCTGTTCAATGAAAAAACTTATAGTTCAGACAATTTCCAATAGATGGCACCACTTATAAATTCTTCACATATACTCGGCACCCAGCTACTTAAGTAAGTGTCTAGATAATGGGAGAGTGGTAGGTTGGGGCTAGTATAGCTGGCGTTCTGTTTCAAATTACAAACTTTCTCATTTCCTCATAAAACAGTTAAGATATTTCTTCTGTTCAATGAAAAAACTTATAGTTCAGACAATTTCCAATAGATGGCACCACTTATAAATTCTTCACATATACTCGGCACCCAGCTACTTAAGTATGTGCCTAGATAATGGGAGAGCGGCAGGGTGGGTCTAGTATAGCTGGCGTTCTGTTTCAAATTACAAACTTTCTCATTTCCTCATAAAACACTTAAGATATTCCTTCTGATCAATGAAAAAACTTCTAGTTCAGACAATTTCCAATAGATGGCACCACTTATAAATTTTTCACATATACTCGGCACCCAGCTACTTAAGTAAGTGTCTAGATAATGGGAGAGTGGTAGGGTGGGGCTAGTATAGCTGGCGTTCTGTTTCAAATTACAAACTTTCTCATTTCTTGATAAAACAGTTAAGATATTTCTTCTGTTCAATGAAAAAACTTCTAGTTCAGACAATTTTCAATAGATGGTACCACTTATAAATTTTTCACATATTCTCGGCACACAGCTACTTAAGTAAGTGTCTAGATAATGAGAGAGTGGTAGGGTGGGGCTAGTATAGCTGGCGTTCTGTTTCAAATTACAAACTTTCTCATTTCCTCATAAAACAGTTAAGATATGTCTTCTGTTCAATGAAAAAACTTATAGTTCAGACAATTTCCAATAGATGGCACCACTTATAAATTTTTCACATATACTCGGCACCCAGCTACTTAAGTGAGTGTCTAGATAATGGGAGAGTGGTAGGGTGGGGCTAGTATAGCTGGCGTTCTGTTTCAAATTACAAACTTTCTCATTTCCTCATAAAACACTTAGGATATTCCTTCTGTTCAATGAAAAACTTATAGTTCAGACAATTTCCCATAGATGGTACCACTTATAAATTTTTCACATATACTCGGCACCCAGCTACTTAAGTAAGTGTCTAGATAATGGGATAGCGGCAGGGTGGGTCTAGTATAGCTGGCGTTCTGTTTCAAATTACAAACTTTCTCATTTCCTCATAAAACACTTGAGATATTTCTTCTGTTCAATCAAAAAACTTATAGTTCAGACAATTTCCAATAGATGGCACCACTTTTAAATTCTTCACATATACTCGGCACCCAGCTACTTAAGTAAGTGTCTAGATAATGGGAGAGTGGCAGGGTGGGGCTAGTATAGCTGGGTTTCTGTTTCAAATTACAAACTTTCTCATTTCCTCATAAAACAGTTAAGATATGTCTTCTGTTCAATGAAAAAACTTATAGTTCAGACAATTTCCAATAGATGGCACCACTTATAAATTTTTCACATATACTCGGCACCCAGCTACTTAAGTAAGTGTCTAGATAATGGGAGAGTGGTAGGGTGGGGCTAGTATAGCTGGCGTTCTGTTTCAAATTACAAACTTTCTCATTTCTTGATAAAACAGTTAAGATATTTCTTCTGTTCAATGAAAAAACTTCTAGTTCAGACAATTTCCAATAGATGGCACCACTTTTAAATTCTTCACATATACTCGGCACCCAGCTACTTAAGTAAGTGTCTAGATAATGGGAGAGTGGCAGGGTGGGGCTAGTATAGCTGGCGTTCTGTTTCAAATTACAAACTTTCTCATTTCCTCATAAAACACATAAGATATTCCTTCTGTTCAATGAAAAAACTTATAGTTCAGACAATTTCCAATAGATGGCACCACTTATAAATTTTTCACATATACTCGGCACCCAGCTACTTAAGTGAGTGTCTAGATAATGGGAGAGTGGTAGGGTGGGGCTAGTATAGCTGGCGTTCTGTTTCAAATTACAAACTTTCTCATTTCCTCATAAAACACTTAGGATATTCCTTCTGTTCAATGAAAAACTTATAGTTCAGACAATTTCCCATAGATGGTACCACTTATAAATTTTTCACATATACTCGGCACCCAGCTACTTAAGTAAGTGTCTAGATAATGGGAGAGCGGCAGGGTGGGTCTAGTATAGCTGGCGTTCTGTTTCAAATTACAAACTTTCTCATTTCCTCATAAAAGAGTTAAGATATTTCTTCTGTTCAATCAAAAAACTTATAGTTCAGACAATTTCCAATAGATGGCACCACTTTTAAATTCTTCACATATACTCGGCACCCAGCTACTTAAGTAAGTGTCTAGTTAATGGGAGAGTGGCAGGGTGGGGCTAGTATAGCTGGGTTTCTGTTTCAAATTACAAACTTTCTCATTTCCTCATAAAACAGTTAAGATATGTCTTCTGTTCAATGAAAAAACTTATAGTTCAGACAATTTCCAATAGATGGCACCACTTATAAATTTTTCACATATACTCGGCACCCAGCTACTTAAGTAAGTGTCTAGATAATGGGAGCGTGGTAGGGTGGGGCTAGTATAGCTGGCGTTCTGTTTCAAATTACAAACTTTCTCATTTCTTGATAAAACAGTTAAGATATTTCTTCTGTTCAATGGAAAAACTTCTAGTTCAGACAATTTCCAATAGATGGCACCACTTTTAAATTCTTCACATATACTCGGCACCCAGCTACTTAAGTAAGTGTCTAGATAATGGGAGAGTGGCAGGGCGGGGCTAGTATAGCTGGCGTTCTGTTTCAAATTACAAACTTTCTCATTTCCTCATAAAACACATAAGATATTCCTTCTGTTCAATGAAAAAACTTATAGTTCAGACAATTTCCAATAGATGGCACCACTTATAAATTTTTCACATATACTCGGCACCCAGCTACTTAAGTGAGTGTCTAGATAATGGGAGAGTGGTAGGGTGGGGCTAGTATAGCTGGCGTTCTGTTTCAAATTACAAACTTTCTCATTTCCTCATAAAACAGTTAAGATATTTCTTCTGTTCAATGAAAAAACTTATAGTTCAGACAATTTCCAATAGATGGCACCACTTATAAATTCTTCACATATACTCGGCACCCAGCTACTTAAGTAAGTGTTTAGATAATGGGAGAGCGGCAGGGTGGGTCTAGTATAGCTGGCGTTCTGTTTCAAATTACAAACTTTCTCATTTCCTCATATAAGAGTTAAGATATTTCTTCTGTTCTATCAAAAAACTTATAGTTCAGACAATTTCCAATAGATGGCACCACTTTTAAATTCTTCACATATACTCGGCACCCAGCTACTTAAGTAAGTGTCTAGATAATGGGAGAGTGGCAGGGTGGGGCTAGTATAGCTGGGTTTCTGTTTCAAATTACAAACTTTCTCATTTCCTCATAAAACAGTTAAGATATGTCTTCTGTTCAATGAAAAAACTTATAGTTCAGACAATTTCCAATAGATGGCACCACTTATAAATTTTTCACATATACTCGGCACCCAGCTACTTAAGTAAGTGTCTAGATAATGGGAGAGTGGTAGGGTGGGGCTAGTATAGCTGGCGTTCTGTTTCAAATTACAAACTTTCTCATTTCTTGATAAAACAGTTAAGATATTTCTTCTGTTCAATGAAAAAACTTCTAGTTCAGACAATTTCCAATAGATGGCACCACTTTTAAATTCTTCACATATACTCGGCACCCAGCTACTTAAGTAAGTGTCTAGATAATGGGAGAGTGGTAGGGTGGGGCTAGTATAGCTGGCGTTCTGTTTCAAATTACAAACTTTCTCATTTCTTGATAAAACAGTTAAGATATTTCTTCTGTTCAATGAAAAAACTTCTAGTTCAGACAATTTTCAATAGATGGTACCACTTATAAATTTTTCGCATATTCTCGGCACCCAGCTACTTAAGTAAGTGTCTAGATAATGGGAGAGTGGTAGGGTGGGGCTAGTATAGCTGGCGTTCTGTTTCAAATTACAAACTTTCTCATTTCCTCATAAAACACTTAAGACATTCCTTCTGTTCAATGAAAAAACTTCTAGTTCAGACAATTTCCAATAGATGGCACCACTTATAAATTTTTCACATATACTCGGCACCCAGCTACTTAAGTAAGCGTCTAGATAATGGGAGAGTGGTAGGTTGGGGCTAGTATAGCTGGCGTTCTGTTTCAAATTACAAACTTTCTCATTTCCTCATAAAACAGTTAAGATATTTCTTCTGTTCAATGAAAAAACTTATAGTTCAGACAATTTCCAATAGATGGCACCACTTATAAATTCTTCACATATACTCGGCACCCAGCTACTTAAGTATGTGCCTAGATAATGGGAGAGCGGCAGGGTGGGTCTAGTATAGCTGGCGTTCTGTTTCAAATTACAAACTTTCTCATTTCCTCATAAAACACTTAAGATATTCCTTCTGATCAATGAAAAAACTTCTAGTTCAGACAATTTCCAATAGATGGCACCACTTATAAATTTTTCACATATACTCGGCACCCAGCTACTTAAGTAAGTGTCTAGATAATGGGAGAGTGGTAGGGTGGGGCTAGTATAGCTGGCGTTCTGTTTCAAATTACAAACTTTCTCATTTCTTGATAAAACAGTTAAGATATTTCTTCTGTTCAATGAAAAAACTTCTAGTTCAGACAATTTTCAATAGATGGTACCACTTATAAATTTTTCACATATTCTCGGCACACAGCTACTTAAGTAAGTGTCTAGATAATGAGAGAGTGGTAGGGTGGGGCTAGTATAGCTGGCGTTCTGTTTCAAATTACAAACTTTCTCATTTCCTCATAAAACACTTGAGATATTCCTTCTGTTCAATGAAAAAACTTATAGTTCAGACAATTTCCAATAGATGGCACCACTTATAAATTTTTCACATATACTCGGCACCCAGCTACTTAAGTGAGTGTCTAGATAATGGGAGAGTGGTAGGGTGGGGCTAGTATAGCTGGCGTTCTGTTTCAAATTACAAACTTTCTCATTTCCTCATAAAACACTTAGGATATTCCTTCTGTTCAATGAAAAACTTATAGTTCAGACAATTTCCCATAGATGGTACCACTTATAAATTTTTCACATATACTCGGCACCCAGCTACTTAAGTAAGTGTCTAGATAATGGGATAGCGGCAGGGTGGGTCTAGTATAGCTGGCGTTCTGTTTCAAATTACAAACTTTCTCATTTCCTCATAAAACACTTGAGATATTTCTTCTGTTCAATCAAAAAACTTATAGTTCAGAGACAATTTCCAATAGATGGCACCACTTTTAAATTCTTCACATATACTCGGCACCCAGCTACTTAAGTAAGTGTCTAGATAATGGGAGAGTGGCAGGGTGGGGCTAGTATAGCTGGGTTTCTGTTTCAAATTACAAACTTTCTCATTTCCTCATAAAACAGTTAAGATATGTCTTCTGTTCAATGAAAAAACTTATAGTTCAGACAATTTCCAATAGATGGCACCACTTATAAATTTTTCACATATACTCGGCACCCAGCTACTTAAGTAAGTGTCTAGATAATGGGAGAGTGGTAGGGTGGGGCTAGTATAGCTGGCGTTCTGTTTCAAATTACAAACTTTCTCATTTCTTGATAAAACAGTTAAGATATTTCTTCTGTTCAATGAAAAAACTTCTAGTTCAGACAATTTCCAATAGATGGCACCACTTTTAAATTCTTCACATATACTCGGCACCCAGCTACTTAAGTAAGTGTCTAGATAATGGGAGAGTGGCAGGGTGGGGCTAGTATAGCTGGCGTTCTGTTTCAAATTACAAACTTTCTCATTTCCTCATAAAACACATAAGATATTCCTTCTGTTCAATGAAAAAACTTATAGTTCAGACAATTTCCAATAGATGGCACCACTTATAAATTTTTCACATATACTCGGCACCCAGCTACTTAAGTGAGTGTCTAGATAATGGGAGAGTGGTAGGGTGGGGCTAGTATAGCTGGCGTTCTGTTTCAAATTACAAACTTTCTCATTTCCTCATAAAACACTTAGGATATTCCTTCTGTTCAATGAAAAACTTATAGTTCAGACAATTTCCCATAGATGGTACCACTTATAAATTTTTCACATATACTCGGCACCCAGCTACTTAAGTAAGTGTCTAGATAATGGGAGAGCGGCAGGGTGGGTCTAGTATAGCTGGCGTTCTGTTTCAAATTACAAACTTTCTCATTTCCTCATAAAAGAGTTAAGATAT
Source organism: Galeruca laticollis (assembly GCA_963921935.1). NCBI lineage: Eukaryota > Metazoa > Arthropoda > Insecta > Coleoptera > Chrysomelidae > Galeruca > Galeruca laticollis. Next base: position 44,952,509 of record OY998185.1, read on the forward strand.
TTCTTCTGTTCAATCAAAAAACTTATAGTTCAGACAATTTCCAATAGATGGCACCACTTTTAAATTCTTCACATATACTCGGCACCCAGCTACTTAAGTAAGTGTCTAGTTAATGGGAGAGTGGCAGGGTGGGGCTAGTATAGCTGGGTTTCTGTTTCAAATTACAAACTTTCTCATTTCCTCATAAAACAGTTAAGATATGTCTTCTGTTCAATGAAAAAACTTATAGTTCAGACAATTTCCAATAGATGGCACCACTTATAAATTTTTCACATATACTCGGCACCCAGCTACTTAAGTAAGTGTCTAGATAATGGGAGCGTGGTAGGGTGGGGCTAGTATAGCTGGCGTTCTGTTTCAAATTACAAACTTTCTCATTTCTTGATAAAACAGTTAAGATATTTCTTCTGTTCAATGGAAAAACTTCTAGTTCAGACAATTTCCAATAGATGGCACCACTTTTAAATTCTTCACATATACTCGGCACCCAGCTACTTAAGTAAGTGTCTAGATAATGGGAGAGTGGCAGGGCGGGGCTAGTATAGCTGGCGTTCTGTTTCAAATTACAAACTTTCTCATTTCCTCATAAAACACATAAGATATTCCTTCTGTTCAATGAAAAAACTTATAGTTCAGACAATTTCCAATAGATGGCACCACTTATAAATTTTTCACATATACTCGGCACCCAGCTACTTAAGTGAGTGTCTAGATAATGGGAGAGTGGTAGGGTGGGGCTAGTATAGCTGGCGTTCTGTTTCAAATTACAAACTTTCTCATTTCCTCATAAAACAGTTAAGATATTTCTTCTGTTCAATGAAAAAACTTATAGTTCAGACAATTTCCAATAGATGGCACCACTTATAAATTCTTCACATATACTCGGCACCCAGCTACTTAAGTAAGTGTTTAGATAATGGGAGAGCGGCAGGGTGGGTCTAGTATAGCTGGCGTTCTGTTTCAAATTACAAACTTTCTCATTTCCTCATATAAGAGTTAAGATATTTCTTCTGTTCTATCAAAAAACTTATAGTTCAGACAATTTCCAATAGATGGCACCACTTTTAAATTCTTCACATATACTCGGCACCCAGCTACTTAAGTAAGTGTCTAGATAATGGGAGAGTGGCAGGGTGGGGCTAGTATAGCTGGGTTTCTGTTTCAAATTACAAACTTTCTCATTTCCTCATAAAACAGTTAAGATATGTCTTCTGTTCAATGAAAAAAATTCTAGTTCAGACAATTTCCAATAGATGGCACCACTTATGAATTTTTCACATATACTCGGCACCCAGCTACTTAAGTAAGTGTCTAGATAATGGGAGAGTGGCAGGGTGGGGCTAGTATAGCTGGCGTTCTGTTTCAAATTACAAACTTTCTCATTTCCTCATAAAACACTTAAGATATTCCTTCTGTTCAATGAAAAAACTTATAGTTCAGACAATTTCCAATAGATGGCACCACTCATAAATTTTTCACATATACTCGGCACCCAGCTACTTAAGTGAGTGTCTAGATAATGGGAGAGTGGTAGGGTGGGGCTAGTATAGCTGGCGTTCTGTTTCAAATTACAAACTTTCTCATTTCCTCATAAAACAGTTAAGATATTTCTTCTGTTCAATGAAAAAACTTCTAGTTCAGACAATTTTCAATAGATGGTACCACTTATAAATTTTTCGCATATTCTCGGCACCCAGCTACTTAAGTAAGTGTCTAGATAATGGGAGAGTGGTAGGGTGGGGCTAGTATAGCTGGCGTTCTGTTTCAAATTACAAACTTTCTCATTTCCTCATAAAACACTTAAGACATTCCTTCTGTTCAATGAAAAAACTTCTAGTTCAGACAATTTCCAATAGATGGCACCACTTATAAATTTTTCACATATACTCGGCACCCAGCTACTTAAGTAAGCGTCTAGATAATGGGAGAGTGGTAGGTTGGGGCTAGTATAGCTGGCGTTCTGTTTCAAATTACAAACTTTCTCATTTCCTCATAAAACAGTTAAGATATTTCTTCTGTTCAATGAAAAAACTTATAGTTCAGACAATTTCCAATAGATGGCACCACTTATAAATTCTTCACATATACTCGGCACCCAGCTACTTAAGTATGTGCCTAGATAATGGGAGAGCGGCAGGGTGGGTCTAGTATAGCTGGCGTTCTGTTTCAAATTACAAACTTTCTCATTTCCTCATAAAACACTTAAGATATTCCTTCTGATCAATGAAAAAACTTCTAGTTCAGACAATTTCCAATAGATGGCACCACTTATAAATTTTTCACATATACTCGGCACCCAGCTACTTAAGTAAGTGTCTAGATAATGGGAGAGTGGTAGGGTGGGGCTAGTATAGCTGGCGTTCTGTTTCAAATTACAAACTTTCTCATTTCTTGATAAAACAGTTAAGATATTTCTTCTGTTCAATGAAAAAACTTCTAGTTCAGACAATTTCCAATAGATGGCACCACTTTTAAATTCTTCACATATACTCGGCACCCAGCTACTTAAGTAAGTGTCTAGATAATGGGAGAGTGGTAGGGTGGGGCTAGTATAGCTGGGTTTCTGTTTCAAATTACAAACTTTCTCATTTCCTCATAAAACAGTTAAGATATGTCTTCTGTTCAATGAAAAAACTTCTAGTTCAGACAATTTCCAATAGATGGCACCACTTATAAATTTTTCACATATACTCGGCACCCAGCTACTTAAGTAAGTGTCTAGATAATGGGAGAGTGGCAGGGTGGGGCTAGTATAGCTGGCGTTCTGTTTCAAATTACAAACTTTCTCATTTCCTCATAAAACAGTTAAGATATTCCTTCTGTTCAATGAAAAAACTTATAGTTCAGACAATTTCCAATAGATGGCACCACTTATAAATTTTTCACATATACTCGGCACCCAGCTACTTAAGTGAGTGTCTAGATAATGGGAGAGTGGTAGGGTGGGGCTAGTATAGCTGGCGTTCTGTTTCAAATTACAAACTTTCTCATTTCCTCATAAAACACTTAGGATATTCCTTCTGTTCAATGAAAAACTTATAGTTCAGACAATTTCCCATAGATGGTACCACTTATAAATTTTTCACATATACTCGGCACCCAGCTACTTAAGTAAGTGTCTAGATAATGGGAGAGCGGCAGGGTGGGTCTAGTATAGCTGGCGTTCTGTTTCAAATTACAAACTTTCTCATTTCCTCATAAAAGAGTTAAGATATTTCTTCTGTTCAATGAAAAAACTTATAGTTCAGACAATTTCCAATAGATGGCACCACTTATAAATTTTTCACATATACTCGGCACCCAGCTACTTAAGTGAGTGTCTAGATAATGGGAGAGTGGTAGGGTGGGGCTAGTATAGCTGGCGTTCTGTTTCAAATTACAAACTTTCTCATTTCCTCATAAAACACTTAGGATATTCCTTCTGTTCAATGAAAAACTTATAGTTCAGACAATTTCCCATAGATGGTACCACTTATAAATTTTTCACATATACTCGGCACCCAGCTACTTAAGTAAGTGTCTAGATAATGGGATAGCGGCAGGGTGGGTCTAGTATAGCTGGCGTTCTGTTTCAAATTACAAACTTTCTCATTTCCTCATAAAACACTTGAGATATTTCTTCTGTTCAATCAAAAAACTTATAGTTCAGACAATTTCCAATAGATGGCACCACTTTTAAATTCTTCACATATACTCGGCACCCAGCTACTTAAGTAAGTGTCTAGATAATGGGAGAGTGGCAGGGTGGGGCTAGTATAGCTGGGTTTCTGTTTCAAATTACAAACTTTCTCATTTCCTCATAAAACAGTTAAGATATGTCTTCTGTTCAATGAAAAAACTTATAGTTCAGACAATTTCCAATAGATGGCACCACTTATAAATTTTTCACATATACTCGGCACCCAGCTACTTAAGTAAGTGTCTAGATAATGGGAGAGTGGTAGGGTGGGGCTAGTATAGCTGGCGTTCTGTTTCAAATTACAAACTTTCTCATTTCTTGATAAAACAGTTAAGATATTTCTTCTGTTCAATGAAAAAACTTCTAGTTCAGACAATTTCCAATAGATGGCACCACTTTTAAATTCTTCACATATACTCGGCACCCAGCTACTTAAGTAAGTGTCTAGATAATGGGAGAGTGGCAGGGTGGGGCTAGTATAGCTGGCGTTCTGTTTCAAATTACAAACTTTCTCATTTCCTCATAAAACACATAAGATATTCCTTCTGTTCAATGAAAAAACTTATAGTTCAGACAATTTCCAATAGATGGCACCACTTATAAATTTTTCACATATACTCGGCACCCAGCTACTTAAGTGAGTGTCTAGATAATGGGAGAGTGGTAGGGTGGGGCTAGTATAGCTGGCGTTCTGTTTCAAATTACAAACTTTCTCATTTCCTCATAAAACACTTAGGATATTCCTTCTGTTCAATGAAAAACTTATAGTTCAGACAATTTCCCATAGATGGTACCACTTATAAATTTTTCACATATACTCGGCACCCAGCTACTTAAGTAAGTGTCTAGATAATGGGAGAGCGGCAGGGTGGGTCTAGTATAGCTGGCGTTCTGTTTCAAATTACAAACTTTCTCATTTCCTCATAAAAGAGTTAAGATATTTCTTCTGTTCAATCAAAAAACTTATAGTTCAGACAATTTCCAATAGATGGCACCACTTTTAAATTCTTCACATATACTCGGCACCCAGCTACTTAAGTAAGTGTCTAGTTAATGGGAGAGTGGCAGGGTGGGGCTAGTATAGCTGGGTTTCTGTTTCAAATTACAAACTTTCTCATTTCCTCATAAAACAGTTAAGATATGTCTTCTGTTCAATGAAAAAACTTATAGTTCAGACAATTTCCAATAGATGGCACCACTTATAAATTTTTCACATATACTCGGCACCCAGCTACTTAAGTAAGTGTCTAGATAATGGGAGCGTGGTAGGGTGGGGCTAGTATAGCTGGCGTTCTGTTTCAAATTACAAACTTTCTCATTTCTTGATAAAACAGTTAAGATATTTCTTCTGTTCAATGGAAAAACTTCTAGTTCAGACAATTTCCAATAGATGGCACCACTTTTAAATTCTTCACATATACTCGGCACCCAGCTACTTAAGTAAGTGTCTAGATAATGGGAGAGTGGCAGGGCGGGGCTAGTATAGCTGGCGTTCTGTTTCAAATTACAAACTTTCTCATTTCCTCATAAAACACATAAGATATTCCTTCTGTTCAATGAAAAAACTTATAGTTCAGACAATTTCCAATAGATGGCACCACTTATAAATTTTTCACATATACTCGGCACCCAGCTACTTAAGTGAGTGTCTAGATAATGGGAGAGTGGTAGGGTGGGGCTAGTATAGCTGGCGTTCTGTTTCAAATTACAAACTTTCTCATTTCCTCATAAAACAGTTAAGATATTTCTTCTGTTCAATGAAAAAACTTATAGTTCAGACAATTTCCAATAGATGGCACCACTTATAAATTCTTCACATATACTCGGCACCCAGCTACTTAAGTAAGTGTTTAGATAATGGGAGAGCGGCAGGGTGGGTCTAGTATAGCTGGCGTTCTGTTTCAAATTACAAACTTTCTCATTTCCTCATATAAGAGTTAAGATATTTCTTCTGTTCTATCAAAAAACTTATAGTTCAGACAATTTCCAATAGATGGCACCACTTTTAAATTCTTCACATATACTCGGCACCCAGCTACTTAAGTAAGTGTCTAGATAATGGGAGAGTGGCAGGGTGGGGCTAGTATAGCTGGGTTTCTGTTTCAAATTACAAACTTTCTCATTTCCTCATAAAACAGTTAAGATATGTCTTCTGTTCAATGAAAAAACTTCTAGTTCAGACAATTTCCAATAGATGGCACCACTTATGAATTTTTCACATATACTCGGCACCCAGCTACTTAAGTAAGTGTCTAGATAATGGGAGAGTGGCAGGGTGGGGCTAGTATAGCTGGCGTTCTGTTTCAAATTACAAACTTTCTCATTTCCTCATAAAACACTTAAGATATTCCTTCTGTTCAATGAAAAAACTTATAGTTCAGACAATTTCCAATAGATGGCACCACTCATAAATTTTTCACATATACTCGGCACCCAGCTACTTAAGTGAGTGTCTAGATAATGGGAGAGTGGTAGGGTGGGGCTAGTATAGCTGGCGTTCTGTTTCAAATTACAAACTTTCTCATTTCCTCATAAAACAGTTAAGATATTTCTTCTGTTCAATGAAAAAACTTCTAGTTCAGACAATTTTCAATAGATGGTACCACTTATAAATTTTTCGCATATTCTCGGCACCCAGCTACTTAAGTAAGTGTCTAGATAATGGGAGAGTGGTAGGGTGGGGCTAGTATAGCTGGCGTTCTGTTTCAAATTACAAACTTTCTCATTTCCTCATAAAACACTTAAGACATTCCTTCTGTTCAATGAAAAAACTTCTAGTTCAGACAATTTCCAATAGATGGCACCACTTATAAATTTTTCACATATACTCGGCACCCAGCTACTTAAGTAAGCGTCTAGATAATGGGAGAGTGGTAGGTTGGGGCTAGTATAGCTGGCGTTCTGTTTCAAATTACAAACTTTCTCATTTCCTCATAAAACAGTTAAGATATTTCTTCTGTTCAATGAAAAAACTTATAGTTCAGACAATTTCCAATAGATGGCACCACTTATAAATTCTTCACATATACTCGGCACCCAGCTACTTAAGTATGTGCCTAGATAATGGGAGAGCGGCAGGGTGGGTCTAGTATAGCTGGCGTTCTGTTTCAAATTACAAACTTTCTCATTTCCTCATAAAACACTTAAGATATTCCTTCTGATCAATGAAAAAACTTCTAGTTCAGACAATTTCCAATAGATGGCACCACTTATAAATTTTTCACATATACTCGGCACCCAGCTACTTAAGTAAGTGTCTAGATAATGGGAGAGTGGTAGGGTGGGGCTAGTATAGCTGGCGTTCTGTTTCAAATTACAAACTTTCTCATTTCTTGATAAAACAGTTAAGATATTTCTTCTGTTCAATGAAAAAACTTCTAGTTCAGACAATTTCCAATAGATGGCACCACTTTTAAATTCTTCACATATACTCGGCACCCAGCTACTTAAGTAAGTGTCTAGATAATGGGAGAGTGGTAGGGTGGGGCTAGTATAGCTGGGTTTCTGTTTCAAATTACAAACTTTCTCATTTCCTCATAAAACAGTTAAGATATGTCTTCTGTTCAATGAAAAAACTTCTAGTTCAGACAATTTCCAATAGATGGCACCACTTATAAATTTTTCACATATACTCGGCACCCAGCTACTTAAGTAAGTGTCTAGATAATGGGAGAGTGGCAGGGTGGGGCTAGTATAGCTGGCGTTCTGTTTCTAATTACAAACTTTCTCATTTCCTCATAAAACAGTTAAGATATTCCTTCTGTTCAATGAAAAAACTTATAGTTCAGACAATTTCCAATAGATGGCACCACTTATAAATTTTTCACATATACTCGGCACCCAGCTACTTAAGTGAGTGTCTAGATAATGGGAGAGTGGTAGGGTGGGGCTAGTATAGCTGGCGTTCTGTTTCAAATTACAAACTTTCTCATTTCCTCATAAAACACTTAGGATATTCCTTCTGTTCAATGAAAAACTTATAGTTCAGACAATTTCCCATAGATGGTACCACTTATAAATTTTTCACATATACTCGGCACCCAGCTACTTAAGTAAGTGTCTAGATAATGGGAGAGCGGCAGGGTGGGTCTAGTATAGCTGGCGTTCTGTTTCAAATTACAAACTTTCTCATTTCCTCATAAAAGAGTTAAGATATTTCTTCTGTTCAATGAAAAAACTTATAGTTCAGACAATTTCCAATAGATGGCACCACTTATAAATTCTTCACATATACTCGGCACCCAGCTACTTAAGTAAGTGTCTAGATAATGGGAGAGTGGCAGGGTGGGGCTTGTATAGCTGGCGTTCTGTTTCAAATTACAAACTTTCTCATTTCCTCATAAAACACTTAAGATATTCCTTCTGTTCAATGAAAAAACTTATAGTTCAGACAATTTCCCGTAGATGGTACCACTTATAAATATTTCACATATACTCGGCACCCAGCTACTTAAGTAAGTGTCTAGATACTGGGAGAGTGGTAGGGTGGGGCTAGTATAGCTGGCGTTCTGTTTCAAATTACAAACTTTCTCATTTCTTGATAAAACAGTTAAGATATTTCTTCTGTTCAATGAAAAAACTTCTAGTTCAGACAATTTTCAATAGATGGTACCACTTATAAATTTTTCGCATATTCTCGGCACCCAGCTACTTAAGTAAGTGTCTAGATAATGGGAGAGTGGTAGGGTGGGGCTAGTATAGCTGGCGTTCTGTTTCAAATTACAAACTTTCTCATTTCCTCATAAAACACTTAAGACATTCCTTCTGTTCAATGAAAAAACTTCTAGTTCAGACAATTTCCAATAGATGGCACCACTTATAAATTTTTCACATATACTCGGCACCCAGCTACTTAAGTAAGCGTCTAGATAATGGGAGAGTGGTAGGTTGGGGCTAGTATAGCTGGCGTTCTGTTTCAAATTACAAACTTTCTCATTTCCTCATAAAACAGTTAAGATATTTCTTCTGTTCAATGAAAAAACTTATAGTTCAGACAATTTCCAATAGATGGCACCACTTATAAATTCTTCACATATACTCGGCACCCAGCTACTTAAGTATGTGCCTAGATAATGGGAGAGCGGCAGGGTGGGTCTAGTATAGCTGGCGTTCTGTTTCAAATTACAAACTTTCTCATTTCCTCATAAAACACTTAAGATATTCCTTCTGATCAATGAAAAAACTTCTAGTTCAGACAATTTCCAATAGATGGCACCACTTATAAATTTTTCACATATACTCGGCACCCAGCTACTTAAGTAAGTGTCTAGATAATGGGAGAGTGGTAGGGTGGGGCTAGTATAGCTGGCGTTCTGTTTCAAATTACAAACTTTCTCATTTCTTGATAAAACAGTTAAGATATTTCTTCTGTTCAATGAAAAAACTTCTAGTTCAGACAATTTTCAATAGATGGTACCACTTATAAATTTTTCACATATTCTCGGCACACAGCTACTTAAGTAAGTGTCTAGATAATGAGAGAGTGGTAGGGTGGGGCTAGTATAGCTGGCGTTCTGTTTCAAATTACAAACTTTCTCATTTCCTCATAAAACACTTGAGATATTCCTTCTGTTCAATGAAAAAACTTATAGTTCAGACAATTTCCAATAGATGGCACCACTTATAAATTTTTCACATATACTCGGCACCCAGCTACTTAAGTGAGTGTCTAGATAATGGGAGAGTGGTAGGGTGGGGCTAGTATAGCTGGCGTTCTGTTTCAAATTACAAACTTTCTCATTTCCTCATAAAACACTTAGGATATTCCTTCTGTTCAATGAAAAACTTATAGTTCAGACAATTTCCCATAGATGGTACCACTTATAAATTTTTCACATATACTCGGCACCCAGCTACTTAAGTAAGTGTCTAGATAATGGGATAGCGGCAGGGTGAGTCTAGTATAGCTGGCGTTCTGTTTCAAATTACAAACTTTCTCATTTCCTCATAAAACACTTGAGATATTTCTTCTGTTCAATCAAAAAACTTATAGTTCAGACAATTTCCAATAGATGGCACCACTTTTAAATTCTTCACATATACTCGGCACCCAGCTACTTAAGTAAGTGTCTAGATAATGGGAGAGTGGCAGGGTGGGGCTAGTATAGCTGGGTTTCTGTTTCAAATTACAAACTTTCTCATTTCCTCATAAAACAGTTAAGATATGTCTTCTGTTCAATGAAAAAACTTATAGTTCAGACAATTTCCAATAGATGGCACCACTTATAAATTTTTCACATATACTCGGCACCCAGCTACTTAAGTAAGTGTCTAGATAATGGGAGAGTGGTAGGGTGGGGCTAGTATAGCTGGCGTTCTGTTTCAAATTACAAACTTTCTCATTTCTTGATAAAACAGTTAAGATATTTCTTCTGTTCAATGAAAAAACTTCTAGTTCAGACAATTTCCAATAGATGGCACCACTTTTAAATTCTTCACATATACTCGGCACCCAGCTACTTAAGTAAGTGTCTAGATAATGGGAGAGTGGCAGGGTGGGGCTAGTATAGCTGGCGTTCTGTTTCAAATTACAAACTTTCTCATTTCCTCATAAAACACATAAGATATTCCTTCTGTTCAATGAAAAAACTTATAGTTCAGACAATTTCCAATAGATGGCACCACTTATAAATTTTTCACATATACTCGGCACCCAGCTACTTAAGTGAGTGTCTAGATAATGGGAGAGTGGTAGGGTGGGGCTAGTATAGCTGGCGTTCTGTTTCAAATTACAAACTTTCTCATTTCCTCATAAAACACTTAGGATATTCCTTCTGTTCAATGAAAAACTTATAGTTCAGACAATTTCCCATAGATGGTACCACTTATAAATTTTTCACATATACTCGGCACCCAGCTACTTAAGTAAGTGTCTAGATAATGGGAGAGCGGCAGGGTGGGTCTAGTATAGCTGGCGTTCTGTTTCAAATTACAAACTTTCTCATTTCCTCATAAAAGAGTTAAGATATTTCTTCTGTTCAATCAAAAAACTTATAGTTCAGACAATTTCCAATAGATGGCACCACTTTTAAATTCTTCACATATACTCGGCACCCAGCTACTTAAGTAAGTGTCTAGTTAATGGGAGAGTGGCAGGGTGGGGCTAGTATAGCTGGGTTTCTGTTTCAAATTACAAACTTTCTCATTTCCTCATAAAACAGTTAAGATATGTCTTCTGTTCAATGAAAAAACTTATAGTTCAGACAATTTCCAATAGATGGCACCACTTATAAATTTTTCACATATACTCGGCACCCAGCTACTTAAGTAAGTGTCTAGATAATGGGAGCGTGGTAGGGTGGGGCTAGTATAGCTGGCGTTCTGTTTCAAATTACAAACTTTCTCATTTCTTGATAAAACAGTTAAGATATTTCTTCTGTTCAATGGAAAAACTTCTAGTTCAGACAATTTCCAATAGATGGCACCACTTTTAAATTCTTCACATATACTCGGCACCCAGCTACTTAAGTAAGTGTCTAGATAATGGGAGAGTGGCAGGGCGGGGCTAGTATAGCTGGCGTTCTGTTTCAAATTACAAACTTTCTCATTTCCTCATAAAACACATAAGATATTCCTTCTGTTCAATGAAAAAACTTATAGTTCAGACAATTTCCAATAGATGGCACCACTTATAAATTTTTCACATATACTCGGCACCCAGCTACTTAAGTGAGTGTCTAGATAATGGGAGAGTGGTAGGGTGGGGCTAGTATAGCTGGCGTTCTGTTTCAAATTACAAACTTTCTCATTTCCTCATAAAACAGTTAAGATATTTCTTCTGTTCAATGAAAAAACTTATAGTTCAGACAATTTCCAATAGATGGCACCACTTATAAATTCTTCACATATACTCGGCACCCAGCTACTTAAGTAAGTGTTTAGATAATGGGAGAGCGGCAGGGTGGGTCTAGTATAGCTGGCGTTCTGTTTCAAATTACAAACTTTCTCATTTCCTCATATAAGAGTTAAGATATTTCTTCTGTTCTATCAAAAAACTTATAGTTCAGACAATTTCCAATAGATGGCACCACTTTTAAATTCTTCACATATACTCGGCACCCAGCTACTTAAGTAAGTGTCTAGATAATGGGAGAGTGGCAGGGTGGGGCTAGTATAGCTGGGTTTCTGTTTCAAATTACAAACTTTCTCATTTCCTCATAAAACAGTTAAGATATGTCTTCTGTTCAATGAAAAAACTTCTAGTTCAGACAATTTCCAATAGATGGCACCACTTATGAATTTTTCACATATACTCGGCACCCAGCTACTTAAGTAAGTGTCTAGATAATGGGAGAGTGGCAGGGTGGGGCTAGTATAGCTGGCGTTCTGTTTCAAATTACAAACTTTCTCATTTCCTCATAAAACACTTAAGATATTCCTTCTGTTCAATGAAAAAACTTATAGTTCAGACAATTTCCAATAGATGGCACCACTCATAAATTTTTCACATATACTCGGCACCCAGCTACTTAAGTGAGTGTCTAGATAATGGGAGAGTGGTAGGGTGGGGCTAGTATAGCTGGCGTTCTGTTTCAAATTACAAACTTTCTCATTTCCTCATAAAACAGTTAAGATATTTCTTCTGTTCAATGAAAAAACTTCTAGTTCAGACAATTTTCAATAGATGGTACCACTTATAAATTTTTCGCATATTCTCGGCACCCAGCTACTTAAGTAAGTGTCTAGATAATGGGAGAGTGGTAGGGTGGGGCTAGTATAGCTGGCGTTCTGTTTCAAATTACAAACTTTCTCATTTCCTCATAAAACACTTAAGACATTCCTTCTGTTCAATGAAAAAACTTCTAGTTCAGACAATTTCCAATAGATGGCACCACTTATAAATTTTTCACATATACTCGGCACCCAGCTACTTAAGTAAGCGTCTAGATAATGGGAGAGTGGTAGGTTGGGGCTAGTATAGCTGGCGTTCTGTTTCAAATTACAAACTTTCTCATTTCCTCATAAAACAGTTAAGATATTTCTTCTGTTCAATGAAAAAACTTATAGTTCAGACAATTTCCAATAGATGGCACCACTTATAAATTCTTCACATATACTCGGCACCCAGCTACTTAAGTATGTGCCTAGATAATGGGAGAGCGGCAGGGTGGGTCTAGTATAGCTGGCGTTCTGTTTCAAATTACAAACTTTCTCATTTCCTCATAAAACACTTAAGATATTCCTTCTGATCAATGAAAAAACTTCTAGTTCAGACAATTTCCAATAGATGGCACCACTTATAAATTTTTCACATATACTCGGCACCCAGCTACTTAAGTAAGTGTCTAGATAATGGGAGAGTGGTAGGGTGGGGCTAGTATAGCTGGCGTTCTGTTTCAAATTACAAACTTTCTCATTTCTTGATAAAACAGTTAAGATATTTCTTCTGTTCAATGAAAAAACTTCTAGTTCAGACAATTTCCAATAGATGGCACCACTTTTAAATTCTTCACATATACTCGGCACCCAGCTACTTAAGTAAGTGTCTAGATAATGGGAGAGTGGTAGGGTGGGGCTAGTATAGCTGGGTTTCTGTTTCAAATTACAAACTTTCTCATTTCCTCATAAAACAGTTAAGATATGTCTTCTGTTCAATGAAAAAACTTCTAGTTCAGACAATTTCCAATAGATGGCACCACTTATAAATTTTTCACATATACTCGGCACCCAGCTACTTAAGTAAGTGTCTAGATAATGGGAGAGTGGCAGGGTGGGGCTAGTATAGCCGGCGTTCTGTTTCAAATTACAAACTTTCTCATTTCCTCATAAAACAGTTAAGATATTTCTTCTGTTCAATGAAAAAACTTCTAGTTCAGACAATTTTCAATAGATGGTACCACTTATAAATTTTTCGCATATTCTCGGCACCCAGCTACTTAAGTAAGTGTCTAGATAATGGGAGAGTGGTAGGGTGGGGCTAGTATAGCTGGCGTTCTGTTTCAAATTACAAACTTTCTCATTTCTTGATAAAACAGTTAAAATATTTCTTCTGTTCAATGAAAAAACTTCTAGTTCAGACAATTTTCAATAGATGGTACCACTTATAAATTTTTCACATATTCTCGGCACACAGCTACTTAAGTAAGTGTCTAGATAATGAGAGAGTGGTAGGGTGGGGCTAGTATAGCTGGCGTTCTGTTTCAAATTACAAACTTCCTCATTTCCTCATAAAACACTTGAGATATTCCTTCTGTTCAATGAAAAAACTTATAGTTCAGACAATTTCCAATAGATGGCACCACTTATAAATTTTTCACATATACTCGGCACCCAGCTACTTAAGTGAGTGTCTAGATAATGGGAGAGTGGTAGGGTGGGGCTAGTATAGCTGGCGTTCTGTTTCAAATTACAAACTTTCTCATTTCCTCATAAAACACTTAAGATATTCCTTCTGATCAATGAAAAAACTTCTAGTTCAGACAATTTCCAATAGATGGCACCACTTATAAATTTTTCACATATACTCGGCACCCAGCTACTTAAGTAAGTGTCTAGATAATGGGAGAGTGGTAGGGTGGGGCTAGTATAGCTGGCGTTCTGTTTCAAATTACAAACTTTCTCATTTCTTGATAAAACAGTTAAGATATTTCTTCTGTTCAATGAAAAAACTTCTAGTTCAGACAATTTCCAATAGATGGCACCACTTTTAAATTCTTCACATATACTCGGCACCCAGCTACTTAAGTAAGTGTCTAGATAATGGGAGAGTGGCAGGGTGGGGCTAGTATAGCTGGGTTTCTGTTTCAAATTACAAACTTTCTTTTGATTAAAATCCTCTGCTAAACATGTTTGATTAGATGAAATTTCGTCCAAAATCGATGGGTGACTTTGTTATTGCCCTAACTCTATTATTTTTTGAGTCAATATGGATATTTGATTTTACCACTCTTTATTGAATACTGCAAGTTTGACGCACTCTACTTTTGAATTGCATCATTGTAGTTCACTCCTGATTTTTCCCTTCATTGATTGGACCTTTGTCAGTACTTTACTAGAAAATTAAATGAATATTTTCATTATTTTGGTCTGTGCGATTTTTAATATGAAGGCATGTTTTCTTTTGATTAAAATCCTCTGCTAAAATTTGAAACATTTATCTCATCGAAAAATGGACAACACCAGTCGATTTGTCGTACCAAAGAACATCATTTCTCATAATTTCAGTATTTTTTGAGAGGAAAAAAATTTTCCGACAAATATGTACCTGAACTATAGTATAGAAAATATTACATTTTTTGCAATTCTCCAAAAATATATTTTTGGCCTATCTTCCTCTCTAAACATGTTTGATTAGATGGAATTTCGTCCAAAATCGATGGGTGACTTTGTTATTGCCCTAACTCTATTATTTTTTGAATCAATATGGATATTTGATTTTACCACTCTTTATTGAATACTCCAAGTCTGACGCACTCTACTTCTGAATCGCATCATTGTAGTTCACTCCTCATTTTTCCCTTCATAGATTGGACCTTTGTCAGTACTTTACTAGAAAATTAAATGAATATTTTCATTATTTTGGTATGTGCGATTTTTAATATGAAGGCATGTTTTCTCTTGATTAAAATCCTCTGCTAAACATGTTTGATTAGATGAAATTTCGTCCAAAATCGATGGGTGACTTTGTTATTGCCCTAACTCTATTATTTTTTGACTCAATATGGATATTTGATTTTACCACTCTTTATTGAATACTGCAAGTTTGACGCACTCTACTTTTGAATTGCATCATTGTAGTTCACTCCTGATTTTTCCCTTCATAGATTGGACCTTTGTCAGTACTTTACTAGAAAATTAAATGAATATTTTCATTATTTTGGTCTGTGCGATTTTTAATATGAAGGCATGTTTTCTTTTGATTAAAATCCTCTGCTAAAATTTGAAACATTTATCTCATCGAAAAATGGACAACACCAGTCGATTTGTCGTACCAAAGAACATCATTTCTCATAATTCCAGTATTTTTTGAGAGGAAAAATATTTTCCGACAAATATGTACCTGAACTATAGTATAGAAAATATTACATTTTTTGCAATTCTCCAAAAATATATTTTTGGCCTATCTTCCTCTCTAAACATGTTTGATTAGATGAAATTTCGTCCAAAATCGATGGGTGACTTTGTTATTGCCCTAACTCTATTATTTTTTGAGTCAATATGGATATTTGATTTTACCACTCTTTATTGAATACTCCAAGTCTGACGCACTCTACTTCTGAATCGCATCATTGTAGTTCACTCCTGATTTTTCCCTTCATAGATTGAACCTTTGTCAGTACTTTACTAGAAAATTAAATGAATATTTTCATTATTTTGGTATGTGCGATTTTTAATATGAAGGCATGTTTTCTTTTGATTAAAATCCTCTGCTAAAATTTGAAACATTTATCTCATCGAAAAATGGGCAACACCAGTCGATTTGTCGTACCAAAGAACCCCATTTCTCATAATTTCAGTATTTTTTGAGAGGAAAAATATTTTCTGACAAATATGTACCTGAACTATAGTATAGAAAATATTACATTTTTTGCAATTCTCCAAAAATATATTTTTGGCCTATCTTCCTCTCTAAACATGTTTGATTAGATGGAATTTCGTCCAAAATCGATGGGTGACTTTGGTATTGCCCTAACTCTATTATTTTTTGAATCAATATGGATATTTGATTTTACCACTCTTTATTGAATACTCCAAGTCTGACGCACTCTACTTCTGAATCGCATCATTGTAGTTCACTCCTGATTTTTCCCTTCATAGATTGGACCTTTGTCAGTACTTTACTAGAAAATTAAATGAATATTTTCATTATCTTGGTCTGTGCGATTTTTAATATGAAGGCATGTTTTCTTCTGATTAAAATCCTCTGCTAAAATTTGAAACATCTATCTCATCGAAAAATGGACAACACCAGTCGATTTGTCGTACCAAAGAACCCCATTTCTCATAATTCCAGTATTTTTTGAGAGGAACAATATTTTACGACAAATTATGTACCTGAACTATAGTATAGAAAATATTACATTTTTTGCAATTCTCCAAAAATATATTTTTGGCCTATCTTCCTCTAAACATGTTTGATTAGATGAAATTTCGTCCAAAATCGATGGGTGACTTTGTTATTGCCCTAACTCTATTATTTTTTGAGGCAATATGGATATTTGATTTTACCACTCTTTATTGAATACTCCAAGTCTGACGCACTCTACTTCTGAATCGCATCATTGTAGTTCACTCCTGATTTTTCCCTTCATAGATTGGACCTTTGTCAGTACTTTACTAGAAAATTAAATGAATATTTTCATTATTTTGGTCTGTGCGATTTTTAATATGAAGGCATGTTTTCTTTTGATTAAAATCCTCTGCTAAAATTTGAAACATTTATCTCATCGAAAAATGGACAACACCAGTCGATTTGTCGTACCAAAGAACCCCATTTCCCATAATTCCAGTATTTTTTGAGAGGAAAAATATTTTCCGACAAATATGTACCTGAACTATAGTATAGAAAATATTACATTTTTTGCAATTCTTCTAAAATATATTTTTGGCCTATCTTCCTCTCTAAACATGTTTGATTAGATGAAATTTCGTCCAAAATCGATGGGTGACTTTGTTATTGCCCTAACTCTATTATTTTTTGAGTCAATATGGATATTTGATTTTACCACTCTTTATTGAATACTGCAAGTTTGACGCACTCTACTTTTGAATTGCATCATTGTAGTTCACTCCTGATTTTTCCCTTCATAGATTGGACCTTTGTCAGTACTTTACTAGAAAATTAAATGAATATTTTCATTATTTTGGTCTGTGCGATTTTTAATATGAAGGCATGTTTTCTTTTGATTAAAATCCTCTGCTAAAATTTGAAACATTTATCTCATCGAAAAATGGACAACACCAGTCGATTTGTCGTACCAAAGAACATCGTTTCTCATAATTTCAGTATTTTTTGAGAGGAAAAATATTTTCCGACAAATATGTACCTGAACTATAGTATAGAAAATATTACATTTTTTACAATTCTCCAAAGATATATTTTTGGCTTATCTTCCTCTCTAAACATGTTTGATTAGATGAAATTTCGTCCAAAATCGATGGGTGACTTTGTTATTGCCCTAACTCTATTATTTTTTGAGTCAATATGGATATTTGATTTTACCACTCTTTATTGAATACTCCAAGTCTGACGCACTCTACTTATGAATCGCATCATTGTAGTTCACTCCTGATTTTTCCCTTCATAGATTGGACCTTTGTCAGTACTTTACTAGAAAATTAAATGAATATTTTCATTATTTTGGTCTGTGCGATTTTTAATATGAAGGCATGTTTTCTTTTGATTAAAATCCTCTGCTAAAATTTGAAACATTTATCTCATCGAAAAATGGACAACACCAGTCGATTTGTCGTACCAAAGAACATCATTTCTCATAATTTCAGTATTTTTTGAGAGGAAAAATATTTTCCGACAAATATGTACCTGAACTATAGTATAGAAAATATTACATTTTTTACAATTCTCCAAAAATATATTTTTGGCCTATCTTCCTCTCTAAACATGTTTGATTAGATGAAATTTCGTCCAAAATCGATAGGCGACTTTGTTATTGCCCTAACTATTATTTTTTGAGTCAATATGGATATTTGATTTTACCACTCTTTATTGAATACTCCAAGTCTGACGCACTCTACTTCTGAATCGCATCATTGTAGTTCACTCCTGATTTTTCCCTTCATAGATTGGACCTTTGTCAGTACTTTACTAGAAAATTAAATGAATATTTTCATTATTTTGGTCTGTGCGATTTTTAATATGAAGGCATGTTTTCTTCTGATTAAAATCCTCTGCTAAAATTTGAAACATTTATCTCATCGAAAAATGGACAACACCAGTCGATTTGTCGTACCAAAGAACCCCATTTCTCATAATTCCAGTATTTTTTGAGAGGAAAAATATTTTCCGACAAATATGTACCTGAACTAGTATAGAAAATATTACATTTTTTGCAATTCTCCAAAAATATATTTTTGGCCTATCTTCCTCTAAACATGTTTGATTAGATGAAATTTCGTCCAAAATCGATGGGCGACTTTGTTATTGCCCTAACTATTATCTTTTGAGTCAATATGGATATTTGATTTTACCACTCTTTATTGAATACTGCAAGTTTGACGCACTCTACTTTTGAATTGCATCATTGTAGTTCACTCCTGATTTTTCCCTTCATAGATTGGACCTTTGTCAGTACTTTACTAGAAAATTAAATGAATATTTTCATTATTTTGGTCTGTGCGATTTTTAATATGAAGGCATGTTTTCTTTTGATTAAAATCCTCTGCTAAAATTTGAAACATTTATCTCATCGAAAAATGGACAACGCCAGTCGATTTGTCGTACCAAAGAAACCCATTTCTCATAACTTCAGTATTTTTTGAGAGGAAAAATATTTTCCGACAAATATGTACCTGAACTATAGTATAGAAAATATTACATTTTTTGCAATTCTCCAAAAATATATTTTTGGCCTATCTTCCTCTCTAAACATGTTTGATTAGATGAAATTTCGTCCAAAATCGATGGGTGACTTTGTTATTGCCCTAACTCTATTATTTTTTGAGTCAATATGGATATTTGATTTTACCACTCTTTATTGAATACTCCAAGTCTGACGCACTCTACTTCTGAATCGCATCATTGTAGTTCACTCCTGATTTTTCCCTTCATAGATTGGACCTTTGTCAGTACTTTACTAGAAAATTAAATGAATATTTTCATTATTTTGGTATGTGCGATTTTTAATATGAAGGCATGTTTTCTTTTGATTAAAATCCTCTGCTAAAATTTGAAACATTTATCTCATCGAAAAATGGGCAACACCAGTCGATTTGTCGTACCAAAGAACCCCATTTCTCATAATTTCAGTATTTTTTGAGAGGAAAAATATTTTCTGACAAATATGTACCTGAACTATAGTATAGAAAATATTACATTTTTTGCAATTCTCCAAAAATATATTTTTGGCCTATCTTCCTCTCTAAACATGTTTGATTAGATGGAATTTCGTCCAAAATCGATGGGTGACTTTGTTATTGCCCTAACTCTATTATTTTTTGAATCAATATGGATATTTGATTTCACCACTCTTTATTGAATACTCCAAGTCTGACGCACTAATTAACTGCTTCAAGCATTAAATTCTATTTTTAAAAACTTTATTTTCAAGTTACAAATATATTCTCTGACAATTATTACGTTTACTTTAAATTCAAATTAACAACAACAACAAAAAACTCTTTACGACTGTTTTTATGTCCTCGGTTCCGCACTCTGCTGACTTGGCGTTTACACTGCGTTGTCATCAGGATGCGTTGAGGTAATTCCTCCCCCCGAAGCTCCAACTCATGAGGGTAGACGAGGGAGTTGGACTACTGGAACTTGTGTACTTGAACTGGAATCTGGATTATCCCTTGGGCGGAATTTCTTGTAGATTATAGTGGCTATTACTCCAATTATCAGGGTATACAATAATATTGTCCAAACACTAGGAGTATAGGAAATTTCGTTGTTGAACTGAGTTTGTTCTAGTGACAGATGACGTATAGCTTCTGAGTAGTGTTCAAGGCTTATATCTTCTAAGTTTATTTCTGATGTTAATGTTGGTAACGTATCATTCTCCAAACTTATTTCTGGGAATAATGTTGGTTGTCCTTGAATAACACTTTCTTTGTTTATTATGGTTTCTATATCAGTTTTGATTTTACATCCTAAGGGAACTTCCATAATATAAGTACCCTTGAGTTGTTTTACTTCATGCTGATCTTGACAGTCAAACGTAATACTCTTTTTTCCTGGGATTATAGCTAACCAATTATATGTGTCTCCTAGATGGTGGAACCTTGATTCTGTGAGGGTGATGAGGAATTGTTTGCATTCTGACGCGTCTGCTGCGTTGAAAATCTTTACTTCACAAGGTGGATGCGATTGTATTTCCTTGGGCGTCTGATTATCACATAAGTAGTATTGAGGCAAAACTTCGGTGCATAGGTCATTACGAAGGATGTAGTGCAATTTATTTTTTATCAAGTAATTATTTTCGGTAATTATAACCTTGAACTGACTCTTGTATGGAATCGGAGTCGAATACAAACGGTATATTTCAAAACTATCTATGTACATTATTGGTAAATGAAGGATATAAACTATTTTATTATTATAAATGTAACACTGAATTTCCATGATACTTTCATATCGTGAAATATTTTCCAAAGAAACATCAAATGGTAGCTGTGAACTTGGTATTTGTTTTTCTATTGCTTTTAGTTCTGTATACAAATCTGTAGATTTAATTATACTGGGATGCATTACTTTTATTTTTGCAAAGGTTAAAGAAGTCTCTATATCTTGAAGTGTGGAATGAATAATTTCGAACATATTTATAATTTGATTAATAATATCTTTAATGGAAATCAAGTTCTCTCTATCATCTACGGAGTTAACCATTTTGATAACTTCATATATTTTTGATTCCAATAGTTTCTCATTATGTTTAATTTTCTCAATTGTCTGGTTAAAATTTGTGATAGTGTTGATTGAAAGTGAAATTTGAGATTTTAATGTCGAGGCAATCCTCTCTTGATTTTTTTGTAAATTATTAATTAAATTTTCATATCTTTCACCATCTTCTGCATCTAGATTACCTGATATTGATTTAAAGATTGAACCTAAGCCATTAATTAGACCCCTTCTTACTCGTTTTTTATGTGGTAGTATATTTAAAATTTTATATTCCACCTTTTCTTAAATATATTCTAATACTTTCATATCGTTTGAAACGTCCCAAGAATAGTTTTTGTTTGTGCATACTACTTTTATTATATATCGTGATTTTCGCTGTAGTTTTTCAATTTCCGAGATAATTGAGGTTAAATCGTAATAATGTATCATCTTATAGGAATATTCTTCTATTCTAGCGGTTCCTAACCTAAGTGGTATTAATCCTAAATTATTCTCCAATGGGTTTATCTTTATTTGTTCCCGAAGCCCGAGCGTAATGGGAAACCTGTAAAAATTTTTAAAATAAGTATGTTTTCTTTCGCGGTCTCTTGAGATTGTCTATATGGACCTTCTCACCACGATCTGTACTCACTGTTTTTCTTTGTTCATTTATATCAATTATTTCTGTTGATTTCGAAAATTTATTCGCAATTTTAGGTCGCCGATTATCTTTTATATAAGTTTTATCACCGATTTTAAAAGAATCTGGTGTGTCTCTATTCTCATTAATTTTTTGAATTACGTTTTGCTTTTGTCTGGCCAAAGCTTCATTAATTTTAGAATACAATTCGCGAGTTATTTCTTTATGTTCGTTTATAAAATTACTTGTTAAAATCATATCCATATTTAAATCAAATGGATTTTCGGCATCTAAATGACCGTTAATTATGTCTATGGGTTTGAATTTGGTTGATGAGTGTATGGTGTGATTATATGCTAAAATAACATATTTCATTTTAACTTGTATAGGTGTTTTCAAAAACCCTCTGGTATTAAGTAATCTGACATGTTCGTTAAATGTGGAATGAACTCTTTCTACAGGCGAATTAGATTGGGGGTGGTTTGGGGAACAAAAATGGATTTTTATCTTATGTAGAGCTAACAATTCAGAGATTACTGAGTTTTTGAATTCTGTACCGTTATCCGTAATTATCTGTTTAGGGACACCATGATGAGAGAAGAAGGTCACCAGGTGATTCGTTATATCTGTTGAATTTACTGAATTTAGATGATAAGCTTGAGCATACTTAGAAAATGTGTCGATTATAGTGAGAAATTTAGCTTTTTCTATTGTATATGTATCCATATGAATTATTTCGAATGGTTTATTTGCTGTGGGTGTAATATTCATTTGCATTTTAATAGGGTTCCTTTCATATTTGCATTGTTGGCAAATTTCACAATTATTTATATAAGTTTGAATAGATTGTTTTAAATTCGGCCAATAATAAATCTTTTTGATTCTATTAAGTGTTTCGTCGATTCCCCTATGGTTGCTTTTTGATTCGTGATAGGTTTGTATTATTTCGGCTATTTCGGCTTTACTAGTTACATCTATTAACCTTTCTGTACATCTACGAAATTTTAATGACGGCCACTTAAAATTTTTCCTTACAACTTCGCAGAACGGTTCAAACATTTCAGTTTTTACAAAATACAAGTAATATGATACTCCGGGGGCAATATATTCTTTTATGAAATTAATTATATCGTTTTCGAAATTATTGTCTGAAATTTGTAATGTTATTCTCTGCTTATTTTCAAATAATTTCGTAATTATTGGTTTTGATGGTGAGTGATAAACAGATTGTATAATTATTTGGTTTTGACCATGATTAACAGGTGTTTCGCTGATAGGAATGCCAACTACGGGATTTTCCTCCGCATTTGAGTGAATAGTTTGTCCTTCGTTTTCTTGTTCTATGTCAGACTCTGGGTGAACTATGAGTGAAATATTGTCCAGGTCCAGACTAGGAGATTTTGACGTGGTAACAGTTATCGGTTTAAAAATATCTTCAATATCCGGTGTGATTAATTCTCCTCTGTTATTTTCAACTTCTTCTGTGATAATATCTATTTCGTCCCAAATGTCGCTTTGTGTTTCTTTTGCGTGAATTTCAATTCGGCTCAGATTGTCGGCATGAGCTATTAATGATCCCTTCCGATAAATTATAGTGTAGTCGTATTCTTCAAGTTTAATTCTCCACCTTAAGAGTTTTGAATTGGGATCTTTTAACGAAAACAACCATTGTAATGGTTTGTGGTCAGTTATTATGAAAAATTTACGTCCATATAAATATGGCCTGAAATATTTAGTAGCCCAAACAATACACAACAATTCTCTTTCAATCGTAGAGTAATTCCTTTCAGAATCATTTAACGTTCTCGATGCATATGCGACCGGTAAGTCTTTACCGATTTGTCCCTGTGATAGGACAGCTCCCAATGCTACATTACTGGCGTCGGTTGTTAAATTGAACGGTTTTGAGAAGTCAGGGTATTGTAATATAGGCTCGTTCGTCAGTAACTGTTTACAAGTTTCAAAACTATTTAAAAATTCTGCATTATGCTCAATTTTTGCACCCTTTTTTAGACACTGAGTCAATGGTTTAGTTATTTTTGCGAAATTATTTATAAACCGTCTATAATAACCCACTAAACCAAGAAATCCTTTTATTTGTTTTGTAGTTTTTGGTAACGGGTATTCTTTTATTGCCTTAATTTTGTCCGGGTTAGGTCGAACACCTTCCGGAGTTACGACGTGTCCAAGATAGGCCACTTCCTTACTCAAAAATTCAGATTTGTTTAGTTGTATTTTAAAGTTGGCTTCTCTTAATCTTTCAAATACGGCCTTAAGTCTTTCTAGATGTTCTTGAAGTGACGTGGAAAAAATTATAATGTCATCAAGGTAGACTAGACATTTCTCATTTTGGATGCCCCTTAGTATGTTATCCATGACGCGTTGAAACGTTGATGGACCGTTTTTTAGACCGAAGGGAAGTCTCAGGAATTCCCAATGTCCTTGTTCTGTACTAAACGCCGTCTTTTCTATGTCAGCTTCATTCATTTCAATTTGGTGATATCCGCTGGCCAAATCGAGAGTAGTAAAATACTGGCATTTGCCGAGTTTATCTAATAAATCAGTTATATTTGGAAGAGGATATTTATCGTCTATCGTCTTTTCGTTTAACTTACGATAGTCGATCACAACGCGGAATTTTTGTTTGCCTGATGCATCCTTTCGCTTCGGTACCACCCAGATATTACTCGACCATGGGCTACTGCTCGGTTTAATTATATTTTGATTGAGCATACTCTGAATTTGATTTTTTACTTCTTGTCCATAGATAAATGGATAACGATATGATTTTGAATAAATTGGCACCTCGTCCGTAGTTTTAATACAATGTTTAATTTTACTTGTAAAACTTAAAGGCTCATTCTCTCTATAAAAAATATCTGAATATTTATAACATAAATTTAAAATTGCATCCTTTTCTTCTTTATTCAGATGGTCGGTCCGAATCTGAGATAAATCCAATTCGCATTTATCCGAGTCATCAAAATTATGCATGTTGAACTCTGAGATATTGTCGACATCAAATTTTTCTACTGTCAACGGTTCCGAGAAATCAAGTGTTAAGGGGCTTGTAGTGTTGTTTATTATTGTTGTAATAGCAAGGCCATTACGAGCAACCGTCAGGCATTCTGGAATTTCGCAGTTTTTTATCTTTTGATAAGGAATTACAATCTCTCCGTTTTTTATGGTAGTTTTTACTTGAATTACTTTCTCTGTACGAGGTTCTATATTAATTACATGTGTATTATTCGTGTTACTAATTTTTTGAAATTTAAGCTTTATTTTTGCATAAGGTGTAATTAGACATGCATTATTAAAATCTATTGAAGCTTTCAGTAATTTGAGATTATCTAATCCTATCAAACCATCAAAAATATTATGAAACTTAAATAAATAAAATTTTAATAAGTGTTTATTTGTCAAGCGAAAAATTTCTGACGCTGGTATTTCTACACTATGTTTATGGGATGATTTTTGGAATACAGTGGATACAATAAATGGGTCATATTTAATTAATTTTGGAAATAATTTCCTAGCAATATCTGGATCTAAAAATGATTTTGTCGACCCAGAATCGACAAGAAGTTTAATGTTATATTCCGGAAAAGTTATATATGCTAATTCACTACAATCTACGTTATTTAACGAAATAGTAAGAGGTGTCAAATCTCCGGCATTGGATCGGAGGTGATATGAAAATTTTCAATTGTTTCAAGATTTTCTTCATGAGTTCTTTCATTAATTTCACTGTCCTCGCAAAAGTTTCTATTAGTATTTTCTATTTCAGTATTATATAATTCTTCGGCTATATAGTTTTGTTGCGGTCTATAGTTAGAATGGTTAGGCTGTGCAAAATTATTACTTCTATTTTGATTATTAAAAGATTGATTGTTATTATTATAATTATTATTTATTCTTCCAGTATACCTTGTTGATGATGACATTGGTGTCGGTTTTGGAAATGTTCTATTTGGATTTGGTTTGAAAACATTTTCTACTGATGTATTTCGGAAATTTCGTGCATTAGAGGAAACATTTTGGCTCGGAACATTTTGTCTAAATTGAATTGGACCTGTTGGGAATTGATTATTGTTTCTATTAAAATTCTGATTTGAAAAGAAATTTCTATTTTGTGATAAATACTGAGGGTTATTGAAATTACGATTTGGAACATTTTGTTGAAATGATCTGTTTGTTGGGTTATTTGGTTTAAATTGATTTTTATTTGTTGAATTTTGAAAATAGTGAGTATTTTCTTCCTCAGTCACAAATTGTAATGCTACAGCCAAATTTTCAGGACGCATACATCGAATTGTAGTGCCTAAAGGTTCCCTTAGTCCACAAAGAAATGTTTTGAGTGCTAGATCATTGTACAATTTTTTCTTTAAATCCCTTGAAGCTTGTATATTTTCGTGAAATTCAACATAACTGCATAATAAATTTAGTATATTTAAAATTCTATCATAGAAATTTTGGGCTTTTTCATTAGGCATTTGCCTCATTACTACCAAGTCTCTATTCAAACAAGTCTCATCCCGTTGATCTGCAAAATTTCGTCTTAAGACAGATTTCAACTGATCCCAAGTATCGACATTTTGAATATTAACTACAGTTCTTGCACTACCTACTAATTTACTTATTATAGACTGCAGCAAGTATACATTATGAAAATTATTTCGGTTTACCCTATCATAAAAATTGGTAATAAGACTATCACAAACTGATAAAAATTGATTTAAGTCATTCGGATTTCCATCGAATTGTGGAATACATTTCAAATATTCAGATTTAAAATTTTCTGCCATTATATTATTACTTTGGTTGTTGTCAATATTAGTAGTATTTGAGTTTGTATTCGTCACCGAAGAGTCAATTAAAGAGTTCTCAATAGACAAATTTTGTAAACTATTTGTTAAAATTTCAAGTATATCAGACATAAATTGCACTTACAGTAAATAAATGACTCTCAGCATTCCAATTATGAGGTAGAGGTCCGGTTCAGCAATCTTGTCTTCTCCGAAACACTGGTCCCTCGCAGAAGTGGACGATATGATTCCAATTCTCAAACTTCTTCACTTAAAGTTCACTTTTTAACGTATCCGTCGGCGTCACCACTACTGACAGTTTATACGGTTCGATATCGGGCTAATCGTCGACACGAAATTGGTTTGTTCGATACAAATCAATCCCACGATATCCTACTGACTGCGCCAATTAACTGCTTCAAGCATTAAATTCTATTTTTAAAAACTTTATTTTCAAGTTACAAATATATTCTCTGACAATTATTACGTTTACTTTAAATTCAAATTAACAACAACAACAAAAAACTCTTTACGACTGTTTTTATGTCCTCGGTTCCGCACTCTGCTGACTTGGCGTTTACACTGCGTTGTCATCAGGATGCGTTGAGGTAATTCACTCTACTTCTGAATCGCATCATAGTAGTTCACTCCTGATTTTTCCCTTCATAGATTGGACCTTTGTCAGTACTTTACTAGAAAATTAAATGAATATTTTCATTATTTTGGTCTGTGCGATTTTTAATATGAAGGCATGTTTTCTTTTGATTAAAATCCTCTGCTAAACATGTTTGATTAGATGAAATTTCGTCCAAAATCGATGGGCGACTTTGTTATTGCCCTAACTCTATTATTTTTTGAGTCAATATGGATATTTGATTTTACCACTCTTTATTGAATACTCCAAGTTTGACGCACTCTACTTCTGAATCGCATCATTGTAGTCCACTCCTGATTTTTCCCTTCATAGATAGGACCTTTGTCAGTACTTTACTAGAAAATTAAATGAATATTTTCATTATTTTGGTCTGTGCGATTTTTAATATGAAGGCATGTTTTATTTTGATTAAAATCCTCTGCTAAAATTTGAAACATTTATCTCATCGAAAAATGGACAACACCAGTCGATTTGTCGTACCAAAGAACATCATTTCTCATAATTTCAGTATTTTTTGAGAGGAAAAATATTTTCCGACAAATATGTACCTGAACTATAGTATAGAAAATATTACATTTTTTGCAATTCTCCAAAAATATATTTTTGGCCTATCTTCCTCTAAACATGTTTGATTAGATGAAATTTCGTCCAAAATCGATGGGCGACTTTGTTATTGCCCTAACTATTATTTTTTGAGTCAATATGGATATTTGATTTTACCACTCTTTATTGAATACTCCAAGTCTGACGCACTCTACTTCTGAATCGCATCATTGTAGTTCACTCCTGATTTTTCCCTTCATAGATTGGACCTTTGTCAGTACTTTACTAGAAAATTAAATGAATATTTTCATTATTTTGGTCTGTGCGATTTTTAATATGAAGGCATGTTTTCTTCTGATTAAAATCCTCTGCTAAAATTCGAAACATTTATCTCATCGAAAAATGGACAACACCAGTCGATTTGTCGTACCAAAGAACCCCATTTCTCATAATTCCAGTATTTTTTGAGAGGAAAAATATTTTCCGACAAATATGTACCTGAACTAGTATAGAAAATATTACATTTTTTGCAATTCTCCAAAAATATATTTTTGGCCTATCTTCCTCTAAACATGTTTGATTAGATGAAATTCCGTCCAAAATCGATGGGCGACTTTGTTATTGCCCTAACTATTATCTTTTGAGTCAATATGGATATTTGATTTTACCACTCTTTATTGAATACTCCAAGTCTGACGCACTCTACTTCTGAATCGCATCATTGTAGTTCACTCCTGATTTTTCCCTTCATAGATTGGACCTTTGTCAGTACTTTACTAGAAAATTAAATGAATATTTTCATTATTTTGGTCTGTGCGATTTTTAATATGAAGGCATGTTTTCTTTTGATTAAAATCCTCTGCTAAAATTTGAAACATTTATCTCATCGAAAAATGGACAACGCCAGTCGATTTGTCGTACCAAAGAAACCCATTTCTCATAACTTCAGTATTTTTTGAGAGGAAAAATATTTTCCGACAAATATGTACCTGAACTATAGTATAGAAAATATTACATTTTTTGCAATTCTCCAAAAATATATTTTTGGCCTATCTTCCTCTCTAAACATGTTTGATTAGATCAAATTTCGTCCAAAATCGATGGGTGACTTTGTTATTGCCCTAACTCTATTATTTTTTGAGTCAATATGGATATTTGATTTTACCACTCTTTATTGAATACTCCAAGTTTGACGCACTCTACTTCTGAATCGCATCATTGTAGTTCACTCCTGATTTTTCCCTTCATAGATTGGACCTTTGTCAGTACTTTACTAGAAAATTAAATGAATATTTTCATTATTTTGGTCTGTGCGATTTTTAATATGAAGGCATGTTTTCTTCTGATTAAAATCCTCTGCTAAAATTTGAAACATTTATCTCATCGAAAAATGGACAACACCAGTCGATTTGTCGTACCAAAGAACCCCATTTCTCATAATTCCAGTATTTTTTGAGAGGAAAAATATTTTCCGACAAATATGTACCTGAACTATAGTATAGAAAATATTACATTTTTTGCAATTCTCCAAGAATATATTTTTGGCCTATCTTCCTCTAAACATGTTTGATTAGATGAAATTTCGTCCAAAATCGATGAGCGACTTTGTTATTGCCCTAACTATTATTTTTTGAGTCAATATGGATATTTGATTTTACCACTCTTTATTGAATACTCCAAGTCTGACGCACTCTACTTCTAAATCGCATCATTGTAGTTCACTCCTGATTTTTCCCTTCATAGATTGGACCTTTGTCAGTACTTTACTAGAAAATTAAATGAATATTTTCATTATTTTGGTCTGTGCGATTTTTAATATGAAGGCATGTTTTCTTCTGATTAAAATCCTCTGCTAAAATTTGAAACATTTATCTCATCGAAAAATGGACAACACCAGTCGATTTGTCGTACCAAAGAACCCCATTTCTCATAATTCCAGTATTTTTTGAGAGGAACAATATTTTACGACAAATATGTACCTGAACTATAGTATAGAAAATATTACATTTTTTGCAATTCTCCAAAAATATATTTTTGGCCTATCTTCCTCTAAACATGTTTGATTAGATGAAATTTCGTCCAAAATCGATGGGTGACTTTGTTATTGCCCTAACTCTATTATTTTTTTAGGCAATATGGATATTTGATTTTACCACTCTTTATTGAATACTCCAAGTCTGACGCACTCTACTTCTGAATCGCATCATTGTAGTTTCCTCCTGATTTTTCCCTTCATAGATTGGACCTTTGTCAGTACTTTACTAGAAAATTAAATGAATATTTTCATTATTTTGGTCTGTGCGATTTTTAATATGAAGGCATGTTTTCTTTTGATTAAAATCCTCTGCTAAAATTTGAAACATTTATCTCATCGAAAAATGGACAACACCAGTCGATTTGTCGTACCAAAGAACATCATTCCTCATAATTTCAGTATTTTTTGAGAGGAAAAATATTTTCCGACAAATATGTACCTGAACTATAGTATAGAAAATATTACATTTTTTACAATTCTCCAAAAATATATTTTTGGCCTATCTTCCTCTCTAAACATGTTTGATTAGATGAAATTTCGTCCAAAATCGATGGGTGACTTTGTTATTGCCCTAACTCTATTATTTTTTGAGTCAATATGGATATTTGATTTTACCACTCTTTATTGAATACTCCAAGTCTGACGCACTCTACTTCTGAATCGCATCATTGTAGTTCACTCCTGATTTTTCCCTTCATAGATTGGACCTTTGTCAGTACTTTACTAGAAAATTAAATGAATATTTTCATTATTTTGGTCTGTGCGATTTTTAATATGCAGGCATGTTTTCTTTTGATTAAAATCCTCTGCTAAAATTTGAAACATTTATCTCATCGAAAAATGGACAACACCAGTCGATTTGTCGTACGAAAGAACCCCATGTCTCATAATTCCAGTATTTTTTGAGAGGAAAAATATTTTCCGACAAATATGTACCTGAACTATAGTATAGAAAGTATTACATTTTTTGCAATTCTCCAAAAATATATTTTTGGCCTATCTTCCTCTCTAAACATGTTTGATTAGATGAAATTTCGTCCAAAATCGATGAGCGACTTTGTTATTGCCCTAACTCTATTATTTTTTGAGTCAATATGGATATTTGATTTTACCACTCTTTATTGAATACTCCAAGTCTGACGCACTCTACTTCTGAATCGCATCATTGTAGTTCACTCCTGATTTTTCCCTTCATAGATTGGACCTTTGTCAGTATTTTACTAGAAAATTAAATGAATATTTTCATTATTTTGGTCTGTGCGATTTTTAATATGAAGGCATGTTTTCTTTTGATTAAAATCCTCTGCTAAAATTTGAAACATTTATCTCATCGAAAAATGGGCAACACCAGTCGATTTGTCGTACCAAAGAACCCCATTTCTCATAATTTCAGTATTTTTTGAGAGTAAAAATATTTTCCGACAAATATGTACCTGAACTATAGTATAGAAAATATTACATTTTTTGCAATTCTCCAAAATTATATTTTTGGCCTATATTTCTCTCTAAACATGTTTGATTAGATGGAATTTCGTCCAAAATCGATGGGTGACTTTGTTATTGCCCTAACTCTATTATTTTTTGAATCAATATGGATATTCGATTTTACCACTCTTTATTGAATACTCCAAGTCTGACGCACTCTACTTCTGAATCGTATCATAGTAGTTCACTCCTGATTTTTCCCTTCATAGATTGGACCTTTGTCAGTACTTTACTAGAAAATTAAATGAATATTTTCATTATTTTGGTCTGTGCGATTTTTAATACGAAGGCATGTTTTCTTTTGACTAAAATCCTCTGCTAAACATGTTTGATTAGATGAAATTTCGTCCAAAATCGATGGGTGACTTTGTTATTGCCCTAACTCTTTTATTTTTTGAGTCAATATGGATATTTGATTTTACCACTCTTTATTGAATACTGCAAGTTTGACGCACTCTACTTTTGAATTGCATCATTGTAGTTCACTCCTGATTTTTCCCTTCATAGATTGGACCTTTGTCAGTACTTTACTAGAAAATTAAATGAATATTTTCATTATTTTGGTCTGTGCGATTTTTAATATGAAGGCATGTTTTATTTTGATTAAAATCCTCTGCTAAAATTTGAAACATTTATCTCATCGAAAAATGGACAACACCAGTCGATTTGTCGTACCAAAGAACATCATTTCTCATAATTTCAGTATTTTTTGAGAGGAAAAATATTTTCCGACAAATATGTACCTGAACTATAGTATAGAAAATATTACATTTTTTACAATTCTCCAAAAATATATTTTTGGCCTATCTTCCTCTCTAAACATGTTTGATTAGATGAAATTTCGTCCAAAATCGATAGGCGACTTTGTTATTGCCCTAACTATTATTTTTTGAGTCAATATGGATGTTTGATTTTACCACTCTTTATTGAATACTCCAAGCCTGACGCACTCTACTTCTGAATCGCATCATTGTAGTTCACTCCTGATTTTTCCCTTCATAGATTGGACCTTTGTCAGTACTTTACTAGAAAATTAAATGAATATTTTCATTATTTTGGTCTGTGCGATTTTTAATATGAAGGCATGTTTTCTTCTGATTAAAATCCTCTGCTAAAATTTGGAACATTTATCTCATCGAAAAATGGACAACACCAGTCGATTTGTCGTACCAAAGAACCCCAATTCTCATAATTCCAGTATTTTTTGAGAGGAAAAATATTTTCCGACAAATATGTACCTGAACTAGTATAGAAAATATTACATTTTTTGCAATTCTCCAAAAATATATTTTTGGCCTATCTTCCTCTAAACATGTTTGATTAGATGAAATTTCGTCCAAAATCGATGGGCGACTTTGTTATTGCCCTAACTATTATCTTTTGAGTCAATATGGATATTTGATTTTACCACTCTTTATTGAATACTCCAAGTCTGACGCACTCTACTTCTGAATCGCATCATTGTAGTTCTCTCCTGATTTTTCCCTTCATAGATTGGACCTTTGTCAGTACTTTACTAGAAAATTGAATGAATATTTTCATTATTTTGGTCTGTGCGATTTTTAATATGAAGGCATGTTTTCTTTTGATTAAAATCCTCTGCTAAAATTTGAAACATTTATCTCATCGAAAAATGGACAACACCAGTAGATTTGTCGTACCAAAAAACATCATTTCTCATAATTTCAGTATTTTTTGAGAGGAAAAATATTTTCCGACAAATATGTACCTGAGCTATAGTATAGAAAATATTACATTTTTTACAATTCTCCAAAAATATATTTTTGGCCTATCTTCCTCTCTAAACATGTTTGATTAAATGAAATTTCGTCCAAAATCGATAGGCGACTTTGTTATTGCCCTAACTATTATTTTTTGAGTCAATATGGATATTTGATTTTACCACTCTTTATTGAATACTCCAAGTCTGACGCACTCTACTTCTGAATCGCATCATTGTAGTTCACTCCTGATTTTTCCCTTCATAGATTGGACCTTTGTCAGTACTTTACTAGAAAATTAAATGAATATTTTCATTATTTTGGTCTGTGCGATTTTTAATATGAAGGCATGTTTTCTTTTGATTAAAATCCTCTGCTAAACATGTTTGATTAGATGAAATTTCGTCCAAAATCGATGGGCGACTTTGTTATTGCCCTAACTCTATTATTTTTTGAGTCAATATGGATATTTGATTTTACCACTCTTTATTGAATACTCCAAGTTTGACGCACTCTACTTCTGAATCGCATCATTGTAGTTCACTCCTGATTTTTCCCTTCATAGATTGGACCTTTGTCAGTACTTTACTAGAAAATTAAATGAATATTTTCATTATTTTGGTCTGTGCGATTTTTAATATGAAGGCATGTTTTCTTCTGATTAAAATCCTCTGCTAAAATTTGAAACATTTATCTCATCGAAAAATGGACAACACCAGTCGATTTGTCGTACCAAAGAACCCCATTTCTCATAATTCTAGTATTTTTTGATATTCTCCAAAAATATATTTTTGGCCTATCTTCCTCTAAACATGTTTGATTAGATGAAATTTCGTCCAAAATCGATGGGCGACTTTGTTATTGCCCTAACTATTATTTTTTGAGTCAATATGGATATTTGATTTTACCACTCTTTATTGAATACTCCAAGTCTGACGCACTCTACTTCTAAATCGCATCATTGTAGTTCACTCCTGATTTTTCCCTTCATAGATTGGACCTTTGTCAGTACTTTACTAGAAAATTAAATGAATATTTTCATTATTTTGGTCTGTGCGATTTTTAATATGAAGGCATGTTTTCTTCTGATTAAAATCCTCTGCTAAAATTTGAAACATTTATCTCATCGAAAAATGGACAACACCAGTCGATTTGTCGTACCAAAGAACCCCATTTCTCATAATTCCAGTATTTTTTGAGAGGAACAATATTTTACGTCAAATATGTACCTGAACTATAGTATAGAAAATATTACATTTTTTGCAATTCTCCAAAAATATATTTTTGGCCTATCTTCCTCTAAACATGTTTGATTAGATGAAATTTCGTCCAAAATCGATGGGTGACTTTGTTATTGCCCTAACTCTATTATTTTTTTAGGCAATATGGATATTTGATTGGACCTTTGTCAGTACTTTACTAGAAAATTAAATGAATATTTTCATTATTTTGGTCTGTGCGATTTTTAATATGCAGGCATGTTTTCTTTTGATTAAAATCCTCTGCTAAAATTTGAAACATTTATCTCATCGAAAAATGGACAACACCAGTCGATTTGTCGTACCAAAGAACCCCATGTCTCATAATTCCAGTATTTTTTGAGAGGAAAAATATTTTCCGACAAATATGTACCTGAACTATAGTATAGAAAGTATTACATTTTTTGCAATTCTCCAAAAATATATTTTTGGCCTATCTTCCTCTCTAAACATGTTTGATTAGATGAAATTTCGTCCAAAATCGATGGGTGACTTTGTTATTGCCCTAACTCTATTATTTTTTGAGTCAATATGGATATTTGATTTTACCACTCTTTATTGAATACTCCAAGTCTGACGCACTCTACTTCTGAATCGCATCATTGTAGTTCACTCCTGATTTTTCCCTTAATAGATTGGACCTTTGTCAGTATTTTACTAGAAAATTAAATGAATATTTTCATTATTTTGGTCTGTGCGATTTTTAATATGAAGGCATGTTTTCTTTTGATTAAAATCCTCTGCTAAAATTTGAAACATTTATCTCATCGAAAAATGGGCAACACCAGTCGATTTGTCGTACCAAAGAACTCCATTTCTCATAATTTCAGTATTTTTTGAGAGTAAAAATATTTTCCGACAAATATGTACCTGAACTATAGTATAGAAAATATTACATTTTTTGCAATTCTCCAAAATTATATTTTTGGCCTATCTTTCTCTCTAAACATGTTTGATTAGATGGAATTTCGTCCAAAATCGATTGGTGACTTTGTTATTGCCCTAACTCTATTATTTTTTGAATCAATATGGATATTCGATTTTACCACTCTTTATTGAATACTCCAAGTCTGACGCACTCTACTTCTGAATCGCATCATAGTAGTTCACTCCTGATTTTTCCCTTCATAGATTGGACCTTTGTCAGTACTTTACTAGAAAATTAAATGAATATT
Source organism: Galeruca laticollis (assembly GCA_963921935.1). Lineage (NCBI taxonomy): Eukaryota > Metazoa > Arthropoda > Insecta > Coleoptera > Chrysomelidae > Galeruca > Galeruca laticollis. Next base: position 44,988,003 of record OY998185.1, read on the forward strand.
TTCATTATTTTGGTCTGTGCGATTTTTAATATGAAGGCATGTTTTCTTTTGACTAAAATCCTCTGCTAAACATGTTTGATTAGATGAAATTCCGTCCAAAATCGATGGGTGACTTTGTTATTGCCCTAACTCTTTTATTTTTTGAGTCAATATGGATATTTGATTTTACCACTCTTTATTGAATACTGCAAGTTTGACGCACTCTACTTTTGAATTGCATCATTGTAGTTCACTCCTGATTTTTCCCTTCATAGATTGGACCTTTGTCAGTACTTTACTAGAAAATTAAATGAATATTTTCATTATTTTGGTCTGTGCGATTTTTAATATGAAGGCATGTTTTATTTTGATTAAAATCCTCTGCTAAAATTTGAAACATTTATCTCATCGAGAAATGGACAACACCAGTCGATTTGTCGTACCAAAGAACATCATTTCTCATAATTTCAGTATTTTTTGAGAGGAAAAATATTTTCCGACAAATATGTACCTGAACTATAGTATAGAAAATATTACATTTTTTACAATTCTCCAAAAATATATTTTTGGCCTATCTTCCCCTCTAAACATGTTTGATTAGATGAAATTTCGTCCAAAATCGATAGGCGACTTTGTTATTGCCCTAACTATTATTTTTTGAGTCAATATGGATGTTTGATTTTACCACTCTTTATTGAATACTCCAAGCCTGACGCACTCTACACTTCTGAATCGCATCATTGTAGTTCACTCCTGATTTTTCCCTTCATAGATTGGACCTTTGTCAGTACTTTACTAGAAAATTAAATGAATATTTTCATTATTTTGGTCTGTGCGATTTTTAATATGAAGGCATGTTTTCTTCTGATTAAAATCCTCTGCTAAAATTTGAAACATTTATCTCATCGAAAAATGGACAACACCAGTCGATTTGTCGTACCAAAGAACCCCAATTCTCATAATTCCAGTATTTTTTGAGAGGAAAAATATTTTCCGACAAATATGTACCTGAACTAGTATAGAAAATATTACATTTTTTGCAATTCTCCAAAATATATTTTTGGCCTATCTTCCTCTAAACATGTTTGATTAGATGAAATTTCGTCCAAAATCGATGGGCGACTTTGTTATTGCCCTAACTATTATCTTTTGAGTCAATATGGATATTTGATTTTACCACTCTTTATTGAATACTCCAAGTCTGACGCACTCTACTTCTGAATCGCATCATTGTAGTTCTCTCCTGATTTTTCCCTTCATAGATTGGACCTTTGTCAGTACTTTACTAGAAAATTGAATGAATATTTTCATTATTTTGGTCTGTGCGATTTTTAATATGAAGGCATGTTTTCTTTTGATTAAAATCCTCTGCTAAAATTTGAAACATTTATCTCATCGAAAAATGGACAACACCAGTAGATTTGTCGTACCAAAGAACATCATTTCTCATAATTTCAGTATTTTTTGAGAGGAAAAATATTTTCCGACAAATATATACCTGAACTATAGTATAGAAAATATTACATTTTTTACAATTCTCCAAAAATATATTTTTAGCCTATCTTCCTCTCTAAACATGTTTGATTAAATGAAATTTTGTCCAAAATCGATAGGCGACTTTGTTATTGCCCTAACTATTATTTTTTGAGTCAATATGGATATTTGATTTTACCACTCTTTATTGAATACTCCAAGTCTGACGCACTCTACTTCTGAATCGCATCATTGTAGTTCACTCCTGATTTTTCCCTTCATAGATTGGACCTTTGTCAGTACTTTACTAGAAAATTAAATGAATATTTTCATTATTTTGGTCTGTGCGATTTTTAATATGAAGGCATGTTTTCTTTTGATTAAAATCCTCTGCTAAACATGTTTGATTAGATGAAATTTCGTCCAAAATCGATGGGTGACTTTGTTATTGCCCTAACTCTTTTATTTTTTGAGTCAATATGGATATTTGATTTTACCACTCTTTATTGAATACTGCAAGTTTGACGCACTCTACTTTTGAATTGCATCATTGTAGTTCACTCCTGATTTTTCCCTTCATAGATTGGACCTTTGTCAGTACTTTACTAGAAAATTAAATGAATATTTTCATTATTTTGGTCTGTGCGATTTTTAATATGAAGGCATGTTTTCTTTTGATTAAAATCCTCTGCTAAAATTTGAAACATTTATCTCATCGAAAAATGGACAACACCAGTCGATTTGTCGTACCAAAGAACCCCATGTCTCATAATTCCAGTATTTTTTTAGAGGAAAAATATTTTCCGACAAATATGTACCTGAACTATAGTATAGAAAGTATTACATTTTTTGCAATTCTCCAAAAATATATTTTTGGCCTATCTTCCTCTCTAAACATGTTTGATTAGATGAAATTTCGTCCAAAATCGATGGGTGACTTTGTTATTGCCCTAACTCTATTATTTTTTGAGTCAATATGGATATTTGATTTTACCACTCTTTATTGAATACTCCAAGTCTGACGCACTCTACTTCTGAATCGCATCATTGTAGTTCACTCCTGATTTTTCCCTTCATAGATTGGACCTTTGTCAGTATTTTACTAGAAAATTAAATGAATATTTTCATTATTTTGGTCTGTGCGATTTTTAATATGAAGGCATGTTTTCTTTTGATTAAAATCCTCTGCTAAAATTTGAAACATTTATCTCATCGAAAAATGGGCAACACCAGTCGATTTGTCGTACCAAAGAACCCCATTTCTCATAATTTCAGTATTTTTTGAGAGTAAAAATATTTTCCGACAAATATGTACCTGAACTATAGTATAGAAAATATTACATTTTTTGCAATTCTCCAAAATTATATTTTTGGCCTATCTTCCTCTCTAAACATGTTTGATTAGATGGAATTTCGTCCAAAATCGATGGGTGACTTTGTTATTGCCCTAACTCTATTATTTTTTGAATCAATATGGATATTCGATTTTACCACTCTTTATTGAATACTCCAAGTCTGACGCACTCTACTTCTGAATCGCATCATAGTAGTTCACTCCTGATTTTTCCCTTCATAGATTGGACCTTTGTCAGTACTTTACTAGAAAATTAAATGAATATTTTCATTATTTTGGTCTGTGCGATTTTTAATATGAAGGCATGTTTTCTTTTGACTAAAATCCTCTGCTAAACATGTTTGATTAGATGGAATTTCGTCCAAAATCGATGGGTGACTTTGTTATTGCCCTAACTCTTTTATTTTTTGAGTCAATATGGATATTTGATTTTACCACTCTTTATTGAATACTGCAAGTTTGACGCACTCTACTTTTGAATTGCATAATTGTAGTTCACTCCTGATTTTTCCCTTCATAGATTGGACCTTTGTCAGTAATTTACTAGAAAATTAAATGAATATTTTCATTATTTTGGTCTGTGCGATTTTTAATATGAAGGCATGTTTTATTTTGATTAAAATCCTCTGCTAAAATTTGAAACATTTATCTCATCGAAAAATGGACAACACCAGTCGATTTGTCGTACCAAAGAACATCATTTCTCATAATTTCAGTATTTTTTGAGAGGAAAAATATTTTCCGACAAATATGTACCTGAACTATAGTATAGAAAATATTACATTTTTTAAAATTCTCCAAAAATATATTTTTGGCCTATCTTCCTCTAAACATGTTTGATTAGATGAAATTTCGTCCAAAATCGATGGGCGACTTTGTTATTGCCCTAACTATTATTTTTTGAGTCAATATGGATATTTGATTTTACCACTCTTTATTGAATACTCCAAGCCTGACGCACTCTACTTCTGAATCGCATCATTGTAGTTCACTCCTGATTTTTCCCTTCATAGATTGGACCTTTGTCAGTACTTTACTAGAAAATTAAATGAATATTTTCATTATTTTGGTCTGTGCGATTTTTAATATGAAGGCATGTTTTCTTCTGATTAAAATCCTCTGCTAAAATTTGAAACATTTATCTCATCGAAAAATGGACAACACCAGTCGATTTGTCGTACCAAAGAACCCCAATTCTCATAATTCCAGTATTCTTTGAGAGGAAAAATATTTTCCGACAAATATGTACCTGAACTAGTATAGAAAATATTACATTTTTTGCAATTCTCCAAAAATATATTTTTGGCCTATCTTCCTCTAAACATGTTTGATTAGATGAAATTTCGTCCAAAATCGATGGGCGACTTTGTTATTGCCCTAACTATTATCTTTTGAGTCAATATGGATATTTGATTTTACCACTCTTTATTGAATACTCCAAGTCTGACGCACTCTACTTCTGAATCGCATCATTGTAGTTCTCTCCTGATTTTTCCCTTCATAGATTGGACCTTTGTCAGTACTTTACTAGAAAATTGAATGAATATTTTCATTATTTTGGTCTGTGCGATTTTTAATATGAAGGCATGTTTTCTTTTGATTAAAATCCTCTGCTAAAATTTGAAACATTTATCTCATCGAAAAATGGACAACACCAGTAGATTTGTCGTACCAAAGAACATCATTTCTCATAATTTCAGTATTTTTTGAGAGGAAAAATATTTTCCGACAAATATGTACCTGAACTATAGTATAGAAAATATTACATTTTTTACAATTCTCCAAAAATATATTTTTGGCCTATCTTCCTCTCTAAACATGTTTGATTAAATGAAATTTCGTCCAAAATCGATAGGCGACTTTGTTATTGCCCTAACTATTATTTTTTGAGTCAATATGGATATTTGATTTTACCACTCTTTATTGAATACTCCAAGTCTGACGCACTCTACTTCTGAATCGCATCATTGTAGTTCACTCCTGATTTTTCCCTTCATAGATTGGACCTTTGTCAGTACTTTACTAGAAAATTAAATGAATATTTTCATTATTTTGGTCTGTGCGATTTTTAATATGAAGGCATGTTTTCTTTTGATTAAAATCCTCTGCTAAACATGTTTGATTAGATGAAATTTCGTCCAAAATCGATGGGTGACTTTGTTATTGCCCTAACTCTTTTATTTTTTGAGTCAATATGGATATTTGATTTTACCACTCTTTATTGAATACTGCAAGTTTGACGCACTCTACTTTTGAATTGCATCATTGTAGTTCACTCCTGATTTTTCCCTTCATAGATTGGACCTTTGTCAGTACTTTACTAGAAAATTAAATGAATATTTTCATTATTTTGGTCTGTGCGATTTTTAATATGAAGGCATGTTTTCTTTTGATTAAAATCCTCTGCTAAAATTTGAAACATTTATCTCATCGAAAAATGGACAACACCAGTCGATTTGTCGTACCAAAGAACCCCATGTCTCATAATTCCAGTATTTTTTGAGAGGAAAAATATTTTCCGACAAATATGTACCTGAACTATAGTATAGAAAGTATTACATTTTTTGCAATTCTCCAAAAATATATTTTTGGCCTATCTTCCTCTCTAAACATGTTTGATTAGATGAAATTTCGTCCAAAATCGATGGGTGACTTTGTTATTGCCCTAACTCTATTATTTTTTGAGTCAATATGGATATTTGATTTTACCACTCTTTATTGAATACTCCAAGTCTGACGCACTCTACTTCTGAATCGCATCATTGTAGTTCACTCCTGATTTTTCCCTTCATAGATTGGACCTTTGTCAGTATTTTACTAGAAAATTAAATGAATATTTTCATTATTTTGGTCTGTGCGATTTTTAATATGAAGGCATGTTTTCTTTTGATTAAAATCCTCTGCTAAAATTTGAAACATTTATCTCATCGAAAAATGGGCAACACCAGTCGATTTGTCGTACCAAAGAACCCCATTTCTCATAATTTCAGTATTTTTTGAGAGTAAAAATATTTTCCGACAAATATGTACCTGAACTATAGTATAGAAAATATTACATTTTTTGCAATTCTCCAAAATTATATTTTTGGCCTATCTTCCTCTCTAAACATGTTTGATTAGATGGAATTTCGTCCAAAATCGATGGGTGACTTTGTTATTGCCCTAACTCTATTATTTTTTGAATCAATATGGATATTCGATTTTACCACTCTTTATTGAATACTCCAAGTCTGACGCACTCTACTTCTGAATCGCATCATAGTAGTTCACTCCTGATTTTTCCCTTCATAGATTGGACCTTTGTCAGTACTTTACTAGAAAATTAAATGAATATTTTCATTATTTTGGTCTGTGCGATTTTTAATATGAAGGCATGTTTTCTTTTGACTAAAATCCTCTGCTAAACATGTTTGATTAGATGGAATTTCGTCCAAAATCGATGGGTGACTTTGTTATTGCCCTAACTCTTTTATTTTTTGAGTCAATATGGATATTTGATTTTACCACTCTTTATTGAATACTGCAAGTTTGACGCACTCTACTTTTGAATTGCATAATTGTAGTTCACTCCTGATTTTTCCCTTCATAGATTGGACCTTTGTCAGTAATTTACTAGAAAATTAAATGAATATTTTCATTATTTTGGTCTGTGCGATTTTTAATATGAAGGCATGTTTTATTTTGATTAAAATCCTCTGCTAAAATTTGAAACATTTATCTCATCGAAAAATGGACAACACCAGTCGATTTGTCGTACCAAAGAACATCATTTCTCATAATTTCAGTATTTTTTGAGAGGAAAAATATTTTCCGACAAATATGTACCTGAACTATAGTATAGAAAATATTACATTTTTTAAAATTCTCCAAAAATATATTTTTGGCCTATCTTCCTCTAAACATGTTTGATTAGATGAAATTTCGTCCAAAATCGATGGGCGACTTTGTTATTGCCCTAACTATTATTTTTTGAGTCAATATGGATATTTGATTTTACCACTCTTTATTGAATACTCCAAGCCTGACGCACTCTACTTCTGAATCGCATCATTGTAGTTCACTCCTGATTTTTCCCTTCATAGATTGGACCTTTGTCAGTACTTTACTAGAAAATTAAATGAATATTTTCATTATTTTGGTCTGTGCGATTTTTAATATGAAGGCATGTTTTCTTCTGATTAAAATCCTCTGCTAAAATTTGAAACATTTATCTCATCGAAAAATGGACAACACCAGTCGATTTGTCGTACCAAAGAACCCCAATTCTCATAATTCCAGTATTCTTTGAGAGGAAAAATATTTTCCGACAAATATGTACCTGAACTAGTATAGAAAATATTACATTTTTTGCAATTCTCCAAAAATATATTTTTGGCCTATCTTCCTCTAAACATGTTTGATTAGATGAAATTTCGTCCAAAATCGATGGGCGACTTTGTTATTGCCCTAACTATTATCTTTTGAGTCAATATGGATATTTGATTTTACCACTCTTTATTGAATACTCCAAGTCTGACGCACTCTACTTCTGAATCGCATCATTGTAGTTCTCTCCTGATTTTTCCCTTCATAGATTGGACCTTTGTCAGTACTTTACTAGAAAATTGAATGAATATTTTCATTATTTTGGTCTGTGCGATTTTTAATATGAAGGCATGTTTTCTTTTGATTAAAATCCTCTGCTAAAATTTGAAACATTTATCTCATCGAAAAATGGACAACACCAGTAGATTTGTCGTACCAAAGAACATCATTTCTCATAATTTCAGTATTTTTTGAGAGGAAAAATATTTTCCGACAAATATGTACCTGAACTATAGTATAGAAAATATTACATTTTTTACAATTCTCCAAAAATATATTTTTGGCCTATCTTCCTCTCTAAACATGTTTGATTAAATGAAATTTCGTCCAAAATCGATAGGCGACTTTGTTATTGCCCTAACTATTATTTTTTGAGTCAATATGGATATTTGATTTTACCACTCTTTATTGAATACTCCAAGTCTGACGCACTCTACTTCTGAATCGCATCATTGTAGTTCACTCCTGATTTTTCCCTTCATAGATTGGACCTTTGTCAGTACTTTACTAGAAAATTAAATGAATATTTTCATTATTTTGGTCTGTGCGATTTTTAATATGAAGGCATGTTTTCTTTTGATTAAAATCCTCTGCTAAAATTTGAAACATTTATCTCATCGAAAAATGGACAACACCAGTCGATTTGTCGTACCAAAGAACATCATTTCTCATAATTTCAGTATTTTTTGAGAGGAAAAATATTTTCCGACAAATATGTATAGAAAATATTACATTTTTTACAATTCTCCAAAAATATATTTTTGGCCTATCTTCCTCTCTAAACATGTTTGATTAGATGAAATTTCGTCCAAAATCGATAGGCGACTTTGTTATTGCCCTAACTATTATTTTTTGAGTCAATATGGATATTAGATTTCACCACTCTTTATTGAATACTCCAAGCCTGACGCACTCTACTTCTGAATCGCATCATTGTAGTTCACTCCTGATTTTTCCCTTCACAGATTGGACCTTTGTCAGTACTTTACTAGAAAATTAAATGAATATTTTCATTATTTTGGTCTGTGCGATTTTTAATATGAAGGCATGTTTTCTTCTGATTAAAATCCTCTGCTAAAATTTGAAACATTTATCTCATCGAAAAATGGACAACACCAGTCGATTTGTCGTACCAAAGAACCCCAATTCTCATAATTCCAGTATTTTTTGAGAGGAAAAATATTTTCCGACAAATATGTACCTGAACTAGTATAGAAAATATTACATTTTTTGCAATTCTCCAAAAATATATTTTTGGCCTATCTTCCTCTAAACATGTTTGATTAGATGAAATTTCGTCCAAAATCGATGGGCGACTTTGTTATTGCCCTAACTATTATCTTTTGAGTCAATATGGATATTTGATTTTACCACTCTTTATTGAATACTCCAAGTCTGACGCACTCTACTTCTGAATCGCATCATTGTAGTTCTCTCCTGATTTTTCCCTTCATAGATTGGACCTTTATCAGTACTTTACTAGAAAATTGAATGAATATTTTCATTATTTTGGTCTGTGCGATTTTTAATATGAAGGCATGTTTTCTTTTGATTAAAATCCTCTGCTAAAATTTGAAACATTTATCTCATCGAAAAATGGACAACACCAGTAGATTTGTCGTACCAAAGAACATCATTTCTCATAATTTCAGTATTTTTTGAGAGGAAAAATATTTTCCGACAAATATGTACCTGAACTATAGTATAGAAAATATTACATTTTTTACAATTCTCCAAAAATATATTTTTGGCCTATCTTCCTCTCTAAACATGTTTGATTAGATGAAATTTCGTCCAAAATCGATGGGTGACTTTGTTATTGCCCTAACTCTATTATTTTTTGAATCAATATGGATATTTGATTTTAACACTCTTTATTGAATACTCCAAGTCTGACGCACTCTACTTCTGAATCGCATCATAGTAGTTCACTCCTGATTTTTCCCTTCATAGACTGGACCTTTGTCAGTACTTTACTAGAAAATTAAATGAATATTTTCATTATTTTGGTCTGTGCGATTTTTAATATGAAGGCATGTTTTCTTCTGATTAAAATCCTCTGCTAAAATTTGAAACATTTATCTCATCGAAAAATGGACAACACCAGTCGATTTGTCGTACCAAAGAACCCCAATTCTCATAATTCCAGTATTTTTTGAGAGGAAAAATATTTTCCGACAAATATGTACCTGAACTAGTATAGAAAATATTACATTTTTTGCAATTCTCCAAAAATATATTTTTGGCCTATCTTCCTCTAAACATGTTTGATTAGATGAAATTTCGTCCAAAATCGATGGGCGACTTTGTTATTGCCCTAACTATTATCTTTTGAGTCAATATGGATATTTGATTTTACCACTCTTTATTGAATACTCCAAGTCTGACGCACTCTACTTCTGAATCGCATCATTGTAGTTCTCTCCTGATTTTTCCCTTCATAGATTGGACCTTTGTCAGTACTTTACTAGAAAATTGAATGAATATTTTCATTATTTTGGTCTGTGCGATTTTTAATATGAAGGCATGTTTTATTTTGATTAAAATCCTCTGCTAAACATGTTTGATTAGATGAAATTTCGTCCAAAATCGATGGGTGACTTTGTTATTGCCCTAACTCTATTATTTTTTGAGTCAATATGGATATTTGATTTTACCACTCTTTATTGAATACTGCAAGTTTGACGCACTCTACTTTTGAATTGCATCATTGTAGTTCACTCCTGATTTTTCCCTTCATAGATTGGACCTTTGTCAGTACTTTACTAGAAAATTAAATGAATATTTTCATTATTTTGGTCTGTGCGATTTTTAATATGAAGGCATGTTTTCTTTTGATTAAAATCCTCTGCTAAAATTTGAAACATTTATCTCATCGAAAAATGGACAACACCAGTCGATTTGTCGTACCAAAGAACATCATTTCTCATAATTTCAGTATTTTTTGAGAGGAAAAATATTTTCCGACAAATATGTACCTGAACTATAGTATAGAAAATATTACATTTTCTACAATTCTCCAAAAATATATTTTTGGCCTATCTTCCTCTCTAAACATGTTTGATTAGATGAAATTTCGTCAAAAATCGATAGGCGACTTTGTTATTGCCCTAACTATTATTTTTTGAGTCAATATGGATATTTGATTTTACCACTCTTTATTGAATACTCCAAGTCTGACGCACTCTACTTCTGATTCGCATCATTGTAGTTCACTCCTGATTTTTCCCTTCATAGATTGGACCTTTGTCAGTACTTTACTATAAAATTAAATGAATATTTTCATTATTTTGGTCTGTGCGATTTTTAATATGAAGGCATGTTTTCTTCTGATTAAAATCCTCTGCTGAAATTTGAAACATTTATCTCATCGAAAAATGGACAACACCAGTCGATTTGTCGTACCAAAAAACCCCAATTCTCATAATTCCAGTATTTTTTGAGAGGAAAAATATTTTCCGACAAATATGTACCTGAACTAGTATAGAAAATATTACATTTTTTGCAATTCTCCAAAAATATATTTTTGGCCTATCTTCCTCTAAACATGTTTGATTAGATGAAATTTCGTCCAAAATCGATGGGCGACTTTGTTATTGCCCTAACTATTATCTTTTGAGTCAATATGGATATTTGATTTTACCACTCTTTATTGAATACTCCAAGTCTGACGCACTCTACTTCTGAATCGCATCATTGTAGTTCTCTCCTGATTTTTCCCTTCATAGATTGGACCTTTGTCAGTACTTTACTAGAAAATTGAATGAATATTTTCATTATTTTGGTCTGTGCGATTTTTAATATGAAGGCATGTTTTCTTTTGATTAAAATCCTCTGCTAAAATTTGAAACATTTATCTCATCGAAAAATGGACAACACCAGTAGATTTGTCGTACCAAAGATCCCCAATTCTCATAATTCCAGTATTTTTTGAGAGGAAAAATATTTTCCGACAAATATGTACCTGAACTAGTATAGAAAATATTACATTTTTTGCAATTCTCCAAAAATATATTTTTGGCCTATCTTCCTCTCTAAACATGTTTGATTAAATGAAATTTCGTCCAAAATCGATAGGCGACTTTGTTATTGCCCTAACTATTATTTTTTGAGTCAATATGGATATTTGATTTTACCACTCTTTATTGAATACTCCAAGTCTGACGCACTCTACTTCTGAATCGCATCATTGTAGTTCACTCCTGATTTTTCCCTTCATAGATTGGACCTTTGTCAGTACTTTACTAGAAAATTAAATGAATATTTTCATTATTTTGGTCTGTGCGATTTTTAATATGAAGGCATGTTTTCTTTTGACTAAAATCCTCTGCTAAACATGTTTGATTAGATGAAATTCGTCCAAAATCGATGGGTGACTTTGTTATTGCCCTAACTCTTTTATTTTTTGAGTCAATATGGATATTTGATTTTACCACTCTTTATTGAATACTGCAAGTTTGACGCACTCTACTTTTGAATTGCATCATTGTAGTTCACTCCTGATTTTTCCCTTCATAGATTGGACCTTTGTCAGTACTTTACTAGAAAATTAAATGAATGAATATTTTCATTATTTTGGTCTGTGCGATTTTTAATATGAAGGCATGTTTTCTTTTGATTAAAATCCTCTGCTAAAATTTGAAACATTTATCTCATCGAAAAATGGACAACACCAGTCGATTTGTCGTACCAAAGAACATCATTTCTCATAATTCCAGTATTTTTTGAGAGGAAAAATATTTTCCGACAAATATGTATAGAAAATATTACATTTTTTACAATTCTCCAAAAATATATTTTTGGCCTATCTTCCTCTCTAAACATGTTTGATTAGATGAAATTTCGTCCAAAATCGATAGGCGACTTTGTTATTGCCCTAACTATTATTTTTTGAGTCAATATGGATATTAGATTTTACCACTCTTTATTGAATACTCCAAGCCTGACGCACTCTACTTCTGAATCGCATCATTGTAGTTCACTCCTGATTTTTCCCTTCATAGATTGGACCTTTGTCAGTACTTTACTAGAAAATTAAATGAATATTTTCATCATTTTGGTCTGTGCGATTTTTAATATGAAGGCATGTTTTCTTCTGATTAAAATCCTCTGCTAAAATTTGAAACATTTATCTCATCGAAAAATGAACAACACCAGTCGATTTGTCGTACCAAAGAACCCCAATTCTCATAATTCCAGTATTTTTTGAGAGGAAAAATATTTTCCGACAAATATGTACCTGAACTAGTATAGAAAATATTACATTTTTTGCAATTCTCCAAAAATATATTTTTGGCCTATCTTCCTCTAAACATGTTTGATTAGATGAAATTTCGTCCAAAATCGATGGGCGACTTTGTTATTGCCCTAACTATTATCTTTTGAGTCAATATGGATATTTGATTTTACCACTCTTTATTGAATACTCCAAGTCTGACGCACTCTACTTCTGAATCGCATCATTGTAGTTCTCTCCTGATTTTTCCCTTCATAGATTGGACCTTTGTCAGTACTTTACTAGAAAATTGAATGAATATTTTCATTATTTTGGTCTGTGCGATTTTTAATATGAAGGCATGTTTTCTTTTGATTAAAATCCTCTGCTAAAATTTGAAACATTTATCTCATCGAAAAATGGACAACACCAGTAGATTTGTCGTACCAAAGAACATCATTTCTCATAATTTCAGTATTTTTTGAGAGGAAAAATATTTTCCGACAAATATGTACCTGAACTATAGTATAGAAAATATTACATTTTTTACAATTCTCCAAAAATATATTTTTGGCCTATCTTCCTCTCTAAACATGTTTGATTAGATGAAATTTCGTCCAAAATCGATGGGTGACTTTGTTATTGCCCTAACTCTATTATTTTTTGAATCAATATGGATATTTGATTTTACCACTCTTTATTGAATACTCCAAGTCTGACGCACTCTACTTCTGAATCGCATCATAGTAGTTCACTCCTGATTTTTCCCTTCATAGATTGGACCTTTGTCAGTACTTTACTAGAAAATTAAATGAATATTTTCATTATTTTGGTCTGTGCGATTTTTAATATGAAGGCATGTTTTATTTTGATTAAAATCCTCTGCTAAACATGTTTGATTAGATGAAATTTCGTCCAAAATCGATGGGTGACTTTGTTATTGCCCTAACTCTATTATTTTTTGAGTCAATATGGATATTTGATTTTACCACTCTTTATTGAATACTGCAAGTTTGACGCACTCTACTTTTGAATTGCATCATTGTAGTTCACTCCTGATTTTTCCCTTCATAGATTGGACCTTTGTCAGTACTTTACTAGAAAATTAAATGAATATTTTCATTATTTTGGTCTGTGCGATTTTTAATATGAAGGCATGTTTTCCTGTGATTGAAATCCTCTGCTAAAATTTGAAACATTTATCTCATCGAAAAATGGACAACACCAGTCGATTTGTCGTACCAAAGAACATCATTTCTCATAATTTCAGTATTTTTTGAGAGGAAAAATATTTTCCGACAAATATGTACCTGAACTATAGTATAGAAAATATTACATTTTTTACAATTCTCCAAAAATATATTTTTGGCCTATCTTCCTCTCTAAACATGTTTGATTAGATGAAATTTCGTCCAAAATCGATAGGCGACTTTGTTATTGCCCTAACTATTATTTTTTGAGTCAATATGGATATTTGATTTTACCACTCTTTATTGAATACTCCAAGTCTGACGCACTCTACTTCTGATTCGCATCATTGTGGTTCACTCCTGATTTTTCCCTTCATAGATTGGACCTTTGTCAGTACTTTACTATAAAATTAAATGAATATTTTCATTATTTTGGTCTGTGCGATTTTTAATATGAAGGCATGTTTTCTTCTGATTAAAATCCTCTGCTAAAATTTGAAACATTTATCTCATCGAAAAATGGACAACACCAGTCGATTTGTCGTACCAAAGAACCCCAATTCTCATAATTCCAGTATTTTTTGAGAGGAAAAATATTTTCCGACAAATATGTACCTGAACTAGTATAGAAAATATTACATTTTTTGCAATTCTCCAAAAATATATTTTTGGCCTATCTTCCTCTAAACATGTTTGATTAGATGAAATTTCGTCCAAAATCGATGGGCGACTTTGGTATTGCCCTAACTATTATCTTTTGAGTCAATATGGATATTTGATTTTACCACTCTTTATTGAATACTCCAAGTCTGATGCACTCTACTTCTGAATCGCATCATTGTAGTTCTCTCCTGATTTTTCCCTTCATAGATTGGACCTTTGTCAGTACTTTACTAGAAAATTGAATGAATATTTTCATTATTTTGGTCTGTGCGATTTTTAATATGAAGGCATGTTTTCTTTTGATTAAAATCCTCTGTTAAAATTTGAAACATTTATCTCATCGAAAAATGGACAACACCAGTAGATTTGTCGTACCAAAGAACATCATTTCTCATAATTTCAGTATTTTTTGAGAGGAAAAATAATTTCCGACAAATATGTACCTGAACTATAGTATAGAAAATAATACATTTTTTACAATTCTCCAAAAATATATTTTTGGCCTATCTTCCTCTCTAAACATGTTTGATTAGATGAAATTCCGTCCAAAATCGATAGGCGACTTTGTTATTGCCCTAACTATTATTTTTTGAGTCAATATGGATATTTGATTTTACCACTCTTTATTGAATACTCCAAGTCTGACGCACTCTACTTCTGAATCGCATCATTGTAGTTCACTCCTGATTTTTCCCTTCATAGATTGGACCTTTGTCAGTACTTTACTATAAAATTAAATGAATATTTTCATTATTTTGGTCTGTGCGATTTTTAATATGAAGGCATGTTTTCTTCTGATTAAAATCCTCTGCTGAAATTTGAAACATTTATCTCATCGAAAAATGGACAACACCAGTCGATTTGTCGTACCAAAGAACCCCAATTCTCATAATTCCAGTATTTTTTGAGAGGAAAAATATTTTCCGACAAATATGTACCTGAACTAGTATAGAAAATATTACATTTTTTGCAATTCTCCAAAAATATATTTTTGGCCTATCTTCCTCTAAACATGTTTGATTAGATGAAATTTCGTCCAAAATCGATGGGCGACTTTGTTATTGCCCTAACTATTATCTTTTGAGTCAATATGGATATTTGATTTTACCACTCTTTATTGAATACTCCAAGTCTGACGCACTCTACTTCTGAATCGCATCATTGTAGTTCTCTCCTGATTTTTCCCTTCATAGATTGGACCTTTGTCAGTACTTTACTAGAAAATTGAATGAATATTTTCATTATTTTGGTCTGTGCGATTTTTAATATGAAGGCATGTTTTCTCCTGATTAAAATCCTCTGCTAAAATTTGAAACATTTATCTCATCGAAAAATGGACAACACCAGTCGATTTGTCGTACCAAAGAACCCCATTTCTCAGAATTCCAGTATTTTTTGAGAGGAACAATATTTTCCGACAAATATGTACCTGAACTATAGTATAGAAAATATTACATTTTTTGCAATTCTCCAAAAATATATTTTTGGCCTATCTTCTTCTAAACATGTTTGATTAGATGAAATTTCGTCCAAAATCGATGGGTGACTTTGTTATTGCCCTAACTCTATTATTTTTTGAGGCAATATGGATATTTGATTTTACCAATCTTTATTGAATACTCCAAGTCTGACGCACTCTACTTCTGAATCGCATCATTGTAGTTCACTCCTGATTTTTCCCTTCATAGATTGGACTTTTGTCAGTACTTAACTAGAAAATTAAATGAATATTTTCATTATTTTGGTCTGTGCGATTTTTAATATGAAGGCATGTTTTCTTTTGATTAAAATCCTCTGCTAAAATTTGAAACATTTATCTCATCGAAAAATGGACAACACCAGTCGATTTGTCGTACCAAAGAACATCATTTCTCATAATTTCAGTATTTTTTGAGAGGAAAAATATTTTCCGACAAATATGTACCTGAACTATAGTATAGAAAATATTACATTTTTTGAAATTCTCCAAGAATATATTTTCGGCCTATCTTCCTCTAAACATGTTTGATTAGATGAAATTTCGTCCAAAATCGATGGGCGACTTTGCTATTGCCCTAACTATTATTTTTTGAGTCAATATGGATATTTGATTTTACCACTCTTTATTGAATACTCCAAGTCTGACGCACTCTACTTCTGAATCGCATCATTGTAGTTCACTCCTGATTTTTCCCTTCATAGATTGGACCTTTGTCAGTACTTTACTAGAAAATTAAATGAATATTTTCATTATTTTGGTCTGTGCGATTTTTAATATGAAGGCATGTTTTCTTTTGATTAAAATCCTCTGCTAAAATTTGAAACATTTATCTCATCGAAAAATGGACAACACCAGTCGATTTGTCGTACCAAAGAACCCCATTTCTCATAATTTCAGTATTTTTTGAGAGGAAAAATATTTTCCGACAAATATGTACCTGAACTATAGTATAGAAAATATTACATTTTTTGAAATTCTCCAAGAATATATTTTCGGCCTATCTTCCTCTAAACATGTTTGATTAGATGAAATTTCGTCCAAAATCGATGGGCGACTTTGCTATTGCCCTAACTATTATTTTTTGAGTCAATATGGATATTTGATTTTACCACTCTTTATTGAATACTCCAAGTCTGACGCACTCTACTTCTGAATCGTATCATTGTAGTTCACTCCTGATTTTTCCCTTCATAGATTGGACCTTTGTCAGTACTTTACTAGAAAATTAAATGAATATTTTCATTATTTTGGTCTGTGCGATTTTTAATATGAAGGCATGTTTTCTTTTGATTAAAATCCTCTGCTAAAATTTGAAACATTTATCTCATCGAAAAATGGACAACACCAGTCGATTTGTCGTACCAAAGAACCCCATTTCTCATAATTTCAGTATTTTTTGAGAGGAAAAATATTTTCCGACAAATATGTATAGAATATGTATAGAAAATATTACATTTTTTGCAATCCTCCAAAAATATATTTTTGGCCTATCTTCCTCTAAACATGTTTGATTAGATGAAATTTCGTCCAAAATCGATGGGTGACTTTGTTATTGCCCTAACTCTATTATTTTTTGAGGCAATATGGATATTTGATTTTACCACTCTTTATTGAATACTCCAAGTCTGACGCACTCTACTTCTGAATCGCATCATTGTAGTTCACTCCTGATTTTTCCCTTCATAGATTGGACCTTTGTCAGTACTTTACTAGAAAATTAAATGAATATTTTCATTATTTTGGTCTGTGCGATTTTTAATATGAAGGCATGTTTTCTTTTGATTAAAATCCTCTGCTAAAATTTGAAACATTTATCTCATCGAAAAATGGACAACACCAGTCGATTTGTCGTACCAAAGAACATCATTTCTCATAATTTCAGTATTTTTTGAGAGGAAAAATATTTTCCGACAAATATGTATCTGAACTATAGTATAGAAAATATTACATTTTTTGCAATTCTCCTAAAATATATTTTTGGCCTATCTTCCTCTCTAAACATGTTTGATTAGATGAAATTTCGTCCAAAATCGATGGGTGACTTTGTTATTGCCCCAACTCTATTATTTTTTGAGTCAATATGGATATTTGATTTTACCACTCTTTATTGAATACTCCAAGTCTGACGCACTCTACTTCTGAATCGCATCATAGTAGTTCACTCCTGATTTTTCCCTTCATAGATTGGACCTTTGTCAGTACTTTACTAGAAAATTAAATGAATATTTTCATTATTTTGGTCTGTGCGATTTTTAATATGAAGGCATGTTTTCTTTTGATTAAAATCCTCTGCTAAAATTTGAAACATTTATCTCATCGAAAAATGGGCAACACCAGTCGATTTGTCGTACCAAAGAACATCATTTCTCATAATTTCAGTATTTTTTGAGAGGAAAAATATTTTCCGACAAATATGTACCTGAACTATAGTATAGAAAATATTACATTTTTTGCAATTCTCCAAAAATATATTTTTGGTCTATCTCCCTCTCTAAACATGTATGATTAGATGAAATTTCGTCCAAAATCGATGGGTGACTTTGTTATTGCCCTAACTCTATTATTTTTTGAGTCAATATGGATATTTGATTTTACCACTCTTTATTGAATACTGCAAGTTTGACGCACTCTACTTTTGAATTGCATCATTGTTGTTCACTCCTGATTTTTCCCTTCATAGATTGGACCTTTGTCAGTACTTTACTAGAAAATTAAATGAATATTTTCATTATTTTGGTCTGTGCGATTTTTAATATGAAGGCATGTTTTCTTCTGATTAAAATCCTCTGCTAAAATTTGAAACATTTATCTCATCGAAAAATGGACAACACCAGTCGATTTGTCGTACCAAAGAACCCCATTTCTCATAATTCCAGTATTTTTTGAGAGGAACAATATTTTCCGACAAATATGTACCTGAACTATAGTATAGAAAATATTACATTTTTTGCAATTCTCCAAAAATATATTTTTGGCCTATCTTCCTCTAAACATGTTTGATTAGATGAAATTTCGTCCAAAATCGATGGGTGACTTTGTTATTGCCCTAACTCTATTATTTTTTGAGGCAATATGGATATTTGATTTTACCACTCTTTATTGAATACTCCAAGTCTGACGCACTCTACTTCTGAATCGCATCATTGTAGTTCACTCCTAATTTTTCCCTTCATAGATTGGACCTTTGTCAGTACTTTACTAGAAAATTAAATGAATATTTTCATTATTTTGGTCTGTGCGATTTTTAATATGAAGGCATGTTTTCTTTTGATTAAAATCCTCTGCTAAAATTTGAAACATTTATCTCATCGAAAAATGGACAAAACCAGTCGATTTGTCGTACCAAAGAACATCATTTCTCATAATTTCAGTATTTTTTGAGAGGAAAAATATTTTCCGACAAATATGTACCTGTATATATATGTATAGAAAATATTACATTTTTTGCAATTCTCCTAAAATATATTTTTGGCCTATCTTCCTCTCTAAACATGTTTGATTAGATGAAATTTCGTCCAAAATCGATGGGTGACTTTGTTATTGCCCCAACTCTATTATTTTTTGAGTCAATATGGATATTTGATTTTACCACTCTTTATTGAATACTCCAAGTCTGACGCACTCTACTTCTGAATCGCATCATTGTAGTTCACTCCTGATTTTTGCCTTCATAGATTGGACCTTTGTCAGTACATTACTAGAAAATTAAATGAATATTTTCATTATTTTGGTCTGTGCGATTTTTAAGATGAAGGCATGTTTTCTTTTGATTAAAATGCTCTGCTAAAATTTGAAACATTTATCTCATCGAAAAATGGACAACACCAGTCGATTTGTCGTACCAAAGAACATCATTTCTCATAATTTCAGTATTTTTTGAGAGGAAAAATATTTTCCGACAAATATGTACCTGAACTATAGTATAGAAAATATTACATTTTTTGCAATTCTCCAAAAATATATTTTTGGCCTATCTTCCTCTAAACATGTTTAATTAGATGAAATTTCGTCCAAAATCGATGGGTGACTTTGTTATTGCCCTAACTCTATTATTTTTTGAGTCAATATGGATATTTGATTTTACCACTCTTTATTGAATACTCCAAGTCTGACGCATTCAACTTCTGAATCGCATCATTGTAGTTCACTCCTGATTTTTCCCATCATAGATTGGACCTTTGTCAGTACTTTACTAGAAAATTAAATGAATATTTTCATTATTTTGGTCTGTGCGATTTTTAATATGAAGGCATGTTTTCTTTTGATTAAAATCCTCTGCTAAAATTTGAAACATTTATCTCATCGAAAAATGGGCAACACCAGTCGATTTGTCGTACCAAAGAACATCATTTCTCATAATTTCAGTATTTTTTGAGAGGAAAAATATTTTCCGACAAATATGTACCTGAACTATAGTATAGAAAATATTACATTTTTTGCAATTCTCCAAAAATATATTTTTGGTCTATCTTCCTCTCTAAACATGTATGATTAGATGAAATTTCGTCCAAAATCGATGGGTGACTTTGTTATTGCCCTAACTCTATTATTTTTTGAGTCAATATGGATATTTGATTTTACCACTCTTCATTGAATACTGCAAGTTTGACGCACTCTACTTTTGAATTGCATCATTGTTGTTCACTCCTGATTTTTCCCTTCATAGATTGGACCTTTGTCAGTACTTTACTAGAAAATTAAATGAATATTTTCATTATTTTGGTCTGTGCGATTTTTAATATGAAGGCATGTTTTCTTCTGATTAAAATCCTCTGCTAAAATTTGAAACATTTATCTCATCGAAAAATGGACAACACCAGTCGATTTGTCGTACCAAAGAACCCCATTTCTCATAATTCCAGTATTTTTTGAGAGGAACAATATTTTCCGACAAATATGTACCTGAACTATAGTATAGAAAATATTACATTTTTTGCAATTCTCCAAAAATATATTTTTGGCCTATCTTCCTCTAAACATGTTTAATTAGATGAAATTTCGTCCAAAATCGATGGGTGACTTTGTTCTTGCCCTAACTCTATTATTTTTTGAGTCAATATGGATATTTGATTTTACCACTCTTTATTGAATACTCCAAGTCTGACGCACTCAACTTCTGAATCGCATCATTGTAGTTCACTCCTGATTTTTCCCATCATAGATTGGACCTTTGTCAGTACTTTACTAGAAAATTAAATGAATATTTTCATTATTTTGGTCTGTGCGATTTTTAATATGAAGGCATGTTTTCTTTTGATTAAAATCCTCTGCTAAAATTTGAAACATTTATCTCATCGAAAAATGGACAAAACCAGTCGATTTGTCGTACCAAAGAACATCATTTCTCATAATTTCAGTATTTTTTGAGAGGAAAAATATTTTCCGACAAATATGTACCTGTATATATATGTATAGAAAATATTACATTTTTTGCAATTCTCCTAAAATATATTTTTGGCCTATCTTCCTCTCTAAACATGTTTGATTAGATGAAATTTCGTCCAAAATCGATGGGTGACTTTGTTATTGCTCCAACTCTATTATTTTTTGAGTCAATATGGATATTTGATTTTACCACTCTTTATTGAATACTCCAAGTCTGACGCACTCTACTTCTGAATCGCATCATTGTAGTTCACTCCTGATTTTTGCCTTCATAGATTGGACCTTTGTCAGTACTTTACTAGAAAATTAAATGAATATTTTCATTATTTTGGTCTGTGCGATTTTTAAGATGAAGGCATGTTTTCTTTTGATTAAAATCCTCTGCTAAAATTTGAAACATTTATCTCATCGAAAAATGGACAACACCAGTCGATTTGTCGTACCAAAGAACATCCTTTCTCATAAGTTCAGTATTTTTTGAGAGGAAAAATATTTTCCGACAAATATGTACCTGAACTATAGTATAGAAAATATTACATTTTTTGCAATTCTCCAAAAATATATTTTTGGCCTATCTTCCTCTAAACATGTTTAATTAGATGAAATTTCGTCCAAAATCGATGGGTGACTTTGTTATTGCCCTAACTCTATTATTTTTTGAGTCAATATGGATATTTGATTTTACCACTCTTTATTGAATACTCCAAGTCTGACGCACTCAACTTCTGAATCGCATCATTGTAGTTCACTCCTGATTTTTCCCATCATAGATTGGACCTTTGTCAGTACTTTACTAGAAAATTAAATGAATATTTTCATTATTTTGGTCTGTGCGATTTTTTATATGAAGGCATGTTTTCTTTTGATTAAAATCCTCTGCTAAAATTTGAAACATTTATCTCATCGAAAAATGGGCAACACCAGTCGATTTGTCGTACCAAAGAACCCCATTTCTCATAATTTTAGTATTTTTTGAGAGGAAAAATATTTTCCGACAAATATGTACCTGAGAACTATAGTATAGAAAATATTACATTTTTTGCAATTCTCCAAAAATATATTTTTGGCCTATCTTCCTCTCTAAACATGTATGATTAGATGAAATTTTGTCCAAAATCGATGGGTGACTTTGTTATTGCCCTAACTCTATTATTTTTTGAGTCAATATGGATATTTGATTTTACCACTCTTTATTGAATACTGCAAGTTTGACGCACTCTACTTCTGAATCGCATCATTGTAGTTCACTCCTGATTTTTCCCTTCATAGATTGGACCTTTGTCAGTACTTTACTAGAAAATTAAATGAATATTTTCATTATTTTGGTCTGTGCTATTTTTAATATGAAGGCATGTTTTCTTCTGATTAAAATCCTCTGCTAAAATTTGAAACATTTATCTCATCGAAAAATGGACAACACCAGTCGATTTGTCGTACCAAAGAACCCCAATTCTCATAATTCCAGTATTTTTTGAGAGGAAAAATATTTTCCGACAAATATGTACCTGAACTAGTATAGAAAATATTACATTTTTTGCAATTCTCCAAAAATATATTTTTGGCCTATCTTCCTCTAAACATGTTTGATTAGATGAAATTTCGTCCAAAATCGATGGGCGACTTTGGTATTGCCCTAACTATTATCTTTTGAGTCAATATGGATATTTGATTTTACCACTCTTTATTGAATACTCCAAGTCTGACGCACTCTACTTCTGAATCGCATCATTGTAGTTCTCTCCTGATTTTTCCCTTCATAGATTGGACCTTTGTCAGTACTTTACTAGAAAATTGAATGAATATTTTCATTATTTTGGTCTGTGCGATTTTTAATATGAAGGCATGTTTTCTTTTGATTAAAATCCTCTGTTAAAATTTGAAACATTTATCTCATCGAAAAATGGACAACACCAGTAGATTTGTCGTACCAAAGAACATCATTTCTCATAATTTCAGTATTTTTTGAGAGGAAAAATAATTTCCGACAAATATGTACCTGAACTATAGTATAGAAAATAATACATTTTTTACAATTCTCCAAAAATATATTTTTGGTCTATCTCCCTCTCTAAACATGTATGATTAGATGAAATTTCGTCCAAAATCGATGGGTGACTTTGTTATTGCCCTAACTCTATTATTTTTTGAGTCAATATGGATATTTGATTTTACCACTCTTTATTGAATACTGCAAGTTTGACGCACTCTACTTTTGAATTGCATCATTGTTGTTCACTCCTGATTTTTCCCTTCATAGATTGGACCTTTGTCAGTACTTTACTAGAAAATTAAATGAATATTTTCATTATTTTGGTCTGTGCGATTTTTAATATGAAGGCATGTTTTCTTCTGATTAAAATCCTCTGCTAAAATTTGAAACATTTATCTCATCGAAAAATGGACAACACCAGTCGATTTGTCGTACCAAAGAACCCCATTTCTCATAATTCCAGTATTTTTTGAGAGGAACAATATTTTCCGACAAATATGTACCTGAACTATAGTATAGAAAATATTACATTTTTTGCAATTCTCCAAAAATATATTTTTGGCCTATCTTCCTCTAAACATGTTTGATTAGATGAAATTTCGTCCAAAATCGATGGGTGACTTTGTTATTGCCCTAACTCTATTATTTTTTGAGGCAATATGGATATTTGATTTTACCACTCTTTATTGAATACTCCAAGTCTGACGCACTCTACTTCTGAATCGCATCATTGTAGTTCACTCCTAATTTTTCCCTTCATAGATTGGACCTTTGTCAGTACTTTACTAGAAAATTAAATGAATATTTTCATTATTTTGGTCTGTGCGATTTTTAATATGAAGGCATGTTTTCTTTTGATTAAAATCCTCTGCTAAAATTTGAAACATTTATCTCATCGAAAAATGGACAAAACCAGTCGATTTGTCGTACCAAAGAACATCATTTCTCATAATTTCAGTATTTTTTGAGAGGAAAAATATTTTCCGACAAATATGTACCTGTATATATATGTATAGAAAATATTACATTTTTTGCAATTCTCCTAAAATATATTTTTGGCCTATCTTCCTCTCTAAACATGTTTGATTAGATGAAATTTCGTCCAAAATCGATGGGTGACTTTGTTATTGCCCCAACTCTATTATTTTTTGAGTCAATATGGATATTTGATTTTACCACTCTTTATTGAATACTCCAAGTCTGACGCACTCTACTTCTGAATCGCATCATTGTAGTTCACTCCTGATTTTTGCCTTCATAGATTGGACCTTTGTCAGTACATTACTAGAAAATTAAATGAATATTTTCATTATTTTGGTCTGTGCGATTTTTAAGATGAAGGCATGTTTTCTTTTGATTAAAATGCTCTGCTAAAATTTGAAACATTTATCTCATCGAAAAATGGACAACACCAGTCGATTTGTCGTACCAAAGAACATCATTTCTCATAATTTCAGTATTTTTTGAGAGGAAAAATATTTTCCGACAAATATGTACCTGAACTATAGTATAGAAAATATTACATTTTTTGCAATTCTCCAAAAATATATTTTTGGCCTATCTTCCTCTAAACATGTTTAATTAGATGAAATTTCGTCCAAAATCGATGGGTGACTTTGTTATTGCCCTAACTCTATTATTTTTTGAGTCAATATGGATATTTGATTTTACCACTCTTTATTGAATACTCCAAGTCTGACGCATTCAACTTCTGAATCGCATCATTGTAGTTCACTCCTGATTTTTCCCATCATAGATTGGACCTTTGTCAGTACTTTACTAGAAAATTAAATGAATATTTTCATTATTTTGGTCTGTGCGATTTTTAATATGAAGGCATGTTTTCTTTTGATTAAAATCCTCTGCTAAAATTTGAAACATTTATCTCATCGAAAAATGGGCAACACCAGTCGATTTGTCGTACCAAAGAACATCATTTCTCATAATTTCAGTATTTTTTGAGAGGAAAAATATTTTCCGACAAATATGTACCTGAACTATAGTATAGAAAATATTACATTTTTTGCAATTCTCCTAAAATATATTTTTGGCCTATCTTCCTCTCTAAACATGTATGATTAGATGAAATTTCGTCCAAAATCGATGGGTGACTTTGTTATTGCCCTAACTCTATTATTTTTTGAGTCAATATGGATATTTGATTTTACCACTCTTCATTGAATACTGCAAGTTTGACGCACTCTACTTTTGAATTGCATCATTGTTGTTCACTCCTGATTTTTCCCTTCATAGATTGGACCTTTGTCAGTACTTTACTAGAAAATTAAATGAATATTTTCATTATTTTGGTCTGTGCGATTTTTAATATGAAGGCATGTTTTCTTCTGATTAAAATCCTCTGCTAAAATTTGAAACATTTATCTCATCGAAAAATGGACAACACCAGTCGATTTGTCGTACCAAAGAACCCCATTTCTCATAATTCCAGTATTTTTTGAGAGGAACAATATTTTCCGACAAATATGTACCTGAACTATAGTATAGAAAATATTACATTTTTTGCAATTCTCCAAAAATATATTTTTGGCCTATCTTCCTCTAAACATATTTGATTAGATGAAATTTCGTCCAAAATCGATGGGTGACTTTGTTATTGCCCTAACTCTATTATTTTTTGAGGCAATATGGATATTTGATTTTACCACTCTTTATTGAATACTCCAAGTCTGACGCACTCTACTTCTGAATCGCATCATTGTAGTTCACTCCTGATTTTTCCCTTCATAGATTGGACCTTTGTCAGTACTTTACTAGAAAATTAAATGAATATTTTCATTATTTTGGTCTGTGCGATTTTTAATATGAAGGCATGTTTTCTTTTGATTAAAATCCTCTGCTAAAATTTGAAACATTTATCTCATCGAAAAATGGACAAAACCAGTCGATTTGTCGTACCAAAGAACATCATTTCTCATAATTTCAGTATTTTTTGAGAGGAAAAATATTTTCCGACAAATATGTACCTGTATATATATGTATAGAAAATATTACATTTTTTGCAATTCTCCTAAAATATATTTTTGGCCTATCTTCCTCTCTAAACATGTTTGATTAGATGAAATTTCGTCCAAAATCGATGGGTGACTTTGTTATTGCTCCAACTCTATTATTTTTTGAGTCAATATGGATATTTGATTTTACCACTCTTTATTGAATACTCCAAGTCTGACGCACTCTACTTCTGAATCGCATCATTGTAGTTCACTCCTGATTTTTGCCTTCATAGATTGGACCTTTGTCAGTACTTTACTAGAAAATTAAATGAATATTTTCATTATTTTGGTCTGTGCGATTTTTAAGATGAAGGCATGTTTTCTTTTGATTAAAATCCTCTGCTAAAATTTGAAACATTTATCTCATCGAAAAATGGACAACACCAGTCGATTTGTCGTACCAAAGAACATCATTTCTCATAATTTCAGTATTTTTTGAGAGGAAAAATATTTTCCGACAAATATGTACCTGAACTATAGTATAGAAAATATTACATTTTTTGCAATTCTCCAAAAATATATTTTTGGCCTATCTTCCTCTAAACATGTTTAATTAGATGAAATTTCGTCCAAAATCGATGGGTGACTTTGTTCTTGCCCTAACTCTATTATTTTTTGAGTCAATATGGATATTTGATTTTACCACTCTTTATTGAATACTCCAAGTCTGACGCACTCAACTTCTGAATCGCATCATTGTAGTTCACTCCTGATTTTTCCCATCATAGATTGGACCTTTGTCAGTACTTTACTAGAAAATTAAATGAATATTTTCATTATTTTGGTCTGTGCGATTTTTAATATGAAGGCATGTTTTCTTTTGATTAAAATCCTCTGCTAAAATTTGAAACATTTATCTCATCGAAAAATGGACAAAACCAGTCGATTTGTCGTACCAAAGAACATCATTTCTCATAATTTCAGTATTTTTTGAGAGGAAAAATATTTTCCGACAAATATGTACCTGTATATATATGTATAGAAAATATTACATTTTTTGCAATTCTCCTAAAATATATTTTTGGCCTATCTTCCTCTCTAAACATGTTTGATTAGATGAAATTTCGTCCAAAATCGATGGGTGACTTTGTTATTGCTCCAACTCTATTATTTTTTGAGTCAATATGGATATTTGATTTTACCACTCTTTATTGAATACTCCAAGTCTGACGCACTCTACTTCTGAATCGCATCATTGTAGTTCACTCCTGATTTTTGCCTTCATAGATTGGACCTTTGTCAGTACTTTACTAGAAAATTAAATGAATATTTTCATTATTTTGGTCTGTGCGATTTTTAAGATGAAGGCATGTTTTCTTTTGATTAAAATCCTCTGCTAAAATTTGAAACATTTATCTCATCGAAAAATGGACAACACCAGTCGATTTGTCGTACCAAAGAACATCCTTTCTCATAAGTTCAGTATTTTTTGAGAGGAAAAATATTTTCCGACAAATATGTACCTGAACTATAGTATAGAAAATATTACATTTTTTGCAATTCTCCAAAAATATATTTTTGGCCTATCTTCCTCTAAACATGTTTAATTAGATGAAATTTCGTCCAAAATCGATGGGTGACTTTGTTATTGCCCTAACTCTATTATTTTTTGAGTCAATATGGATATTTGATTTTACCGCTCTTTATTGAATACTCCAAGTCTGACGCACTCAACTTCTGAATCGCATCATTGTAGTTCACTCCTGATTTTTCCCATCATAGATTGGACCTTTGTCAGTACTTTACTAGAAAATTAAATGAATATTTTCATTATTTTGGTCTGTGCGATTTTTTATATGAAGGCATGTTTTCTTTTGATTAAAATCCTCTGCTAAAATTTGAAACATTTATCTCATCGAAAAATGGGCAACACCAGTCGATTTGTCGTACCAAAGAACCCCATTTCTCATAATTTTAGTATTTTTTGAGAGGAAAAATATTTTCCGACAAATATGTACCTGAGAACTATAGTATAGAAAATATTACATTTTTTGCAATTCTCCAAAAATATATTTTTGGCCTATCTTCCTCTCTAAACATGTATGATTAGATGAAATTTTGTCCAAAATCGATGGGTGACTTTGTTATTGCCCTAACTCTATTATTTTTTGAGTCAATATGGATATTTGATTTTACCACTCTTTATTGAATACTGCAAGTTTGACGCACTCTACTTCTGAATCGCATCATTGTAGTTCACTCCTGATTTTTCCCTTCATAGATTGGACCTTTGTCAGTACTTTACTAGAAAATTAAATGAATATTTTCATTATTTTGGTCTGTGCGATTTTTAATATGAAGGCATGTTTTCTTCTGATTAAAATCCTCTGCTAAAATTTGAAACATTTATCTCATCGAAAAATGGACAACACCAGTCGATTTGTCGTACCAAAGAACCCCAATTCTCATAATTCCAGTATTTTTTGAGAGGAAAAATATTTTCCGACAAATATGTACCTGAACTAGTATAGAAAATATTACATTTTTTGCAATTCTCCAAAAATATATTTTTGGCCTATCTTCCTCTAAACATGTTTGATTAGATGAAATTTCGTCCAAAATCGATGGGCGACTTTGGTATTGCCCTAACTATTATCTTTTGAGTCAATATGGATATTTGATTTTACCACTCTTTATTGAATACTCCAAGTCTGACGCACTCTACTTCTGAATCGCATCATTGTAGTTCTCTCCTGATTTTTCCCTTCATAGATTGGACCTTTGTCAGTACTTTACTAGAAAATTGAATGAATATTTTCATTATTTTGGTCTGTGCGATTTTTAATATGAAGGCATGTTTTCTTTTGATTAAAATCCTCTGTTAAAATTTGAAACATTTATCTCATCGAAAAATGGACAACACCAGTAGATTTGTCGTACCAAAGAACATCATTTCTCATAATTTCAGTATTTTTTGAGAGGAAAAATAATTTCCGACAAATATGTACCTGAACTATAGTATAGAAAATAATACATTTTTTACAATTCTCCAAAAATATATTTTTGGCCTATCTTCCTCTCTAAACATGTTTGATTAGATGAAATTTCGTCCAAAATCGATAGGCGACTTTGTTATTGCCCTAACTATTATTTTTTGAGTCAATATGGATATTTGATTTTACCACTCTTTATTGAATACTCCAAGTCTGACGCACTCTACTTCTGAATCGCATCATTGTAGTTCACTCCTGATTTTTCCCTTCATAGATTGGACCTTTGTCAGTACTTTACTAGAAAATTGAATGAATATTTTCATTATTTTGGTCTGTGCGATTTTTAATATGAAGGCATGTTTTCTTCTGATTAAAATCCTCTGCTAAAATTTGAAACATTTATCTCATCGAAAAATGGACAACACCAGTCGATTTGTCGTACCAAAGAACCCCATTTCTCAGAATTCCAGTATTTTTTGAGAGGAACAATATTTTCCGACAAATATGTACCTGAACTATAGTATAGAAAATATTACATTTTTTGCAATTCTCCAAAAATATATTTTTGGCCTATCTTCTTCTAAACATGTTTGATTAGATGAAATTTCGTCCAAAATCGATGGGTGACTTTGTTATTGCCCTAACTCTATTATTTTTTGAGGCAATATGGATATTTGATTTTACCAATCTTTATTGAATACTCCAAGTCTGACGCACTCTACTTCTGAATCGCATCATTGTAGTTCACTCCTGATTTTTCCCTTCATAGATTGGACTTTTGTCAGTACTTAACTAGAAAATTAAATGAATATTTTCATTATTTTGGTCTGTGCGATTTTTAATATGAAGGCATGTTTTCTTTTGATTAAAATCCTCTGCTAAAATTTGAAACATTTATCTCATCGAAAAATGGACAACACCAGTCGATTTGTCGTACCAAAGAACATCATTTCTCATAATTTCAGTATTTTTTGAGAGGAAAAATATTTTCCGACAAATATGTACCTGAACTATAGTATAGAAAATATTACATTTTTTGAAATTCTCCAAGAATATATTTTCGGCCTATCTTCCTCTAAACATGTTTGATTAGATGAAATTTCGTCCAAAATCGATGGGCGACTTTGCTATTGCCCTAACTATTATTTTTTGAGTCAATATGGATATTTGATTTTACCACTCTTTATTGAATACTCCAAGTCTGACGCACTCTACTTCTGAATCGCATCATTGTAGTTCACTCCTGATTTTTCCCTTCATAGATTGGACCTTTGTCAGTACTTTACTAGAAAATTAAATGAATATTTTCATTATTTTGGTCTGTGCGATTTTTAATATGAAGGCATGTTTTCTTTTGATTAAAATCCTCTGCTAAAATTTGAAACATTTATCTCATCGAAAAATGGACAACACCAGTCGATTTGTCGTACCAAAGAACCCCATTTCTCATAATTTCAGTATTTTTTGAGAGGAAAAATATTTTCCGACAAATATGTACCTGAACTATAGTATAGAAAATATTACATTTTTTGCAATCCTCCAAAAATATATTTTTGGCCTATCTTCCTCTAAACATGTTTGATTAGATGAAATTTCGTCCAAAATCGATGGGCGACTTTGCTATTGCCCTAACTATTATTTTTTGAGTCAATATGGATATTTGATTTTACCACTCTTTATTGAATACTCCAAGTCTGACGCACTCTACTTCTGAATCGCATAATTGTAGTTCACTCCTGATTTTTCCCTTCATAGATTGGACCTTTGTCAGTACTTTACTAGAAAATTAAATGAATATTTTCATTATTTTGGTCTGTGCGATTTTTAATATGAAGGCATGTTTTCTTCTGATTAAAATCCTCTGCTAAAATTTGAAACATTTATCTCATCGAAAAATGGACAACACCAGTCGATTTGTCGTACCAAAGAACCCCATTTCTCATAATTCCAGTATTTTTTGAGAGGAACAATATTTTCCGACAAATATGTACCTGAACTATAGTATAGAAAATATTACATTTTTTGCAATTCTCCAAAAATATATTTTTGGCCTATCTTCCTCTAAACATGTTTGATTAGATGAAATTTCGTCCAAAATCGAAGGGTGACTTTGTTATTGCCCTAACTCTATTATTTTTTGAGGCAATATGGATATTTGATTTTACCACTCTTTATTGAATACTCCAAGTCTGACGCACTCTACTTCTGAATCGCATCATTGTAGTTCACTCCTGATTTTTCCCTTCATAGATTGGACCTTTGTCAGTACTTTACTAGAAAATTAAATGAATATTTTCATTATTTTGGTCTGTGCGATTTTTAATATGAAGGCATGTTTTCTTTTGATTAAAATCCTCTGCTAAAATTTGAAACATTTATCTCATCGAAAAATGGACAACACCAGTCGATTTGTCGTACCAAAGAACATCATTTCTCATAATTTCAGTATTTTTTGAGAGGAAAAATATTTTCCGACAAATATGTATCTGAACTATAGTATAGAAGATATTACATTTTTTGCAATTCTCCTAAAATATATTTTTGGCCTATCTTCCTCTCTAAACATGTTTGATTAGATGAAATTTCGTCCAAAATCGATGGGTGACTTTGTTATTGCCCCAACTCTATTATTTTTTGAGTCAATATGGATATTTGATTTTACCACTCTTTATTGAATACTCCAAGTCTGACGCACTCTACTTCTGAATCGCATCATAGTAGTTCACTCCTGATTTTTCCCTTCATAGATTGGACCTTTGTCAGTACTTTACTAGAAAATTAAATGAATATTTTCATTATTTTGGTCTGTGCGATTTTTAATATGAAGGCATGTTTTCTTTTGATTAAAATCCTCTGCTAAAATTTGAAACATTTATCTCATCGAAAAATGGGCAACACCAGTCGATTTGTCGTACCAAAGAACATCATTTCTCATAATTTCAGTATTTTTTGAGAGGAAAAATATTTTCCGACAAATATGTACCTGAACTATAGTATAGAAAATATTACATTTTTTGCAATTCTCCAAAAATATATTTTTGGTCTATCTCCCTCTCTAAACATGTATGATTAGATGAAATTTCGTCCAAAATCGATGGGTGACTTTGTTATTGCCCTAACTCTATTATTTTTTGAGTCAATATGGATATTTGATTTTACCACTCTTTATTGAATACTGCAAGTTTGACGCACTCTACTTTTGAATTGCATCATTGTTGTTCACTCCTGATTTTTCCCTTCATAGATTGGACCTTTGTCAGTACTTTACTAGAAAATTAAATGAATATTTTCATTATTTTGGTCTGTGCGATTTTTAATATGAAGGCATGTTTTCTTCTGATTAAAATCCTCTGCTAAAATTTGAAACATTTATCTCATCGAAAAATGGACAACACCAGTCGATTTGTCGTACCAAAGAACCCCATTTCTCATAATTCCAGTATTTTTTGAGAGGAACAATATTTTCCGACAAATATGTACCTGAACTATAGTATAGAAAATATTACATTTTTTGCAATTCTCCAAAAATATATTTTTGGCCTATCTTCCTCTAAACATGTTTGATTAGATGAAATTTCGTCCAAAATCGATGGGTGACTTTGTTATTGCCCTAACTCTATTATTTTTTGAGGCAATATGGATATTTGATTTTACCACTCTTTATTGAATACTCCAAGTCTGACGCACTCTACTTCTGAATCGCATCATTGTAGTTCACTCCTAATTTTTCCCTTCATAGATTGGACCTTTGTCAGTACTTTACTAGAAAATTAAATGAATATTTTCATTATTTTGGTCTGTGCGATTTTTAATATGAAGGCATGTTTTCTTCTGATTAAAATCCTCTGCTAAAATTTGAAACATTTATCTCATCGAAAAATGGACAACACCAGTCGATTTGTCGTACCAAAGAACCCCATTTCTCAGAATTCCAGTATTTTTTGAGAGGAACAATATTTTCCGACAAATATGTACCTGAACTATAGTATAGAAAATATTACATTTTTTGCAATTCTCCAAAAATATATTTTTGGCCTATCTTCTTCTAAACATGTTTGATTAGATGAAATTTCGTCCAAAATCGATGGGTGACTTTGTTATTGCCCTAACTCTATTATTTTTTGAGGCAATATGGATATTTGATTTTACCAATCTTTATTGAATACTCCAAGTCTGACGCACTCTACTTCTGAATCGCATCATTGTAGTTCACTCCTGATTTTTCCCTTCATAGATTGGACTTTTGTCAGTACTTAACTAGAAAATTAAATGAATATTTTCATTATTTTGGTCTGTGCGATTTTTAATATGAAGGCATGTTTTCTTTTGATTAAAATCCTCTGCTAAAATTTGAAACATTTATCTCATCGAAAAATGGACAACACCAGTCGATTTGTCGTACCAAAGAACATCATTTCTCATAATTTCAGTATTTTTTGAGAGGAAAAATATTTTCCGACAAATATGTACCTGAACTATAGTATAGAAAATATTACATTTTTTGAAATTCTCCAAGAATATATTTTCGGCCTATCTTCCTCTAAACATGTTTGATTAGATGAAATTTCGTCCAAAATCGATGGGCGACTTTGCTATTGCCCTAACTATTATTTTTTGAGTCAATATGGATATTTGATTTTACCACTCTTTATTGAATACTCCAAGTCT
Organism: Galeruca laticollis; assembly: GCA_963921935.1. Lineage (NCBI taxonomy): Eukaryota > Metazoa > Arthropoda > Insecta > Coleoptera > Chrysomelidae > Galeruca > Galeruca laticollis. The sequence goes on from OY998185.1 coordinate 45,021,931, forward strand.
GACGCACTCTACTTCTGAATCGCATCATTGTAGTTCACTCCTGATTTTTCCCTTCATAGATTGGACCTTTGTCAGTACTTTACTAGAAAATTAAATGAATATTTTCATTATTTTGGTCTGTGCGATTTTTAATATGGAGGCATGTTTTCTTTTGATTAAAATCCTCTGCTAAAATTTGAAACATTTATCTCATCGAAAAATGGACAACACCAGTCGATTTGTCGTACCAAAGAACCCCATTTCTCATAATTTCAGTATTTTTTGAGAGGAAAAATATTTTCCGACAAATATGTACCTGAACTATAGTATAGAAAATATTACATTTTTTGCAATCCTCCAAAAATATATTTTTGGCCTATCTCCCTCTAAACATGTTTGATTAGATGAAATTTCGTCCAAAATCGATGGGCGACTTTGCTATTGCCCTAACTATTATTTTTTGAGTCAATATGGATATTTGATTTTACCACTCTTTATTGAATACTCCAAGTCTGACGCACTCTACTTCTGAATCGCATAATTGTAGTTCACTCCTGATTTTTCCCTTCATAGATTGGACCTTTGTCAGTACTTTACTAGAAAATTAAATGAATATTTTCATTATTTTGGTCTGTGCGATTTTTAATATGAAGGCATGTTTTCTTCTGATTAAAATCCTCTGCTAAAATTTGAAACATTTATCTCATCGAAAAATGGACAACACCAGTCGATTTGTCGTACCAAAGAACCCCATTTCTCATAATTCCAGTATTTTTTGAGAGGAACAATATTTTCCGACAAATATGTACCTGAACTATAGTATAGAAAATATTACATTTTTTGCAATTCTCCAAAAATATATTTTTGGCCTATCTTCCTCTAAACATGTTTGATTAGATGAAATTTCGTCCAAAATCGAAGGGTGACTTTGTTATTGCCCTAACTCTATTATTTTTTGAGGCAATATGGATATTTGATTTTACCACTCTTTATTGAATACTCCAAGTCTGACGCACTCTACTTCTGAATCGCATCATTGTAGTTCACTCCTGATTTTTCCCTTCATAGATTGGACCTTTATCAGTACTTTACTAGAAAATTAAATGAATATTTTCATTATTTTGGTCTGTGCGATTTTTAATATGAAGGCATGTTTTCTTTTGATTAAAATCCTCTGCTAAAATTTGAAACATTTATCTCATCGAAAAATGGACAACACCAGTCGATTTGTCGTACCAAAGAACATCATTTCTCATAATTTCAGTATTTTTTGAGAGGAAAAATATTTTCCGACAAATATGTATCTGAACTATAGTATAGAAAATATTACATTTTTTGCAATTCTCCTAAAATATATTTTTGGCCTATCTTCCTCTCTAAACATGTTTGATTAGATGAAATTTCGTCCAAAATCGATGGGTGACTTTGTTATTGCCCCAACTCTATTATTTTTTGAGTCAATATGGATATTTGATTTTACCACTCTTTATTGAATACTCCAAGTCTGACGCACTCTACTTCTGAATCGCATCATAGTAGTTCACTCCTGATTTTTCCCTTCATAGATTGGACCTTTGTCAGTACTTTACTAGAAAATTAAATGAATATTTTCATTATTTTGGTCTGTGCGATTTTTAATATGAAGGCATGTTTTCTTTTGATTAAAATCCTCTGCTAAAATTTGAAACATTTATCTCATCGAAAAATGGGCAACACCAGTCGATTTGTCGTACCAAAGAACATCATTTCTCATAATTTCAGTATTTTTTGAGAGGAAAAATATTTTCCGACAAATATGTACCTGAACTATAGTATAGAAAATATTACATATTTTGCAATTCTCCAAAAATATATTTTTGGTCTATCTCCCTCTCTAAACATGTATGATTAGATGAAATTTCGTCCAAAATCGATGGGTGACTTTGTTATTGCCCTAACTCTATTATTTTTTGAGTCAATATGGATATTTGATTTTACCACTCTTTATTGAATACTGCAAGTTTGACGCACTCTACTTTTGAATTGCATCATTGTTGTTCACTCCTGATTTTTCCCTTCATAGATTGGACCTTTGTCAGTACTTTACTAGAAAATTAAATGAATATTTTCATTATTTTGGTCTGTGCGATTTTTAATATGAAGGCATGTTTTCTTCTGATTAAAATCCTCTGCTAAAATTTGAAACATTTATCTCATCGAAAAATGGACAACACCAGTCGATTTGTCGTACCAAAGAACCCCATTTCTCATAATTCCAGTATTTTTTGAGAGGAACAATATTTTCCGACAAATATGTACCTGAACTATAGTATAGAAAATATTACATTTTTTGCAATTCTCCAAAAATATATTTTTGGCCTATCTTCCTCTAAACATGTTTGATTAGATGAAATTTCGTCCAAAATCGATGGGTGACTTTGTTATTGCCCTAACTCTATTATTTTTTGAGGCAATATGGATATTTGATTTTACCACTCTTTATTGAATACTCCAAGTCTGACGCACTCTACTTCTGAATCGCATCATTGTAGTTCACTCCTAATTTTTCCCTTCATAGATTGGACCTTTGTCAGTACTTTACTAGAAAATTAAATGAATATTTTCATTATTTTGGTCTGTGCGATTTTTAATATGAAGGCATGTTTTCTTTTGATTAAAATCCTCTGCTAAAATTTGAAACATTTATCTCATCGAAAAATGGACAAAACCAGTCGATTTGTCGTACCAAAGAACATCATTTCTCATAATTTCAGTATTTTTTGAGAGGAAAAATATTTTCCGACAAATATGTACCTGTATATATATGTATAGAAAATATTACATTTTTTGCAATTCTCCTAAAATATATTTTTGGCCTATCTTCCTCTCTAAACATGTTTGATTAGATGAAATTTCGTCCAAAATCGATGGGTGACTTTGTTATTGCCCCAACTCTATTATTTTTTGAGTCAATATGGATATTTGATTTTACCACTCTTTATTGAATACTCCAAGTCTGACGCACTCTACTTCTGAATCGCATCATTGTAGTTCACTCCTGATTTTTGCCTTCATAGATTGGACCTTTGTCAGTACATTACTAGAAAATTAAATGAATATTTTCATTATTTTGGTCTGTGCGATTTTTAAGATGAAGGCATGTTTTCTTTTGATTAAAATGCTCTGCTAAAATTTGAAACATTTATCTCATCGAAAAATGGACAACACCAGTCGATTTGTCGTACCAAAGAACATCATTTCTCATAATTTCAGTATTTTTTGAGAGGAAAAATATTTTCCGACAAATATGTACCTGAACTATAGTATAGAAAATATTACATTTTTTGCAATTCTCCAAAAATATATTTTTGGCCTATCTTCCTCTAAACATGTTTAATTAGATGAAATTTCGTCCAAAATCGATGGGTGACTTTGTTATTGCCCTAACTCTATTATTTTTTGAGTCAATATGGATATTTGATTTTACCACTCTTTATTGAATACTCCAAGTCTGACGCATTCAACTTCTGAATCGCATCATTGTAGTTCACTCCTGATTTTTACCATCATAGATTGGACCTTTGTCAGTACTTTACTAGAAAATTAAATGAATATTTTCATTATTTTGGTCTGTGCGATTTTTAATATGAAGGCATGTTTTCTTTTGATTAAAATCCTCTGCTAAAATTTGAAACATTTATCTCATCGAAAAATGGGCAACACCAGTCGATTTGTCGTACCAAAGAACATCATTTCTCATAATTTCAGTATTTTTTGAGAGGGAAAATATTTCCCGACAAATATGTACCTGAACTATAGTATAGAAAATATTACATTTTTTGCAATTCTCCAAAAATATATTTTTGGTCTATCTTCCTCTCTAAACATGTATGATTAGATGAAATTTCGTCCAAAATCGATGGGTGACTTTGTTATTGCCCTAACTCTATTATTTTTTGAGTCAATATGGATATTTGATTTTACCACTCTTCATTGAATACTGCAAGTTTGACGCACTCTACTTTTGAATTGCATCATTGTTGTTCACTCCTGATTTTTCCCTTCATAGATTGGACCTTTGTCAGTACTTTACTAGAAAATTAAATGAATATTTTCATTATTTTGGTCTGTGCGATTTTTAATATGAAGGCATGTTTTCTTCTGATTAAAATCCTCTGCTAAAATTTGAAACATTTATCTCATCGAAAAATGGACAACACCAGTCGATTTGTCGTACCAAAGAACCCCATTTCTCATAATTCCAGTATTTTTTGAGAGGAACAATATTTTCCGACAAATATGTACCTGAACTATAGTATAGAAAATATTACATTTTTTGCAATTCTCCAAAAATATATTTTTGGCCTATCTTCCTCTAAACATATTTGATTAGATGAAATTTCGTCCAAAATCGATGGGTGACTTTGTTATTGCCCTAACTCTATTATTTTTTGAGGCAATATGGATATTTGATTTTACCACTCTTTATTGAATACTCCAAGTCTGACGCACTCTACTTCTGAATCGCATCATTGTAGTTCACTCCTGATTTTTCCCTTCATAGATTGGACCTTTGTCAGTACTTTACTAGAAAATTAAATGAATATTTTCATTATTTTGGTCTGTGCGATTTTTAATATGAAGGCATGTTTTCTTTTGATTAAAATCCTCTGCTAAAATTTGAAACATTTATCTCATCGAAAAATGGACAAAACCAGTCGATTTGTCGTACCAAAGAACATCATTTCTCATAATTTCAGTATTTTTTGAGAGGAAAAATATTTTCCGACAAATATGTACCTGTATATATATGTATAGAAAATATTACATTTTTTGCAATTCTCCTAAAATATATTTTTGGCCTATCTTCCTCTCTAAACATGTTTGATTAGATGAAATTTCGTCCAAAATCGATGGGTGACTTTGTTATTGCTCCAACTCTATTATTTTTTGAGTCAATATGGATATTTGATTTTACCACTCTTTATTGAATACTCCAAGTCTGACGCACTCTACTTCTGAATCGCATCATTGTAGTTCACTCCTGATTTTTGCCTTCATAGATTGGACCTTTGTCAGTACTTTACTAGAAAATTAAATGAATATTTTCATTATTTTGGTCTGTGCGATTTTTAAGATGAAGGCATGTTTTCTTTTGATTAAAATCCTCTGCTAAAATTTGAAACATTTATCTCATCGAAAAATGGACAACACCAGTCGATTTGTCGTACCAAAGAACATCATTTCTCATAATTTCAGTATTTTTTGAGAGGAAAAATATTTTCCGACAAATATGTACCTGAACTATAGTATAGAAAATATTACATTTTTTGCAATTCTCCAAAAATATATTTTTGGCCTATCTTCCTCTAAACATGTTTAATTAGATGAAATTTCGTCCAAAATCGATGGGTGACTTTGTTATTGCCCTAACTCTATTATTTTTTGAGTCAATATGGATATTTGATTTTACCACTCTTTATTGAATACTCCAAGTCTGACGCACTCAACTTCTGAATCGCATCATTGTAGTTCACTCCTGATTTTTCCCATCATAGATTGGACCTTTGTCAGTACTTTACTAGAAAATTAAATGAATATTTTCATTATTTTGGTCTGTGCGATTTTTTATATGAAGGCATGTTTTCTTTTGATTAAAATCCTCTGCTAAAATTTGAAACATTTATCTCATCGAAAAATGGGCAACACCAGTCGATTTGTCGTACCAAAGAACCCCATTTCTCATAATTTTAGTATTTTTTGAGAGGAAAAATATTTTCCGACAAATATGTACCTGAGAACTATAGTATAGAAAATATTACATTTTTTGCAATTCTCCAAAAATATATTTTTGGCCTATCTTCCTCTCTAAACATGTATGATTAGATGAAATTTTGTCCAAAATCGATGGGTGACTTTGTTATTGCCCTAACTCTATTATTTTTTGAGTCAATATGGATATTTGATTTTACCACTCTTTATTGAATACTGCAAGTTTGACGCACTCTACTTCTGAATCGCATCATTGTAGTTCACTCCTGATTTTTCCCTTCATAGATTGGACCTTTGTCAGTACTTTACTAGAAAATTAAATGAATATTTTCATTATTTTGGTCTGTGCGATTTTTAATATGAAGGCATGTTTTCTTCTGATTAAAATCCTCTGCTAAAATTTGAAACATTTATCTCATCGAAAAATGGATAACACCAGTCGATTTGTCGTACCAAAGAACCCCATTTCTCATAATTCCAGTATTTTTTGAGAGGAACAATATTTTCCGACAAATATGTACCTGTATAGAAAATATTACATTTTTTGCAATTCTCCAAAAATATATTTTTGGCCTATCTTCCTCTAAACATGTTTGATTAGATGAAATTTCGTCCAAAATCGATGGGTGACTTTGTTATTGCCCTAACTCTATTATTTTTTGAGGCAATATGGATATTTGATTTTACCACTCTTTATTGAATACTCCAAGTCTGACGCACTCTACTTCTGAATCGCATCATTGTAGTTCACTCCTGATTTTTCCCTTCATAGATTGGACCTTTGTCAGTACTTTACTAGAAAATTAATTGAATATTTTCATTATTTTGGTCTGTGCGATTTTTAATATGAAGGCATGTTTTCTTTTGATTAAAATCCTCTGCTAAAATTTGAAACATTTATCTCATCGAAAAATGGACAACACCAGTCGATTTGTCGTACCAAAGAACATCATTTCTCATAATTTCAGTATTTTTTGAGAGGAAAAATATTTTCCGACAAATATGTACCTGAACTATAGTATAGAAAATATTACATTTTTTGCAATTCTCCAAAAATATATTTTTGGCCTATCTTCCTCTCTAAACATGTTTGATTAGATGAAATTTCGTCCAAAATCGATGGGTGACTTTGTTATTGCCCTAACTCTATTATTTTTTGAGTCAATATGGATATTTGATTTTACCACTCTTTATTGAATACTGCAAGTTTGACGCACTCTACTTTTGAATTGCATCATTGTAGTTCACTCCTGATTTTTCCCTTCATAGATTGGACCTTTGTCAGTACTTTACTAGAAAATTAAATGAATATTTTCATTATTTTGGTCTGTGCGATTTTTAATATGAAGTTCTTTTGATTAAAATCCTCTGCTTAAATTTGAAACATTTATCTCATCGAAAAATGGACAACACCAGTCGATTTGTCGTACCAAAGAACATCATTTCTCATAATTTCATTATTTTTTGAGAGGAAAAATATTTTCCGACAAATATGTACCTGAACTATAGTATAGAAAATATTACATTTTTACAATTCTCCAAAAATATATTTTTGGCCTATCTTCCTCTCTAAACATGTTTAATTAGATGAAATTTCGTCCAAAATCGATAAGTGACTTTGTTATTGCCCTAACTCTATTATTTTTTGAGTCAATATGGATACTTGATTTTACCACTCTTTATTGAATACTCCAAGTCTGACGCACTCTACTTCTGAATCGCATCATTGTAGTTCACTCCTGATTTTTCCCTTCATAGATTGGACCTTTGTCAGTACTTTACTAGAAAATTAAATGAATATTTTCATTATTTTGGTCTGTGCGATTTTTAATATGAAGGCATGTTTTCTTTTGATTAAAATCCTCTGCTAAAATTTGAAACAACTATCTCATCGAAAAATGGACAACACCAGTCGATTTGTCGTACCAAAGAACATCATTTCTCATAATTTCAGTATTTTTTGAGAGGAAAAATATTTTCCGACAAATATGTACCTGAACTATAGTATAGAAAATATTACATTTTTTGCAATTCTCCAAAAATATATTTTTGGCCTATCTTCCTCTAAGCATGTTCAATTAGATGAAATTTCGTCCAAAATCGATGGGTGACTTTGTTATTGCCCTAACTCTATTATTTTTTGAGTCAATATGGATATTTGATTTTACCACTCTTTATTGAATACTCCAAGTCTGACGCACTCTACTTCTGAATCGCATCATTGTAGTTCACTCCTGATTTTTCCCTTCATAGATTGGACCTTTGTCAGTACTTTACTAGAAAATTAAATGAATATTTTCATTATTTTGGTCTGTGCGATTTTTAATATGAAGGCATGTTTTCTTTTGATTAAAATCCTCTGCTAAAATTTGAAACATTTATCTCATCGAAAAATGGGCAACACCAGTCGATTTGTCGTACCAAAGAACCCCATTTCTCATAATTTCAGTATTTTTTGAGAGGAAAAATATTTCCCGACAAATATGTACCTGAACTATAGTATAGAAAATATTACATTTTTTGCAATTCTCCAAAAATATATTTTTGGCCTATCTTCCTCTCTAAACATGTTTGATTAGATGAAATTTCGTCCAAAATCGATGGGTGACTTTGTTATTGCCCTAACTCTATTATTTTTTGAGTCAATATGGATATTTGATTTTACCACTCTTCATTGAATACTGCAAGTTTGACGCACTCTACTTCTGAATTGCATCATTGTAGTTCACTCCTGATTTTTCCCTTCATAGAATAGACCTTTGTCAGTACTTTACTAGAAAATTAAATGAATATTTTCATTATTTTGGTCTGTGCGATTTTTAATATGAAGGCATGTTTTCTTTTGATTAAAATCCTCTGCTAAAATTTGAAACATTTATCTCATCGAAAAATGGACAACACCAGTCGATTTGTCGTACCAAAGAACATCATTTCTCATAATTTCAGTATTTTTTGAGAGGAAAAATATTTTTCGACAAATATGTACCTGAACTATAGTATAGAAAATATTACATTTTTTGCAATTCTCCAAAAATATATTTTTGGCCTATCTTCCTCTCTAAACATGTTTGATTAGATGAAATTCCGTCCAAAATCTATAGGTGATTTTGTTATTGCCCTAACTCTATTATTTTTTGAGTCAATATGGATATTTGATTTTACCACTCTTTATTCAATACTCCATGTCTGACGCACTCTACTTCTGAATCGCATCATTGTAGTTCACTCCTGATTTTTACCTTCATAGATTGGACCTTTGTCAGTACTTTACTAGAAAATTAAATGAATATTTTCATTATTTTGGTATGTGCGATTTTTAATATGAAGGCATGTTTTCTTTTGATTAAAATCCTCTGCTAAAATTTGAAACATTTATCTCATCGAAAAATGGACAACACCAGTCGATTTGTCGTACCAAAGAACCCCATTTCTCATAATTCCAGTATTTTTTGAGAGGAAAAATATTTTCCGACAAATATGTACCTGAACTGTATAGAAAATATTACATTTTTTACAATTCTCCAAAAATATATTTTTGGCCTATCTTCCTCTCTAATCATGTTTGATTAGATGAAATTTCGTCCAAAATCGATGGGTGACTTTGTTATTGCCCTAACTCTATTATTTTTTGAGTCAATATGGATATTTGATTTTACCACTCTTTATTGAATACTCCAAGTTTGACGCACTCTACTTCTGAATCGCATCATTGTAGTTCACTCCTGATTTTTCCCTTCATAGATTGGACCTTTGTCAGTACTTCACTAGAAAATTAAATGAATATTTTCATTATTTTGGTCTGTGCGATTTTTAATATGAAGGCATGTTTTCTTTCGATTAAAATCCTCTGCTAAAATTTGAAACATTTATCTCATCGAAAAATGGGCAACACCAGTCGATTTGTCGTACCAAAGAACTCCATTTCTCATAATTTCAGTATTTTTTGAGAGGAAAAATATTTTCCGACAAATATGTACCTGAACTGTATAGAAAATATTACATTTTTTGCAATTCTCCAAAAATATATTTTTGGCCTATCTTCCACTCTAAACATGTTTGATTAGATGAAATTTCGTCCAAAATCGATGGGTGACTTTGTTATTGCCCTAACTCTATTATTTTTTGAGTCAATATGGATATTTGATCTTACCACTCTTTATTGAATACTCCAAGTTTGACGCACTCTACTTCTGAATCGCATCATTGTAGTTCACTCCTGATTTCTCCCTTCATAGATTGGACCTTTGTCAGTACTTTACTAGAAAATTAAATGAATATTTTCATTATTTTGGTCTGTGCGATTTTTAATATGAAGGCATGTTTTCTTTTGATTAAAATCCTCTGCTAAAATTTGAAACATTTATCTCATCGAAAAATGGACAACACCAGTCGATTTGTCGTTCCAAAGAACCCCATTTCTCATAATTCCAGTATTTTTTGAGAGGAAAAATATTTTCCGACAAATATGTACCTGAACTATAGTATAGAAAATATTACATTTTTTGCAATTCTCCAAAAATATATTTTTGGCCTATCTTCCTCTGTAAACATGTTGGATTAGATGAAATTTCGTCCAAAATCGATGGGTGACTTTGTTATTGCCCTAACTCTATTATTTTTTGAGTCAATATGGATATTTGATTTTACCACTCTTTATTGAATACTCAAAGTCTGACGCACTCTACTTCTAAATCGCATCATTGTAGTTCACTCCTGATTCTTCCCTTCATAGATTGGACCTTTGTCAGTACTTTACTAGAAAATTAAATGAATATTTTCATTATTTTGGTCTGTGCGATGATTAATATAAAGGCATGTTTTCTTTTGATTAAAATCCTCTGCTAAAATTTGAAACATCTATCTCATCGAAAAATGGACAACACCAGTCGATTTGTCGTACCAAAGAACCCCATTTCTCATAATTTCAGTATTTTTTGAGAGGAAAAATATTTTCCGACACATTTGTATGGAAAATACATTGGAAAATACATTTTTCGCAATTCTCCAAAAATATATTTTTGGCCTGGATGGTACCTCTTCCGACGGCGATGTTTTAGAACAACGGAATGAGTCCACTTTAACAACAACAAATACAGTCGAACCAGAAGAAGAGACGTACATGGATCACACAGTTTCAGATTGGGATAAAGTAGATTGTACCCATTTACATTATAATATTCAATTTATATGCACTGAATCAAACAAGTATGACGCAATATACCCAACAAATAAGAGCGATCTTACCCCACTAGACGTATATAGGAAACTAATAGATGATGCAGCCTTAGAACTTATCGTTAGGAAAACAAATAGATATGCGCAACACATAAAGAATAGCAAAATACACAGTCGGTCCTCGAGGATGCATACTTGGAAAGATACTGATACAGAAGAAATCGTAAAGTTTTTTGGCATTATTTTATATATGGGCATTGTGAAATTTCCCAAGATAGCGGATTATTGGAGTGGTTCTCCATTGTATCAAAACTCACTGGTTTCAAAAATTATGAATCGAAATAGGTTCCAATTATTGTTAAGATGTATTCATTTAGCAAATAACGAAGATGCCCAACCCAGCGAACGTCTTCACAAGATTAAAGACCTTTTCCAAATAGTTCAACATAGTTTTTGCCAGCAGTGCAATCCTAGAGAATTTCTTGTAGTTGCTGAATCCATGGTACCTTTTACAGGAAGGTTGGTATTCCGGCAATACAGTCCCACTAAGAGATATAAATACGGAATAAAATTAATCAAATTGTGTAATACATCAGGTTACACACTCGATCTTAAGATATACACAGGACAGACACTTACTAACGGACAAGGATTAGCCGAAAAAGTAGTCCTTGATTCAACAGAGAGATATATAAATGAAGGAAGAACAATTGTCACATACAATTATTATACTTCTGTAACATTGGCCAAAGAACTATTGAAAAGAAAATCCCATCTCTTAGGTACTCTAAGAAAGAATTTAAAAGGGATTCCAAAAGACATTGTAGGCAGTAAATTGAGGGTTGGGGAAATATGTGGTAAAGAAAGTGCTGATGTTATTGTCGTTACTAAATGCAGAGATAAGCGTGACGTTTATTTTTTATCTACGAAACACGGAATAGACATTAAAGCTACAGGGAAGCATGATAGAATGGGAATTGAAATTAAAAAGCCAGAGGCAATAATTGAATATAATAAAGGTGAAGATGGCGTAGATGTGTCGGATCAGAAGGCAAGTTACTTCCCCCTCTAAGAAAGACACTTAAATGGTATCATAAGACAGTATTTGAATTATTATTCAACACTGCTGTTATAAATGCTTCCATTATATTCGGTTACCACAAGAAAAGAAATATGCCCATTACAGAAATTCGGGAGAAATTGGTAATGCAACTCTTGGGAATCAAGTTTGAAAGAGACAATCAGAATGAAAGAACATAGGAAAAACATTCCCTTACAAATAACTAGGAAAGAGATGAAAAGAAACTGAAGATAAGGAAAATATGTGCCGAACGTTATAGAAAGAGTGCTGAGTCGGATGGAAGAAGTGCAGCTCAAGCTCAAAAGGGAGCAAAACTGGTTTCGACACTTTGTGCTCAATGTAATAAATTCCTTTGTATTACATGTTTTGCTAATACGCATTAAATGATTTAGTTATAAATTGCTATTGTTACAAAATATCTCGATATCACCGCTGATACTAATGGCACATTAAGCATATATCATTACTTGTATGCCATGAGGATCACCGGTGACCTCAAATAGTTATGTTTTTAATTTGTTCTCATCAATAAAATGTTTTATAACGTTTTAATATTAGGCACATGAGTAAATTCCGTATTCGCTCTTATGGCGGCAGCGAACGTGTTAAGGGACGCTACTGGTTTCCAAAAGAAACATGTTTATTCTAAATGGCCTTTGGAATATTGAAAAAGTTCATTTATTAAAAACAATTTAATGGCCTGTAACTCATTAACGACAAGACTTATCACACATGTTTATAAGGACTTTTTATCTTAAAATCGCCCACAGCAATCTTTCAGATTACTTTGGAAACACCCTGTTTATAATTTGTGTTGGAATTTCAAAACAAAATAAAACAATAAATAAAATCCTATAATAGTTCAAAATACTTTTCAACAATTTTTGTAGCTTATTTCGCCCATAATTCGTCCCCATCTGGTACGGTACTGTTTTGATTGTATTCTTAAAATCTCCAGACGGCTAATTTTGGGTAAAGGCACGTACGCAATCTTTCACTGAATTGTGGCCTGAAACATATTCCTTTTTGAGTTTAGTTGTTTCCACTGATTTGTGGTTGTTTCTAATATATGAAACGTTCAACAGCTAGTAAAGTGTTTAATTTCATAACACAAACCAAATAAAATTCCAATAATTTGAACACTAATTTTATTATTTTGAAATTATTTTTGTCTATTATTTTATATTCTTGTCCAATTATGAAGATTCTTATGATGAATTAACTCCATATTGTATATGAGCCTACAAAACTAAAAACTAAAAAAAAATCGTTTCTCAGTTTGTGGGTTTATAAATCCTTCCTGTGAAAAGAATATGGTTTTGTGTAGTATCTGGATTTCTTCCTATGAGGGTTATAACGAAGGGATGCTCGACAATGAATACTTCTACAGGAGGTTCTGAGGTGAACGCACAACATGGAACAACCATTCTAACAGCTGAAAACAACAGATATATTACTTCATTGATAATATTTGATAGAATTATCAATAATAGATAATAGCTATAATGGATTTGGATGAAATCATTATTTCTGTTAGAAGATGAGAAGGCACATATTAGTACAGATAAAAAGCATAAGGAAAATTATAAGCGTTGCAGATGTGTAAATTCACCATGTCTATATTTCGAATTTTAGATCATAAAATAATTTCCTTTCTGATAACTAATCACACAAAATAGAATCTTTAATTGCGATTACCATCTTTTGTAGGTAGTTACTAATTTTGTACAGTTTTACGATGCAGCTTTCAATCTAGTGGATCAGTTTTCGTCCATATAATAGATATTCCTGTTTACCCTTTGAAACTGTCTCAAATATCGTCATCAGAAGATGATGTCGTCTCTCACTATTAGAAATAATTTTCTGTCTTGAATCCTTTCATAGAATATTTCCCTCATGTATAAAAAATCCCATAAGAGGAGTGCAATTATCGATTGATTACAGCGGTAACTGTACTGTAGAAAACGAAAGAGCACTTCGATAATTGCATTGTTTACGTATCCACGGTAATCCCATTGTGAATCCATGATAATTAAAAATAAAATCAGTTTGACAAGTAAAGTCAACAAATATTCTTAAAAATGTCTCGTTTCGAATGTGATTCATTGGGAATTATAGAAAATAAAGTGATGGAAAGCGAACCAAATAACATTAAACACAACAGACAGTTTATTACAATATTTGTATTCGGGAAATATTCCCCCGAATTACACTCGTGCATCAAAATAACCAGATAATTTTGCATTCGAGCGTGTTGTCTTGGAAAAACTGCATTTGGTCATTTTCATATTTTGTTAAAAGACCCCTCCACCTTCGGTGTCGGGCTCTTTCTCTAAAATATGAAAATTAACTCATGCAGTTTTTAGACAACACTCTGTCATGCAAAATTATCGGTATTTTTGATGCACTTGTGCAATTACTTCCGAATACAGGTTGGCAAATTAATTTTGGCAGTCGGAAGTTTGGCAACGTCCGATGCGCCGTGGTAAAGACGTATGCGGATTGCAAGAGCTCACTTCGCTGGCAGAATTCGTAAGCTTCGTTTCGATAGTACAGTTCAGAGAAAAGTGTGATTACCGAGGTTGTGCAATACTAACTTGTTATGGCGACTTCAGAAAGTAAAGTTGAGTGAGCAGTGTCGTGAAATAACTATGAACGTTTTAAATTTCATGACCGAAGAGGCAAACAATGGGAAGTCAACAATTCCATTAACAAAGGTAAAAGTTTTAATTATTACAATAAATTTTTTAAACCAAAGTAATTATTTAACAAGTTTACACTCGATAGTAAATTTTTTAAATCGATTTTCGTACATAAAATATTTATTTGTTAAACGGTTTAAAAAAGTGACATTAGGGTGAGACAATAGTATATTAAGTACCAAGTGTCAAAACGGTTACTTTAGTCACGAGTTTTACTAGGCACGAGTGAAACGAAGCGGAACGAGTTCCTTGTGAAACGAGTGACTAAAGACGTTTTTAACACGAGGTGCTTACTATACTTTTTCTTCGCCCGCGGGAAGGAAAACATTATATTATATTTGAATTATATTCGTTACATGACGGACGATGACTGACAGCTGACTGATAAATCAAATGACGCAGAATAACAAAATTATCAAGGAGCATGAAATTTAACATACAAAAGATACACTTGATTTGACGTTTAAAAAACAAAAGATAAACGAGATGTGACTTTTCGCATTTTAAACACTAGGGTTTAAAGAGTCGTTTTGTGCATGTCAAACCCGTGTTCAAAGTGCGGTTTTAGTAGCGGAAGTAGAACAAGTATTTTATGCACTCATGTGTCAATTTTATGCACTCATGTGTCAATTTTATGCAATCATGTGTCAATTTTATGCACCGTTATGTCATCATGACAATCAAATAGACGCCATTTTTAGTCTATTTAGAGCAACATAAATGAGACATGTTTTGGTTTTTGCATGCCTGCGACTCGTGCCTCAATTTTTTTATTCGTGAAAAAAGGTACCACTTTATGCATTTGTTGCATAAATAACTATTCTGTTTCTGTCTACAGGAGTATATAAAAGGGCACATGTTTATTTTCTGTAAGATACCTATTTAAATGTAATAGGTTTTTTAGCTTATAATTATAATTATAATACTCATTTCATGCCTATCTCTATTACGTTTCGGTTTTATTATTTGTTTTGAACCATCTTCCGATATCAGTTACAATTGCAGTTTGGTCATATTAAAATAGTATTTTTGAATTTAATACTTCTTTTAAATGACCGAAAACCACGACATAAATTTTTATTTCAAAAAACGGTCACTGAAAAAAAATTTAACTACTTCCTCATTTTATTTGTATAAAAATACACATGAGTAAAACTTTTAATATAACATTTATATCGACATATTTTATTGCCAGGTCATTGAAAGAGTTTCTGCTGCTACGAAAGTTAGCCAAAGAACGCTTTCCCGTATTAAAAAAGAAGCTCTGGCAGGAAGTAATGTTGACACTGATGTGCCTACTAAAAAACAAAGAACGTCCAGTATCTGTATGGATCAATTCCACAAAACAGTGCTTAGAAGGTACATAATAAATTATCACATATCCGAGAAAAAAGTACGCACGTTAAGAAATGTACACCAAACCTTTGTTGATAGTTATGGCTTCGCAGGAATCTCTGCGAAACCGAATACATTCTTTGGGTTTTCGTTGGACCAACATGGAAAACAACAGAAGTTTGTTAATGGAACGTCACGAAATCAGACATTTATGCCTACTATATTTAAGAAACATAAACAAGTGCAGAGAGCACAACAAAACGATCATTTATATGGATGAAACATACATTCATTCATGTCACACGCAGCTTAAAAGATGGAGCGACAAGAGTAATGAAGGATTGAGAAAACCCTTTTCAAAAGGTGATAGGCTCTCATCCTTGTGCATGCAGAAAGTGAACTGGTATGATGTGGAGCTCCCAGTCAAAAGCAGGAGATTATCATAATGAAATGGCGTACGAAAATTATGAGAAGTGGGTACAAGAAAAACTTCGCCCCATATCACAATGTTCTAAATGAAAAATTACCTACGACTACTTGGACTAAACAACAATTAAAAAACTGGCTTTCTGAAAGAAACATATATTACAGTGAACAAATGTTAAAACCGGATTCTTATAACGTTGCAAAAATGTACAAACCGCAGTATAAAACTTATAAAATTGATGAATTGTTTATTCGACATAGATCGCAATTTTTAAGGCTCCCCTTTATCACCCGGACTTTAAATCCGATCGAAAGTGTTTGGGCGGCACTTGAAGAATATGTGGCCAAACGAAATGTTACCTTCAATTTTACAAAGGTTAAAGAATCTATTAATTTATCAACGAATCAAATAATTTTCATAATTTAATTTATAAAAAAAATATTTAATAAACATAGGTACACGGTAAATTTAACTCAAAATTGGAAAACTGAAATAGTTGATGTTTTTAAAGAAATATTACGACCAAATCAATAGTTTGCAATAAAAATAGATCACGAATTTAGACCTTATATTTGTAATTACTTTAGACAAAATTTAGATTCAACAGTTAAAGCTCATTTTTGTACGTCAATGTTACAAGACATTGAAGACGAACAAAAACAAACAGAACGTGTTGAGACATATCATTCTGAAAATCCTACCGGAATATTAAAAACCTACAAACATTTGCCACATCAATTTTACTGCTCTATGCAGACAACAATCTCTAACTTTATCAATAAATGCGAAATTTGCTTGACAAATAAATATGAAATACACCCGTATAAACTTCCACAATTAGGTTTCAATACTAAGTAAATTAAGACACTATTTTGCACAATTATCCTAAGAAAATTGTAGCCGACACTGGTACCGAATTTAACTCTTCTCTAATCAAAGAATTCTTGGAAATGCATGTTGATAATTTCACCCCCGTATAATGAAATAGGAATATTGAAAAAATACCCGTGGATAGTCCTTTGCGATTGCACGAAAATTACAGAATTTCAAGTTTCTAGCATTGCTGAAATTTTAGAAAAAAAATAAACTCAATTCTAGTCACCACCTTTTAAGGGTGATATCTCGGAAAGGGGTGGGCTGAGAAAATTTTGTTAAAGGAAAGACC
Organism: Galeruca laticollis; assembly: GCA_963921935.1. Classification (NCBI taxonomy): domain Eukaryota; kingdom Metazoa; phylum Arthropoda; class Insecta; order Coleoptera; family Chrysomelidae; genus Galeruca; species Galeruca laticollis. The sequence continues at coordinate 45,039,546 of OY998185.1, forward strand.
CATCTTAATTTCATACGAGCAATCACCTGAATTTTGTCGCATGAATTTAGAAACACCCTGTATAAGGATGATGGAGCCAAAACATCGAGTCTATTTTACATTAATTTTTATGTAAACGATTACTACTATGAATAATATTTTAACTAAACTACATTAAAAACAAAGTAAATGGATTTTTGTGATCCTACATTTGAAAAAGTACTTTTTAATAAATTCAGACGAAAATATTTAATACCTACCCTAAAAAATATAGTATTCTTGAGTGTTGTAATTCAAACCCTCTTTTTGATTATGCAAGCACGCCACTTATTTTAAAGTCTTTCAGAACCTTCTAATCTGGCCAGCTTATCCCCAGTTAACGATTGCGCATGCAAGCACCCGTTTTGCGAGCGAAAATGCCGCACGCAAGGGAGAAGTACCGTACCCTTCCGAGAGTAATGAATTAACAAGTCCCTTTTCCTCACGTGCATAGATAAGACAATATTATACACGGCTCACGTGTTCTCTTTTCTTCTGTAAGGGGTGTTAATATATTTTTCCAAACCACGAGGTGGTTAAAACTTCCTGTCCTGTAGTACCTATATTCATATTTCCAACAGAAAGACATAATATCGCTTGTAGTGAATGTGATTAAGTACGTATTGCAGTGTTTTTGTGCATTCTTTTGATGGAATTTAAGGTAACAATCTATCTTTATCGTATAATTAATGGATGAAAATAGAATTACAAAACCACCACAAACTATTTGTTGCTCAGTGTGCAAACCACTGAGCAGGGCTGCCACATGCACCTGATCAAATATCCGTAGATTGGTTCGTAAATTTCCGTAGAATTTCCGTAGATCCAGAATAGATGAGCTAAACGGCGATATTTGCATAACGCCGTTATGAAAAAATAAAGTAAACTGCTTACTTCTTTAAATACACCTTCTCTTTGTTAACTATATGGATTGGAGTCAAGTTTTGTAGCACGAAAAAATAATAACATGTATTAATAATGGATTTTACAAAAACAAAAAAATATAATAAATTAATGGAAACAAAGAAATTTTGGGCATTTAAAAAACAGTTACCACCTATAAAAGACATTTATTTGCTATATTTGTCACTTAATCGGGTTCTACGTTCATTCAGGACCTAGCAACTTTAGAAAACAACCTTTTCCAAGGAACTGAAGAAACTGGAGCACATAGTTTTTCTTATGTAACTGCAGATAGAATTGGAAAATGAAATTTATTTTCCTGTCACCGCTTTAGAGGATCAGAATTTCGTGGATGGGTGGCTTCATTGGGTGAGTGGCGTGAAGATAGAGTCGAGAACGCTTGGAATTAAATACGTTGCATTTCGCTCTATTTCACTGGACGTGATGGAAAGCGAGTAGCTGTGTTGCATGTAAGATGACGCTTTTTCGCATATTCTAAAAAATCGCTGTTTCTGTCAATCGTCGTTATTTGCGATTTTAGTCAACTGTTGCGATCAGCGATTTTTCAATAACGGTGATTAAATCACCGGTAGCGATATATCGCTTCATCACTATTCAACATACAGTATACGGTTATCTGAACTTATGAACATTTGATCCTTAATGACCTTGAACGCTCAAGTAGCGCGCCGGTGCGAATTTTGAATTTGTTTATTGGACGATATAGAATTTTTCAGCTTTAAAGTTATGGCAACTGTAATTGTTTTCAATTTTTTTTTGCATGGAGTAGTCGACTCTGGATACGTATTGGTAATCAATAATTTTCTGGTGCTAGTTTTGTTTATGTTAATTGAAAAAAAATCTTTCTACTGTTGCAGAAATATGAGAAAGAATTCTAACGTGATTTGTTAATTTTACTAATAAAGGAAATGTTAGTTCATCATTTGCTTTTTTTAAAACTGATACTTTGAGCCAGAAGTTTTCAAAACTATCCGAGAAATTTAATTCACATTTAGGAAAATGCGTAGCCGAAGCTGCAATAAATGGATTTCTTTTGTTTTATATTTGTGGGAATTAAATAATGAAGTTTTTTAAGTTTTTCGCCTGTTTTTGGTTATGGTTATATTCATGATTCATGTAAGTTAAACAACCACGAATACAGATTGGTGTATGTCAGGTTATCTACTCTCCGCACTCGTTTTCGTAGTCAGTATTTTGTTAGTGGGTAATATTTTGAGAAATAATTCACTCAGAGAACTTGGAGCAAACAGTATAACAGTACATAGTAATTATTATCATTGTTATTGAAAATTCCGTAGATTTTCGAGACTTTTCGGAGATTCCGTAGTCATCTTCTGAATTCCGTAGATCTACGGAAGATTCCGTAGATGTGACAGGCCTGCCACTGAGTCTCCTGTCCTTCGCAATTTTAAAATAAGAAATATATTCGTTATTTTCATCAAAAAGTGGTATTTATTGAAGCACCTTTCCTTACATCGATTGGAATCACAGGCCAGCTGTGTTATCGAAGGATTGCTGTTTTCCACATAGATATAACTAGATTCATACTCTTGAGGTTAATATGTGTTGGGGATGTTTTCAAAAACAGATACTCAATTTTAGATTTTTTTAACTCTTTATTTCAATTGCTTTTGTTAGTTATAGTATAACATAATTTCGAAATAATGTAATATATTGTATATTAAAAAGCTTTTTTACAATATACGAGGTGCGACTATTAAATAATGAAATTGGGTGCTGTTGTGAAAAAAGTATGGATGCCCCAAACGCAAACTGGGAAGCTCTCTTGTTCTAATGCAGAACTTCTAGCTTTTGTAAGGCGACGGCCTTCGTTAACAACAGTACAACAATAAAACAATGCAACTAGAGGGATAATATAGTGTTTTTTAGAATACCAACTGCCCTAAAAGACCGGGGAGAGATATTGAACGCCTGGTCATAAGAGCAAATCATAATTCAAACCAATGATGATTATATTTATCGATATTCAAGGGATTCTAAAACGTCACTGTGCTCCTACAAACAAAACTATCAATCAACATTATGTAGCTACACGTTTTTGCTGAGCAACCTGAAAAAATAAAAATAAAACAACCAGAATTATGGAAAGACACATTATTCGTAAGATCTTGCACCGTGTGACTTATATCTTTTTCCTAAGGTGAAATCGGCATTAAACAAAAATTGAGTTCGTTGAAGCTGCGAAATAAAAAAAATACGCGTTCTAAAGAAGCTTTAAACCAACCAAATACTTCCAGCGCTGTTTCAAATAATAGAATATTAAAATGGACCAATGTAATGATAGAGGAGGATAGTATATTGAAATAAATATGCGTAAAATAGAAATAAAACGTTTTACAAAACCAGTTTCTTTATTTAGTGGTGTCACCTCGTATGTTAATCAAAATTGCCAACATCATTTAAGATATTTTTACATTGGATTCGCTATTTTCCCAGCAAACAGTACGTTACGAAGTGAAGTTTCTTCATCAGTACAGTTTAGAATTACCATAAACGTGTGATCCACAATAAATTCTTCGGGATCGGGTGTTTCCACTAAAGAACAAAAGCGTGACATCATGATAGCTGAAAACATTTCAAACCAATGCAAATTTTTAAATTTGAAGTGTGTTATTGAGTGTTAATATAATATGTTTCAACTGACACGAAAACCTTACAAAGTACGATACATATCCAGTTGATCTGCTGATTAGTGAATTTGATATCAATAGGGCATTCCAACGACCTGTCAAAATAAATTCAAAATGGCGTCCGGGGGCAAGCAAAGTTATAACCTCGTAAGAGACTGTAGGATTTAAACGTTTTTAAAGTGCATTGCGTGATTGTTTTGTAACTAAACTCTAGTTATTTTTTTATTTTATTGACTCTATAAGTGTTGTATTTAATTGAAAATGCCACATACGTGTCTTGTAGTTGATTGTGGAAGTCGTTCTAACAGGGATGATGTGAGGTTCTTTTCAGTACCGACCATTTTAAACTTTAGATTTGTTACTAACAAAAATGAATTATCTTAAAAACGAAGAGAACTCTGGTTAGCAGCAATTAAGCGAGACGATCTCACGGAGTCTAAACTAAAGAACCAGAGGGTCTGCAGTAGGCATTTTATTACAGGTAAGCCTTCAAATAAGCCCCATTCTTGAGAATTTTTCATGCTAAAAGTTAATTAAAGAAGTTTGTATCATGTGGCCATTATGTTATAGGCGATGTTTCATTATTTTCTATTACCTTTAGGCAAACTTGCTGCTTTAGAGGACCAAAATCATCCCGATTGGGTTCCATCTCAAAATATGGGACACAAATCCCAAAAAGTTCAAAGAAAGGCTGAAGATGTGGAAAGAGTAGAGAGATTGGACAAAAGAAGAAAACTTAAAGGCTGTGAGGTAAGGGGTAAAAAGTAACACCATTAGATTGTTCACTTTAATACAATTTACAGGTTCAGCTAATATGAAAAGTGGAAATAAAACACCTAAGTTAAGTTAGTACACCCACCATAAAAAATCGAAATTACATGTGTATGCTCGAGCAGTGTAGAGGGAAATTGCTATTGAAAGTAGGAGTGCTGGCTTAACGTAAGTTAGCACCTCCACTCAATAAAGTTACATACAGTCAAAAAGTTATAATGCTACAATTATGTGCTTTTAGAAGCATTTAATAAAATCAGCCTACCTATAATAGTTTAGAAGATATATCCAAAAATGCTCGATATATACACCCTTGGTACATCGCAATATTTTGCTACAATTTTATATAAACCGACATTTAAGCAAAAGTTAATAACTTTAAAAAAAATTTTGAAGTCTTTCTACACAATGTAATCAACATCTTAACAATAGCAATATTAACTGATTTAATTTTCCAACTATTGATTTTATGTTTATAGCAAAATTAGAGCATTACATACATTATATTTTAAGAAAATTAACCAGAGAAAATAATAATGTTTCAACTATCTTCCAAAATGTTTATTTATGTTTCTTCATCCACAATCTTTTCATAAAAAAGTTAGCAGTAAAATTTCATCCTACATATTCCGAATGCTCATAAAATATTTTCAACCTAGATTTGCTATCTGTATTTTAACTTGTACTTTACTCTTGTAAGTATGGTGGTCCTCACGTTGGGGGCCAATGGGGATGAGCACGAAAATTGAATTGAACATATTTTCAACGCTCATAAATAAAAAAACATTTCAAAATGAAAGCCAGTTTGCTAACTTAACAGGCATAATAAAAACAAAAAATATATAATATTAGCATACTAATGTAAACAATTATTTCAGCAGGATAAACATGACGAAACAAATACCAACCTTCTCTTGGAGGCTAGAGGCCAAGACGTGTTAGAGACTGGGACTGCGTCTCAAACAGAACTAACGATGGATGAGCTCTGTGTAAAATTTGAACAGCTCAACTTTGCTGCAAACAAAATGGAAGAACTCAAGAAAAAATTGGAAGTGTTACCATTTGGTTTGAGGGAGGAGACTGGCAATGATTTGAAGTGGAAGTACTATACTGGTTTCGACTATGATATAGTGTTTTTTATTATTTTTAAATCTATAGAAAATAGTATTACTACTACAAGTACTACTGCTCTTAGTAGTTTTAATCAGTTACTGCTTACCCTTATTAAATTGAGGTTAAATTATGATTTTTGTGATTTAGCTTGGCACTTTCAAATTTCCCCGATAACTGCCTCTACATATTTTGAAAACATTTTAAGTATTCTTTATACTAAATTTAAGCCTTTAATAAGATGGCCAGATCGTTTAGTAGCACAAAAAAATATACCATCTTGTTTTACAGGTGCCTTTCGTGAAAAAATGATTGTTATTGTAGATTGTTTTGAGGTTTTTATTGAAAAACCATCTTCTTTAAAAACTCAACAACAGTGCTGGTCAAATTACAAGCACCATAACACCATAAAATTTTTAATAGGGATCACTCCACAAGGAACAGTTTGTTACATTAGTAAAGCTTGGGGCGGAAGGGCTTCAGACAAACAGATTGTCGAAAATAGTGATTTTTTAAATCATATTTTACCAGGAGATGTTGTTTTAGCTGATAGGGGATTTTTAATAAAAGATATATTGGGGTTCTTACAAGCAAAATTAATCATACCAGCTTTTACAAAGGGTAAAAATCAGTTACATCCCCTGGAAATTGAGATGACCAGAAACATAGCCCACGTAAGAATTCATGTTGAGAGAATCATTGGAATGTTAAAAAATAAATTTAATATTTTTAAAGGTATCATACCAATTAGTATGATTAAAAAAGGAAATAATCCAGAAAACCTGAACATATTGGACAAAACAGTAATTGTTTGTTGCGCCTTCATAAATTTGTCCCCTCCTATTGTCCCTCTTTAACTTACACCAAAGACATGTTATCACTGGAGTAATGGATATTTATTTTTCGATTTATTATTTTACCTTGTTATGTTAGCGTCAACTATAGGAGGATGTTGTTACCTATTCATCAAATATATATATATATATATATATATATATATATATATATATATATATATATATATATATATATCTGTTTTAAATGAAACTACTGTTTCTACATAATTCCACAATATATTGAAAAAATAATAAAAATTCTAAGAAATTGACAATTATTTCGATATCAAATATCATCATCAGAATGGCAGAAGTTACATTTCATTTAATGCCTACTTGATGTTTAATAATTATTTTTAGTTAGGTAGGTCACTTCCTGGTCTAACTAAAAATTATTATTAAACATCAAGTATGCATTAGATGAAATGTAACTTATGTCATTCTCTAACAAAAAGTACTTAGCGAGTTTTACCAGTCATAAAATAAGAGATGTGTAGGACAATAATGACAATTACTTTATGAAATTAAACATGTTTATTATTTTTTATTCTCAGTAACAGTGGCAACAAATAACCTAAATAAAACATTTATTTTCATAATAAAGTAAACCTTCAATCACACATCTTCGCTTTCCTTATTACAGTTTGGTTCTGGCAAGCAGTCTGCAGTAACAGTTTTATTACAGGGTAAATTTGTACACCACGTGGTTGTCGTAGATAATGCATTTTTCCAGGAAAACTTTATAAAAGATAATGTACATAGTGAATATATATTTAATGAAAATTAATTGTGCAAAACGAATGAAAATTGTATTGTACTCCAAATTTGTGGAAATAAAATATTTTTTAAATTTATACCAACTATTTTTTTGATCTCCTGAGAAACCCCTGAGAAAATTAATCTAAACAAACTATTAAAACAATATTTATTTTTGAATAGTATCTACGAAGTGTATGGACTGAATTTGGTCCAAAATAAATGAATATTTCAAAACCTTATTTTGGTTTTGAGAAAAAGCAGTGGCATATAATTATTCTCTTCAAAAATTTTAAGTACCCTTTTATGTAAAAAAATTCTCCTTAATGATTAAACGGTGTGTACATTTCTTTAAAAATCTGGATAAGAAAGATTAAAAAAAAAGTTATTTTTTTTCTCAAAACTGTTAAAAAATTAATAGGTTTATCACACATGTTGTTATTAACTTTTACTCTTGAAATCACCCAACGATTTACACCCTTAAGTATTGAGCACTCAATTAATAAACAAAATTAGTTCATTTCCACAGCACCTTCCTTTTTAGTAAAATATTTTCCCAACAACTCGGGCATTATAACTTCGGAGTGAAATTTTTTTGCAATCGCGCTATTTTCCTTCCAAAATTCTAAATCGGGCAAAACCCTCTGCTTAAGAAACAAGTTAGGAGACCAGATAACAAAGTCACAATATGAAACATTGGTCACAAATATTTGCATTTGGACTTGGAAATAGTAAGGGTGAGATTTGCTTAAAACTATTTCTTCATCTTTTTCAATCAAACAAGATGCTTTTGTAGCTGCATAAGATTTAATACTCTCAAACGTACTTGAGCGTAATAAATATGGACATTTCACTTCCAAACATCCCCCCAAACAGCACTCGCAAAAAACTAATCTATCGGGAGATGCACCAAACTGAGGCCATTTCTGATTAATTACAAATCCCACTTTATTAATTATAAATGAGTCGTGGTTTTCTTCCTCCATGATCTTTTGGTATGCTTCCACTGCATTAGCTTCTTTGGTTATTCCCCATAAAGTTGCTTCTGTATGAAATAACCCCTTTGTTGGATAACATATTAATTTTATAAGTGACAAAGAGGGTTTTGTAATTGCTGTTTTGCAAACAGCATGGAACCTCGATGCAGTTATTCTGCCAGCTCTTTGCATATACCACATCTGGTTTTCAGCTTCAGACTCCTGGTACATTTTTCTATTAAATTCTGTTGTTGTTCAGATATTGTTAAATCAATGGATTTTGATATTTCTATTAGGTCAATGTAGCTACGAGTAGTGTGACTTTCATCAAAAATATTTAAAACTGAAGGTAGAACAGGGTTAGCTTTTTTTGCTATTTTAGTGGCAAACGGTTCTAAAGTTCACATCATTACAGCTTCTTTGTCAAGCTCTACAATTTTTTTTAAAATTTCATTGATCTGTAAATCATCCAACGGTTTAACTTTTTGGTTTACAGTAGAGATTTGAGAAGGATTTCCCCAATCCATTTCATTTACTGGCACCAAGGGTAATTTTGCAGAAGTTGATGGGATCATCCAAGTTCCTAGTGTATCTGTGCAAGACACTTCTTCTTTCTTCTTATTTGCATACTCGGCTGCAAATAAGATGGCACCCACATGACTGCAAACTTCACTATTTCCAGCTATACATGTGCAGTGTGCCGTGCTAACACTTCCTTCTTTGGTTACAATACACCAAACGTCCAGAGGTTTAGCATTTCCTCTTTGAGAATGTTTTACCTAAAAACAAAATAAAAATAAGTAAGCTTGTACACAGATAGGTATACTTTGTAATGGAATTAATAATTTATGTAAAAGAATATTTTGCTTATCTTACAAGTCATAATAAGTGATTAACACCCATATCAAGTACATATACTGGGTATTTAATTTTTTTATCAATATCTAATTTTTTACTATTAAATAATTTAACTTTTTAGTAGTAGCTATACTATTGAAAACAGCTATAATTATCGTTAAAGTTTAAAAGTAGCAGAGCTTAAAACTGTAATTTAAAAAAATGATTAGCCAAAGAGATGAATCTAAAAAGTGTCCTAGAGGTATGTCTATTTTAAATAATTATAGAAACTATTTTAAAAAAACTTACTTTTCCAACTAAAACGTAAAAATTGTTCAGTACGACTGTCCCTGCATCTAAAACAAAGCCAGATTCAAAATACTTGTAAGAATCTAAGCTTTTGTACGCCTTCATTTGCTCCTTGCTATAAAAACTGTGAGTCAAAACTAAATATGCAGCTATATCCATGTATGTGACTGGCGGGGCTGCTTGGATGGAAGAGTTTCTATCATGCACATTTATTGTAAAAGGATCAACATTATTTATTAGCTTCAATTTTAGAAGATATCTGTTGAAGAAATAAACATGAGAAATGTAAACAAATAACAACTGGGCATGTTTTAAACATACCGTTCACCCACATCTCGATTTTCCTGCATTAATGTCTTTAAATATTCACTCATTAATGTCTTTAAATATTCACTCTGCATCTCGAAAAGTATTTTATACAAAATAAAGTGTAATTAACACGAAAATATTTCAAATAAACTGAAAATAGGCACAAAAACTTCCACAAACTTAATGCACACCTTAATACTGTTTGCCCCCGGACGCCATATTGTATCACGTGGTTTGGAGAGCCCTATAATACTTATTGTATTCACTAATCAGCAGGTCAACTCGATTTGTATCGTACATTGTACAGCTTTTGTGTCAGTTGGAAAAGACCTCTCATTTCTAAAATAAGAGAATTTGGAAGTAAAGGAAAATATAGAGCATTTTATTAATGCAGAATTAAAACTAATAGGACCATATAACAATTTCTGCATGCTGCAATATCAATTTGGCCAAATAGGTTTTAAGCTTTAGTATGTTGAACATTTTGTTTTATAGTTTATTTGAAAATGAATGACACCATATTGCTCATGACCCAGGAGGTAAACCCCAATATAATATCATAAAACAGTGACGGAGAATTTCTAAAGTAAAATGTTTAACATTATTTGTTTCCAAATATCTTTGGGTTTCTTCATAAAATTTAAAAAAATATTTTAATACTTTTCTTAAATTTTCTAGCTATTTTAATCAACAAAAATAAGGGAAGTATGTAATTTCTACAAGTAGGAAATATTAACAATTCAAAATCACTTTAAGTATCCTTCAACTTTCCTAGAAAGGATTAAAATATCTAATCGGCAGAAAGTGTTATGCAGATTGCAAATTATAGTTAAGATTTACATTTCTGTTTGTATAATTCTGTGATTGTAATACACAGAATTGTTAGTTCTGTAAAAAAAGGCGATAAAAAGCGATATTGATCAAGTGAATTTGTGCAATAAAAATGACACACACGTCTAATTTATTATACTCATGTGAAATTAAAGTGCAATTTAATCGTGCATATGTAAACTTTAGCGGGTAACACGGTCAACATTGAGGGGCATCCTATATATAAATATTTCTAATAAAGGAATAAAGTTCGATTTAAACACTCTGAGGCGTGTTTTAAATAGGTAATATGAGGCATCAATAAAAAAAATATTTTATTTTTGAGGTTAATAGGAGTTGGGGATGTTTTCAAAAACAGATACGCAATTTAAGATATTTTTAACTCTTTATTTCAATTGGTTTTGTTAGTTATAGTATAACATAATTTCTAAATAATACAGTATAAATTGTTTCTACGATCATAATAATCAGAAGAATTCTATATTAAAAAGCTTTTTTATAATATACGAGATGCGACTATTAAATAATGAAATTGGTGCTGCTGTGAAAAAAGTATGGATGCCCCAAACGCAAACTGTGAATCCTGCTTGTTCTTGTGCAGTACTTCTTGCTTTTGTATGACGACAGCCTTCGTTAAAAATAGTACAACAATATAGAAATGCAATGCAACTAGAGGAGCAATGTAAGGTTTTTAGAAAACCAACTGTCCTAAAAGATCGGGGAGAGATATTGAACGCCTTGACAAAGGAGCGAATCAAAATTCAAAACAATGCTTATTTTTTTCGATATTCAAGGGATTATATAATGTCACTGTGCTCCTACAAACAAAACTATCAATCAACATTATTTAGCTACACGTTCTTGCTGCACAACCTGAAAAAATAAGGAGAAAATAACCAGAATTATGGAAGAGCACCTTATTCGTAAGATCTTGCACCGTATGACTTGATATCTTTTTCCTAAGGTGATATCGGCATTAAACAAAAATTAAGTTCGTTGAAGCTGCGAAATTAAAAAAATACGCGTTCTAAAGGAGCTTTAAACCAAATAATTCCAGCGCTGGTTCAAACAATAGAAGATTCAAATAGACCATTGTAATGGTAGAGGAGGGTAGTATATTGAAATAAATATGGATACAATAAAAATCAAACACTTTACAGCACCAGTCTCATTATTTAGTGGTGTCACCTCGTATTTGAATCAACATTGCCAATATCATTTAACGTACTTTTAGATTGGATTCGTTATTTTTCCAGCAAACAGCACGTTACGAAGTGGAGTTTCTTCATCGGTACAGTTTAGAATTGCCATAAACGTGTGATCTACAATAAATTCTTCGGGATCGGGTGTTTCCACTAAAGAATAAGTGCATGCCATCATTAAAGCTGAAAACATTTGAAATCAATGCAAATTTATAAATTTCAAGTGTGTTACTGAGTGTTAATCAAATAGGAAAGATATTTCTAAAATAACAGAATTTGGAAGTAAAGGAATATAATATAGAGTTATTAATGTAGAATTAAAATTATTGGAACCAAATAACAACTTATGCAATCTGAAATATAAATTTGGTCAAATAGGTTTTAAAATTTAGTACATTGAATTGTTTGTTTTATTGGTGTTTTAAATGAAACTCAACGTTTCTAGCTAATTCCATAATACAATTATATTGTGGAATTAGCTAGAAACGTCGAGTGTCATTTAAAACACTAATATGAGTAGATTCCACAAAGTAAGGGTCGAGACAGTTAATGTTTGTTTAATAGTTAATTTGAAAATGAATGATAGCACATTTTTTCTGATCTAGGAGGTAAATCCCAATATAACATCATAAATTTGGGACGGAGAATTTCTAAAATAAAATGTTTAACATTATTTGTTCCAAAATAAAATATTTGGTTTTCTTCCTAAAATTTTAAAAAATACCAATATATTTCAATTCTTGTCTTAAATTTTAGCCCATAAGTTTTAGCCGCGACCCCCTGAAAATAACTTGAAGCGGCATGAGCAACGAGGGAATGAGAAAGCGCAACTGGCTGAGAGGGAGGGAGAAATTCGTCCAAAACAGGCGGACAGAGTTGGAGGGGCCTAGTTATGGAAGTGGCAGAGGCAGTAGGCGGAGGGGTGGGGAGCATTCAGTTCGAGTTGAGCAGTGGCCACGTACGTGTCTTGTATTTTGTTCGCTCGCGTATTGTTTGATTTTGTTCTAACTATGAATAAGTTCGTTAAGTGTGCAGGACCTTCGACTTCTCATGATGATCATGAACAGAAGAGGGTAAAGGTGGAAAAGTACCTATATTGACAGTTATATTAAGTATGGATTTACGGTGCTCAGAAATCGGCAACAGTGTGTTACTTGCAGTGAGTTGTTATCGGCCGAGAGCCAGTCGATTTTTTTGAACGTAAGTTAACTGCTTTAGATTACCAGAAAAATTCAGTAGTTCAGTTAAGTGGAAATAATATGAGCAAAAGTGCTTTGCTAGCATCGTATCAAGTGGCTTTACGAATACTACTATTGCTGAAGAGCTCATTCTACCTGTTGCTCAGGATATGGTTTCAACTATGATCAGCCCGGATGCAGCTAAGAAGCTTTCCACCATTCCTCTGTCGAACAATTCGGCGGGGAGGCGCATTATCGAGATGGCTCAAGACATAAAGGATCAGTTGAAAACAAAGTTGCTAAAAAGTGAGTACTTTTCCATTCAAGTTGACGAGTCTACGGACGTATCGAGTTTGGCGCAGTTTATGTGCTTTGTTCGCTTTGAGAGTGACGGTAGTGTGGATGAAGACATTTTATTTTGCAAACCTTTGCCTGACCACGCAACAGGTGAGGAAATGTTTAAATTGTTCATGTCTGCAACCGATTCGCTTCAAATTGACTTTCAAAAGTGTATTTCAATCTGCAGTGATGGTGCCTAAGCAAACTCTGGGAAAGACAGCGGTTTCGTGAGACGGATGGAAAGTGTCATGCCTAATGCCACTTGGATTCATTGTTTTCTGCATCGCCAGGCATTAGCTACCAAGATCATGCCCACTGAGCTAAAAACAGTGTTGAACGAAACTGTTAAGTTGGTTAATTTTGTAAAACGCCGGCCATTACAGTGTCGACTGTTATCATAGTTATGCGAAGAAATGGATGCACAATACAAATGCCTCTTGCTTCACACAGAGACAAGGTGGATGTCACGAGGGAAGGTGTTTTCTCTGAGCTTAAGATATTTTTTCAAGTTGCAAACAAAACCATACTTTTTGCACAAGACAAAGTCAATTCGTTTTTAAGGAAATTATCCACTTGGTCAACTAGGGTTGAGAAGAATATATTTGAAAACTTTGAACTGACAAATGAGCTCATCACATCCCTTGATCAAAGCGATGAAGATTATCCCGACATTGACGACAACCTGTCCAAACTGGTTACTACTCACTTGCAAGGTCTACGAGAGCAGATCCTTAGCTACATTCCCGAGGATCAACACACCGGTTGGAACTGAGTACTTAGCCCCTTCAACGAGCAGGCTGTGAACGAGGCGGACTTAAACCCACTGCTTCATGACAAACTCATCGAGCTATCCTGTGACAAGACTGTATTCAAGCTTAACATCAGCGGCTCTGAGAATCATCGTGCCCTTTGCAACATCCTACCATCGCTATTGGATCCCTGAATCAGAGTTCCCTTATCAGTATTGCATTTACACTATTATGTGTTGAAATGCCTACTCTCACAGCATAGAAAAGACCACTCGCGGGTGGCGATTTTACAAAGTCTATATCGGTATAGTTAAGATGGTGACTGAACTCGAGTAGCTTTTGTTTGCAAAAAATAGTTACACATACAGTGCTAAAATTGACCGTACTGGAACAGAATTTGTGAAGAGGGGCCTCACGTTTTAGGAACCTGAAAACAGTTGGCACCCGTGATTTTCAACAAAACTTAGGTCATTTTGTACACAACAAATCTAAAGAACGCAGGAAAATTAAGCAATTTTAACAGAATATAACTTGGACCTTTGTCTTGGGGATCAGGTATTTTGGTTGAGTTTTATATTGTTATAAAAAAGATATAAGCCATTAAGTGATGGTGTGATTTTGACAATTTGTGGTCACCAATCTGGGCACCAAAACCTGGTCCCCAAAAGGAAGCCTAGAGAATTCGATTCTGAAAAATATGAAATCTCAAATCATTGTATTTTTTGAGATTTGTTGTGCGCAAATTTTTGCAAACGATCATCTTTTTACTTTAGTTCAACCGCTCCACCGTCTTGATGCATGGCGCTGTATAGAACAATGACAGAAGACGACGGTCAATTTATAGACAAATAATTTTATAACTTTCTCTATGGGTCAAATATGCTGTTGTCATATGTTTTGTGTTCATAAAAATATCCCAAATTTATAGTTTAGTGTGTATTGTATTTGTAAGTGATTATAATTAAGTAATTTTCATGCTAAATAAGTAAATTTGTGCTTCGTAAATGCTATTTATATTTACTCCACAAGATTGTGTTTAGTGCTTCATGCTTCTTTGCAACAAAAATGCACTTTTTGCACCTATTACACAAATAACTACTTTTCAATGTTATTCTTATTTATTGTTGGTAAATACATCAAAGTGATTAAATATATTATGTGAGAATGATTTTGAGTTTTTGTTCTTTGGAATAAATAATAATTATTTCGCTTATTGTATTTGTTTGTAAATTCAGTTTTGATGCAGAGTGGAGGCATTTTATTTCAAGTAGTGCATCACCTACAAGCCCTGAAATATTTTATCAATAAATGTATGTCATTTAATATGAAAAAAGAATTTATAACACATGCTAATTATTTGTTATGTCAAATATATTTACCATCAGGAGAAGCACCTACAAAACCGTGTTGAACGTCTACCCACAATTCTCAATCAACCACCACAACATTTTGTACTTGTTCAAAAATGCTCTTAGCCACTTTTTCATTAAGAGTTCCATACTCCATTACCTCCGTCATACAATAAGTCTTTTTAAGAACAGTTTTAACAAGAGAATGCGGGGTGTATTTGTTTTTCTCTTAACAACCTGTCCAAAGATTTTATAAGATATTAGGATGGTTATCCACTTTTTAGCTTGCCTTAGCCTATGCACCATAGGTAATAGTAATTGTTGAATAAAATTAATGAATGAAGTAGGTAACATTATATTTTAAAAATCTTTGAACCATAAATATTTTAAAACTTTGTCTAGCCAATAGTCAAAATTTCCTTGCAAATTGTTTGATTATATAAGCATTTCAAAAAATCAAAGAAAATAAGAAACCAAATTATTATTAAAGGATGACTTAGTAATAGTCTTAGTTGTTGATATTAAAAAAAATTGTAAAACAAAGGACGACTAAAAAGTTAATTTTGTCTACTTGTTGCACTTCGGGGGCTGTATCGAGTTATACAGATAGGTTTTCTTTTCTAAAAACCATTTTTTTGTGTTGTTCTTGCTGAAAAACGTAAAAACAACTCAAAAAATACAAAATTCCAACTTTTTTTTGGGTAAACCTATACTTTTCTCGCATATTAGATGGGTTGGATGGAAAAGTAATAATACCAATAATGTATTATACAAAAACAAAAAAAATATTTACCATTCAGGTGATCACACATATGTGTATCTGTCATGGAAAAAAGAGAATGAACCAACTATTTTTTTGTATAATGAAGGAAAAATGTTTCAGTTCCAATCTCCACAACATATGTGATCAATCTTTGCAAACAGGGTAGAAGCAAACTTGTACGTGTTGATTGTATGTTTGATTTTGTACTGTTTATATCGATCTCCCCACAATATATACATTATTATTTGTCATTACAGATCTTTAGCTTTAAATTTTTTATTAGTTGTTATAGTTGCTTTGTAAGTTTTTTAAACGTTTGCTATTTTAAATTTAAATTCCTCACTGTACCTTACTTTCCTCTTTCTATTAAATGTAAAGCATTGTATTACAAGTAAATATTTCTTTGTATAATAAATTTGGAAACTCTGTTTATATTATTTGTTTCTAGATAAAATTGAATATATTTACACATGTAGTTGAAAAAAGAGCCTACATGTCAAATAAAATTTGAAAGCAACGAACAGGTACTCTGAAACTGATACAAATATGATTAGATTGAGGCAAAGTTGTGACATGACGTTCTGTGTTTTCAGACTAAATTGCCTATTTTAAATCCAGTAAATTTGCAACCTTTCTTCAGTTTAATTTTCTTAGCATGAAACAAACAAAAATTTATAATCATGAAAACATTTTATTATGTTAATATAAATGGTACAAATTTTGAAAGGTAGAATGTTTTTAAAGTATGTATATTTTTTCTTCCATTCTTAATTTCTAGCAATTTCCGCAATGCTGTCACTTGGTATCCATATTATTAAATAGCACATGTCCTTTCATGCAATATGTAATGCACCTTGTATCAGGTTATAATAGTTATATTTTTCCATTATCACTATTATATATTAATCAAAATGAATTATGCAATTCTTGTCTTTTGAGAGCGGTTTTAATTTTTCTTCATTCATATACTTCAAAGGTCAGTTCACTTAAATTAAGCATTTTTCGCTTTTCACTAACAAACCCATATTATCATTAAAACAGGGCTTCAAGAGAATGTTGAAAGATGGTTTGATGATACTAGAACAAACCATCAATATTATTTATCTCACATTTTCACATTAATCAAATAATCCAGTAAACATAACCTCAAACATAGCTTTTAAAATTAAAAATACGGATTGCAGGATAATTTACATTATCATAACTATAATTTTTGATATCGGGTCGATACGATTACGTACTTTTTAACAATTTATTCCTTTCAAAAACATTTATGAAACTCTTAAATAATCAAAAATCTACACTCAAATGGAAATTATGTCAACAAATTTTGTTTCGATCCGTGTATATAATATTCTCTTATCTATGCACAGGTGTGCTGTGGTTTGGATGCAACATAAAAACAGAGATAAGGTTTCTGTGCTCACAAGAAGTTGAAATAATTGAAATCAAAACATTCGAACAGAGATGCGTTTCTTTGAACCGTCAAGAGTGGAAAGACAGAGAGAGAAAATATGTTGAATACGTAAAAGCCGATTCAGTACTACTATCGACATCTATTGTAAATATTTTGAACCAAATAATTACTAAATTAGTAACTAGTATTGTGTAGGTTTTTAGGTTTATATACCTGTGAGGAGGCCCCTCTTAAGTTCATTTTGTTAGGTATTACGGGTACAAAATCTAGCCCATTTCAGTTGTCAATAAGCAGTTAGGCGGTAAAAGATTGCCCTCTCTCTTCTTATTACTGTGTATCGGCACATAGTTTAATTTGAGGTTATAAAACTGTGCTTCTTTAATATCTTTTGTTTAACGATTTTTAGTGCACTGAAATGGCCAAAACAGTAATAAATAGTATCGTGGGTAGTGAAATTCATTATTTTGAATTTCAGGAGAAAAATCAAGACCATTTTGTGACTAAATTTCAGTGCAAGTTAACAACAGGAGAAAATTGCACGGAAAAATGTGAAACCTTCATCAAAGACTTTTCGCGTAGCACAAACACTAACTGGATTGTAAACAAAGTGTTCAATAATTGTGTTCGTTATGAATTTCGCAAATTCTATGTCTGTCATCTAGCCAAGAAGAATAAACGAGTATCCAAGAAAAAAGGTTGTACAAGAAATTACGAGTGTTTGGCAAGTATAAACATAAAATTCCTAAAAATTGTTGAGGTCACTTTGACAAGGTCTAATCTATTGAAAAAAGGTTTGAATGTAGTTATCAATATAAACAATGAACATTCTCACCCAATACAGGTTGCTCAAGCATTTAGCTTATTACGATGCAATGAAGATACAAAATAAACTTTTCCCCGATATTTTGAATCTGGTATGACAGCTTTCGCAGCTAAGACTTATCATGAATTCTTTTTATCTGAAAATTGTAATGATGACATCAATGTGCTTCTAGCAAATGCGCAAGTGAATCCAACAGAAAGACAAGTGGAGGTCTAAAAAATATGGAGGAAGGCATGACCAAAGTGTTATTGAAAATATCAAGATTAAAATGGAAGACTTACAAAAACAGGATATCCTTTTGTGTCTTAACGAAAATCCATTTCTTGTTGTTGTGATAACTGCCGTTATGAAAAGAGCTTTCAAAGCAGGTCATGCAGATGAGATGATCTTTATAGAAATCAGTGGTTCTTGTGACAAGAGTAGCACCTCAGTCACTTTTATTTTTGCAGCTACAAAAACTGGAGCATTGCCAATAGCTGTTATTCTTCATAAAAATAAATCAGAAAATGATTATTTATACGCTCTAAAAATGGTTAAGCAATACTTAGGAGCCACTTGTAATAAATCAGTTGAGCCACAAGTTATAATGACCGACGATGACACTGCAGAAAGAAATGCAATTAAAGTAGTATTTCCAAAATCTCGTTTGCTACTCTGCATTTTTCATGTAACGCAAGCTTTTTGGCCGAAAGACCATAATAACGTTATTTCGTCATGTTTTGTTTGCTAAAACTACTTCAGGTGCAGAGAACTTTATGTTTCAATTATTCAACGACCCAACTTTGAACAACTATAAAAATGCCAAGGTATATCTAGAACATACCTGGAGCCGACGAGAAGAATGGTGTTTACCTTTTCGTATTCTGTATAGTCTGTAATGTGAAAGTATATTACGATCATTCGGACTTTTTTTGGTTAACTGAAATAAACGTTTCTTTTCATTTATGGACCTCAGTGTAGAGCATTTGTTACCCATGGCGCAATTTTGGTATTTTTCCGGTTGTGTCTTTTATAGTAAAGGCACTTATCAATATTTTCTTGAATTATTGAAATAAATTTCTCTGTAGCATCATCTGGATCATAGCAACTTCTTATCGATTCCCATGATATTTTAGAAACAGTATCCTTAAGTTTTTGGTAGTTAACATGCTTTGTTATAATAATATTTTCTAAATTTTTATTAGATTTTGAATATAAAAAGAGATGGTCTAGGCAGGAATTCAGTCTTGTTGGCTTATTAATGGTAGATACAAATCCAAATTCGTTCAAGGTACTAATGTAATCTATTGTATTATGATCTGAATCAAGTAAGTCTATGTTGATATCACCCACAAATATGCAGTACTGCTCAGTACCTACTTTATTATTCCTTAACAAAGTATCTAGATTATTGATGAACTCGGGTATTTTAGGATTATAATTCTCCTGTGATGGTGATCTATAACACGCCAAAATTACGATCCTAGTATTATTGTGAATATCTATTGCAACTTTTAGAACTTTAGTTGGTCCCAGACTTATAATACTATGTTCAAAACTGAAAGCAGATTTAACATACACTACCAGCCCAACATTTTGATTTAAATCGCCCTCATTATAAATTAAGTTGTAACCTGTTATATTATATAGATTCGTATCGATAATTTCCCATGTTTCCGTCAAAACGATACAATCAAAACCCAGGATATCAGATAGTGATACTTTCAGCTCATCCAAATTTTTTGATATGCTTCGAATATTATTATGGAAAATCGTAAAATTATCATTATGCTTATTAATCTCAAACAACTAATTACATTGGCCTAAATCTGTCAAACAATATGTGTCAATACTTGGAAAATTAAAATCTCTTATATATTGGTCCATTTTCAAGTAATTGAAAGGTTATTAACAAATTCAAAAAAAAACACAGTGAAATCAATTTAGGCTCAAGACACAGAGCATACACTAGTTGTTTGAGTAATAGAGTAAAATAAAATAATATGTACAATACAGTAATGATAAAATTTCAGTTAAAACAAATTAAAATAAACGCATAAATACATGTATACACATCAATGATTTCTTTGGTTAGAAGAAGAGCCTGCTCTTGTTTTTCTCGTTAGAGTTGTAACGTTTACTTTCTTAAGAGTAGTATTCCCTTGATTTAGATTGCCCACCTTCGGTTTTATTTTCTCTGTTTTATCGTTGATGACTTCAGTCCTCAAACCTGCAATGCCTTCATGGAGCTCGGAGGTTTTTATTGCTTGATTTGTAGTAGGAGTAGGGGCGCTATTCCCACGTTTATTCAATTGATTTTGTTGGTCCTGTAGTTGTTCGATTGTGTATGCTTTTTGATTTATGTATAAGCGTTCACCCTTTATGTATGAATGATGGTTATTGGCTCTGGCAGCGTTCAATAAAGGATATAGAGGAGGGTCAATATTATAAGTACTCAAATGACTGAAGCAATGTAGACATTTATTCATTATTTGATCTTAAATTTGTTGTTCTAAATAACCCTTTTCTCCGTGGGCTAACTAGATGGAATGCAGGTTCTGTTGGTATCAGGTGTAATCGAAGGACCAATACGGGTGTTTTTCACTGATGTAATGATGAACCGTATAATGAAATTAAACACTTATGTCACTTTAGGTTTTATATTTCCATGAATTTATAATTTTATTTATCGTTGCGTAAACAATTAAGACTTCCCTTATGTACACGCAATAACTGAGAGTATTTTGCACATACTATGATAATTTGTTAAACGAATAAAGATTAAGTACACATGTTTGTTCCCGGTATCAAAAGGCCGGGTGGTTTTACGAAGTGAAGTACCTTGTTGTACCACGTTACATGATGAAAGAGAGAGAACGAAGGATGAATTAAACGTGTATGAATGCCGGTTGGTAAGTTTGTGAGGCTATCTGTGAAGTATGAGTGACTGCTGGGAAGTGAGTAAAAATGAGGTTGTTCTCGTATTTATACGAGTTTTGAAACGTAACGTTCAGATACAACAAGTGAATTTGGCAGTTAGGGTGATTTTTATGGACCGAAAAGGTTTCGTAGATACAGATAACAAAGTTTGGAAGAGAGTTTTTATGAAGCGATAAATGTCGGGTACTTTGAAGTATTCATTGGAATTTCAGAAAACGATATTTCTCTGTATTTCTTATGTGTTAGTAAATTTAAAATGACTTTTTTGTTGGTGTAAAGAAATATTAAATGTTGAGAAGAAGGATATATTTAGTTACATATATGTTTTGAGCATAATATTCGAATTGTAGTATACAGGGGAAGTTGAAATAAAATCACGGGAGAATTTGGTAATTAAAACCAAATTCGAACATTTGTCTTACAGATTCTATACCAATATGGTTTATTTTTGAACCGTAATGGAATAGGTTATGCAGCTGATATTCTGCAAACAAAAACTATACGAGTTCAGTCGCCCTCCTGACCATATCAGTATAGGAATTGTAAAATCGTGTCCGGGTTTACTCAAACCTCGCACATGACCTCTATTCATCCATGGCTCTTGTATGAGACATATGCCTGTCCGCAGTCTTGCCATCCGCTGCGCGACTACTCCCGCAGCTGCCCGGCAATGTTGCAGGTTTATCTGGGTAAATTTAAGGACACTACGAACAAACATCACAAGTCTGATGGGATGCCTCCTTCACCCGTTTTTTTTCACTCGGGGGTACTCTCCGTAGTTCCCAAGAAGATTAGGCCTAATCTTCCCGAACCCATACCGTATTTCTCCCTGCGTTCGGTTGATGATTTCAACCGACCTAGGATCGAGCCCCAAGGAAGCAGCATCCCATCGGAAGGCCCGAACTACCCACCCCTCAGTCCTCAGATCCGGATTGCTATTTCGGATACTCCTGAGGATATCTTGGGGAGACGACTCGATCG
This sequence comes from Galeruca laticollis, assembly GCA_963921935.1. Taxonomy (NCBI): domain Eukaryota; kingdom Metazoa; phylum Arthropoda; class Insecta; order Coleoptera; family Chrysomelidae; genus Galeruca; species Galeruca laticollis. Next base: position 45,061,595 of record OY998185.1, read on the forward strand.
GCATTGGTATCCATACCATCACCCTCATTAGACGTTGAAGGGCCGACTGCTCAATGATGTTGAGCGCCAGTCCCTCCGTCTTAATCCCATCCACGGCCTTTTTAAGCCAGGCCAGAGAGCCTTCGTCTGACCAGGTCACCATTACAGCTCCCCGTGCAAACGAGTGTCCCTCAAAGCTTGGCACAATGGCGCAAGGCGTGTACATCACAGATAACCCATAGATAGATGAGACACTGATTGTGGCGCCATCTAAAGAGCCTGTCGAGTAAACAATTGAGTGATGTTGAAAAGATTTTTGTAATTTTAGGTTTTGGCGGTATATTCAAATTTACTGTATTTTAATTATTTTATTTCAAAATAATCATTTATAGTCCATCATTTAACATTTCATTCAATATAACTCAACATCTAATGTTGAGTTAAATTAAATGAAATATCAAATGATGGAACAGAAATGGTTAATTAAATTAAAAAAATAAAACAGTAATCATATAAACAGTTTATTTATTTTGGTATAAAAATACACAACAAATAATTTCTTTCACAAAGTACTTTTCTTAACAAACAGAATGACAATAAATAAACTATAATGTAAATACAATGCAATAATTAATAAATAATGTGAGTAACATACATTCTAGATTGGAGTATGATTAGATTTTTAAATGATGTTAAATCAAGATAAAAGTAGAAAATTATTTATGATAAGTTTATATTAATTTATTATTACACTCGTATAAACACACAGAGCTGGACAAACTGCTGGAGTATAACTGCTACTTACTTAATCAAAAAAAGTGTTAGCAATGAGTTGTTAACTACTATTTTTGGCAACTTTTTGTGAAAGAAAACATTTGAGTATAGTTACTGTGAATGTTACAACAAAAGTAATTAAAATATTTTTATAGGAAAAGTTGTTAAATACTGCCCAGCTCTGTAAATACAAGGTGCCAAGTAATTACATATAAGAGTGCTAAACAGCACTTGTGACTGTACAACATTTAAAATAATATATCTAACATTTCATATCCACTTAAAACACATCTTTATTTCTTTACTGGATGTATTATTAAATAGGTTTATATCACAAGCTTAAACCTAGTATATTGCATATTTGTATATTTCTACATTTAAAAGCATTCCGTTCTTATGAAACCATCGCATAAGGCAGTTTAAGTTACTCTGCAGCTCCTGGCAGTCTATGATTGTTCAAATGTTTCTTAAGGGCTCTTAAAAATCCCACCGTCTCATGGAAGTCCTTTCTCGTTTCTGGTTGAGGTTCTACAAGTAAACTCACAAAATAACAACAATAAATAAGTAAACACACAAATATTTTTGAAAATGTATGTCAACAAAAGAAAACAAAATGCGCTTACTATCGAAATAATAAGTTTACACATTAATGATGCCTTTTTTGGGAAATTTCCCTGCGAGGAGAGTGTAAGGCCACAAACCCCACGAATCTAACCACAACAGCGTCTTGTATAAAGGAATGCACTTACCTGTGAAATCCAGATGTCTATTCTCCAAGTTCTGGTGTGGCGGCGGTAACAATTTCTAATTTTTCTAGCGGGCGCGAATGATGTTTTTTATGTGTGAGAAAAAATGCGATGACAGTTCTACTTTTTATATTCAACCAACTGACAGCAGTTGTCATCGAGACTACAGTATATTTGTTAGGTATACTGTATCCAGATAGAACATCTAAATCCTAGAGATAAGTACACTCACTTTTGCCAGAGGGCGCTGGTATTGCGGTTAAGATAAGCGGCGCAAACACACATGTTTTTGTACTAAGCCAAAAAAAGTATCAAAAAATGTTTGAATGTATACATTTGTTTGGTTTTTTTGAATATCTTTTTCGATTTTTTTAGGAATTCTTGATTTTTAACTATTTTATTATTTTTTGTCTTTATTGGATATTTTTGATTTTTGGTTACCGCTAGACCAAATACTTAGACGTAATGCCTCAACAAAAGTTAATACTCACTTTCATTTCCCATAAATTGTCACACCATGGGCTATATATGAAAATGCCATAGATGGTAGAGAGAATATAACATAAAATGAAACCCAGATTATTATTTTTTCAATGGATACATTTTAAAATGGAATTGTCTGAGTATGGTGTACACACTAGATATAAATTGAGTGAATGAAAAGACGAGTACTGAGTGTGTCATTTGATTAAAATTCCAGCTAAGCGCTTTTAGCCATTAGGTCATTCTCAAAGCTGTCGACAAGAGAAAAACATACAACAGGTACAATGTACACACAATGAAATAAAATGTTACATCCTTATTTAAGTAAAATTTGTTAAAATTACCCTATAAAGAAAGTGTGCACACATATCATTTAGTTGGTAATTTCAAATTAGACGTTTCGTTATGTGAATTATAATTGTTTACGCTCTTTATAGAGTAATTGTAACAAATTTTAGTTAAATAATGATGTAGCATCAAAACATTTTATTTCATTGTATGTAGCAGTTACAGGGTTTGATGTTTTTTGACAACTTCTGTATATTTTTTTCTTGACGAGAGCTTTCAGAATGATCTAATGGCTGAAAGCGCTTACCTGTAATTTTAATAAAATTACACACTCAGTACTCGTCTTTTCGTTAACTCAATTTACATTTTAAAATGTCCAAAATTATAGCATGCTATATTGAATACAATAAAACTTACCATCAATTTTTGTTAATTTCCACTCATATGGAAAGGTAAATCAAACTGTCTTAATAACCTCTCTTCGTCTTTCTCAAATCTAAAGAAACACTGTTTTTGACAATGAAGGGATCATATCCTTCATCGTTTCCTCGTCGACAAATTTAATGATTTATTACCACTGCTTTTCAGCCATATTAATTTTATTTTCCTGGGTTGGAACAACAAAACTGTAAAAAGAAATATTTACTTTATTAATGCAGCAATTTTCAGTTTAGCTAATGTAAAGAACAACCATGATCTCTAAAGTTGTCGAATAAATTAGTAAAAATTCTGTGTTTTATAAAAATAAAGATAATGGTTGTTAATTGTGAAAGAAAAAATGCTAAAATTTTTTAATAAAACTTACCGAGTACAGCACTTATTGGACTCATTCAGAATACACTTTGACATTGTCTTTTCAATTAATAACAATAAAGCAACGAAACAACAGATAACTATTAAACTATAGCAATTAAAAAATACACCAAAATACCGTAACCTTAAAATAACCTCTACACTTGAACTAAGAAATGATAACAGTATAACATATAACATGTGGGGATGGGGACGAGCAATATGATATCGCGCATACGCAGTTATAAAAATCAATAACTAACGACGTTACAGTTTTCGTTAACTTTTTGGAATTATCTACCGATTTGAGTTACTCGACAGGCTCTATAGATGGCACGGTCTGTAGTGTCCCTAGCCTGGTGTACATATCCTCATGCAGGTGCGAGAGGATATGCGCGAACTGCTCCTTGATGAGCAGGTTGGCCGGATAGACATCACAGATGATGACCACCTTGAAGTTGCTGCTTGCAGAATTTAAAAAATAAATATTGAATATAGTAAAATCAGGTAAACGTAATCAATTTTGCTCAATTTTGAATTGTCCGGTGTATCTTTGTTTAATTAATTGTAATATTAGTGTTTGTCAACGAAATTCACTTTAAAGTTATCATGTTAAATTGTCAAAAAGCATTTGACATTGACATTTCCGTGCGGAAAAGTGACATTTTTATGCGGAAAGTGCCAATAGCGTGTACTTTTCCCAGTCTAACGGATATCTACGAAAAGGCCTGCTTTGCGTATAAAAATTTGTGTAGAAAAGCATAGTGTTTGTAGAAAAAAAAGTTTATGCAAAAACATTTTTCAAAAGTTTTTTGTGATTATGTTTACTATATCTCACGGGAGAAAAAGTTGAATTTTCCTCTATAAATACAAATGATTATTCTAATTTTTATGTGTTTATTTTGAATGAAACCATAAAATAAATTGTATGCAGAAATAAATATATAAACTTAGTTGATTTCTTTCCTCACATCGTAAATTCTTCCTTTGAAAAGGATATTGTTTTGCTTTGTTTCGACTTCACGATGTTGTAAAAGTATGATAAAAGGATGATCGACTACAAATTCTTCAGGAATGCTTAAGCACATTCCAACCATAATAATAGCTGGAATGAAAAAAATAAAATCTATTATTTTCCAAGTCCAATAAGCAAAATTATAGCAGAATTTGCAGGCAACATTAAAGATCTACCAGAAGTGTTATCAGTTATTTGTTGAACCAGGCGAAATAGTACTACATTAGACTGTATTTATAAAAATTAAGTGTAAAGGTAGAAGTAGAAGGCAGAGCTCACAAAGAGAGGGTAAAAGGAAAAGGTTTTGCTTTACTTCGTATTTATAAGCTTTTTCTTTTCTTTGCAAGCAAATCCCCGTAAAAAAAAGGAAAAGGTAAACACACGCGAGTTAGGTAAGTAAGCTGCTGCCGAACATTTGCAGAGGCAAGTGTTATTGAGCTGTATTCATAAAACTGAAGAATATCCTTGTAAGTATAATGTAGAAGTATAAAGTTTTGAGTTGAAGGTCGGAGTAAAAGCATTTCTTTTTTTTTCATATTCATATTGTTAATATAATACAAAATAATATTAATTCTTATACTTGCAAGAATATCCTCCAAGGCTTGTTGCCTTGTAACTGTGCCACGGCAGGATCCAACCTGTTTTAGATGGTTTGTTTATTTACGGTATTTCTTTCTTATCTGTGGTATTTGAGTACTTCGATCAGAGAATATGTATTCCTTAAGCAACGATAGTGAAAATACAGAAAAAGGTAATGCTACAACCAAACTGCAGTTCATAGCAAATGAAATTGCCAATGCCCCCGTGATTTTGGAAAAGTCCCAAACACCAAAAATAAAAGCTAGAAGGGATGAGACTATTAGAAATGTTACCAGGAAGTACGAGGTTGGTAAAGCACTGGATGCGTAAAGCTTTTTAAAAAATGGAAATAAAGCAATCAAACTGTTGGAATGGGGGAAAAGTTATTGAAGGATATGGAAGGGACATTATTTTATACAGTTTTATACCTACATTTACTTATCAAAGTTGTTTATTGTTACAATTGTTATTTCATTAATCTGGGTCGGAAGTTTCAGACGGGAGTGTTATATGCACCTCCGTGTTTATGTTGGTTGTTATCTCGATTATTCGAGATCTTCTAATATTACTGACACAAATGTTGTATTTGACTATCCTGTTGAATTCTGTTATATTTTCTCATATTTCATTCAACACATTTGCTCCCAGGTTTCACACCCTTTCTTGGTTGTACCGTACTGAGGACGGCTAATGAGCCAGAAACATGAATGTCTGCGGTTACCACTCTTTTCAGTAGCCCCTTTTCCTATTTGCGTGCAATACCCACTAATCTCATTGTTGCTTATTATATATATTATTATTTTTATTAATTTATATTAATTTAATAAGAGCCTACTTTGGAGTGCTATTTTACTATGTATTTTGCTATTTGAGATATAGTAAATTATTTAATTGTATTTTAATTATTTGTTAATTTTAATTTATTATATGGATTGTATGGGCGCCAGAATTGGTTCGCTTTCTACGAATTCCCAATTCAAAAAAAAATACTACACAAGTTAGAAAATATTATAAATTTGTTTAACTTTTTCACACTGTATCTCAGGGATGAGATTCGGCACTTGACGATTGTCAGCAATAGGAAACTGTAGGTAAGATATCAAAGAAACGCAAGATGAACATAGACAAATGATTTTAATAATTATGCAAATAATGAAATTATTATAGATAAAAGTTTATAATTCATATTAAACTCAATAGAATATTATTGACGAAAATCTTCGCACAAAAACGCTTTTCATGAATTATTGGTATTATTGAATTCAAACGTATCAAGTAAGTTTTCGCTTGATTACTTATTATTCTAAAAGTTCTGAATGCATTCACAACGATTCAACCTCTACCCTCGCTATTGTTAACCTTGTCGTTGTGTGTTGTGGTACTCTGTGATGATTATTATTTAGTTTACAAAATGAAGGAAAAAGCATAGTGTTTGGTATGTATTATCATAATTTATTGTAAGAATTTTGGTGAGTATTAATTGTTAATATGTGTTTAGTGTTCTGTGTCCGATATTTAGTGGAGATTGAATATCTAATACTAATATTTTTGCTAATTAATAGATACCCAACAATATAACCTATATTAATAAAGGTAATTGTTCATCTTTTCATATCTAGATGCTATCACCATTTTTACACTTATTTGTTTATAAACGAGTGATAAATTTTTGTTAGTTTATTGTTCAAACTTCACTAAACACTTTGGTTAACTTTTTACTTAATATGTTTTAAATTATTATAGTTTTTTATAAAAATTTAGAGGAAATAAATTCAACACGTCCTCCATTTATCAAATTTACACCGCGTCTCTCAAGCTCAAAATCAACAACCTTCCAATGTTTTTTACTTTTGTTTTTCATTGTTCATTTGTTGATAAATAAACATCGTTGTTATTGAATCAAAATATCTGTTTCTGTGTTATAGTAGACAAATTCACTTTGTTTTTATGCACTTCCACTGTCACTCCGAAATACTCTATTCGAACTAATAACAGAACGTTATTTCGCGTTGATATTTGACCTTGAAGTTTTATACAAATAATTGAATAGTTTATGCAATATACAGGGTTTCTGAAAGTGTCTACAAAATATTAAATTATAATAATTGAATTTTATTTCAAAATTCATGTGATATCATATACAGTGATGATCATAGTTATGTATAAAATTTATGTTTGACGTAATTTACTTGTTACTATTGTATTTTCAATATCTTGAATTATACTTTAAAGAAAAATAGTTACAAAATTGAATAGTAATCTTCTATATAATTTTATCAATTGTATTCTATTTATAAATATTTCTTGTCATATTTAAGCTATGTTTTTTATGGATTATTTCCTTTTATCGAATATTCACTACTACGATTACTTAGATTCACATTTCTGAGTGATGTTAATGATTCAACATAACCTAGTAGATATATTTCACTTTAATATATATATATATATATATATATATATATATATATATATATATATATATATATATATATATATTAAACTGGATAGAACGGGGAGAGAAAGAATGATTTAACATTATTATTAGTTTAGTTTATATTTAGTTTTGATTTGCCCGGTATATTGTAAAATTTGAAATTTTATTATTAAGATGATTACACTTTGAACATGAGAAATTCTTTAACCTCAGAGTAGGGTTCAGATATAGAAAAACAAAGAATTTCAATATTTAATGTGAGCGCCTGAATTTGATTAGATATCTCTATCTTCATAAAAATTTTGTCAATCAAAAATGTACTTGCTTTATTTAATAATACCAAATAAATTCCAAAGACGGTCCTGCGTCCAATGCTGAACCTCTCCACGATTCATAGATGTCAGTTCAAACTACCAATGGTTTAAACTAGATGGAGCCATCACCACAAAGAAATGAAATATATCAAAAATCAATTTTACAATGTTCTTCCAAACAGAAAAGAACGTTATTTAATGTTATGAAAAGACAAATACATTGTTCTTTTACAGGACACAAATTAATAAAAAAACTATTATCTATTATGATCACTCATTCGAACAAAATCATGTACTCAGATGAATAATTATCTCTATATACAATTCCAAAATAGGCAACATTTAATACAAATCTTATAATACGAAATCTTTTATATAAACGTCTATGATTCAAAAATGGCGAAAGACAAAGGTTGCAAGTGTTTGTTTAATACCAAAGTTCAATTCTTTGCACTAAATCGGTAAGTTTGTTTAACTTTCTTTACGTATAATGAAAATAGTTTAAATACCTTATTCTTGTATAGTAATTCACGTCAATTATTAGTTTTCTTTACTTTATTTCAGGTTACCTTCTGGAAATTACCACATCACTGGTCCAGCTTGCACAAAATCAGGAATCAATGCTATATTTCGTCCACATCAATACATTTCAGTCAAATCACATAATCCAAAGCTTTCTAAAAGGTATGGTGGATATATCAATCCCACCATACAAAATATTAATCAAATATCATCTATAAATTATACGGTTAGTATTCAAACATAATTACCAAATTCTTTCTTAGTTTGTACATCTGCTTGTTTTAATATATGATTTACTAGATCACAAGTACAATGTATTTCCTTCCTTGAATTTTGATACCAAAAACGTTGTTTTCCGAAAAGTTTAATTAATTTAAAGTAATTTTGCTTCTTCCAAAAAATTTCTACCACCCCAAAAAAGTACCTAGTGAATAGCATGTATAATCAACAAACTTTTCTCTTTCAATTTTTTTATTATTAACAAACTACTTGTCGCTGATAAAAGTATGTTGAATACATTCCACCAATCAGATTTGGTTATCAAAACTTTTCTTGATAGATTTCATCTCAAATAGTGAATTGTCCATCCATCATTTGAAAACACTTTGTTTTAAGTTTCTTTAATGATTTTAACTCATATTTTATCTCTTAAATTATATTTCATTCAATTTACAAAATGACATTTCCAACTTTATAAAATATGTATTCATAATGTCAAACCGTTCAATAAACGTCACATTCCATAGAATTAATGTTTTCATTTTACTTCTTATATAGTCTTGTTTTTAAATTTTTATAAAATCTTATTTACATATCCTTCAATCCCTAATATTCATTTTAAAAAGAATCACACTATTTATTTACTTTGACAATAAAAACAAAGGATTATCATTTCCATTTGTATATGTAAACGTTCTAAAATTCTGTCTTGTAGGTTTATAGAAATTTTGTTATTTCATTTCACATATGTTTTAAATCTTATTTTAAATCTTCTTTATAATTATACAATTAGATGCTTTCTCTATTGAATAGTACATGGTACAGATTGTCTCCTTTTTTAGATAATCTTTTAATAAAAAATCAAATTCCAAAAATTTTAATTACTTGAAATATGTAATCTTTTATTTTATGTTCAGTATACAGGGTGTTGTTTTACTCTATGTTAATATATATATATATATATATATATATATATTTTGATAAATTAATCCATCAAGAGAAAGGAAATCAGCATAGGATGAAACAGGTATTATTGCACTAGAATTAATTTAAAACAAACATCCAGTATATTGTTATGTAGTAAAACAGCATTATCATATAAGCTATTTCAATGATCTAAACACATAGGCATCAATAACATAAATTTCAAATAAAGAACTAGAGCAATTAAAAAAAACAAACTGTAATTGTCATGCAACATACTGTATATAATAATATTTACAATAATTATCTTTTAAAGTGCGCGGAAATTTAAGTAACAAGTGATATTGTGAAGATTTGCCAGAAAAATGTTTAATAAACCAACAATATAAAATCTTTATCTTCGATTGGTTATCCATGACATAAGACATAATAATACTAAAGCAATTTAAGAATTTCATAAGAAAAATCAAGACACCATATGTTATATAAACTTATTAGAGTATAAACAGTTTGATAGCAACGGAGGTTAGCAACGAAATTTATTGAAAACGATTGAAGGAGATAGATATTTGATTAAAATGGAAGCAGACATGTAAAAAAATTTGAGAAACTAAAATAGAAATTAACAGGGAAAAATTAGAAAGTTTCTTGAAAGGACCATATCAAAACCTCCAAAGGAATTAACAATATACAAATAACCCAAAATAATGCATTACAAGACGTGCAAATTGGAGATACGATGAATGAAATGGATACCTGTAATACATTATGTGATATATTAACTCAATTGGACACAGATAAGTTATTTCATTTATAATTTCTTTTGCGTTACAATAAACAACTGAACTTACTAATATTTTATGTGTTTGAACGTTTCCAAACATGGTAGTTTATTCGTTTAGTTATAAGTATAGTTAATATAAACTTACCTGTTTTTAGTATTAGTCACAGTTTACAAAGATATCTTTGAAGAAAAGCTTGATGATTTAGTCACACAGTATATAGTCAGTAACATTATAATTCTTCATTTCCTTTTCAGAGTAACTAGATAAATTCACTATTTGATATAATAACTATTTGAAACATTAACTATAAACATTTATTATAGGTTATAATTACGTTTACTTATGAATAATATACATACTACCATAGATAAATAGTTTTAATACTACTAAAATCATCAAGTAATATTTTAGATTGAGTCGTTATTTGTTTTCATTTTTCATATCACATATCTACGTTCTTTATTTGATATTATAAGCAAGTAAGAGATGTCGATATTTTTTTTATATCTTAGCATTAAATTCAGAAAACATTCTATGTTGTTTAAATTAGACAACCAATAATACACCATTCAATATACGGGTGGATTATAGTTGAATGAAGCTAGTGCCGGACTCACCCATTATAAATCAAAACTAAAACAAATTTTAAATAGAGTCTCAATAGTCGGGAAAATAACATTTATGTTTAGAAACAAATCATAATCAGTGGCGCAACATAATAAATTTAAAACTAAAGAGCATTCATCATAGTACAAATAATTTATTAAGAGTTAAAAAAAAGACTAGGAAAATAAATAATATAACAATTTTGATGAACCCAAATGCGTGGCAGATGACAATTTCTGTATTTATATATTGATAAATAATAATCTACAACAATATATATATATATATATATATATATATATGTTATACTGATATGTTAGGTGTGTAATTTTAATGTTTCAAGACAAATATACTTTCCCTAATTTGCCCTACGTTGGGCCGACATGTTATTGTGGATAGAATGGGGAGAGAGAGAATGTTAAAAAAATTTAAATACTATGAATTATTATTTTTAGTTTAGTTTTGTTGATATTTAATTTTTATTTGCCCGGTATATTGAAATATTTAAGATTTACTTGTAAAATAATTATTTCTTTGCATGAGAAACTCTCTGATCTCAGAGTAGGGTTCAGATGTAGAAAAACAAAAAAAATTTCAATTTCTAATATGAGCGCCGAAATTCAAATAAAATTCCTATCTTTCAATAAAAATTTTGTTGATCAAAATATACTTGCTTTATTATTGTTTCCAAAGAAATTCTAAAGACGGTCCTGTGTTTAATGCTGAACCTCTCCACGGTTCATAGATGTCAGTTTAAAGCTACCAAATGTTTAAACTAGATGGAGCAATCACCATAGATAAATGAAAAATCTCAAGAAAACAATTTCACAATGTTCTTCAAATAGAAAAACGTTATTTTAATGCTATAGGAACAAATACATTATTTTTTTACATGACATAAATTAATGAAAACCTATTATCTATTATGATCATTCATTCAAATAAAGTCATCCACTCAATGAAATACAATTTCTATATATATATATATATATATATATATATATATATATATATATATATATATATATATATATATATCAAAATAGGCAACTTTAACACAAATCTTATAATACGAAATCCGTTATGTAAACGTCTATGATAGGAAAATGGCGGAAGATAAAACTTATAAGCGTCTGTTTAAAATCAAAGTACAATTCTTTGCACTAAATGGGTAAGTTTACTCTACCTTCTTTTTATATAATTAAATAGTTTTAAATACCTTTTTTCACTGTATAGTTCAATTAATGCACATCAATAAATGTTTCTTATTTTGTTTTAGGTTACCTCTTGGAAAATTCCATACCATTTGTCCAACTTGCACAATATCCAGAAACAGTGATATACTTCGTCCACATCAATACATTTTAATCAAATCATATAATCCAAAGCTTTCTAAAAGGTATGGTGGAGACACCGTTCCACCATACAATATTTTACTTAATTACATCTATAAATTTTATGGTTAGTATTCAAATATAATTACCAATCTCCTATAATGTGTACTTCTGCTTGCTTAAATATATTACTCTAGCTTTTAAGTATAATGTATTTCTTTCTTTGATTTAGAATGCCAAATTATTGTTTTTTTTAAAGTTTCAAAATTTTTCTCCAAAAGATGTTGCTTCTTCAACATTTCTACCCAAAAAAGGAAAGTACTTAGTTAATAGACTGTATAATCAACAAACTGTTCCCATTCAATTTTTTTATTATTATTAGCAACCTACTTGTCGCTGATAAATACATCTTAAAAGCATTCCACCAATCAAAATTGGTTATCAAAATTCTCATTTGAAAGATTTCATTCCAAATGGTGGATTGTCCATCCATCATTTTAAAACATTCTGTTTTGAGCCTCTTAAACGATTGTAACTCATATATTTGTCCCTTAATTTGTATTTCAATAAATTTACTAAATGACAGTTCTTGTTTTCTAAATTATTTATTCAAAATGTCATATTCCATAGAGTTAATGTTTTTCATTTTACTTCCTACATTTACATATTTTAAATACCTATACAATCTTATTGAAAACTTCCTTCAAACCCTAATATTCACTTCTTTAAAACAAATCACAATATTAATTTACTTTGACAATAAGAACAAAGGGTTATTATTATTTCATTCATATGTAACAAACGTTTTAAAATTCTCTCTTTTAAATATGGAAGTTGTTTTTATGTCACCTATATTCTTATAAAACTTATTTGAATTCTTCTCTGTAATCATACAGTTAGATCCTTTATATGCTTTCTCTATTGAATAGTAAATAGTACAGATTGTCTCCTTTTTAGATAATTTTTAAAAAAATTCAAATTCCAAAAATTTGTCTATTATTAATAATTCTGTATACAGGGTGTTGCAGGTTTCACTCTATGTTAATATATATATATATATATATATATATATATATATATATATATATATATATATTATCAATATATTTTGAATTATTTACTTACTTTTTTTTATTATGCAATTTGAATGTAGATGTTTATTATTTGGAATTTTTATTTAGTTTGGCTAGCTCAGTTATTGTTTTTTATATATTTGTTATATTTATTATATATTTATTAATTCGGGAGCATGAAATCCTTTTTCTCTTTGAGTCCTGGCTTATTATATTGTTGTAATTGTTTAAATAAAAAGAAAACACATTATTTGAAATAGATTTAATTTTCAATGCAATATTTTATATTTGATAAAAATAATGTGCGACGCCAATGGTTATATTGTATCTACTTATTTATTTTAATAATTTCATCAATGCGCATGCGTGAAAAACTAGTCATGCGCTTTAACATAAAACGAACAATTCTGATACGTAAGAAGCATCTATTCATATTATACAAAGTTTGTTGAAGATGCAAACAAGTGAATGGTTCAAACACATAAAAGAATTTATATATAAATCATAGTTATATATGATACAAATTGCTGTGGAAAGAAAATTGTTATATACATAGATAGAAAAATAGAAATTATATACAGATGGAAATAGTTATTACATTATGAAATTTCAATCACCAGATTTATGCGATTACAAGATGGCGTAAGTACATATTTTAATTTATTGAAAATTCGGCCTTTTATTAAATTTAACGATTTATGCAATGAATTCACTATACAAAGTCTGTTTCTTTCTTTTTCAGATCGATCATATTTGCAAAAGTTTATCAATTTATGAAATTAAGTACTTAATTGAGTATTTTGAGTTTTTACACTGATTATTGGCCAATAATGATTTAAAAACACTGACCTGTTGCTCTTGAATTGGGATGAAAGTCTCTGGATCCCAGGAACACTCCGCTGAAGTTCCAAAAAACCAAAATTGATGAAAATTTCGTAAATTCTTGCCGAAAAACTTGATACAATTGACTGTGAGTATTACTAAGATTGTATTTAATAGTACTTTATAGGTTTAAATGTGTTAAACCGGGAATTTCTTGAAATTTCAGGAACACCATCACACATCACACATCAACAAACAGTCTTTTGTTCTTTTTCAGGTCACTATTTCAAAGTTTATTTATTGATTCACAATTTGTTCTGTCATATTTTATAACCAATAAGATATTGTCTTTTGCAATCAGATAATTGAAACTTCTATCACTTATTAAAAAATTTCATACATACACTCTTTTACATAATTAGTTCATTTATAGAGTTCCTATGAGTTTTTTCATCATACAACTAAATTAAAATTGGTTATAGATAGATACATTTAAATGGTACAACATCCAATATTGTTATTGATAGTATATCATTGTTACACTCATATTCATTATAAATATAAATTCTCTTATGTTATTTGTCTAAACTCTTTGCATTATATTATTTATAATAAACTTTAACAAATTTCTATTTATTGATTCAACGTTTATTTTATTTACCATATATCATTTGTATATATGTCATTATTTGTTTATCTATGAAAATCTATTGAATTCTATTCTATTCAATATTTGTATTTGTTTTTTATTCTTAAATTAATGATTATGATGAATTATCTATAATAATATTTGTATTCTAATGTAACTACTTATATCTAATATTCTCTTGACTTGACTATATAATTGTTTCTTTTTAGGTGAACAGCTGGTTATGGTATGGAAATTATTCTTCGTCTTAGGCAACTTTATTTACATCATTACATTGGTTAGGCAATCTCTATATTTTGTATTATTATTGAGGTAATTCCTTATTTATTATATTGTTATAGGCTATTATTTATTATTATTATCATTTAAAAACACTAATATATCTTTATTTGATATGTTGTTTAAATTAAGAAAAGTGTTTCCTTTTTACTTATTTTCTTAAATTATATTATTTTCATATATTTTAATACTAGCAACATATTTTAATAGTATTAATTCTCTTACGATCTATGATATCTGGTTCAATTCCCCTCAAATTTAAATTTAAATGATATCCATACCCTGGATATTTATTTAAATTTCAATTTTCTTATTATAAATGATTGATTTTATTTTATTCAAAAAAAATTAACAATTTTATGGCATAATCTTACTTTCTTTAACTTTGTTTCTCAAATATTTGTTCACATATTTTCTACTACAAAACCTATTTCTTTCAATAACTGTCTCCTAATTATTTCCTTAAAATACACTTGATTAAGATCAATGTCAAATTATATTTTTAATATTACTTCATATAATACTTCTCTATTATCATTTCTTACTAACATCCACTTATATATCAACTTATTTCTTTGTAATTACATTATACTTCTATATACTCCTCATATCATATTTCTTTTCAATATTCATTATTCAATATAATTAATTATTTCTTAAATTCATATATATCAATATCAACTTCCTTATTCCTTCCTGTATTTTCAAGTAATCTATAAGATTCTAATTGACATTAAACATCACCTCCTATATTTTTAATCAATATCATTCATTATTATCCTTTCCTATCCTTTATTACTTACATCTTATTTCCTTATTTAAAAAATGTGAACTTCTATTTGATACTTGAGTTATTCTTATTTTATCCCCTCTATCCTATATTCTTTAATAGTTTCATTCTATGTAAACCAGTATCTCTCATAAATTGTTTCCTTTATTTGCTATATATATTGATTTGCCATACTCAAATTTTTTTTAAATGTTTTAATTATAAGTTTTACCTAATAAATTTTTCTTTATATTATATTATGTTTATTTTTTTAGGTTCTGAAGAAACAAACGTGATGAATTTAATTGGATCACCAGCTGCCAAATGGAAAACAAAACTCTGTCTAATATCTACTTTATCTTTGTACACTACCTAATATTAAATTTTAAATCTATCCTTATGACTATCATTTCCTTTTTTCAAGTATTATTCGTAACATAACATATATACATTCTTTAGCATTGGGTTACTCATTACTAATAAATTCTATGTACATTCTTTATTTCGACTTAATTTCTGTATCCTTCCCCTTTTCCATTGAATTGCATTTTCGTCTCCAAATTTTATTCCTGTTCTCAAGTCATACTATTCAATTTGCTTTTCTTTTTCTAACCTTTTTCTTGTTTTCTTCTCCTGTTGTTTGAATCTCGATAAGTTTCTGAAGCGTCTGTCTATTCTCTACTGTATCCTTTTTAACTTTGTTGCCCCATATCTCATAAATTTCTTCCCATGAATCTATTAAAATTTGCGTTTCCAATTCTTCCATATTATTCATTTTACTACTTATTATTTTAACAAAAGCATGTGTGTAAATTATATTCATTTTGTTATCATATTTTATTCTTATTATTACATTATTATTATAAAATTTTCCTGAGCATCCTATACCTCTTTCAGTTCTTCTTATAATATCTCCTATTTCTTCCACTGTATCTGTTAATCTTCGATTCATCTCTTGTATTTCCCTATTAAATTGTCTTCCCATGATTCCACTTCTTCTAGTACAAATGCCTGTTGCTTTTTTTATTCTGCCATCCAAATCTTTGATTACATTTTCTTGACAATGTTGATTTACTTCTTCAATTACTTGTTCCTGTAATTTTCTGTTCATTTCTTCCAGTTCTTTATGAAATATTTGTCCAGTGTGCTCGTTCCTCTCCTCACATGTTCCTGTTTGTTTTTGTAACTTTACATCTAATTCCTTAAATTTATGTTCCGCGTTTTGCTGATAATTTTGCATAATTTCTTCGATTGTTTGTTCCCTGAATTTCATATACTCCATTTCTTTCGTTATATCTTCTGTTTGTTTTATAACTTCCGGTTGGATCGTTCCCGGTAATTTTTCTTCTATTCCTCTCTCTATTTCTTGAATTTGTTCTACTACTTGATTTTCTATCTGCTATCTAATTTTCATACCGTTTTCTTGAATTTCAATCCGTATATGTTTGTTTTGCTCCACCATATCTTCTTTCACCTTATTTATCTGCTGTCTACATTCTTCATTTTCTTCTCTAAGTTTCCTGAATTCTTGAATACTTTCGGTTTTCACCTCTTCTATCTTCTTTTCCAATTTATTCATGTTTCCATTCAAATCTTCCCTAATATTCTCCTCCATTTTGTTCATATCTCCCCTCATATTGTTCATCTCTCCTTTTAATTCATCCTTCATACTGTTCATGTTAGCAATTAATTGTTGCATCATGTTCACCATCTGATCATCTCTACCTGTTCTTGTTGGCGCTTCCTCATCTGTCAAACCTTCTTCCTGTGCATCACCTTCCGCTTGTTGTCCTTGCTCCAAATATACTGCTTGGTAATCTCCCATACCATGACTTCGTTCCTCCCTTTCCTCTTCCGATCCACTGTCTGCTCCTACCTGCCTTCCATCTCTCAACATCATTCGTTTTGCCATTTTAATTAAGTATTAAATTTTACAAATATAACCAAAATTTTTACAACGCCCCACGTTGGGCGCCAATTATTAATATATTTTGAATTATTTACTTACTTTTTTTTATTATGCAATTTAAATGTAGATGTTTATTATTTAGAATTTTTATTTAGTTTGGCTAGCTCAGTTATTGTTTTTTATATATTTGTTATATTTATTATATATTTATTAATTCGGGAGCATGAAATCCTTTTTCTCTTTGAGTCCTGGCTTATTATATTGTTGTAATTGTTTAAATAAAAAGAAAACACATTATTTGAAATAGATTTAATTTTCAATGCAATATTTTATATTTGATAAAAATAATGTGCGACGCCAATGGTTATATTGTATCTACTTATTTATTTTAATAATTTCATCAATGCGCATGCGTGAAAAACTAGTCATGCGCTTTAACATAAAACGAACAATTCTGATACGTAAGAAGCATCTATTCATATTATACAAAGTTTGTTGAAGATGCAAACAAGTGAATGGTTCAAACACATAAAAGAATTTATATATAAATCATAGTTATATATGATACAAATTGCTGTGGAAAGAAAATTGTTATATACATAGATAGAAAAATAGAAATTATATACAGATGGAAATAGTTATTACATTATGAAATTTCAATCACCAGATTTATGCGATTACAAGATGGCGTAAGTACATATTATAATTTATTGAAAATTCGGCCTTTTATTAAATTTAACGATTTATGCAATGAATTCACTATACAAAGTATGTTTCTTTCTTTTTCAGATCGATCATATTTGCTAAAGTTTATCAATTTATGAAATTATGTACTTAATTGAGTATTTTGAGTTTTTACACTGATTATTGGCCAATAATGATTTAAAAACACTGACCTGTTGCTCTTGAATTGGGATGAAAGTCTCTGGATCCCAGGAACACTCCGCTGAAGTTCCAAAAAACCAAAATTGATGAAAATTTCGTAAATTCTTGCCGAAAAACTTGATACAATTGACTGTGAGTATTACTAAGATTGTATTTAATAGTACTTTATAGGTTTAAATGTGTTAAACCGGGAATTTCTTGAAATTTCAGGAACACCATCACACACACTCCTCGCTTCTGGACACCAGCTTCCCTTCTTATTTAAGCGTCCCCTCGATTCTCTACTTTTTTCAACAAACAGTCTTTTGTTCTTTTTCAGGTCACTATTTCAAAGTTTATTTATTGATTCATAATTTGTTCTGTCATATTTTATAACCAATAAGATATTGTCTTTTGCAATCAGATAATTGAAACTTCTATCACTTATTAAAAAATTTCATACACACACTCTTTTACATAATTAGTTCATTTATAGAGTTCCTATGAGTTTTTTCATCATACAACTAAATTAAAATTGGTTATACATAGATACATTTAAATGGTACAACATCCAATATTGTTATTGATAGTATATCATTGTTACATTCATATTCATTATAAATATAAATTCTCTTATGTTATTTGTCTAAACTCTTTGCATTATATTATTTATAATAAACTTTAACAAATTTCTATTTATTGATTCAACGTTTATTTTATTTACCATATATCATTTGTATATATGTCATTATTTGTTTATCTATGAAAATCTATTGAATTCTATTCTATTCAATATTTGTATTTGTTTTTTATTCTTAAATTAATGATTATGATGAATTATCTATAATAATATTTGTATTCTAATGTAACTACTTATATCTAATATTCTCTTGACTTGACTATATAATTGTTTCTTTTTAGGTGAACAGCTGGTTATGGTATGGAAATTATTCTTCGTCTTAGGCAACTTTATTTACATCATTACATTGGTTAGGCAATCTCTATATTTTGTATTATTATTGAGGTAATTCCTTATTTATTATATTGTTATAGGCTATTATTTAATATATCTTTATTTGATATGTTGTTTAAATTAAGAAAAGTGTTTCCTTTTTACTTATTTTCTTAAATTATATTATTTTCATATATTTTAATATTAGCAACATATTTTAATAGTATTAATTCTCTTACGATCTATGATATCTGGTTCAATTCCCCTCAAATTTAAATTTAAATGATATCCATACCCTGGATATTTATTTAAATTTCAATTTTCTTATTATAAATGATTGATTTTATTTTATTCAAAAAAAATTAACAATTTTATGGCATAATCTTACTTTCTTTAACTTTGTTTCTCAAATATTTGTTCACATATTTTCTACTACAAAACCTATTTCTTTCAATAACTGTCTCCTAATTCTTTCCTTAAAATACACTTGATTAAGATCAATGTCAAATTATATTTTTAATATTACTTCATATAATACTTCTCTATTATCATTTCTTACTAACATCCACTTATATATCAACTTATTTCTTTGTAATTACATTATACTTCTATATACTCCTCATATCATATTTCTTTTCAATATTCATTATTCAATATAATTAATTATTTCTTAAATTCATATATATCAATATCAACTTCCTTATTCCTTCCTGTATTTTCAAGTAATCTATAAGATTCTAATTGACATTAAACATCACCTCCTATATTTTCAATCAATATCATTCATTATTATCCTTTCCTATCCTTTATTACTTACATCTTATTTCCTTATTTAAAAAATGTGAACTATTTGATACTTGAGTTATTCTTATTTTATCCCCTCTATCCTATATTCTTTAATAGTTTCATTCTATGTAAACCAGTATCTCTCATAAATTGTTTCCTTTATTTGCTATATATATATTGATTTGCCATACTCACAAATTTTTAAAATGTTTTAATTATAAGTTTTACCTAATAAATTTTTCTTTATATTATATTATATTTATTTTTTTAGGTTCTGAAGAAACAAACGAGATGAATTTAATTTGATCACCAGCTGCCAAATGGAAAACAAAACTCTGTCTAATATCTACTTTATCTTTGTACACTACTTAATATTAAATTTTAAATCTATCCTTATGACTATCATTTCCTTTTTCCAAGTATTATTCGTAACATAACATCATATATAAATAATTTATATACATGACTTATAATTGGATAACTCATTATTGCTAAATTTCATGTACATTATT
The DNA here is from genome assembly GCA_963921935.1 of Galeruca laticollis. Lineage (NCBI taxonomy): Eukaryota > Metazoa > Arthropoda > Insecta > Coleoptera > Chrysomelidae > Galeruca > Galeruca laticollis. The sequence continues at coordinate 45,082,007 of OY998185.1, forward strand.
TATTTCGACTTCATTTCTGTATCCTTTCCCTTTTTCATTGAATTGCATTTTCGTCTCCATATTTCATTCCTATTCTCTTGTTCTATTATTTAATTTGCTTTTCTTTTTCTAACCTTTTTCTTGCTTTCTTCTCTTGTTGTTTGATGCTCGATAATTTGCTGAAGCGTCTGTCTATTCTCTACCATATTCTTTTTAACTTTGTTGCCCCATATCTCATAAATTTCTTTCCATGAATCCATTAAAATTTGCGTTTCCAATTCTTCCATATTATTCATTTCACTTATTATTATTTTTGTAGTAACTTCTGGTACAGTCGGGTCAAATCTTCTCTCGAAGATTTTTTAATGAAATTGACTGTCTCGACCCTTACTTCGTGGAATATGCTCATATTAGTGTTTTTAAATGAAACTCAAGGTCTCTAGTTAATTCCACAATATAATACAAGTTATTGAAAATTCTAAAAAATTGACAATTGTTTCGATAAATCAATATCATCGTCAGAATGACAGAAGTTACATTTCATTTTATGCCTACCTGATGTTTAGTAGTTATTTTTGGCTAGACCAAGAAGTGTGATTGGCTTAATATATGTTTATAGAAAAAAGAAGAAGATGTGATATTACAAATATTGAAGCTTAGATATTATTAGCCCTATGGTGATATCCTGGATATCATTTTTCCAATTAATATCAGTATAACTGTGCAATGATATAGAAAACCAGGAAAACTATATCTGCTGATCTTTACAATTATGACTTAGGAAGACAGTTTATTAGTGGAGAATTCCCTAGATTTAACTGTTCATTGACAACTTCATATTGTGGGTTTCTTAAATGTCTTCTAATTTCCATTTCTTCAAAGAAATCAAGTTTTTGTTTCTTATCACAAATATGTAATACATATAGTTCTGTGTTAGGTGTCAATGAATGTTTGGTGTCAAGTAGATGTTTTCGTAGTGGGATTTATCTGGTTGTTTTACTCTGTGTGCCATAATTGTTCACTGAATGTGATTTCAAAATTTCTAAGGGTTTGACCCAAATATACAGCATTATATTCTGGAAATAGTTTGTATATATCATACTTCTTTAATGGGTATATTTTTGTTTTTACATTTAACAATTTTGTACTCACATTACTTTCTGTTTTAAAAGAAATTGTTGTATTTGCTGATAAAGATATAACCTGGTTTCATAATTTTTTATTCCTTTAGTTTGTTTAGGAAATATTAGTTGTATTTCCACTTTTCCCTATTTTTTATTAATTAATTTATTTATCATATGTAATGGATAACCGTTGGATGTTGCTGTTTATTTAATTGTATTAATTTCTCTCTCAAAATTAAATTTGTTCATAGGAATTGAAAATGCCGTATGTATCATTGAATTATATGCAGCTAATTTATGTGACATGGGATGATTTGAGCTATATGGAATACTCACATCAGTGTGTGATGGTTTTCTGTAAATTGAATAATCAAGTACATTATTAACTCTTTGAATTTTTAAATCAAGAAAATTGATTGAGTTATTTTCTTCAACTTCTAATGTAAATTTAATTTTTGGGTGTAAATTATTAATATGGTTGAAAAATATATCAAATTGTCGTTGACTGCCTATAAAACAAGCTAATATATCATCTACATATCTATACCAAAATAAGACATTGAAATATTACTTTCAAATATTTTTCTTTCTAAGCTGTCCATAAAAATGTTTGCCAAAATTGGTTATATAGGGCTTCCCATTGGTAAACCTTCATTTTGAATATATATCTTATTGTCAAAAGTGAAATAATTCTAATTAATACACACATCAAATAAATTAAGTATATCTGATATTATTCCTGGATTAATATTTTTATCTTCTTTAGGACGAATTTCGTAAGGGTCGAGACAGTAAATTTCATTTTATTAAACATCTGCAAAGTGTTTTTTGTATCGTTTTCAAGTTTAGGAGAATAACAGCTACTTTTTTATAACATACATTTATTTTTTAGTTGTTTTCGGTTAAATAAAGTATATAAAATAATATATTTGAATATCGGAATATTAATAAACAGGATTTTAGATAGAGTATATAAAACAATAAATTTGAATATTGGAATATTAATAAACAGGATTTGCGATTTTTCCTGCAAATAATAGATTCTTTTCCTCATTTTTTTCTTGAAGAAGTACTAGGAATGGATGGTTTGCAGTAAATTCTTTTGGAGGAGGGGGTATCCGTAAGAGCACATATCTCATACCTACAATTAAAGTTATAAGTTTAGCATAAACCCTTGTACATATAAAAAACCCATTATAAAGATTAGTATAAATTATATGAAGCAAGTAACAACAATAAACAACATAATTGGTTTTAAAAATGAAAATTTGTGTGTTTGCTTTGAAATAGCTTATGAATTAATAGAGTAAGAGCAAGTGTTTGCTAGACATACGTTAAAGTATGTAGGATACAAATTTTTGTGTGCATTTCCATTACATAAGTACGAATACGGAGAGTCACAAATATTAACTAACGGGGACTTGCCAGGTATCAGTCAGAGCTGGATAATTACATGTACAAAAATTTCTAGATTTAAACTTTGACGTATGTCTTGAAGGACCTATATCTTACTCTATAAAGAAAAGTATGAATCCATTAGGTACCGCTTCTTTTTATTATTAACTAAAAGACTGTTATGAAAAAAAATTCAAAACACCAGGTGCTATATTCTATATTGCATGCAGTTGATTGGTTCACAATAATTCGTACTTTTTTTGCCACAAGTTGGAGTATTAATATGTAGGATTTGTGATTTTTCCTACAAATAATAGATTGCTTCCCTCCTGTTTTTCTTGAAGAAGCACTAGGAATGGATGGTTTGCAGTAAATTCTTCTGGACGGGGATGTCTACAACGTAGCCTCATTATAACAGCTACAATTAAAGTTATAGTTTAGCATAAAGTAGAAATCAATATATATGAAAAACCCTAAAGCGGTTTAAAGTATTAGCATTGTAATCAGGGCAAGTGCAATGCCGCTGTGGGCCCCAAATTTTTGCCGCCTCTATCCCATGTCATTGCACTACAATGTTACACTACACACATGTTATGAATAAATTAATGGTGCTAAAAAGCAGAAAAACATTTAGGGCCTTTTAGGGCAACGTAGTTTTAATATTAAGTAATGCTTAACAACTGTTAAGCCTTACTTACTATTTTTTGCAATTGCAACAAAATAATTAAGCTTTACCGAAACTCGAAATTGTGTTAAAAGTATAAATGAATAGAACTAGATGGATCTTATTTTTGCAATACATACTGGTAATAGGGCAATTTGTACAGGAAAAAAAACAACTAAATGAAGTACATCTATTAATAAACAAACGTAGATAATGATTTATAGAAACAATAATTAGGTAAGTGACCACATTATTTTTCTTTAATTAAAAAGTTTTTTGCGAGCTTTGGCGGAAGCAAAATCAGAAACTATGTCGTTGAAATCTATAGTATTCACTAGGTGTGCTTCAATGTGTAGAATTGCTAAATGATTCAGTTTTTCATTTGACATTGTTGACCTCAGAAAACTTTTAATTCGTTTCATCACCGAAAAAGACCTTTCGGCCGAACAATTCGTCACAAACAAACAGAGGTACATCCTAAACGCAATGTCCAAATTGGGGAAACTATTCTGCAGATTCTTTGTCCTTATTAAATTTGATATTTGTATAATCATACCATCTTTACTGTGAACAATGTTTGTTGTATTCTTCTGTTGACATAAACACCAAAATTGGCTTCTACCACTTCTAGTAAATGAATGTAATTTTTCTTGTATATATCGATTAAAATGCATACACTCAGAAATAAATGAGTCTTCTAAATCTTCGGGATAAGAAGTTATAAGGTTTTTCGCATACTTATCAAATTCTATTTGATATATATTTTTTTGATAAAGGCATCCTGTGCATCTCTTCTCCCCCTTCTCTAGTTTCGTCAGGCTGTAATTTTCTAAAACGTTTTCGTTTAGAGCTTGTGTCATATTCTATGTCGGATGTCAATGATATTTTGGCGGCTTCACTCTCGTAATAATCAAACATATCTCTTAATGAGGATACAAATTTAGAAAGCGAGTCATAGAGATCGATTACTTCATTTAAACAGATATCTGTAGACTGCAGTCTGATCTGCACTGCATAAAATCTTTCCATCAATGTTGCCCACATAGTTGTCAAAAACGCGGTTTTAAATCGGTCTAGATGACGAATAATACCTTCAGCCTCAGTACGAGTGACAGGTTTTTCAGAAATGTCATCAGCGATGGTGGTTAAGACATCATAAATACTTTTATAATTTTTCTGCACACTACGACATGCATCAGCTCTAGCAGCCCATCTTGTGACAGAAAGACTTTTTACAACAGAATTACCTTTCGACTTTTCAAGCAAAACAGCCCATCTATGTGTAGATACAGAGACACGGTCTCCTATATAAGCTCATACAAATAATTCCATGTGCAAGAACAATTAGACTTGTTGATAATATGCTCGCAAATAGAACTTTCCAGGTTATACTCCACAATCAGATAAGCTCTTCAAAGATACTGAACGAAGGGCTACCACAAGGATCTGTTTTGGCCCCACTGCTCTTCAGCCTATACTTATCTGATATGCCGGAGACTAAATCGAGAAAATTTGGCTATGCGGACGATTGGGTCATAGCTACCAGACATCAATCTTTTGAGTAAACTGAAGAAACGTTAACAGTTGACCTAAGAACACTAGGAACTTACTTTCGCAAGTGGAGATTGAGGCCCAATCCTACTAAGACAGAGACGTCTTGTTTCCAACTCTGCAACAAAGACGCAGCCAGAGAACTCCAAGTTTACTTCGAGGGAAGACTCCTCCACCACAACACTCACCCAAAATATCTAGGAGTTACTTTGGATAGAACGCTGTCTTACAGAAAACATCTAGAAAACACACAAACTTTGTGGCACAACATGGGGCTCTTCTGCTAACACCTTACGCACCTCAGCAATTGGACTTGTTTATTCGGCTGCAGAACACAGTGCTCCTGTTTGGATAAACAGTGCACACACACATAAAGTTGATGTCCAATAAAATAATACCATGAGGATTGTATCTGGCACCCTGAAATCTACTCCCATACACTGGCTTCCTGTGCTAAGCCACATACCCCCACCAGACCTCCGACGTAAAACTGCCCTCCTTCGTGAGTTTGAAAAAATTCAAGAAAATCCGTTACTGCCTATACACGCCGACGTAAGCGACTTGGACAAGAACAGACTGCGTTCCAGAAGACCCCCCATGAGAACCGCCAAAGAGCTGGCTGTCTTAGAGTTTAATTCTGCACACTTTTGGGAATGAGAATGGAGAGACGCCTGTCCAGCCCACTGTAGAGATCTTCCTTGTATAACAGAGAAGCCACCTGCCTATGAGCAACCACGGAAAATATGGACCTCCATTAACCGAATACGCACTGGCCATGGTAGGTGCGGGGATTCACTCTACAAGTGGGGAAAACCACCATCTCCAGCATGTGACTGCGGTGCGGCTAATCAAACAGTTCACCACATGGTTACAGAGTGCCAGAAAAGAGCCTACAACGGCAATTTCAACGACTTACTGATAGCTACCAAAGAAACGATTGATTATATTTGTAAATTAGATGTTTGTCTGTAATTTGATACGTGTGTCATATACCTATATATTTATGTTTATATTTTATATTTTTATTGAATTAATTTATGTCATGTGTTTCTGTGCCATACGATAAATAATACAGAGAAAAAATTGTAAACTTTTTGGACGATGTCAAAAAATTGACGCGCTTCAGAACAACATTCTGCAGCATGCACTCCAATTAAGTTGAGCGAATGTGCAGAACATGGTACGTATAATACTAAATTATTCAACTGTTTCACACGCGCTTGCAACCCACTCTATGGGCCAGACATATTACTAGCATTATCAAAATTCTGTCCTCTGCAGTCTTTTATATCAATATCCCAAGTCTTCAAATTCTCCATTAGAGCTTCAATTAATTGCTGAGCCTTATGTCCAACGTTGTGTTTAAAACCAAAGAAAACGTTCAACCGGTTTGCCGTCATTGTTGACACCCCGAATAATGAAGGATAATTGATCAACATAAGAAACGTCGGAGGACGAATCTGCACTGATTGAGTAATACTTATTTCCTTTTATTTCTGATACAATGATGCTTAATACTTTTTTCGCCATTATTTGAATAAATTCATCACATGTTGTAGACGACAAATAAGAAACATGCCCTCGTCCTGGATTACCATACTCTGCAATATAGTTAGCTAAGAATGGATCGAATTCGGCAATCAATTCCAAAGACATCATAAAGTTGCCATTTGATAATGATCCAAAATTCTCTTCATTCCCTCGAAAAGGCAAACCTCGGCTGGACAACTTCTTGATGACAGCAACAACTCTATGAAGATCACCTCTCCAGTATTTTGCTTGAGCTTCTAAATGTATCTTTAAAGATTTGTCGATTCCTACTGATTCTCCACGTTTCAACATCAAAATTTCACACTGTTTGTGAATTTTCATGTACTTGAATTCTTTGCTCATCATGTTTCCAGTCCGAAAAACCTTTAGAAAATTGATTATTTTCTTTGCTGAAGAGACAACAGGGAGCACAGTACACATTTCCAGTTCGAGGAGAATATATCAAATATAAACGATTTCTTTTCTCTCCATTCGCCATAGTTCTTACGAACAGGGATTTTGAAAGAAAACGTGACTTATCAGTATAAACACGTTTTGAGTTACAAAAGTCCGAATCCAGATTTCGGTTTATTGGGTTTTTTAATAACATGTATATAGTGAAGTCATTAATTACCCATTCAGAAGGGCCACAGCTAATCACGCAATTGGTACTGGAACTAATATCCTTGCTGGTTGAGGTTTCACATTCACTATTATTGAATTCACTAAAGTCCCTACGGTCAACATTGTCATTTACAGAACATTTATTAGAAACTTTGTTTTCATGACAAGTGGCGTTAATAATGTCATTGTCACTCTCATTCGGAGCCTGGTTAGAAGTAGAAACAAAAAAACTGTCTATTTTTATAGTTTTGTTCAGCACATCACTCTGTTCCTTTACTTTTTTTGCCCTTAATTTTGCATATTGACGTCCACTGAGTCTTTTTCTTCCATCCACTCGATTTTACTGAAAATTTAGACACTGTATACACAATAGAGAGTTTTAGCAAGGCGTTTAATATATTAGTGTTTTTAAATGAAACTCAAGGTCTCTAGTTAATTCCACAATATAATACAAGTTATTGAAAATTCTAAGAAATTGACAATTGTTTCGATAAATCAATATCATCGTCAGAATGACAGAAGTTACATTTCATTTTATGCCTACCTGATGTTTAGTAGTTATATTTTTTTGGCTAGACCAAGAAGTAACCTAACTTGTGATTGGCTTAATATATCTTTATAGAAAAAAGAAGAAGATGTGATATTACAAATATTGAAGCTTAGATATTATTAGCCCTATGGTGATATCCTGGATATCATTTTTCCAAATAAGATCAGTATAACTGTGCAATGATATAGAAAACCAGGAAAACTATATCTGCTGATCTTTACAATTATCACTTAAGAAGACAGTTTATTAGTGGAGAATTCCCTAGATTTAACTGTTCATTGACAACTTCATATTGTGGGTTTCTTAAATGTCTTCTAATTTCCAGTTCTTCAAGGAAATCCAGTTCTTGTTTCTTTTCACAAATATGCAGCACTTCTAGTTCTGTGTTAGGTGTCAATGAATGATTGGTGTCAAGTAAATGTTTTGCGTAGTGAGATTTATCTGGTTGTTTTAATCTGTAAGCTCGTAAGTGCTCACTGTATCGTATTTCAAAATTCCTAAGGGTCTGACCCAAATAGACAGCATTACATTCTGGACATTTGAGTTTATATATACCTGACTTCTTTAATAGTGGTATTTTTGTTTTTACATTTAACAATTTTGTACTAACGTTACTTTCTGTTTTAAAAGAAATTGTTGCATTCGTTGCTGAAGATATTATCTTTGAAATATTATTAGAAATATTTCCTGCATATGTGATGGTTTTATAAGTTTTAATTTCATCAGCTTGTTTAGGATATATTAGTTGTAATGCCACTTTTTTCTCTTTTTTACTAATTAGTTTATTTATCATATCTAATGGATAACCGTTAGATGTTGCTATTTGTCTAATTGTATTAATCTCTCTATCAAAATTACATTTGTTCATAGGAACTGAAAAAGCTCTATGTATCATTGAATTATATGCTCCTAGTCTGTGTGAGACAGGGTGGTTAGAATTGAATGGAATTGTCACATCAGTCTGTGTTGGTTTTCGGTAAATTGAATAATCAAGTACATCATTAACTCTTTGAATTTTTAAATCAAGAAAATTGATTGAGCTATTTTCTTCAATTTCTAATGTAAATTTAATTTTCGGGTGTAAATTATTGATGTGGTTGAAAAACACATCTAATTGTCGCTCACTACCCATAAAACAAGCTAATATGTCATCTACATATCTATACCAAAATAAAATATTTTTCGAAATATTACTTTCAAAGATCTTTCTTTCTAAATTGTCCATAAAAATGTTTGCTAAAATAGGTGATATAGGGCTTCCCATTGGTAAACCTTCATTTTGAATATATATCTTATTGTCAAAAGTGAAATAATTCTGATTAATGCATACATCAAATAAATTAAGTATATCTGATATTATTCCTGGATTAATATTTTTATCTTCTAGTAATTTTCTTACAAGTATTAGACATTCTTTAGGAGGAATTTTAGTAAACATATTAGTTACATCGAACGATATGAGTTTATAGTTATCTTGCAAGTGGATTGATTTCAACTTTTTGATTAGTTCTATTGAATTTCTAATTGAGTACTGAGATTCATATCCGTAAGTATTGAGTATATTGTTGAGCTTTTTTGCCAATATATTATTAGGAGCATTAACATAAGAGACTACAGGTCTAATTGGTTTCGTTATTTTATGTAATTTAACTGTTCCATATAATTGTGGACAATGAGGATTCTTATGTATGATAGACCTCTTTTCGTAATCATTAAAAAGATAAGTTGAATTATTAACAATATCCCTTACATTATTAGAAAACTTCTTTGTTGGGTCTGCTTTAAGAACTTTCACATCGCTGGATTCTATAAAGTTATATACTTTGGATTTGTAATTTTCAGTCGTCAAAATGACAGTAGCATTCCCCTTATCGGATTTTGTAACTGTTAGGTTATGATTCTCTATCTTCTGTTTTATTGCGTTTAAAACTGAAATGTCATTTTTTGTTTGACGTTTAACTTTTGAAGGTTCAATATTTTTGATTAAATTGGCAATTTTTAATTTCTCATAAAGAAAATTATTTGAATTAGATTTTAAAGCTATTTCTGACTCTGTAGCTATAATTTGTTTAATATTATTCGTAAATTTAGGTGGTATGCTGTACTTTAAACCTTTATTTAAAAATTCTATTTCACTATTTGTAAAATTAGTGTCTGAAAGGTTTTCAAATCGTGGTGCAAAGTGTGTTGGTATGTAGGTACTTACAGTTTCATGATGTTTTGAGTATTGAATTTTATGTTGTGTGTGTTCAAGATTCTGTAGCTTCTTTTCTTGTTTCTTAAATTTCATATGCTTCATAGTGCTGATATTTTCTCTAATTTTGTCATCCAAACAGTCAAATTCTACTGGATGTAATTGGAATGTGAGTTCTGAATGTACAACTTTTATGTAGTTGTCTAAGGAGTCTCTAACTTTGAACCATTTCTTACATTCAGATTTTATCCAAACTCGTTGAGCACATTTTATAGCTTTTTGTGCTTGTGGTGTTTTAGTGTGACATTTTATATTCACATAATTTGGTATTACCTTTTTTCTAAGGCATTCTTGGTTAAACCAAATGTTTTGTGATGCTTTGTAACGTTTTTGTAGTAACTTCTGGTACAGTCGGGTCAAATCTTCTCTCGAAGATTTTTTAATGAAATTGACTGTCTCGACCCTTACTTCAATATTTGTAATATCACATCTTCTTCTTTTTTCTATAAACATATATTAAGCCAATCACAAGTTAGGTTACTTCTTGGTCTAGCCAAAAAAATATAACTACTAAACATCAGGTAGGCATAAAATGAAATGTAACTTCTGTCATTCTGACGATGATATTGATTTATCGAAACAATTGTCAATTTCTTAGAATTTTCAATAACTTGTATTATATTGTGGAATTAACTAGAGACCTTGAGTTTCATTTAAAAACACTAATATGAGCATATTCCACGAAGTAAGGGTCGAGACAGTCAATTTCGTTTAATATATTACGATAACGTTATTTCCTAAAAGAAGTATTAGAAGTACAGTCGTGCAATAACGTTACGACAAACTAAACGTACGTCTTGCTAAAACTCCCTAATAAATGCACATTCAAAACCTAGTTCAAAACTATTTGGTTTTCGTTACGTGTGTCCGTGCGAGGCAAAATGTTAATAATACAGTGCTTTCCGTTCCGACACACTTGTGGACTTGTGCACTCGTAGGCGGTAGGAGCATGCGTTGTATGACAGGCTTATCAGAGTTAGCGCCATCTACGTAATTCACCAAGTTTATATCACTTGTTGACGCGGGAAATATAAACGGTCTGACAGTAAATTCTATAAGGAAATAGTTACAAAACTGTTTTTATGTTTTTTCTAATAACTTTAATTTTTTTACCGAGAAGCATTTGCCGCCCCTCAAATTTTGCCGCTGTGGGCCCGGGCCCCACGGGCCCCTTATGATGATACAGGACTGATTGTAATAAATCAATTGCCTCCGGTCGAATTTGCTAGAAGTATCTACCCGAAGCGGGAACCAGTTACTGAAATGAAAAAAACGATAAAGAACTCTAGTACGTTTTTACAAAATAAGTGGTGGAAGACTTGGAGACCAATTCGACCGTAGTATAAAAAGCTGCAACCGAACACACTCGATTTAGTCAGTAACATTGGCGCGGATCGTTGTACATAATTAGTATAAGCAAAAATTAGTGTAAATAGTAATTGTAAGTGATGAATGAAAACTATTATTAATTATTTAGTTATCAATAATTAATAAACTTTATATGGCGTGTTTTTGACCGGGACTACCGGCTGACCTTAACTGATGCTCTCCACCCTCTATCTCAAAAACGATTCAACGTATAAAAAATTTTTTGGAACAAAAGTTGTGGGGAATTTAATTCTCTACAATATTAATAATAAATACAAATAGCGAAACCCCATAAGAAAACGAGAAATTTGCAAAAAAAGTGTAAAAATTAATTTTTGTGACCCTTTATCTTAGATCAGTGGTTCCCAACCTTTTCTGGACCACCGCCCCCTATAGAGGAGAACAAAAATTTCACCGCCTCCCCCCCCCCCAGTCGCTGGTTAGTCCAAAGTAGTTAATTTTATTTGAATATCATCTGTACCGTCTCAATTGATCTGTATTTACCTTTAATTTCAGTTAATGTCTAAATTTTATTTTAGAGGAATGATGAAGTAGAAATTTATTAAACGACTACCAAATGTACAATAAAATTGTTTATTAAACTTTTAAATATAAACACAGAATCAATAAGAAATTAAATCACAATAGAAATAAGAAATGCAATACAATAAGAAATACAAAATTAATAATAAAGGAAAAATCAATGAGACGGTTGAGGCTGGTGGAGTGTTACCAGTTTGTTAATATCGGGTTCCAATTTCGTTAACATCAATCGCAGATCACCACGTTCAGTGATGTGTAGTATGTTCCTCTTCTTTGACAGCAAATCAGTTACTGCACTGAATGCACGCTCAGCCATATAGGACGAAGGAAATGCAATTAACAACTTCTGTACTATTGTCCACAATCCAGGATAGAGAACTGGTATTGGTTTATGAAGCCAGAACTCTTGATATCCACTTTTGAATTTTACTTTCAGTTCTTCGTTAGTTGTGAGTTCTAATAGCTCCTCTTCCAAATTTGATGAGCCTTCAGTATCTGTGTTTGCGAAAGGATCTATAACCCAACTTGGTATTTCCATGTTTAAAATATCTTGGAAACGCTCTGTAAAATCAACATGAAGAACTTCCAAGTGGTGGCAGTAAGTAAGTAAATCTTCCGGTATTGCAGACACTGTTGATAATGTGGAAAAATTGTTGTACTCACCTCTACCAAGATTTCTTTTGAATATAAGAAGTTTTCCTGCAAAAGCAGCTATGACGTTTTTAGTTTTAATTAAATTTAAATCATCACCTTGCAATTGTAGATTAACTTGATTAAATACTTTACACAGGTCCGTCAAATAAGCGATGTCATTTTTTGACGTAATCAGGTTTTCGCGCAATTGTTCGTTTTCTTCAAGAAATTCCAACACTGAGTCAAATAGATTGAAAAAACGATTCAGACAAACACCTTTAGAGAGCCAACGTACTTCTGTGTGCAGCAGCAAGCGATTGTAGTCTTCATCATTTTCATTGCAAAGCTAATGAAACAAACGGTCATTCAATGAATTGCTTCTAATGATATTGATTCCTTTAATAACGTTATTGAGGGACGCAAGCAGAAGTTCATTTGATTTTTTTGCAACCAAATGCTGACGGTGAATAATACAATGTACAGCGAGTAGAGTAATGATTTGTTTGTAGAAGATTCCGCAAATCCATATTTTAAATATTCAATACTGTATTGCCAGCATTTCTTTTTTAATTTAGAAGTAGATTCAGCCATTTTCATACAAAAATTAAATTCTCAATAGGTTTATAGATAGTAATGTTTATAAAATGACACACCACTCACGATTATTTACTACGGCAGAGCTTATGATTCACGACTATATATCGCGGCCAAGCACATACAACTAACTAACAAAAAATTCGTAGAGCTGTTGCTTTTATACGTTTCATTTCGTGCATGATTCAACTTGTCTGTGTGCGAACATGTCGAAACATGTTATTTTGTATGAATATAATATGAGTATCAATTTAATTAATATTGGATATCATTAGCTTTTTGCTTTCTTTAGATACTTTTTTGTAAATATCTCTATTGGCATTAAAATTAGGAATATCGAACCCCATATTTTTGTAGGGAACTAAACTAATATACAGGGTGTTTCGTTACAACAAATACTCAATTTACTATAATATCCGCCCTCCAAATTTCAATTCGATACCTCGAAGAATTCCAGAGATAATCACTTGGTTCCACACATTCGCTCATCATTGTATATATTTTATTCATTAAGGCTATATAAAATCACAATAAATGAGATAATAAATTGAAAATATTGATTGCCGCATGTTGTAGTATTAATATGTAGGATTTGTGATTCTTCCTATGAATAATAGATTGCTTATTTCCGGTTTTTCTTGAAGAAGCACTAGGAATGGATGGTCTGCAATAAATTCTTCTAGTGGTGGAGGCACGCGCATACACTGGAACATCGGCACGGCAGCTGCTACAATTAAAGTTATAGTAGTATGTAGTTTACTATAATCCATTATAACATAGTACATATACGAGGTCTGATCAGAAAATAACCGTTATTTTCAAATTTCGTGAGTTACGTATGTTCGATTTTCGCATTTTTTTTCTGTTATGTTGGTACACATGTCTGTTATATATGTTGGCAATATCAGCCATTTTGGATTGTCAGTTTGTTTTTGACAGATAAAAAGGTTAGTCGTGTTTTGGTGTGCTCTTCGATTTTTTACTATTCGAAAAAATGGATCAAAGAAACTGTATTAAGTTTTGTGTAAAAAATGAAATTAAATGCGCAAGGACATTTGAAATGTTGACTGTGGCGTTTGGCGAGTCTACTAAAAGCATAACACAATTTCAATTATAGAAGCGTCCAGAAGAGCCAAATACCGAAAAAAGCAAGTCAAGTTCTGTCAAATGTGAAGGTTTTGCTCACTATTTTCTTCGACTGCAATGGCGTGGTGCATCATGAATTCTTGCCACAAGGTCGTACGGCCAATAAGGAATACTACCTTGAAGTTATGCGCCGTTTGCGCGAAGCAGTTCGTCAGAAATGCACAGAATTGCGGAAACAGCAATCATCGATTTTGCACCATGATAACGCACCAGCTCACACATCGATGCTTGTGCGTGAGTTTTTGGCCAAAAACGAAACCGTCATCATGCCTCAACCACCGTATTCACCGGACTTGGCCCCCGCTGACTTTTTCCTCTTCCCAAAACTGAAGACACCGATGAAGGGAAAGCGTTTTGCTACGATTGAGGAGATAAAAGAAAAAACGAAACAGGGGCTGTTGGCGATATCAAAAAGCGCGTTTCGGAAGTGTCTCGAGGATTGGAAAAAACGCTGGCATAAGTGTATTATATCTGAGGGGGATTACTTTGAAGGAGACAAGTTAGTTATTGATGAATAAATGAATACTTTTTGAAAAAATTGAAAATAGCGGTTATTTTTTGATCAGACCTCGTACATATAAAAAGTTTAAATCGTTTCAAATAATAATATAAATTAAGTGATACAAGTACAATGATAAATAACACAATTTGTTTTAAAAATGAAAATTGGTGTGTTGCTTTGAAATAGCTTATGAATTAACCTTTTTTGTACCATGCCTCACCCAGGACTTTCGATATTTTTATGCCCCCCTAATTACCATATACATAATTTTTTATATTAAAAAATTGAATTGTTCACTAAAGAAACAAATGGTAGGTTTTAGGAAGATATCACTAGGAAATTGAACGAAACACATAATCCTATATAGTAAAAACCAAATAAAGTTGCGTTTACGTCATCATTGTGAACATTTGTAGCGTTGTCAGAGTGTTCACGAAATATGGAAATTAACAGAAAATAACTGAAGACAACAAAAAACGTAAATGTAGAAAATTTCACAATATTATAAATGAAAACTACAAAATTATCGATAGTTTGATAGTTTTCGTTTAATATAGTGTGGAGTTTTTTCATTAACGTTTTTTTGTTTATTAAATTAATGAATATATTTCACAAAGTAAGGGATTCTAGAATAAAAGTAGTAAGGTTATTACTGACTTACCAAATCTTTTAATAAATAAATATAATAAAAATACAAGCAATAAAATAAAATATGTTTAATAATGAACGTATTATCAAAGACAAAAACTAACATTAAACAAATCAACATATTGTGAAATGAAACTAGGCAGATTCAAATTCTTGTTCATTTTCTTCATCTGATTCAACATCAGTGTCACTCTCTTCACTATTAAAATTTATAACTATCGGACTAATTTCTGGACGATCAAAAATATTCTTTCCCTCTCATACCATTTAAATATCTCTCTTTCAGTATGTTGTATAGAATTTTTCCACATATCAGGAGTTATCATGTGCAGTGCCACATGTTCAGGCAGTTATTCGCACTGTTACCATCCCTATCAGTATGCCTATTGTAGTAATTTTTTGCTATGCCCCAATTTAATTCGATAGAGTTGAATATGCAATGGTAAGGAGGAAGACGTAAAACTTTGTGTCCATACTGTTCTGCCATATCGTCCACTATATACTTGATTGGTGGCTTATTTCTAAAAAAAAACAAACAAAAATGTTTAAAATAAATGGCAATAAGTAAGAATATATCTGTATATTTACTGAGAAACGATTTGCAACAGTTCTGTTTGGAACATCATGTGAGAATAGGGAATGTTTTTTTCTATCAACCATTCCTGAATAGCACATTTTGACCATCCTGTATTTGGAGTTTTATGCAATAACATGCTGTGATAAGGTGCATTATCAAGTATAATTAGAGAAGGATTCTCTAAATTTTGCAACAACTGATATTCAAACCATTTCCAGAAATTTGCCTGGTTAATTTCCCCATGATAATCACTAAGTTGGGTTTTTGAACAAAATATTGCTTCAGCACCTTCAATAAATCCGTTTTTATTTCCAGCATGGAGTATAATATATCTGTAATAATATTATTTAAATAATGTTTAAGTAACCACTTATGTTTTGCAATACAACAAACCTTTTGCCATCCGTTTTAGTGGTTTTAACACTCTTGATATTTTCATTTTGCCATGAATGGCCTATGATGCCATTTTGAAATATCCAGGTTTCATCGATGAACACAAATTGGTATATACCTTCGTCCTTTGCTTTTTTATAATATCTTAAGAATTCTACTCTTTTCAAAACAACATTAGGTAATTCCATAAGTCCTCGTCGTGGATTATCCTTCATCCACTTAAACCCAAGTTCTTTGAGCAATCTATTTAAAGAAGTGGTACTACCATTAAATAATTCTTTTTCTTTTAGTTGGGACCACAATTATTGAATCGTTATGTGCTGTTCTAAAAGCATACAGAAATAAAAATATGTTAAATATACAATTGTCGTAATTATACTTACTTCTCTGGTACATGTTGTAAATGGTATCACGATTAGAGCTTGTATTTAATGTTTCTGTATTTGTTACTCGTTTATGAGCGCAACGTTTTTTCTTTGGTGACTCAAACTCTTCACCTTTTTTCTTTGTTTGACAAATTTTGCTTACTGTTCTTACACTGATTTTTAAAGCAGCAGCTACACGCTAAAATAATAGAAATTTTCGTAATGTAAAGTAAGGATATTTTATTCACGTATTACCTACCTCTTGTACAGCATTTAAGGGCAACAAAGGATCATTATTATTCCTTTCTTGTTCAAAATAATTTACTAATGAAGCCACAAGTTGTTTGCATCGGCTATTCAGGTGTTTGGGCATTTTAACAATCACAGAAGAAAATGCTTTGTTGTTTTGAAAACATAAACAGTTTTGATTATAAATATTTCTCACAAGAAAATTTTATAAAGCACGTAACTATAACCTCAAAAATCGATGACAATACACGAGTAGAAAAGTCACAAACAACGCGGCAACATGACATTATTTCTGGCAGTGACTATTTTACCGTCAATAATTGGAAGCTTCTTTATGAAAATTTTAACACAAATGTTTACATCGAGGGACGTCTAAACCCAATAAAGATATATTTCTTATACATTATTTTGGTACAAAAGTTTTTTTATTGATTGGGTTATCTTTAGAACCGATCAATTAACAAATTTAAGTATACTTTTCGTTAGAAATGTAGCCACACATGCGATAGAAATACGCCATTGGTGACGTAAACGCAACTTTATTTGGTTCTTACTATAGTATGTTTTTTTCCTGATTTAGCGATGAATAAAGAAATTTGATTTCAAGCCTCAAGAATACGATTATTAGTTGAAGTATCAGCAGTAAATAGATACTTTATTGTTGTTCAATTTTAAAAAAAATTCTTTGAAGTTTGAAAGTAATTCAAATCTGAATTAATATGAGCACTATGTTTCGCCTTCAAATGCGCCTCAAGACGACGTCGTTTCATTGATTCGTTGGTCAAGTATTACTGGCATAGAAGACAAAAAGGAATATTGACGAATTTTTTTCTTGCTCGCACCACTCATTTTACTATAGATTGAAATAAATAAATGGAAGGTCAATTAAAAACTATAACCAAAATTAGTGTAAAAATTAATTTTTCTAGAACTTCCGTCATTAGTAATAGAATATCCCATAACGTAACTTTCGTCTCTAGTGACGAAAGTGTAAGTGGATGTAATTACAGATATTAAATTTCAGACAGCCCAATTATTTTAAATAAAAAAAATTGTTCTAGCATTTAAATGGCTCGGGGCAGAGGGTTAAACTCGTGAGGTGTATGTTTTCGAATTGCCCCCCTTAACAATTAAATTCCCCTGTGGCACGCGGGTCTCGCGATGGGAAACATCGCCTTAAAGTATACTATTGCTGTTTTAAATGAAACTTACTGTTTTTAGATAATTCCACAATATATTAAAAAAATGTTGAAAATTCTAAGAAATTTGGCAATTGTTTCGAAAGTAAATATCATCGTCAGAATGACAGAAGTTACATTTCATTTGATGCCTACCTGATGATTAATAATTATTTTTGGCTAGACCTACCTTGTGATTGACGTAATATATGTTAATAGAAAAAAGAAGAAGCTATTGTTACGAAATAGCACACTAGTGTAGTCCCTGAATCCGATTCTGTCTATGCCATGTATGGCAGATGCGCAGGGGTTTCTTAGAACTGTTTACGATTTTTTGTGACTTATCTAGACATTGTTTTTGTGACCAGTCTTATCTAGAAAATTCCAGGGAGCCGATTGTTTTTGTGTGAGCCGCAATCTAGAATTATCTAGTAAAAAGGCACTAATATATAAAGGACCGACCAGCAGGAAAAGTTTAGTTTATGAAGTGATCTCGTGAGATAAACATGTGAACAAGTAAATAGTCTAAGGAAATAAACAGTAGTGAAGTGTTTATATTAATTAGTTTAAGTGCATTTACAGTGTATATAATATAAATTAGTGAATAGTTTAGCAAATAAATAAATTAAGTGAGTAAACCTACCGTGTGTATGAATTTATAGTACCTTTCGTATAAAAACGTTTAAATAAATAAGAAGAACATTACATTGGTGTCAGAAGTGGGATAATATAAATAAATATATACGTAAAAATGGCCAAGAAACTAAGTGACTGAACTAAAGGCAGAATTGGGAAATCGCGAGTTGGAAACGTCCGGTAAGAAGGGTGAGTTAGTAGAAAGACTTAAAGTGGCACTCGTGAGTGACGGCTTGGATCCAGAAACATTTCTATTCAATGACGAGACTTCCACCTTATTCTCGTCAATTTCTACTAACATGGACGAGAAGATTTCAATTATAAATAGCGATATTTTTACTATGATGAATGATATTTCTACTAATATGGACGAGAAGATTTCCACTATGAAGAATGACATTTCTGCCGATATCTTATCGTTGAAAAATAACATTTCTGCTGACGTCGAGAATAAAATGTCGTCTCTAAAATCGGATATTGAGGATAAGATGACAACGATGGACGAGAAAATCGAGAATAAGATGACAACGATGAACGAGAAAATAAAATCAGACATTGAAAATAAGATGACGACGATAGACGAGAAAATCAATGGATTAGAGAGAAATATGACAGATTTAAGAACACAAGACACGCCGGCAGAAGAAAAGAAGATTGAACATATAAAACCCTGCAAGCCAGAAATAAACTCAAGGATAGAAGACATTGACCCATACTGGAGCTATTGCCATTTAAATAAAAACATATTTGACGTTCCCCCACCACTACATTTTATAAATATATTTAGGGTATAGTTTTATTATATATTTTCTCTACGTTTGGGAGACAAATTATATAGGAAATTTATTATATAAGTTGTAATTGAATTAATCAAATAGGGTAATGTCAGTTAATAGCACCATATATATTGTTAATGATTATATTTGTGTGTATTTACTTATTTATTTATGAACTTATTTTAAAAATGTATTAATGATTGAGAAATTTTGAAATGAATTATGAGATGTATTAATGTTGTGTGTTACTATTGAAATATTATACTTTTGGGCTAGCTAATTTATATATACACCAAATTTTTATTTGTATATATTTTAACCTTAATTTCTCCTATTCATTATGCTATTTTATATCATGTGGTTTCATTTAATTCCAAAATTTTACCTCGGCTGCTCTTATTTATACACCACTCTATATCTCAGTAGGGTTCCTGGGCAAAGTCATAAGAAAATCAACATCACTAATCAATGGAATTTATTTTATATGGTTAATTAAAAGATAGAACAAAAAAAATTTGAAATTTTCAATATTAGTTATACATAAAATACAGTTGAAGCTTTAATTTTGTTATTGGTGTCATATACCTATTATATAAAAATAAATGATTATCCTTTTATTAAATATGAAATATTCTTATACTATAAAACGTAAAATATGGATTTTATCTATATACATCTAAATTTCCACATCACACAACCTTTATGTATATTTTAAAAACTATTCATTCTTTTGAGACGGCTTTTGCAGACTCATTTGCATAATCGTTTGTAAACATTATTTTTCTCTGAAAAATGAACATCTGTGTTCAAAGTTGTTCAACTATTGTAACTTTTTTCTTCTTGTTCTTCTAAATAGTATTATTGAAAATATTTAGACACTGCTTTAGTTTTAATCGGTTCGTGAAATGGAGAGGATATTTGAAATATTTTATCTACTTAATTTCGATCTTTAAAAAAATATTTTAACGTATTGTAATAATTGTGCTCGTGATAAAAACTGAAATTAGTTGTGGCTTGTTGTGTTGTGGAAAGTTTTATATATATATAATTGGAGAAAAATACAACATGAAAGAAATTAATACATGTATCTACAAATTTGATAATGGTAAGTTTTTACGTTTCCTGGTTTATTATTATCATTTTAAAATTTTTATTACCAGGTGTTTATTATTTAAATTTCACTTTTCATAATTTGGTACCAAATATTATTAATTAAACACACCACAGGCCTTTTTATATTTCACCAAGCCGACGCCTTCAATTGTGTCCATCCATGACGCTTTCCCACTCCAGGTGGCAATCTCCCTTCTTATAATTATCTGGTGATAATTCTCTTACGTGGCTTGACTTTGTTTCACACAACTTTTTGTCTTTGCACTTATTTAATTATTATTTACTTTTATACTTCTTATTTTATACATTTAGCACTTATTACTTGAAAATTTTATAAGAAAAACTGCATAACATACAATTCACTTCTTTACTCTCTGGTTACCAACGCTTGACTAACTACCGCGGGTTTTTTTATTCGCCAAAACCCTTTTTTGTTTATAACTGGAAGCTGGCAATGTTCTAGAAAAATCTTTAATTATTGTTCACCTGTTACTTTGTTTATTAATGTTGTTTTTCTGACTTAAACTTGCTACTAAATGTTGTTTTTTATTCACTATAACCTTATCGTCATTGATTTAATTCACTAACATCTTATTATCATTGTTTTTTCATGTTATTGATTATTTGAAATCTTCCGATTGGTCAATGTAAATATACTAATTTTATACTTCCTACAACCTAAATATTTACATAATACATATGGATACAGTTCATTTCTTATTTTGTTTTATATTATTACATCTATATACATTAATTAGGTCGGTAATCATTTATTTTTATTCTTATATTTCATATCAAATTACATTTTATGTTGGTATACTTGTCATCAACTGTTATATTTCGTTTTGGTTTTTAACGTTACCTATAATTACATATATTATTATATTTCCTATTAACTTTTATGATTGAATATTTTATTAACCTATCTTATATATATTTTTACTAATTCTAAATTTCATTTATTAATCAATCATTGTAGCACTGTTGATTTTATTATTACCATCCTATTTATTCTTTAAATATAAGCAGATGCTTTAGGTGTCTAATATTCCGTGTGGCGTCCCGTTATTTTATTGATATTCGTTTGCTTGTTAAGTTCTGTCTAAGGTTGTTTTTTTTAAAATACAGAATTATTTAAAAAATAATTGGTTATGAATTCTTTTGATTTTCTTATTTATTTTCTCTATGATTATGCCCTTTGATTCTAATTGATTATGTTGTTATATATATATATTAAACTGGATAGAACGGGGAGAGAAATAATGATTTAACGTTATTATTCGTTTAGTTTATATTTAGTTTTGATTTGCCCGGTATATTAAAAAAAATTTAAAATTTTATTACTAAAATGGTTATATTTTCAAACATGAGAAACTCTTTAACCTCAGAGTAGGGTTCAGGTATAGAGAAACAAAAATTCAATTTATAATATGAGCGCCTAAATTTGATTAAATATCTCTGTCTTCATAAAAAATTCCACTAATAAAAAAATACTTGCTTTGTTTAATAACACGCAATAAACTCTTAAGACGGTCCTGTGTTTCAAGTTGAACCTTTTTACTATTCACAGATGTCAGTTTAAACTACCAACGGTTCAAACTAGATGGAGCCATCACCACAAAGAAATAAAATGTATCAAAATAATTTTACAATGTTCTTCAAAATAGAAAGAACGTTATTTAATATTATGAATAGACAAATACATTGTTCTTTTACAAGACACAAATTAATAAAAAACCTACTATCTATTATGACCACTCATTCAAACAAAATCACGTTCTCACATAAAAAAATTATCTCTATATACAAATCTAAAATAGGCAACATTTAATACAAATCTTATAATACTGAAACTTCTATATAAACGATTATTATATCAAAATGGCGAAACACAATGGTTGCAAATGTTTGTTTAATACCAAAGTTCAATTCTTTGCACTAAATTGGTAAGTTTTATTCAACCTTTTTTATGTATAATGAAAATAGTCTAAATACCTTATTCCTGTATAGTAATTCACTTCAATTATCCTTTACTTTATTTTAGGTTACCTTCTGGAAATTGTCACATCACTGGTCCAGCTTACACAAAATCAGGAATCAATGCTATGTCCCGTCCACATCAATACATTTCAGTCCAATTACATAATCAAAAGCTTTCTAAAAGGTATGGTGGATATATCCATTCCACCATACAAATATTAATCAAGTATTATATATCAATTATACGGTTAGTATTCAAACATAATTACCAAATTGTTTCTTAGTTTCTACATCTGCTTGTTTAAATATATAATCTACCATATCATAAGTACAATGTATCTCTCTTTTCTGAATTTTGATGCCAAATATCTTATTTTTCGAAAAGTTTTCTTAATTCCCAAAATTTTTTTGCTTCTCAAATTTTCTACCACCCAAAAAGAATTTTACCTAGTCAATAGTCTGTATAATCAACAAACTTTTCTCCTTCAATTTTTTTATTATTAACAACTACTTGTCGCAGATTAAAAGTTTGTTGAATACATTCCACCAATCAGATTTGGTTATCAAAACTTTTCTTTATAGATTTCATTTCAAATAGTGAATTGTCCATCTATCATTTGAAAACGCTTTGTTTTAAGGTTCTTTAATGATTTTAACTCATATTGTGTCTCTTAAATTATATTTCATTTAGTTCACAAAATGACATTTCCAAATTTATAAAATATGTGTTCATAATGTCAAACCGTTCAATAAATGTCACATTCCATAGAATTAATGTTTTTCAGTTTACTTCTTATATCGAAATGTTTTTAAATATTTATAAAATCTTATTTACATGTCCTTCAAACCCTAATATTCATTTTAAAAAGAATCTCACTATTTATTTACCTTGACAATAAAAATAAAGGATTATCATTTCCATTTGTATATGTAACAACGTTCTAATATTCCGTCTTGTAGGTTTATAGAGATTTTGTTAATTCATTTCACAAATGTTTTTTTTTTAATCTTATTTTAAATTATACAGTTAGATGCTTTCTCTATTGAACAGTACATGGTACAGATTGTCTCCTTTTTTAGATAATCTTTTAAAAAAAATGAAATTTCAAAAATTTTTATTTCTTGAAATAAGTAGTTTTTTTATTTTATGTTCGGTATACAGGGTGTTGTTTTACTCTATGTTAATATATATATATATATATATATATATATATTTTATTAATTTTGGCACTTTATTTACAAATTACTTTTATTGATAGATATTATTATTTTATACTTTATTGGGATTCTATGAATGTTATATGCTCATTCTATCTACAACAAGAGTGTAACGTGAATTTCGTTCACCACTCGTAATATTTCTCGTCGATGAAAGAGTAACGTAAATCTCGTTTACCCCTCGTAACATCGAATAATACTTCTTGTCGATGGTTGTCGAATTTTAAGTTTTCGGATGAGTTCGTTTTCATTAGGATATTTAGGTCGATGCGCGCTGAGGTTCTGCCCTTTTTTCTTTAACGAAATATACTTATTGTTGAGTTCTGTCATCCTACCGTATCGAAGTGCATTCATATAAATGGTAAGTAGTTTCGCTTAAAATGTATAATATTTCTTCGCTAATTCTTTCTTACATTGTACTTAATAGTTTCAAATTAATTTTTCTTTAAAACATTCAGTACCAGAGTTATATTATATCGATTTCGTTTTTGTTATATACATTTTGTTCTGGTTCTTTATATCCTTTTTTATAATAATGGAATTTTACGTTGAAGAAATGTTAAATGAAAACTAAATGAAATAGTAACTTTTCTTATATTGCAAGATACAGGAAACATGAACCACGTTGTTCTGGTTCTTCATATTTTTTTATGCCAATGGAATTCTACGTTGAAAGCCATTAAAATAAAATTAAATGAATTAGTAACTTTTCTTATAATTTTTATTGTGCTTTTTATTCCTAAAATAAATAAATTTTCTTGAAATATTGTAGAATACAGGATATATGAACCACGCTGTTAGATATCATTTCATAATTTTGTACTTATGTTAGTTGTACCTACTGTAGTTTCAAACTCCAGATATCCTGCATTTTACTGAATTCAAGAACTATATCTGATTCAAGTGTCTTTTCTAGCAAAATTTCTTACCGGCCTTAACTTTTTTATAGGCCCAAACCTTCTTACCGGCCTAAGCTTTTCACCGGCTGAAATTCTACCAGTTTGAACTCTACCGGCTGGGACCACGGCTCTACTCAAAGCCGACTTGATGCAGCTGATTGGTTCCTGATTCCTTTGTACGTAAAAAAATTCATCGTTAGAAAAGAAAAAAAATGCAAGGAAAGTACTAACGTCCATAATCGTAAACGTTATCGATTATTTCCAATTACAATTCATGGATTAATTAACTTCATCGTTTTGTACCATATGTAATTTAATATCTTCTTGGTAAAATTCATAATTCATGTTTAAATATCAATTTTCCTTCAGAATATAATTTTTTTAAAACATTTTGAAATTTCAATTTTCTTTCAGTCTCTAATTTTTTTTAATAATAAATCAAGTTGTAAATATTTAGGGGAGGGTGGGGCACAGTGAAACAGTTCGTGTACCGGATTTACAGAAGCGTCCAGTGCAACGGGATTCCGGTAGTAAGCCTTGCGAACCACACCCAACAAAGTCAGCTAATCGTCCCCTGCTCATCAGTCCCCTACCAAACTTGACGAGGTAATCTGTTGTTTTTCGCTGTGAAAGTTAAAATTTAGCGCCAACGGATTTTTGCCTACAGGTAAGAGTGATTTTTTAATTCAATCGGCTTTTATGGCATTTCATTGTACATCTATCCGTGAAGTTTTTGCTCGACTTTCGCATTTCTACTGCTTCACGTTTGTGGTACAGAGTATGGGAAAGCAAAATGGCGTGTTTGGGGTTCCTTGAAACAGATGAATTTGGGGCACAATAAAACGTTTCATTGTGTCCCATGTGTTTTTCATTGTGCAGTAAGTATGGTTTTTTCTTCTTGTTTCAGAAATGGTGCGAAATCGACAGCGCAAGAGTACCAAGGGGCTCTTCTCGGAAGATGACATGAAGGCAGCAGTGGAAATGGTCGTGAATGGAAACAGTTTAAGACGCGCTGCTACATTAGTTATGTCACTTTATCAAGATATGTGAAGAAAAGAAATGAATATGGTGAAATATGCACCTAACTTCACAGTTAGGATGGTCTTCACACTGAAGCAGGAGGAAAAACTGGAAAACTACCTCATTATGTGCTCTAAAATGTTTTATGGTCTACCAGTTGAAGATTGCAGACGAGTTGCATACGAAATGGCAGTTATGAACAAAATAACATGCCCTATATCATGGGGTGAGAAGAAAATTGCAGGAATTGACTGGTTTTACGGTTTTCTGAAAATGAACCCCAAACTCAGCCAACGAACTCCTGAGGCTTGCAACTTATCTCGTGCTATTCGTTCACCAAATCAAATGTTTGTGTAATAAATACGAATACCTAAAAGATAATTTTATTGTAGAAAATTTCAGAACACACGGTAAAACATATTTTATTACAAATCATAATAAAAAACTGGAATGCGACCCACATTTTGTTTAATAAAATAATACGAAGTCAAAACAGAATAGAAAAAAATAAAACATCTTACTGGGTCAAAGCAAAATAATTGTTTTGAATACAATTATTTCGATAACGAAAACTAGCACGATTCAAAAAACAAAAAGTTGTTTTTGCAATTCGACAAAAACCCCAAAACCGAAGTCGGGGGAAAAGCAAAAACGGGTGTACACAGAGCAGGAGCAGCAGTGTGTACCGGGGGTCGAACACGCGAAGGGATAGTACCGTTACCCTTGCCACGGTAACGGTACTAGTGTGTTTTTTAGTGTTAGCGATACAAGAGGTAAAAGTTCTCTCCGTTGTGTTAGGAGGTGATAGGGATAATGAGATTATTCCTTGACGGTGAACACTGTCTCCTGTTTCGATACACAAACGGTAGAATTACCCTCTACGCTAATTTCTTTTCAACCTAACACGATACCGTTTATTGGCACGATTCGTGGTGACAAGCAGATAGCGAAAATCAAGAAATATCCCGGCGAGACGGAGGAAGTTTGACAAGGCAGTAAGTTTTTGAACTAAATTTAGATTGGGATGATTTTTTTTCCACTAGTGAGATATTTACTCGTTATTAGTTGCGCTGGATTCTGAACTTGGGAGTATAGGTCAATTGTTATATACAAGGAGTAGCGATAGCAAATATGTTTATTTGATTTTTTTGTTGATTTTCAAAGAGACTGGACACATCTGTTCACTCTCAGTTAAGTTTTTCGTCCTGATAAATATATAATTTACCGTGTGTGCTGGAATAATTAATTTTTGCAGTTTCGCCAACCTGACACAAGTTAGGTTTCATTTTGTTAAGTAGGAGTTATCATTTTGTTGGGTCACATATTCTCTTCCACCTCGTAGGCAGGAAAGAGATAGAAAGTTAGGCGAGGTTAATTTTGTACTTGTTAACACAAAGGCCGGAGCGTATGTTTTCCATTTTTCGTGGGTTTCAGCGAACGTGCGCTATATATGTGTACTCAGAGAAATTATCTTTTTATTATATAATTTTTGTATAACGTTGTGGTTCTACCTTATTTTACCTATCATCCCTACCCCATAGTTTCCCCTCTGGAGAGTGTAACAACCGTGGAAGTGTGACAGAAACGAGGAGAACAATCCTGTCCTGGCAAAGGAAGATTAATCCGTTTTAAGACCAGGCGAACCTAGCTCAAAAATCGGTCTGGATTGGCCTTACACGCTCAGCCGCTCATTGGAGACAGAATTTGGTGGACTCGAAGGACGGGATCAATACAGAGTGACCAAAAAGGTAGGGTTCCTTTTTTTATTTCAGGTGGTGACAGCAATTGTATATCAGGTGACAGCTGAAATAAGGTCGGGATAACATTACACTGGTGATAGCGGTTTGCGAACCATTCACAATTTAAACAAAACCCACCCAGGGAGGGGGTGTTATTACATTTGTGTGTCCTTCAATAACTTGGAAACACTGTATCGATAACACCCAGAGTTTGGAGATGGGACAAGGGTGTTCAATTTGGACGAAACAACCACATCAACTGTGCAGAAACCCCAGCGAATTGTGGCTGAAAAAGGCGTCAAGCAAGTGTGCAAAGTGGGGAAAAAGGCACTAACGTCATTACAGTATCCATAATTTCTGCGTCTGTCAGCACAATTCCGCCAGTCATGATTTTTCCACGTGTTCATGTCAAGGACCACATGACTCAATGAGCACCTCCAGACACACTGGCCTAGCCACCCCTAGCGGTTGGATGACATCAGAACTTTTTGTAGAAGTTATTAAGCATTTCATTCACCACACTTGCAGTTCTGGAGAGAACCCCACTCTATTAATCTATGACAATGTATAAAGTCACTTGTCCCTGGAAGCTCTTATGCTGTGTAAGGAGAACGGTGTCTCAGTTTTGACTTTACCTCCCCATTCATCCAACAAAATGCAACCACTATACTTACTATAATGCAGCACTTGACTCTTGGATGATGCAAAACCCTGGTAAAACTGCTTCAATTTATAATACAGCATCCTTCGCGAACACAGCTCATCAGAAAAGCATGATACCTTCCAACATAATTACATGTTTTAGAAAAAGTGAGATATATCCGTTTGATCGAGATATTTTTACAGAAACAGACTTCTTATGCAATTATGTGACTGACCGACCGCCTCCTACCGTTGTGGACGATCAACCACCTGGGAGAAATGTTTATGGTGTGCCAATTGATTTTCTCAACGGTTCCCTCCCTCAAGAAGAAGGAGCAACTTCCCTAGAAGAAAGAGCAGCTTCTATGGAAGAAGCAAACCATACAGACATCGGTATCCTTGATCCAGGAGCTGGTCCAAGTCATGCTTTCCTATCTCCCTAAGATTTTCGTGGTTATCCAAAAGCAGGAGAACGAAATACTAATCGAAAGCAGCGGAAGAGAGGAAAGAGTATGATAGCCACGAGTACTCCAGAAATGAAAGCCATTGTAGAGAAGAAGCAGCCGATTTCAACTTCCAGAATACTGTCTGTTAAAAGGCAGGTGTTCGTAAATCAACCAAAAACGAAGAAGAAAAAATCTAGTGAACATGCTCCAGTTCATTCATAAGAGGACGACGATGATGACATTGAATATGCAGACACTGACGACGACATGGACACAGATGAGATTTTTGCTGTTGAGCGCGACCATTTTGCAGAATTGAATCGACTTCCTGTTTTGGGAGATTATGTTTTGATCGAGTTCAATCTTAAAAGCCAATCTAAATTCTATGATGGTCAAATCACCAAGATGAAAGATGATGAGGGGGACTATGAGGTCAAATTCCTACGATACCGATAATGCAACACCTTTGTCGAACCACTTGTGGATGAAAGACATAAAGATGCTACTGGAAAATCCTTCTGTGGTCCAGGGCACTAAAAGACAAAAAGGCATCATCTCATTTAACGTTGATTTTGGCAATTTGAACAGTGGCTAAACAAAAGTATTTTGTGTTTCCAATTCCAGATCCTTACCTCTTTTTTTAAATACCTTCTCTTGATATTTTCAATTCAAAAAATAAAGTTTTTTATGAATTATCGTGTTTTTTTCAATTGTTCCAAGGTACCCCATGCCCTGTGTCATTGTACCCCAGGAATGGGGCACAATGACAGAAAATTCATTTTTTGGAAAATGGTCGCTCATGGTCACATATGATTTCTATAATAACTGAAATGCTGAAAAAAAATTCATGTGGGGAGCAATGGGCAAAACCAACTTTTGTGTTGCATTGTGCCCCGCCCTCCAATAACATTTTTAGATTTCAATTTTCTTTCAGTATCTAATTTTTTTTATTTATTTTTATGTAATAAATCTACTTGTAAATATTTAAGAACATTTTGAATTTTCAATTTTCTTTCAATATATAATTTTTATTTAATAAATCTACTTGTAAATATTAAATAACGTTGTTCATTTTTTATAACCTTCCAACTTCTTGTTTTGTTGACTGGGATTGGTTGATGTGAGGTAACTTATTGACTAGTAGGTCTCAGGGTGGCGCCCACTTATCTTTCCGTGTCGTAACCTGAAAATAAGTAGGATTACCCGAGAACCGGTAAGACCTACTCCTTGAGTCTCTATTAGCATATAACCAACGCCTAAGTAGCCGTTGCTAGAGTAAAATATCTTGAACAAAAAATGTCACAAATTTTCCGGTGTTTACGAAGGTATTATTTAAGATATATCTCTACTTGCGTATTTTTTGAGAAAACGCCCGTTTTATGATTAGCCATAGCAGTTGCGCCCCTAGCGGCCATCTTTCGAACTTGAAAATCATTTTCAGCGATTTTCGTTGGCCGATTTACCTATTAAATTTTTTTACAGAAATAAATTGTACGATTATCGGTGACTGAGATATGGCCGGCGTTCATTTACAGTGGGGCTACCTAGTACTGTTCCATGTAATATTCCGCGTTTGCAAAAGGATTGAACCTCAAAATGTTTAGAACATATTCGGTAATTTGTTGTTGGGTCAAAATTTGCTAGATTCATATTATTTACCCAAATTTAGCATTTTTCAGGATATTTAATAGGGCATCTAAAGCAGTAACTAAATCTTAGACTAAGACCTAAATATAAATAATATTTCTAAAAGTATTCATAGAATTTTATTTTCAAATTTGGTCACTATTATGAAACGCCACTGGCACTAAATTTAACAGATTTGGATGAAATTTTATTGTTTAAAAACATTATATCAAATATTAACTATTACTTTTAAAATTTGTATAAATTATTTCAAGGATATTATTACAATTTGAGATAGGCTAGTTAGTTTAATATATTATCAATTTTACAGAATATTTAAATGTATTGAATGTCAAATATAATTTTTCTACTACCGTGCGTAAAGTACGTACTTTAGACACACTTTCGAGTGCGTAAATCTTTACTTTACGCACGTAAAGAGTTTCTTTACGCACCACTAGTGCGTAAAGAAAAAGTTCCAATTTGTATGCAGTTTTATCTTTTTTTTTCTTCGAGGAGAGGAAATCTTATATTAGACCCCGGTCTTTCCGGAGTACCGGATTCCTACCGGCTAAAACCTCTCCTCTCTCGCATCTCCCACTGGAACCGCTCACGCATTAGTTCGGTGGGAGTGCATCTGTCTGATTTCTAACTACTCTCTTTGTCTCTATCTATCCTCCTTTTCTTTATTCTCTATAATGAGCCTTATGATTTTATATGCACTCCTCCATCCTTCCTGCCCCGATGTTAGGGATACCATCATACTACCCACTCCAAATGGCACACCCGTGTCATTTTGGTAGCTTTGACGTGTTACTTCCCATCGTAGACATGCAAACAGAGTGTGTTGCACGTCATCTTGTTCTCCACAGTATAGGCAATCTTCAGATTCCGCTCTCATGCGGCCAAATAGGTATTTTCTGAAGCAACCATGTCCACTCAGCGCCTGTGTTGTGAAGTAATCGATTTCTCCATATGGCCTGTTTATCCAATCTTGTATATTTGGTATCAACCGGTGAGTCCATCTACCATATTTCCCATCTGACCATTTTCTTTGCCAACGTGCCATGAGGTTCGATCTGGCGATAGATCCGTCTACTCCTCTGTATTTTTCGTTTCTTTCTTGTATAAGAAGTTCGATAGGAGGAACCTCAGCTATTGCTCCAACTGCCTCTGTTGAGATAGTACGATACGCAGAGCATATCCTGATGCACATTTTGCGTTGGATACTGATGAGTTTGGATATAAGTTTCTGGTTGCTTGTAACTGTATGCCAGGCAGGAGCAGCATAAAGCATTTGGGAATGGGCCACAGTCAAGAGTAACCTTCTTTTTGATGCCTTCGGTCCTCTTACATTAGGCATAAGTCCAGATAGAGCCGCCACTGTCTTATCCACTTTATGGGCAACTTTCTGTAGATGTTCCGCGAATGTTAGCTTTGTATCCAACCAAACTTCCAGGTACTTGATTGCTCTCTTGGGTTTTACAGTAACAAGATAAAATTCAATCGTGCCAATTTTCCTTTTGGTCGTAAGCAGAGCAGCTTCTGTTTTTTCGGGTGCCAGTTGAAGACCATTATCCTCCAGCCAGTTGGATATGCAATGCAGTGCTGTATTTGCTGCGCACATCAATCCTTCTTCTCCTTTAGATACCACCATCACGGCAATATCGTCAGCAAAGCCGATAAGGGTCACTCCTGCTGGCTGCTTTATTCTCAATAGCCCATCGTAGAATATATTCCACAACGTTGGTCCTAAGACTGAACCCTGTGGTACCCCGCTGTTGACGTTTCTAGGTTTTACTGTATCTTCTGATTCCAGAATGACCTCCCTTTCTGACAGGTAGGCTCTTATTACTTTGATTAGGCTGCCATTTATCTCCCTTCTCTGCAGTTCATCTAGGATTCTTTGCCAGCTAGCGTTATTGAAGGCATTTCTTATGTCCAACGTGATGATCGCGCAGAGTCGTCGGTGCGCTGTGGAATATTCTTGTTCTGATGCCCTTGCAATTTTTAACACTTCTTCTATAGCGTCTACGGTCTGTTTCCCCTCTACAAAACCGAACTGTCTGGTTGAGAGCCCCCCCGTTCACGATATTTCTGCCTTCAGTCTTACGAGGATGAGTTCTTCGTAGAGTCTTCCCTCAACATCCAGCAGGCATATCGGTCTGTATCCGGATGGTCTATCAATTGGCTTGTCTGCTTTCCTCAGAAGTAGCAGTCTTGCCATTTTCCATTGTACTGGAAATTCTCCACGACTGGCCAAATCATTATATACAGCTAGTACGAAAAGAGGGTCACTTGAGGCAAGGGCTTTAATGATCTCTGGTGGGATATTTCCGGGTCCGGGTGCCTTGTTGTCTTTCAGTTCATTACTTGCTACTCGTACCTCCTCTAAGCTAAAATTTAAAAATATCACATTTGTATCACAGTTAAATTCCACATCTTGGTGTAAAGGGAATAAGTGATCAGCCACTTCTTCCACCATTTGCATAGACATTTGTAGTCTGGGAGGGTAGCCGGTCAGGTTTCTCATGACGATTTTGTAGCCATCCCCCCAGATATCACAGTCGATGTTATCACAGATCGTTTTCCAACATTTACGTTTGGAGTCTTTGATGCCATTTTGGAGTAATCTTTTCGACTCCTTATAATCTTCCCAGAGCCTTTGACATTCTTCTGGCTGATTCCTCCTCCTGGATCTCGTATATAGCCGTCTCTTACGCATACACTCTCGTCGAGCTTGCGCAATATTCTCATTCCACCAATAAACAGGCTGTTTCTTCGATGAGCATCTTTTCCGAGGCATAGTTTTGTCACAGATCCGATTCAGTGTGTGGGTTAGTTCTCTTGCAGAGTTATGTATGATTCTTTCCGAATCTTCTACTGTTAATTGAAGAAGTTTATCCCTGTCCAGTTTCCTAATCTGCCAGCCTCCATCTTTCATAGTTGTCCTAGGTAGGGACGATTTTTCTCCTACGATTTCAAAAAGGATGAAGTTATGATCACTTAATGATTCAAGATCGCTGACATGCCAGTTCTTGATGTTTATCTTGATGTCGGCTGAGGCAAGTGTCAGGTCCAGAATGGACGAATAGTCACGTCTTTGGAATGTTGGTTTATTCCCTTCATTCACCACAAGTAAATCATGTTCAGCCATCCATTCCGTGAGTAGTTGCCCTCTTCTATCTGTAGCTTCCGTGCCCCATTAGGGGGATTTCGCATTAAAGTCCCCTACGACGACTGTGTTTTTCCCGTTTAATCTTATCAAACCCCCAATGTCGTATAATATTCTTTCAAGATCATCTAGTCCTTCGTTGGGTGAGGCGTAGCAGTTGTAGATGGTATATGTTGGTGTTACTATATAGGAGAAGCTGTAACCTTTTCCATGTTGTGTTATGGTGATCTTATCGTCCACTTTTATGGCCGTGTTTAGGTCATCATCGTAAAACCAGTCTTTCCTATTTTTTATGGCATTTCGGTTGGGTTCGCTCATGAGGATCACTTCAATATCCATGTCCTTGGCCATAGCAAGCACTAAATCGTGGCATGGCCTCCTCCTGAAACTGTTGATTTGTAGGAACTTAACCATTGCTTTGGATAGGACTCTCTGCTGGTTGTGAGACAACCAACTTCTGTCTTCCTTTGTTTACAGGACACGTGATGCTTCCTGTTTGGTGACCATTCCCTCTACAGTGAATGCAGTAGGGGTTGTTCTTACAGTCTGCCGCTTTATGTCCTTGTTGAGCGCATCTCAGACACATGGATTCCCTGTCTGGTCCCTTGCACCGCGCTCTCTCATGTCCAAGTTCCCAGCATTTGAAGCATTTTAGCTCCTTATTACTTTCCAATACTCTGCAGGACGACCATCCAATCTGTATTTTCCCCAGGCTCAAGAGTTTGACGGCGTCTGGTTCGGGAAGTACGACCGTAACATTTTGCTTGCTCATTCTTGTGGGCCTTAAGGCTCTAATTTCGACATCTACAGGCTTAGCTGCTATGGACTTTGTAATGGCCTCCCTGATATCTTCAATAGTTGTTATCTCATCCATGTCCTTGACATGGAGGATTTTTTGCTGGTTAAGAGAGAGACATTGATACTTCTGGTACTTTCGTCTGGATCATTTCCTTGAGTACTTGTAGTCTTCCAGTCCCGTTTTTTACCGTAAGTAGGAGTTCTCTGCTCCTAGTTTTCCTCACGTCCTGGGTCTCTACCCCGATATCGCTTGGGTTATGCAGTTTTATCTAGTCTTATAGAAATATAGGTAGGTATAATAAACGGATATTAAATCTGATTTGCTTTAAATCAGAGATTGAAACATATAGAATTCAGTAAAGTACATACGTAATAATTATTGGGTACTGGAAAATAATAGAATAGGATGCATAGGTAGGTACCTATAAATTGGCTGTGAGTGACTGACATTTCTTTGTGCATTGAATCTGACATTTAAATTTGAAATTGAGATCTTCCGACTATATCTAGGGAAAGCAAAAGTATCTATACTTAAGTATTGAACATTTTTAGGAAACTATGATGTTATTTTAGATTCTTTTTTTAGAAAACGGAATAGGTACGTACATATAATTATAAAGATGGTTTCCTCTGATGATCTCTCAGGAGATAATTTTGAAAATACACCATCAAACATATTACACGTAGCACAGAATGCTTCTATTGATTGATTGCCCCAAAAATCTGTGAATATTTACGACACAAAATACAATTTGTTTAAAGAATGGTGTAGGAAAAATAAAGTAACAAAATATTTCGAAAATGTCCGAGTGCACAAATTGCACCTTTAATATTAGTATTGTTAATAATTGAATTCGTCTGTTGTTCTGTTAATTTGTTGTAATTTTGATTCAAATGTTCAAAATATTATTCAATATATAATATATTTTATTAAGAATCAATAAAAGCATTATAGTTTCTTCTAAAGAAAAATTAAACCTACTTTAGTGCGCAAAGAAAATTACTGATAAAATTTTCGGTAGTAGAAAAAATAGTGTATGCAATTCGTGTGTAAAGGCCTTTTTTCGACTCATGTGATTGTCGCATTCAATATTCACATTCGTCGAAAAAAGGCTACTTTACACACTTGTTACATAAATAACTATTACATGTGGAATGTTATTTCCTCTAACTTTTTATGACTGATTTTATAACGATATGCTGAACACACAACCATTTCGATCACCGATTAATTTTCACTATCTTTAATTCACTTTTCTATATAAAACTGGACGCAGCTCCCTGCGTCATCTTGAAATACACGTTAGGCGTCCCCTCTCTTTCATAGTCTAGGATTGGAATAGTGTTGTCACGGTTAGTCAGGGTGGTAGAGCATGAAAAGGGCTGGATGGCTGGATGTTTTTCTTTATTTAATAGTGTGATGTGTTCAAACTACAATAAATATTTACAACTAAAACCTAATGCTCTGTATAAGAATTAAATACACGATCTGTTGGTCCTGAGGCAGGCAGTCTCTCTAGGGTAGTCGTCGGATCGGGTCGCGGATGATTCTTCTCTGTTGTCCGGATTGTCACGGTTACTGTCTACTCCTCACGGCTCCGGTTTGCCCTGCTCGGGCGTTGTTGTACTCGGTTGTTCGAATTCCTCACTGGGACCACAGTATACCTAACAAACAGTAGTGCATCTTCAAGGCGGTACCTTTGAAGTTTCAAAGTAACTGTCGGCCATGTTTTCTGGATAAATGTCAGGTCAGAAGCCAGCTTTATGGGAACGACAGAATCGTACGTAGAACATTTCTTTATGGTAACAAAGCGACAAATGAGGATAATTTCTCAATTTCCGTTTTTAAATGAAACTCAAGGTCTCTAGTTAATTTCACAATATAATACAAGTTATTGAAAATTCTAAAAAATTGACAATTGTTTCGATGATATTGATTTATCGAAACAATTGTCAATTTTTTAGAATTTTCAATAACTTTAATTTCCGTTTGTTAAATGTTGATATTGTGACCTTATTTAAGTCTATACTTATAAAAACACACACCCGTTCACACAAGATGCAATTAACATAAAATGAAATAATGAAAATCACAGATAAAAATGCTGTTCGTGACGTTTTCTTGTTCCTTTGTTCATCGTGTCGAGTAATGTCAGACGCTCAGACTGTCAATTAACTCGAATATCGATATTCCATTGGTTGGATCCAGACAGTGACAGTGACAGGAGAATACACCACACTCTTTATTCTTGATCAGTTTAAATGTTTTATCCTCAGAACATGGCGTCTAGTCTGCGCAGTCAAATCTGCGCGACTTTTGCCGCCTGTCCAAGATGCACTACTGTTTGTATTTGTATACTGTGCTGGGACGCTAGGTTCCTATAACCAAAGGGGTGTGTCAGGGTCGAGATCCCGCGTTCAACGCACAGCATAATCTCGGAGGTTGGGAGTTTTCTTCCGTCCCGGGCTCAACGCGCTCCACGGTTTCGGCTAATCGGGAAGGCCTCGATCCCTCGCTCAACACGCTGCAGGGCTTGACCTAGGGTAGTTGGCGTCCGCCCTAAGCTCAACACGCTTTAGGACTTCGTCCGATATACAGGGTTTGCTTAGCGTCTAGCCTCGGGTACAACGCACACTGTGGGGTCGACGACAAGCCGGATGTTTATGTGTTCACAATCCCCGGTTCAACACGCTCCGGAATATAGTGCAACACTTCGGTTATTTTCCGTTGAAGCTTCCTATCGTTATTCTACGTAAGGATCTAGCTTGCCTGGTATATCGCAGTTCGTCTGCTTTGGTAGTATCGGTCAAGTTATTAGCGGAACGGCGAAGGTGCTGCCCTCTCGTTGCTGGGTAGCCAACTTCGTCTAGTTTGGCTTGGGTAGTGTTCTGTTTTCTGCTTATTTATCGGGGTTATTTCTTGTTCAGACGACAGTGTTTTTATAATTCGCGTATAAAAGAGACTTCATTATAACATTGTTTACAGTGTCACAATGAAGTCTCCAGAGGGTGTGCACTTATACTTACTAAAAAAGATACGTGTTTTACGCGCCATATATATTTGTCACGAAGAACAAGTCACTTCGGTTGCGTTAGGCTTAATAGCCCTAGTAGCTGTGGCCTTCAAATTGGAGAAGAATTTCGGTCGCGTTCATTCTCTTTCGTTAATATCTTTGACATCCACAGACAAATAATTGAGGTTAGGCATTTAAAGTTTGCCATTATTGTTGTTTGGTTATTAATTTATTTTATTGATTTATTTCAAAATGCCAGCTCCTCGAGAGCGTGTTGTTCCCAATTGCATTAACCAAGATCAAGATGCTCTAAGGTAGGTTATAAATATCATTAATAGTTAAAATGAGTAATTTATATTCATATTTTACAGATATTTTAATCCCGCGGACGAGCATATAAAAAATATTTGGTTGTAACGAATCAATAATCCCAGTTTAATTAACCAGCCAAGAAGCATTTTAAGGGGGAAAGTAGTTTCTGGTAATAATTTTTTGGATGTATGTAAAGAAGGGGGAAAACTAAAAAAATTGCACTTCTTGTTTTAAATTTACCTGGTAAGCATTTTATTGTAATACTATTAGATTTAAACTACTATGTATATTGGTTTTGTAGATTTCATTGCTGGGGATAATTAGAAGAAAGTTGCTTTTCCTTTCCTCTTAATCCACAAAATGTGCTTGCAGCTCCTCCAAAAATAAGAAGTATGACATTAATTATAAAATCTGTTAGATATGCATGTAATACGATTTTTTGTAGAATTATACTCTAAACTAAATTTGAACTAAGTTTTTGCAGCCTTTCCCCATTCTTAGAAATTATAAATCAATCGAATTTACATTTTTCGCCATATCACACAATTTGAATTTACCACCATTTAAAAGTTAGAATCGACGACAGAACCCTTCTTTTAGTTTTTGGTGACAAATAGAGATGGCAGCACATCTGCCGAGGCATTTTTTGTCAGTGAGTTGCCCGTCTTATTTCTATTATTTGTCTGTGGAAGTCTCTTTGAACACTGTTTTAGTAATTTTTAGTGTACAGTTGGTTATTGCATTTAGTTATATTTTTATTTGACATTTGACTTCAATCTTGACAAAAATTATAAATAAAATGGTATAGCGTTGTTCTAGCTAGCAAATTATTATATGAAATGTTCTTAAAGGTAAGTTAGAATGATTTATATAATATTAATGAGTAAAGTACGCTAACGTTTATTTATAGGATCATTATATAGGTATACATAACGTTCAATTTTTGGGATAAATTACCAGATATCTATGTGAAGATGTATTGCAGAAATAATTCTGTTCATGATATAATATAAATAGATCGCAAGAGCATATACGAAGAAGCTCTTTTTTAAACAAATAACCATCCTGTTTGCTTGAATGAAAGTTTGTTTACAATTAACACAATTGTGCTGAATAAAACCATCTGTGATCTGACCAATTAGGAATGTACAGAATTGCCCACTACCACTCCTCCTAGTTTAAAAACAGGGATTATATGTAATTCTATTTTATTTAAGAAATTAAATAAATGCAAATTATAAAAAATATTGTGTAAAACTTGTGTAACAATGATATTCTGTACTCGTGATTTGCTCAACTCACCGCTTCGCGGTTCGTTGCGCAAATTTCACTCGTACTACAAAACGAGTCATTGTGACACTTGTTTTACAAATAACTATTATGAATGTGAATCTAAATTGTTCCCATACTATAGTCAGTAAGGCATACATTTATTATATTCGGCCTCGTCTCATAAATAAATAATATGTAGTACCTCCGCCTCTGGCCAATACATCCACAATCTTGAAAGAAAATATCTACCCTCTCCCATCTTTGCCCAAACTACGGTCGTATGAATCAGTCTTTGTTTTTGTGCTGATACATACGCATCGCATTGTGAGTTACCGGAATTCGGTAGTCAAAATTATAAAAAATTTTAATATCATGCCCAAACATTCGCGAAAGAGAAAAAGGAATCGGTCAGGGGAAGTGTCGGATATTTATAGAATGTTCAACAGACTGGAAAAAAGACTTGTTAATCTGGAAGAAACAAAGGGACGCCATCGTCGTAAAATTCGTGTAATAAGCGATAGTGAGTGTGAGACGGAAGGTTCCCGTTCTAGTTCATCGTCTAGAGAGAGGTAGGATGATAGCTTTTCGTCAACCGCTTCGTCAGGCGAGAACATAGAGAGAGAGGGAGACACGACTAGTAAGTACAATAATAATTTTATTTTTCACTTGTCAATGTGAGAAACATTCATACCTGTTCGTGCCAGTTGGTGACCTATTTGTTTGTGATGACAGATAGTGTATTAGCAACAAATTAATTTACTTCTCAATTGCCTGCTAGTGATAACAGGTAGCTCATCCATTTGTGGTAATGGATATAGCTTTTGAAATTTCACAATGTTTCATATTACTATTATTGTTTGATCCGTTTGTGATAACGGTTATACCTTAGGAAATTAATCTACTTGTCAATTGCCTGTTTGTGATAACAGGTAGCTTATCCATTTGTGATAATGGATAGTGCTTTTGGAATTTGACAACGTTTTATATTATTATTATTGTTTATCTGTTTGTGATAACGTTTATACCTTATACCTGAATTACTAACTAGGCAAATATTTCTTACAGACGTGCCAGAAAATCCTACAAGCTTAGGAAAAGACATATTGTCAATTTTGGGAGAAGAAGGTACTACTAAGAGTACATTTGCGAAAACAATTCAAGCAGATGTAGCATCTCGTTGGGATAGTATTTTGACCCGTGGTTTGGATGAGGAAACTAAAGACGTGTTGATTAATAAGTATCTTTCCCCTGAAAAGTGCCAGGGTATAAACCCTCCAATTATAAATCCAGAAGTAAATATTGCCATCTCAGAAAGCGTCATCCGCAGAGATACCCGATTGATGCAGACACAACAGCAAATCGCGTCAAGTTTATCGGCTATAGGGTTAGCCTTGACGACAATGCTCGATAAAGAGGAGGGGGAGAAGAATAGAGAATATATTGAATTACTAAGTAATGCTGGCAGGTTATTGGCAAATGTTCATTTTTCAGAGTCAAAGTCTCGAAGAGAACTCATTGCTCTAAATTTGAATAAAGAGCTTAAAGAGACCCTGGTCAGTACGCCAATTTCAGGGCTATTGTTTGGAAATAATCTGGAAGATAGAATTAAAACAGCAAAAGAATTGGAGAAATCAGGGCAACAATAAAAACCCAAGAAACTAAGAAATCAATCGTCAGTAGTCCAGTCTACTTCGGAAAACTACAAGAGTTCATTCCCCCAGAGGTCGATGGGAGTCAGGAGGAATGGATTTATTCACCAGGCTCCCAAGAAGTCGCAGTACACGCACAGGAAGACGTCATACAAGAAGGGGCAAAACTACTATTCTCGGAGCAACCAGAATGTCCAGAAGCGGTCGCGTCAGTTTTAGATCCAAAGGTTGGTAGACCATGTGGTCGATTAAAATTTTTCTCTCATAGGTGGAGAGATTTGTTAATACATAAGACAGTGCTGTCTTACATTGAAGGTTTTTCTATTCCATTTATTAGGAAGCCAAAACAATGTGTTATACCCGTTGAGAACAAGTGGTCTCCAAAAGAATTAATGCTGCTAAACACTTTAATAGACGATTTATTAAAGAAAGGAGCAATCTCAGTTGTGGACCAATGTTCTTATAGAAAACAATTTATTTCTAATATTTTTTCTGTTCCCAAATCAGATGGCTCACATAGACTCATTTTAAATTTAAAGAAATTAAACATTTTTGTGAAAAACAATCATTTCAAAATTGAAGATAATAAGATAGTTGCACGAATTTTAGCAAAAGGTTTTTATATGACTCGAATAGATTTAAAAGATGCTTATCATTTGGTTCCTGTGAAAAAGGCTCACCGTAGATACTTAAGTTTTTTCTTTAGAGGGGTAACTTACGAGTACAACTGCCTACCATTCGGATTAAGCTGTGCCCCCCAAATTTTTACTAAAATTGTAAGGCCGATAGTTAGTTCGTTGAGAAAGAAAGGGGTATTTTTAGTAGTATATTTAGATGATTTTTTGATCATGGGAAAATCATATAATGAGTGCAAGAGGAATGCAGATTTAACGTTGAATATTTTATCATATTTGGGTTTTTTAATTAACCACTCAAAATGTAGCCTAATACCTAGTAACATATGTACATTTTTAGGGTTTATATATAACTCTGACACAATGGAAATATCAGTGATAGAGGAAAAGAAACTTAAAATATATAATTTTTGTGAAATGTTTCTAAAGGTAAAATAAGGGACTTTGCTAGGTTTATTGGAACGCTTGTCTCGGCCTGTCTAGGAATTAAATATGGTTTTTTCCACACCAAGATATTAGAGCGTAGTAAATATCTAGCACTAAAGGAGGCCAATGGGTGTTATAATGCAAAAATGAAGATACCAAAGCAGTCATTTCCCGACATTGTTTGGTTCAAAAATAA
The DNA here is from genome assembly GCA_963921935.1 of Galeruca laticollis. NCBI lineage: Eukaryota > Metazoa > Arthropoda > Insecta > Coleoptera > Chrysomelidae > Galeruca > Galeruca laticollis. The sequence goes on from OY998185.1 coordinate 45,123,446, forward strand.
TATCACACATGCTTCAAATAACATTAGTTTATCAAAATTTAACCTAGAGGTATTTTCTGACGCGTCCAGGACAGGGTGGGGAGTTTTCTGTAAGGACAAAAGCACCTTTGGTTACTGGTCTGAAAAAGAACAAGACCATCACATAAATTATCTAGAACTTCTTGCATTGTTTTTCGGTTTGAAATGCTTTGTATCCAAGTTATCAGACTGTACTCTATTGTGTCGAGTAGACAATACTACAGCTGTAGCATGTATCAATAGAATGGGGAGTGTTAGGTTTCATAAATTAAATCACATAACGAGGAAAATTTGGAATTTTTGTGAAGAACGAAATATTTACATATTTGCTGGTTATATCAATACAAAACTTAATGTAGAAGCAGATAGGGCGTCCTGTCAGGTGCATAAAGAAACTGAATGGAGCTTATCGGAAGAGGCTTTCCAAAAGATAAAAAGTTATTTCGGAAGACCAGACATAGATTTGTTTGCTAGTAGAATAAATAAAAAATGTCCTCTGTTTATATCATGGATGAGAGATCCAGAGGCGTATAAAGTTGATGCTTTTACTTTAGATTGGAATAAGTTGAAGTTTTATGCCTTTCCACCATTTAGCATGGTCTTGAAAATGCTTCAAAATATTATAGAGGACAAAGCTGAGGGGATTGTAGTCGTTCCTCTCTGGGTCTCTCAACCGTGGTACCCTATTTTTAAGTCTTTATTAGTCGGTGATCCTCTAATTTTTAAACCTAATAAGTTTTTACTTTCTTTTAGCAAGTCGCCGCATCCCCTTTGGAAAAACCTTATCCTGGTGGCAGGGGAGCTATCAGGAAGGCGTTGTTATTAGGGAAAGTACCCATGGATTCGCTTGACATATGCTTACAATCAATTACGCCCGCCACACTTAAACAATATAATACTGCTCTGAGATTATGGTGGGAATTTTGCTTAGAAAAGAATATTAACCCATTTGAAGTGATAGTTCCAACTGTTTTAGAGTTTCTGACCTCATATTTCAAGAAAGGGGCTTCATATGGTACTTTAAATAGTTATAGATCCGCGATTGCGCAAATAGCGGGACCTAACTTGGGACAGGACTTCCGAATTAAAAGATTTTTTAAAGGAGTTTTTGGGAAAAGACAACCCTTGCCCAGATATGAAAATTCATGGGACCCAGGTATAGTCCTTGATTATTTAAAATCGTTCAAAAATGAAGAAATCAATTTGGAGATTCTTACTCAAAAATTAGTAGCCTTAATGGCACTGGCAACGGGACAACGGATACAAACCCTACATTTAATTAGTATCGATAACTTAATTATTCAACGTAATAAAATACAAATAAAAATACTAGGCAGAATAAAAACTTCAGGCATTAATAGAAGTCAACCATTTATTGTATTACCTTTCTTTGATGCAGATCCTAACATTTGCGTTGCTAGGACTCTATTGAAATACTTAGATAAGACAAAAGAGTTACGGGGTACCTGTAAATTTCTATTTCTGACATATAAGAAACCCTTTCATAGAGCAACCTCACAAACCATAGGGAGATGGATAAAGCAGGTTTTAGGCAAAAGCGGTCTGGATATAACTCAATTTAAGGCGCATAGCACACGTCACGCTTCCACATCAGCGGCAGCTATGGGAGGAGTTAGTTTTGATTCCATAAGGTTGGCGGCGGGATGGACCAACAACTCAAATACATTTGCCACCTTTTATAATAGGCCCTTGATTTGTAATGAGAAGTTTGCTAATACTATTTTGAGTTTGTGAAATGTTTAGTTTATCTTTCTCTATACATTTATTTTTAGTTTCTTTTGCTGTTCAGTTTACGTTACATAATCTTAGTTAACTATTTGCATATTACTGTATACATTTTTATTATACTTGTAAAATATAAACCACTTAAAAGTTTGCCTGCATTGTTAGTTTTTTCTGATTATTTTGAGGTTGCTTACGATAAATGATTAGTTGTTGCAACTTCTTTAAACATCTACATATTATTTATTTATGAGACGAGGCCGAATATAATCATAAGATCAAACGAACTTAACAAGTGTTGTTCGATCTTGATTATATGAAGGCCTCGTCGAAATAAATAAAGTCCCACCCAACCCAGTTTAACAGCATCCCTTTTGGGTTGCAGCAACAGCTTTAAAATAGACTGATCATACGACCGTAGTTTGAGCAAATATGGGAGAGGGTAGATATTTTCTTTCAAGATTGTGGATGTATTGGCCAGAGGCGGAGGTACTACATATTATTTATTTATTTCGACGAGGCCTTCATATAATCAAGATCGAACATCACTTGGTAAGTTCGTTTGATCTTATGATTATTAACTAAAAGACCATTATAAAAAAATTTTCAAAACAGCAGTTGCTACTTTTTTTAGAACAAATTATATATTTATATTTCATACATTTAGGCTATATAAAATCACAATAACTGATTAATAATAAATTGAAAATATTGATTGCCGCATGTTGGAGTATTAATATGTTGGATTTGTGATTTTTCCTACAAACAAAAGATTGCTTCCCTCCTTCTTCTCTTGAAGCAGCACCAGGAATGGATGATTTGCAGTAAATTCTTTTGCTATTGGGATATGAAATTCGCAAAGTAGGATCATTTCCATAGCTACAATTAAAGTTATAGTAGTTTAGTATAAACTATTGTATATAAAAAGCCTTAAAGCATTTAAATTATTTGGCGAAATTTGATCGAATTTGCTAGAAGTATCTACCCGAAGCTGGAACCGGATACTGAAATAAAAAAAACGATAGGAAAATCTAGTACGTTTTTACAAAATAAGTGGCGGAAAACTTCGAGACCTATTCGACGTTAGTATAAAAAGCTGCAACCGAACACACCCATTTAGTCAGAATCAGTGACGCGGATCGTTGTAAATAATTAGTACAAATAGTAATTGTAAGTGATGTAAATAGTAATAGTAAATAGTGTGAGTGTTTAAATGAATGTGAAACTAATTTTTTCCCAGACTATCGTCAGTAAGGCATATATTTATTATTAACTAAAAGACCATTATAAAAAAAGTCCAGAACAGCAGTTGCTACTTTTTTTAGAACAGATTATATATTTATATTTTATACATATTTTAGGTTATATAAAAACACATAAATGGTTAATAATAAATTGAAAATATTGATTGCCGCATGTTGGAGTACTAATATGTTGGATTTGTGATTTTTTCTACAAACAAAAGATTGCTTCAATCCTTTTTCTCTTGAAGCAGCACCAGGAACGGTGAGAACGCACGGTCGGACATAAAAATATTATAATAAAAGGAGTTACCGATGAAGAGAAGGAAGATGAAACCGAAACAAAAGGAAAAATAGAAGTAGTGATGCGGAAAATTGGAATAAATATTGATATGGTAATAGAGGTAGATGAAATTCGAAGAGCTAAGAAACGAAAAACAAAAAATTAGAACGATCATATCAGTATATGGCCCGGATGAAAATGGAAAAGCAGTGTACTGTAGAAGAATCAAAAGGAAGTATATACATTGCAGGATATTTTAACAGGAGAGTAGGTAAACAGGACAATAACTACAAGATGGTACTAGGGAACTATGAAGAGAAAAAAAAGAAATAACAACGGAAACAGACTGTTAGATTTTTATCAATTACAAAATTTGATAATTTGTAATACTTTCTACCAACACAAAGATATTCATTAAAAGACGAGGGTACAACAAAGCAGAGGAGAAAAATCAATTATCGACTATGTTTTAACACAAAAAGAAGAAAGAAAAAATATATTTGACGTTAAAGTTAAAAGATGAGCTGAAATTAACAGTGACCACTATCTACTGGAATTAAAAATTAAAGGTGACAGTACACAAACTGAACAAATAACAGTAAAGAAAGAAAACCACATATCAATAAAAACATACAAATTAAGAATTAATACGGTTGCAACAAAATACCAACTAAAAACAGAAGAAAAATTTACTGATAAAAAAAAACTTAACACAGAACAGTGTTGGAACATATTTACAAATGCAGTCATTAATACTACCGCTGAATTATGCGTGACTTACAAACAGATACTAGGAAAAAACAAACAGCATGGTGGAACAATGGAAATTTTTTTTAAAAACAACACACAAGAACAATATGAAAGATACAGAAACCAAAGAGAGAAAGTCAAAGTTCTATTAATAAAAGAAAAACAAAATGCCTGTATAGATTTTGGGAAAAAAATGGAAAAATATAGTACAGCGAATAAATAGTTATTTATGCAACAAGTGAGTGTTTTTTGCACGTCGAGTGCAAAAAACACGTTTCGCACGAGTTGCATACAATATTTTTTCTACATTCATGCAAAATCTGGAAAATTAGAATATAATATGTTACTCAGAATGTATTTTAACCGTTTTTCTTTTCTTTGTATCTTTATGGCCTCCACCTTGTTAGTACTTAATCATAGCTGGTTTTCGCTTTGACCATTTAAATTTTAAATAATCAAATATTTTTGCAATTTTTTGAGACTAAGTAGTAAGATATACATATATTATTGCTGTATTAGAGCAGGATCAGACACTTGCTCTGGAATTTTATTTTATTTAAATGTTTATGTTTGTCATAAATCATCACAAAACTGACAAGAATGACAGATGAGTGCATGAATGTAGAAAAAAAATATTTTATAAGGTTCTAAAATCGTTAAGAACAGAGAAACGCAGATTAAAGAACAGTACATAAAAGATAAAAATCAAGAGATAATAACAATTGAAGCAGACATTATGGAAAGATGGAAAGAGTATTTTCAAGAGCTGTTAGAGCAGCAAACCCAAATAAATCAAAATAGCGAACAAGAAATTGAAATGAAGAAGTCGAAATACAGAACATAAAATTTAAAGAGCTAAAAAGAGTTGTAAAGAATTAAAAAATGGGAAAGCGCCGGGTGAGATGATAAAATTTTAGCTGAAATGATTAAGAATCTAGGAAATAGGGGACTGGATGTGTTATTAGAAATTATCAATAAAGCATGGCATAATGGAAAAATTCCAGAAGAATGGAGAGTAGCTTTAATTACACTTATACACAAGAAAGGAGACCAGAAACAATGTCAAAACTATAGAGGAATAACCTTATTAAACACCATTATAAAGATATACGAACAGCTTATAAACAACAGAATTAAACCAACTCTAAAAACCCAACCTTCAGAGGCACAAAGTGGATTCAGGCCGGGAAGAAGTACGCAAGATCACATCTTCATAATAAAACAATTAGAAGAAAAGAGACACGCGTATCTAGCTTTCATAGATCTCGAAAAAGCGTTTGATACTGTACCTAGAGAAAACGTTTGGAAGTGGTTGAAAGAAAAGGGAATATAAAAAAAATAATTGAAATTACTCAAGATATATATGAAACAAACGTAAATTTAATCATAAAAAACAACATGAAATCAGATGGATTTAGAACCAACATAGGATTAAGACAAAGAGGAGGACTAAGCCCAACATTGTTCAATATACATATGGACAACATTATCAAAAAAAGCGAACAGGGGGTACAGAAAATGTTCATTGGTTATAAAAATTTAGAAATGTAGAGATAGCCGAAGAAGTTTTTGCATATGTAGCGGTGTTAATGGCAGGAAACGAAAACCGATTACAAGAAAACCTGAATATATGAAAAGCTGTTATTGAAGAAGGCATGAAAATCAACAAAAAGAAAACCAAAATACTTGTAGTAGGAAATCAGAAGATCAACACAGAAATTAAAATAGATAACGTACAAACAGAATAAGTAAAAGAATTCAAATACGTAGGAGTAACTTTTGACGAAAAAGGAAAACAAGATGCAGAAATAAATGAAAGAATCGAGAAAACAATTAAGCTATACGACATGAACCAAAATTTTATAAACAAACAAGAAATCACCAAAGAAACAAAAGTAAAAGTGTATAACACAATATATCGGCCAGTTCTATCTTATGGGTGCGAGTCTTGGATTCTTACAAATAAGCAAAAAAAACAGAATACAAGCAGCAGAAATGGAATACCTAATAAGAAAATTTGGAGCAACAAGAAAAGACAAAATTAGAAACACAAAAATAAGGGAAGAATTAGGTGTCCAACCCGTATTAAAATGTATAGAACAAAGACAACTCAGTTGGTGGGGACATATTCAAAGAATCGACAACAATAGACAAGTTAAAAGGACATATGAGGCAAAAATACAAATAAAAACGAAAAAAGAAGACCAAGTCAAACAAGTGATACAGTATTAGGTAGTTTACTAAAAGAGAGACGTAAATCCTGGGACGATGCAAAAACATTAACAAGAAACAAGAAAGACTGGAAAAAATTTATATACGAAAATTAAATGCAAACCGGACACCTCAGGGTAAAAGGGGATATGATTATATTATATTATTATTAACTAAAAGACCATTATAAAAAAAGTCCAGAACAGCAGTTGCTACTTTTTTTACAACACATTATATACTTAATGAATATTTTAGGTTATATTAAAATACAATAACTGATTAATAATAAATTGAAAATATTGATTGCCGCATGTTGGAGTATTAATATGTTGGATTTGTGATTTTTCCTGCAAATAATATATTGCTTCCTTCCTTTTTCTCTTGAAGCAGCACCAGGAATGGATGATTTGCAGTAAATTCTTTTGGAATAGGACATGCGCACTGTAGGATCAGTCCCATAGCTACAATTAAAGTTATAGTAGTTTAGTATATACTATTGTATATAAAAAGCTTTAAAGCGTTTGAATTATTTGGCGATATTTGATCGAATTTGCTGATCGAAACTGGTTACTAAGATGAAAAAAAAACGCTAAAGAAATCTAGTACGTTATTACAAAATAAGTGGCAGAGGACTTCGATACCAATTCCACCGTTGTTGTAAATAATTAGTATAAGTAAAAATTAGTGTAAATAGTAATTGTAAGTGATGTAAATATACTGTAATAGTGTGAGTGTTTAAATGAATGTGAAACTAAATTTTACCCAGACTGCTGTTAGTAAGGCATACAGTCACCATTAACTAGAAGGCAATATTATTAAAAATTTCCGAAACTACGGATGTTAATATTCTATATTTCGTACCCGATTCGGTCTATTAGCAGACAGAAATTGCCAGGTCTGTAGGTTCGTTAATATCTGGTAATCTAAATTTTTGTTTTCGAAAGTTTTTCTTATAGATCCGCCACCGGCCATTTCTTTTGAATTCCCCGCCTATGTTGACCCAATATTATTTCAACTATTTCCGGGCACTATTATTTATCATTAGCTTTGAATGCACTTTTTGTAGGTGGAATATATTTATTTTTACTTTTCCGCCCAACCTATCTAATATACGAGAAAAGTATTGCTTTACCGCAAAAAAGTTATTTTTAAGTTTTCAACCAATTACAACACGAAAAAACGGTTTATAGAAAAAAATCCTGTGTGTATGTCGTCGGCCACTTTTCGTAACATGGTCTTGTTAGGACGATACAGCCTCCGGAGAGCAAAAAGTCCCCAATTTTATGATTGAATATTATTTAGGGCATCTCATAGAAGAACCCTATTGATTTTCAGCTCACCATAGCCAGTACAACGGGTGCTATGGTACTAGAAGTACGACATTTTTGTAATTTTTTGAGAAAATCAAGTTGGTTAGCACGATACAGCCTCCGCAGTACAACAAGTCACCAATTTTATATTTGAATATCATTCAGAACATCTCACAGATGAACCCTATTGATTTTCAGCTCACCAGAGCCAGTACAACGGGTGCTATGGTACTTGAAGTTCGACATTTTTGGAGAAATTTTAGTTTGTTATCACGATACACGATACAGCCTCTGAAATGTCTACAAATGACAAATTTTATTAGTGGATATTGTTCAAAACATCTCACAGATGAACCTTATTGATTTTCAGCTCACTAGATCCAGTACAACGGGTGCTATGGTACTTTAAAGTATGACATTTTTGGAGAAATTTAAGTTTGGTAGCACGATACCGCTTCAGGAGTTCAATTTAAGTTTGTTTCGGGAGTGCAACAAGTTACCAATTCTAAGATTGAATATTGTTCATGACATGTCGCAGATTAACCATATTGATTTTCAACTCACTGGAGCTAGTACAACGGGTGCTGTGGCACTAGAAGTGCCACGTTTTTGGTCAAGTTTGGAGAAATTTCGGTTTGCTAGCACGATACAGCCTCCGAAGTGTATACAAGTGACAATTTTATGATAGAATATTGTTCAGGACGTCTCACAGATGCGGAAAAGTTAGTTTTGATCTTCAAAACCGTTTATTTTTAAGACGATTTTCGATTTAAAATACACATTGTAGGTACTTCGCTTTGGATATTCCACTTCTTTTCTTACTGTCCATTAAGTTATAAGGCTAGATATCGAGTTCTTATCTCCGTTTCACGTGCGTTCATTTTAAAAGCCAAGCGGGGAATATAAAGGGAATATAAAGCTTAAAAGTGGCCCGGAGCATATCACTCCTACGCAGCGACCTCTTAGCAAAAAACCAAAAACAGCTGCTACGGTAACCGGGCAAGCCACTGGTCACGCAGCAGCTGTCAAAACAGAGAAGGCTTTTAGGGTAGGAATAATGCCCAAAGATTATCCCGGGGTCATCCTGAAAGCAGAGCAGCTGTCCACCCTGGAAGATACTCTAGTGGAAGAGCCGTGTCAGAGCAAAGAGAAGGGAATCCACTTATCAGGCATCCATTTCCGTTGTGGAATGATACTGGTGGACTGTGGGTCCCAAGAATCGGCAGACTGGCTCATGAGGTCAACGCCGAGATTAAACTCTTGGGAAGGACCTGAATTGGTGGCTCGAAGTGGAGACGACATCCCAAAGCCGGTCGCCATAACGGCGTTCTTCCCAAGAAGCAACGACATGAAATTGGAGAAAATCCTTTAACTTGTCGAGGTTCAGAACTCCAACCTCACTACTGGGGCTTGGATGATCCTGAGCTCTAAAAAAGAGGGACAGAGAACTATCCTCACGATTGGGATCGATCACCAATCTGGGGAGGCTCTGAAGGCAGGAGGTTACGCGCTAAACTTCCGTTTTGGGCGTATCCCTGTCTCGAGGCTGGGAAAAAAAGAGCCCCGCAGAGGATCCAAGGAACATGGAGATATCCTCCACATCCGGAACCTTTGGAAAATGGGAAAAAGGCGAAAGCTTGACCTTGGGTTAACCCGGGATCTCCTCCTGTTCTGCTGGGGTGACTGGTGATGCGGCGATCGCCTCTGCATCCTAGGAAAACCGGTCGGAGCAGCCTGGGGGCCGAGAGTCTGACTCGAGATCAAGAAATCTGCTCGAACTCCGAAGAAGATATTGCCATGGTAGTCGCAGAGTGTCTAGAATTGACAAAGGAGGGGTATGAATAGAGGCTGAGTAACTCGGCCTCTCTCATCCATAATAATTCATCTTCACGTTCACGAATGTAGCTCAGATTAACCTGCATCACGCGAAGGGAGCTTCAGCCGTGATTGCAAGGTTGTTCGCTAGACTACAACTGGATATTGAACTGATCCAAGAACCATGGATCAACAAAGAAGACAAATCAAAGGTTTGGCATGCAAGGATTCTAAATAGATTCATAATCAAAGGCAAGTATTCCGCGTGCCTGTGTAATTATAAGAAATAACATAAAATATCTTTGTGTTTCAGAATACGTGTCATGGGACCTTGTTCCAATCATGGTTCACCTCAACATTGGGGGTATCGACCGAGACATCGTCATTGCCTCTGCCTACTTCGCTGGAGACGGGCCGATGACACCACCAGAAGAAGTACAAGAGCTAGTGAGACACTGCAATAGCAGGCGGCTGCCAATTATAATTGGTTGTGATGCCAACGCACACAATACCGTGTGGGAAAGCACTAACAAGAACGCAAAAGGTGAGTGTTTATTAGAATATCTCTTAGCAAATAACCTTGAGACCTTAAACGTGGGGACAACCCCCACTTTTGTCACGAGAGCAAGAGAAGAGGTCCTAGACGTAACAATTGTTAATGTTGCTGCTAGGAAAAATGTAAAAGATTGGAGGGCGATGAGCTAGCCATCACTTTCCCACCATAGGATCATCGAAGTTAGTATAGAGGGAGATACTACCTCGATTCCTACAATCCGAAATCCTAGAAATACTGATTGGTCTCTTTACAAGACCCATATGAAGGACAATTTGGAACACGTCGAAGTGAATGGGGTAAATCACCCGCACTACGACCTGGAACAAAGAGTCCCACATATCCGTGAGGCAATAATGGAAGCTTTTCATTCCAGTAGCCCACTGTCAAAAGCTCGTTCAGAAAAGGATGCTCCTTGGTGGAATGAGAACCTGTCAGACCTCAGAAAACAGGTCCGTCGGCTCTTTAATAGAGCCAAACGTGACGGTAATTGGCAGGGGTACACTGAGAAGCTTACTCAGTACAATAAAGAGATTGGGAAGGCCAAAAGGCTTAATTTTCAAGACTTTTGCGAAAAGCTCACTTCCACTCACACAGCGGCCAAACTACAAAAGGTCATGGCAAATGGGGGAACTAACCCCACAATGTCGCTGAAAAAGCCAGACGGATCATACACGGAAGGTGAAGCGGAACGATCTATTCTTCTTCTTTCCAGGTTGTGAACCAGCAACAAGCACTGAAATAGCAATGAATTACACCAAAAAATCCCGCAAAGAAGATTGGGACATTGCTAAGAAAATATTTACCAGACAACGGTTGGAATGGGCAATAAGTACCTTTCAACCATATAAACCACCAGGAGTGGATGGAATATTTCCAGCACTCCTGCAGCAAGGGATAGAGGAGATTCTTCCTCGCCTGCGTAAGATTACAAGAAGCAGTCTAGCAGTGGGTCTAATACCTAGAAAATGGAGAAGGGCAAGGGAAACCTTCATACCAAAAATAGGTAAAAAAGATGGGACTGATCCCCGATCTTTTAGACCCATCTGTCTAACATATTTTCTACTCAAAACGATGGAGAAAGTAGTGGATAACTACATAAGAACAGAGAACCTGGAGAATATACCACTACATAAATGTCAGCATGCCTACAGAGCGGGTCGATCAACTGAAACGGCTCTGTATCAGCAGACCGAAGTCATCTAGAGAACTCTGAACAACAAATATATCCCAACATTCCAAAAAGTTCCTGCGGAACTTTGACACTGCTAGATCCAAAAAATATTTGGACCTCAGTAAAAATAAGCTACATCTCCTCACGGGCTTCCTCACAGGACACTGCCGCCTTAGGAGGCACCTAATGAGAATAGGTCTAGCAGAAATTGACGAGTGTAGATTCTGTGGGGAGGAGGATGAAACTCCGGATCACCTAGTTCTAGAATACCGCACCATTGCAAGCCAACGCAAGAATTGCTTCGGACAAGAAACTTGTAAGAGTGAGGATCTAACCTCGTTGAAGCCGTCCCAAATACTAGAGTTCATTAGAACCTTGGAACTGGAAGGCGAGCTGTAGTAGTAGCGACAACAGCTCTGAGAGGGGGGCACAATAAACCTTAGGTTCCAGTGCATTGTAACTCCGTTAAAATCTAATCCAATCTAATGTAACTCCGGATTTTGCCGATAAACAGTTAAAACACCAACCATTATCTCGAACCGATTCATATCTCTTATTTGGAATAAGTGCCTTAAATTTTTCACAGCACCCTATGATATGACCCGTTTTCTTACAAAAATTGCAAGTTAACTTGTTAGCGACTTGTTGTGTAAAAAATGTTTTATGATATTTATGCGTAACTTTGCCCTTGAAACCGGAACCTAATCATAACGAATTAGATTTGTTAAGCTGCAAAATTTTTGATTGGCCCTGTACAATTTTAATTAAATCCGAAAACAGTAGAATCGCCGATTCTTTTCCGACACGTGACTGATACATCATCAACCATATGCATCTGAATCACAACAGTATGACAACCGCTTGTATTGAGTTTCGTTCTTTTTCTGTTATTAGAAGAAGACAGTACCAACATAGTATGTGTTGAATAATATCGTCAACTAAGTCACGCGACAGAAAAGCCTCAGCGATTCTACTGTAAGTAGTCATATTTGGAGAGTCCCTAAATTTAATTTCAGAAACTCTTAACTGTTTCATTATCTAACTTTGTCAACGCCTGCATGTAACAAGACAACTGAAACAGCTACATCAAACCTTTTCAAAAATAAATTTAAATTTCTTTCCGACTCCCCATTTAATGACCGAACTCTAAAATTTGTTGTAGATTTGTAAACGCTAAAACCCGTTTGTTTACATATTTCTATTAACTGCAAAGAATTGTGGAGGTGTTGGCATAGAAACTCTGGATTATAAAAATTTTATTATAATAATTTTACCATTTTATTTAACATACACAAAGTTTAGGACAATAACTGCTACTTTTTTTATAACATATCCCTTATTTTATAGTTGTTTTTGTTTAAATAAAGTATATAAAATAATAAATTTGAATATTGGAACATTAATATGTAGGATTTGCGATTTTTCCTGCAAATAGTATAATGTCCTCAATTTTTTCTTGAAGAAGTACTAAGAATGGATGGTTTGCAGTAAATTCTTCTGGAGGAAGATACATCCTATAGTACATCCATCGCATAACTACAATTAAAGTTATAATAGTAGTTTAGTATAAACCCATTTTACATATTAGTATAAATTATATGAAACAAGTAACAACAATAAACAACATAATTGGTTTTAAAAATGAAAATTTGTGTGTTTGCTTTGAAATAGCTTATGAATTAATACAGTAAGAGCAAGTGCTCGCTAGACATACGTTAAAGTATGTAGGCTAAAAAATTTTGTGTGCATTCCCATTACATAAGTGCGAATGCGGAGGGTCACAAATATTAACTAACGGGGACTTGCCATGTATCAGTCAGAGCTGGATAATTACATGTACAAACATTTCTAGCCTTTAAACTTTGACGTATATCTAGAAGTACCTATCTATCACTTTATAAAGAAAAGTATGAATCCGTTAAGTAACGCATCCATTCATTATTAACTAAATGACCCTTATGAAAAATATCCAAAACAGCGGGTGTTTTATTCTATATTGGATGCAGTCGATTAGCTTACAATAATTACTACTTTTCTTGTCACAAGTTGGAGTATTAATGTGTAGGATTTGTGATTTTTCCTACAAATAATAGATTGCTTCCCTCCTGTTTTTCTTGAAGAAGCACTAGGAATGGATGGTTTGCAGTAAATTCTTTCGAAGGGGGAGGTTTACAACATAGCGTCCTTATCATAGCTATAATTGAAGTTATAGTAGTAGTTTAGTATAAACCATTATACACTATGTAATTTATCAAATGCGACAGATGAATTCCTGTATAAAACTGTGAAAAACGAGATAACTTTTTTACTAAATAGCGATTTGAAAAGATCGTTAAAAAATGAATCCAAATACACTTTTAATTTTCTTAAATTCGTTCTAGTTTAATAAAAAAATGCATAATTATGTTTAAACAAAATTTTACGCCATTTTTATAACACTTTCGAAAAATAATAAAAGGCGTGGGTCGATCGACGCACTGGAAATTTAAAAGTTAAACGTGGTTCGATTCCGCAATTTTGGACCGAATAAGTATTTTTGAAACGATGTTCTTGTTAATTCTTTCGATGTTTTAAATTTAGATTTATTTTATAATAATTTTTAATTTATTAGGTATAATTTAATATTGTTTGTGTTCTCCTATTCGTTAATTTATTTTATTAATTGTTTATATAATTGGTGGTTATGTTGTGAGAATAAAGACCCAAAATTTCGAGTCGTTTAATGACAATTAAATACAAATAACGGTAAGAAGGCAATTAAAAACAAAATACGCAGCGTAAGTGCGAAAATATAAGCAATAAACAGCTCCGGACACCAAAAAAACAGAGGTAAATAATAGTGGTTCCATTAGAAGTTAGCTGATAATTAGATAACGGAAAGTAATAACGATACGGAAACTTTGACAAAGAGAAATATACGGTGTTGCCAAGCCGCCAATAAATAGCACAATTACAAAACAATCACAGGTTACTCCAAGAGGTGAGTTACTTCCAAGGGGTTGACCTGAGTTACTCATTTAACGTGGGGACCTGAGAAAAGAAATACAATGGATAGCGATGATTATAGTACTGATGATGGAAACAGAAAACAGGTGAAGATGAAGATATATCATTTAAAATACCCAAGCAAACATTTAGAACACCAAATAAAGAGAAATGAGGACATGATGGAGAGGATGATGGAAATGATGATAAACCTCACAAGAGATATGAAAAACATTAAAGAAGATCAAAAAAAGAATAGAGAAAACATGGAGCTATTACAAAAAGAAAATAAGGAACTGCGAAAAGAACAGATAGAACAGAAAGAAGAATTAAAAAATATAAACAAAAATGCCATGGAAGAAATAGATAACCTCAAAAAAGAAATGAAGAAAGCAAATGAAAAAATCGAAAAATTGGAAGATGACAAAAGAAGGAAGAATATAGTAATACAAGGATTGCGCCTAGATGTACAGGAATGAAATCTTATTAAACAAGAAGTTAAAAGAACTTTATTAAGGATAAAATGGGAGTAGAGGTAAAAATAAATAATACCATACAATTGGCAGATACAACCTATTTAGTAGAATTAAATAAAACATTATAGTTTGTTTAAATCTTCATATATTTGAACTAATGTTCAATTTAAACTTGTTGACGCGTTTCACTAACACAGAAGCTTTGTCAAAACGAATGAAGGTAAAATATAAAAATGTTTTAATATATACAGTGCTAAATCTATTTACTAAGGTTAACAATGGTATTGAAAGAAATTACCTGGAAATTCATTCACTACCAACATTTCTTAGCTATCTTCTAGGTAAAGAGGTTCAATAAAGGAGACTGATTGATATCTATTTGGTCGTTAAGGAGATTACCTGAATATTTATTTTTGTTAATTTCAAGGGCCTCTAATAAATTTACACTAAAGGATTTACCGACTACATGGAGAATTTCAAAATTTGAGTCGAAAATGTGTTGGTTTTCTAATAAATGATTTGAATAGTTAGAATCTAATTTTTTGTTGTCATAGCTGCGTTTGTGTTCCGAAATTCTAGTTTTAAAATTTCTAAAAGTTCTACCGATATAAATTTTATCACAATTGTCATTACCACATTTTAATTTATAAACTCCTGATTGATTTGTTTAATTTTGAATAAATCTAAATCTTCAAAATTAAACAAATCAGGAGTTTATAAATTAAAATGTGGTAATGACAATTGTGATAAAATTTATATCGATAGAACTTTTAGAAATTTTAAAACTAGAATTTCGTAACACAAACGTAGCTATGACAACAAAAAATTAGATTCTAACTATTCAAATCATTTATTAGAAAACCAACACATTTTCGACCCAAATTTTGAAATTCTCCATGTAGTCGGTAAATCCTTTAGTGTAAATTTATTAGAGGCCCTTGAAATTAACAAAAATAAATATTCAGGTAATCTCCTTAACGACCAAATAGATATCAATCAGTCTCCTTTATTGAACCTCTTTACCTAGAAGATAGCTTAGGAATGTTTGTAGTGAATGAATTTCCAGGTAATTTCTTTCAATACCATTGTTAACCTTAGTAAATAGATTTAGCACTGTATATATTAAGACATTTTTATATTTTACCTTCATTCGTTTTGACAAAGCTACTGTGTTAGTGAAACGCGTCAACAAGTTTAAATTAAACATTAGCTCAAATATATGAAGATTTAAACAAACTATATTGTTTTATTTCATCGTTCAGTATGGATCTTCATCAAGTAAAAGCCTAATCTATTCAATTTTTATTCAGAATTAAATACATTGGATGATAAATTAAAGGTCATGAAAAATAAATACAAACTCAGAAATAACACAAGGGGAAAAGTATTTATTAACAACGATATGAATTAAGAGGAAATACGTCCGTTATATTTTAGAGAAAGAAAGAGTACGTCACAGCTGAAGTAGAGGTTTACATACCTAGGGACCTACAGAAAACCAGAAATACAAAGAAGAATGATGGCAGGGAATCGGTGCGTTCATTCTCTTAAAACAATAATATACAGTAGAAGTATTTCCAAAAATCTCAAAATAGACATATACAAAACAATTATTAGACCTATAATATTATTGTCAAGTGAAGAATGGACATTGGGGACAAAATATTAGAAGTTGCTAGGAGTATGGGAAAGGGAAATATTAAGGAAAATAGATGGAGGAAAGAGAACAACGGAGGGATGGGAAAGAAGAACAAATAGAGAAATACTTAGATGGGTAACAAAGAGATTAATGGGTATTACACGCAAAAAGAAAAAGGGGGCTACTAAAAAAATGGTAGTTTTTAAATCAGTTAGTTATTACTCGAACTTCCCTAACTCGAAGTATTCTCTAAGTAGAATTTTCTTTACAAACAAAAACGTTTTGACAAGATCCCATTATATTTTTCACTATAAGTCGAATTTCTATAACTCTGCAATTTAGCAGTAACTGAGGTGGCAATCAAGCTTAACTCGAATTTTTTGGGAAACACCTACTGCAATTTCGGGGAATTACCGATCGGCAAGCCGGCGACAGCCACATTTAATCAAGCGAAATGTTCCTCATGCAGTGCGTGCGTCGTTAAATGTAATGGAGGATTTCATAGACAAAGATCAATGGTCCATATGTCGACAAAAAAAATACCGATTTTTTCAACTAAGAACCTGTGAATGCATGTGCCGGGTGGTCCAATAAGCTGATCTCTCCGCTATATATCAGAAACTATTCATGTTATATCTTTAGGAGAAAAAATTCCTTAGTAAAAGTGGCCAAGGGAAATCGCTAGAAGTTTCTAGGTGAACTTGTGAAGAAAAATTTAAAAACCAATTTTTTGTGAAAGATGCCCAATTATACCCACCTATGATTAACAAGGTACTTCAGACTTGCAACAGACTACAACTAGTTCCGTCGTATTACTCCATAGATGAACAAATAATCCCATTTAGTGGACGACGTCTTTACGCCAAGTTGTGAAAAATAAACCGCAGCCGATAGGACTTAAAAAATTTTGTGTTGACCACTAGTGAAGGATTAATGCTCGATTTTGCTATTTATAAGGGAGCAAAAACAATGTTTGACGAAACTTCATTGGGTTTGGGTCAATCTGTAATTCTATATTTGGCCAAGAGTGTTCCTCCAGGTAGCTGCGTATATCATGATAGGTATTTTACCACTGATACCTCTAATAGAAGCGATGGAGAAATTGAGATTACACAGCTCGGGCACGATAATGAACAACCGTATTCCAGATCGTAGTGCTCTCAAATTTAAAAAAGATAAAGATATGGCCCGTGGAGAAAGTGTGCAGTATGTTAGGGAGCCCGTTGTGATCGTGAAATGGAAGGACAACAAATCCGTCTTCGTGGCCTCAAATTGCACAGCGGCTGGGACTTCCAGCACTGTAAAAAGATGGGATAAGAAAACAAAAAGCCACGTCGATGTATCTATCCCGAAGGTCATCAAACAATACAATGAAAATATGGGTGGGGTAGATATATTAGATCAACAGATGGAGTATTATCGGACGTTCTTAAATACAAATAAGTGGACATTAATAGTCCTTATCCATTTTTTAGACTTAGCCTTAGTAAATTCATGGAGACTATATAAAAAAGACTGCCTGACGAATGGTTATCCACGAAAGAAAACATTGGATTTGTTGGGTTTTAGACTCAGTGTTGCGGATGCTTTAACCGCTTTTCCTGACACAAAGTGTGAGAGTGATACACGCGACTCTGAAAATGAAGAAATTGAACGACCACCAATAAAGAAACAATACAGACCAACAAAACCATCTCTAGGTAAAAGGTATGATGGGTATGGCCACTTGCCAATTTTTGATGAGATAAAAGCACCCAGATCTTGCCTCTTTAAAGAATGCAGTAGTCGTTCCATAATTAAATGTGCTAAATGTGATGTCTACCTGTGCCTTTCACGCAATAACAATAGTTTTATGTTGTACCACCAAAAACCATAAAAGAAAATAAATATTTTCAAGAAAGTTTAAAGTTTCATTCACACATTGGTATAGAAAAATGCAAGACTCGCGATCATCGTGCGACTTGCAAATTATTCCTAAGTCTGACGATCGTGAGGGTACATTTTCCGGAAAACTGTATTTTCTGGATTTTTTTTCTATTTTTCTGGACTTCCTTTAAATCCCAATACAAGGTTTAATAAAGCTTTGCATCATTATTTAAAATCAATATCCGGGTGGAAAGGGTTTAAAGAAGATGGACCTCGTCCATTAGAATGGCCTCTGGCAAGAGTTATCGAAGTTATCCTGGTCAAGACGATAAGATTAGAGTCGTTAAGATAAGGACAAGGCATGGTGTGGAACCATGATACTATTACTCGAGAAGATAAACCCACTTGGCAATGCAATTTCGTACGACGTTGCGCATGACGTCACTCCGAGACAACAATCCTGCTTGTCGGTTGAAAAAGTATCGTTTTTGTGCGGTTTTTATAAATTTTTAGTATATTTTCTTATTGTGTATTATAATATTTATATGTTAAATTTTTTATGATTATTATAATAGTATATAGGATATTTTCATATGATTTAATATATGATTTAGTATTCATACTAGGATAATAAGCCTTTAAATAAAGTAGGTACCTACCTCGATACTATGACGAATGTCAAATCTATTTTAAAAATATTTAATCCAGTCAGTGTTATACAGGGTATTTGAAAATTACCAAAATTTAGAATCAGAAATGGAAAAATCTAGGAAGGAATATAAAAAACATACTACAGTTAAAATGAAGTTTCTAGTCAAACAAAAAAAAAGTCCAATAACATTTTTCCGAAAGTTTGGCGAAAATAAAAATAATTGCAAAAAAACTTATTCTATTTCGAAATTTCCACTCAATTTTCTCTGAAACAGAAAACTTTTCGAAAAAAATGTTATAGGACATATTTTTGTTTTAGGCTAACTAGAAACTTCATTTTTGCTATGGCCAATTGTTTGATAATCCTATATTTTTTGGATTTCTAAACCTACATTTTTTTGTATCTTTCGAACACACTGTATATAATAGACCAAATTTAATATTTTAAAAATTGATTTCGCATTATGCAGCAGCCTTTATCAAGAATAAAATTTTCTGATAAACTAATAATAAAATTTTTTTCAAAAAAAAACTAACAAAAATGGAGATTAAACATTTTACAGCGTAAGTGAAGTTTTTGGATTTTAATTAAAAAAATATATTTTAATTATTTTTATGCGCATAACTAGTCTACATTCTTTTACAAATAAAAAAAAGGAGATTAAAAATGTTACAACCGTAGTGTGAGGTTTTTGAATTTTTATTAAAAAAAAATTCATTTATTTTTATGCAAAAAGAAACAGCAAGTCTACAATTTTTCGATAGGGAGGTGTTAAAAAAATTTCAAATGATAAACAATTTTGTTTAATCGATCCAGTAGTTACATATTATTTATAAAATTTCATATTATTTATAAAATTTCATATTATTTATAAAATTTATAAATTTACACAATAAACCCAAGTTTTATTAAATTTTAAAATTTTTCTCATCCAAACTTAGGATTTTTCTTTAAAACTCTATTTAACATTCCAACTTTAAAATACATTTTGAATCTAAAGAAGAGATGTTTAGCCTCTGTAGGTACTTAAATTAACAGATTCGGCCAAACCCGCTAAGGATTTTAAATAAATTTAGTCAATTTGATTGACACCCCATTAAATTTTTTAAAAATATTGTCGAGTTCATTAAAATTAGTTAGAAAATCTGGATTTGGTTTTAGTAGACCACCTGTTCGAATTTGATTTAAATACCAAATTCTCCTGTGATTTTTATTTCCAACTTCCCCTGTATTCACAATTCACATATTCTGCCCAAAACATAACGAAATATATCATTCTTCTCAACATTTAATATTTCTTTACATCAACAAAAAATTCATTTTAACATTACTACCACATAAGAAATACAGATAAATATCGTTTTCTGAAATTCCAATGAATATTTCAAAGTACCCGACACCTTATCACTTCATAAAAACCCTCTTCCAAACTCCGTTATCTGTATCTACGAAACCTTTTCAGGCCATAGAAATCACCCCAACTGCAAATTTTCACTCGCTGTATCTGACCGTTACGTTTCAAAATATTTTATCCCATTGGACAAATCCTAATATTTTTCTCCTTCCCGCACCCACGTTAACCTACATATAAATACGCGTAAAACCTCAATTTTAGTCACTTCCCAGTCGTCACTCGTACACTTCCCAGTCGTCATTCGTCATTCATAGACTTCCCAGTCAGCGTTCATACAAACTTCCCAGCCGGCATTCATACACTTCTCATTTATCCTTTGTTCTCTCTCTTCATCATTTAACCGTCGTACATAATGGTACTCATGTTATAAGAGCACCCGGCATTGGTCCCGGTAAACCACATGTGTAATTAATCATTAATCATTCATTACTCCAGCAGATCATGTGATAAATAATCAAAGTGTAACACGCGTATGATCCAGTGATATTCTTAATTGTTTATGCGAAAGAACACGTTATAAATTCATCCAATATAGTAACATGAAAGTGAAATAATTGTTTAATTTCTTCATCCATCATAATCATACATCCTACAACATATAGTGAATACAGTCCTTCGAGCAAAACAGTTAACAATAAAAACTTTCCATTCCATCTATTATCCCAAGTGAAAAGAGGGTTAATTAGAACACCACCTTCGAAAATATGGTTTACCCTGGAAAATGACATTTTATTGCTGTTTGGAATGTAACCAAGTTTATTTTATGTAATTCAAATGCAATAAACCCTGCCAAATTTTCTAAACCGTTCCATTCAAGTTCTTGTGTGATTTGGTTTTTCTTGCCTGTCCATTCGCCAGCTTAACTTTTTGCTCAAGAATGGATATATTTTTTAAACGCAAATTTTTACTCTATTCTACTAAGAAACATGTTTTTTTAATTATCTATATATTCAAGTTGTGTAACACGCACTTTGATATATTTTTCCTTAACATCAGTAGAATCTTTTTGACCAGTATATTCAATATCGTTAGGTAAATTTAAAGCCCCAAACATATGTCCAGTAAATATTTCAGAATTATCGACATCGTTTTTAATTATATTTTATTAAGCTTTACGCATATTCATCTGTAAAGAAACCAAATAACAAATAAAACACACATCAAAACCGTTAAACGTCATTATGAAACTGACTGTTGCTGCGAAATTTGTCTTAGAGTGACGTCAGCTTGCGAGGGAGATGGGCTTATCCATGCGCGTGGGTTTATCTTCTCGAGTAATAGTATCATGGTGTGGAACGATCAAGATTGATTTGAAAACTGTAAATTTTGTATATTTGTATTAATTGTTAAATTTAGACATATTTAATTTATATACCTATCTGATTTTTTGTGTGTTAGTTAAAAGTAGGACTTTCAACCGGGGGGCAGGATGTTCTGATAACCAGAACAATGTGTGAGCGCACCCGTGTGTGTCACAATACCGGAACGTGCCCTTATGTAATCTAGCAACGAAAAAACAATGACAGTAATGTAAGTTTGACAATATTTTTAGAATAAGTTTTTTCCGCCATTTTTTGCGAGTTTGTAAATTGAAATTTAACTACGGTATTTGTACGTTTTATGCCTTTAACGGCTTATTTGTACTTAGTATAAATAAAGTATCATACAATACAGTCCACGTTGATTTTACGCACCCTTCGTATCCAAACAATGATCGTTTCGGACAGTGTTTAGCAGTAAGCGGAAAACAATTTGAATATTTAATTAAATAAATAAATTTATAACCCAAATAAATTTTTCTTATTTTAAATTTCCTATTGGACAAAAATTATGAAAAAAGAACTAAATACAAAAAGAAAAAAATTGGCTACAGCACGCGATCGAATCACGTTACTTCATGATTAACTTTTAAAAATCCAGTACGTCAACCACCGTTGCTATCCCATTTATAATTTTTTGAAAATGAACATTGGCATACAACTTTGTTTAAACATAATTATGAATTTTTTTGTTAATCCAGAACGAATTTAAGAAGATTAAAAGTGCATTTCGCCTAATTTTTTAACGAAGTTTTCAAATATGTTATTATGTTTCATTAACGCTTGATAAAAAAGTTAACTCGCTTTTGACAGTTTTGTACAGGAATCCCTATGTCGCGTTTTATGAATAACACAGTGTATATAAATAGCTTAAAGCGTTTAAAGCATAAATATTGCAAAAAATCAATTGCCAGCTCTGGCCGGATTTGTATCTACCCGGAGCCGGAACCAGTTACTGAGATGAAAAAAAAACGACAGGGAAATCTAGTACGTTTTTACAAAATAAGAGGCTTCGAGACCAATTCGACCATAGTATAAAAAGCTACAACTGAACACACTCGATTTAGTCAGTAATAGTGTAAATAATTAGTATAAGTAAAAATTTGTGTAAATGGTATTAAAGTTTAAATGAATGTGAAAATAAATTGTACTTAGACTCTCATTAGTAAGATATGCATTCATTATTAACTAAAATATTTCCAAAAATGCATTTAGTCGATTAGCTACTTTTTTATAACATATATTTTATTCATTTAGGCTATATAAAATGACAATAAATTAGTAATAATAAATTGAAAATATTAATTGCCTCATGCTGGAGTATTAATATGTAGGATTTGTGATTTTCCCTGCGAATAATAGATTAATTCCCTCTGTTTTTCCTTGAAGCAGCACCAGGAATGGATGATTTGCAGTAAATTCTTCTGGGGGAGGAGGCAAGCAGCATAGCATTATTCCCATAGCTACAAATAAAGTTATAGTGGTATATTATTATTATATTCTGATTTATTTAGAATTTTTATTTAGTTTGGCTAGCTCAGTTATTGTTTTTTATATAGTTGTTATATTTATTATATATTTATTAATTCGGGAGCGTGAAATCCTTTTTCTCTTTGAGTCCTGGCTTATTATATTGTTGTAATTGTTTAAATAAAAAGAAAACACATTATTTGAAATAGATTTAATTTTCAATGCAATATTTTATATTTGATAAAAATAATGTGCGACGCCAATGGTTATATTGTATCTACTTATTTATTTTAATAATATCATCAATGCGCATGCGTGAAAAAACTAGTCATGCGCTTTAACATAAAACGAACAATTCTGATACGTAAGAAGCATCTATTCATATTATACAAAGTTTGTTGAAGATGCAAACAAGTGAATGGTTCAAACACATAAAAGAATTTATATATAAATCATAGTTAAATATGATACAAATTGCTGTGGAAAGAAAATTGTTATATACATAGATAGAAAAATAGAAATTATATACAGATGGAAATAGTTATTACATTATGAAATTTCAATCACCAGATTTATGCGATTACAAGATGGCGTAAGTACATATTTTAATTTATTGAAAATTCGGCCTTTTATTAAATTTAACGATTTATGCAATGAATTCACTATACAAAGTCTGTTTCTTTCTTTTTCAGATCGATCATATTTGCAAAAGTTCATCAATTTATGAAATTAAGTACTTAATTGAGTATTTTGAGTTTTTACACTGATTATTGGCCAATAATGATTTAAAAACACTGACCTGTTGCTCTTGAATTGGGATGAAAGTCTCTGGATCCCAGGAACACTCCGCTGAAGTTCCAAAAAAAACCAAAATTGATGAAAATTTCGTAAATTCTTGCCGATAAACTTGATACAATTGACTGTGAGTATTACTAACATTGTATTTAATAGTACTTTATAGGTTTAAATGTGTTAAACCGGGAATTTCTTGAAATTTCAGGAGCACCATCACACACACTCCTCGCTTCTTGACACCAGCTTCCCTTCTTATTTAAGCGTCCCCTCGATTCTCTACTTTTTTCAACAAACAGTCTTTTGTTCTTTTTCAGGTCACTATTTCAAAGTTTATTTATTGATTCACAATTTGTTCTGTCATATTTTATAACCAATAAGATATTGTCTTTTGCAATCAGATAATTGAAACTTCTATCACTTATTAAAAAATTTCATACATACACTCTTTTACATAATTAGTTCATTTATAGAGTTCCTATGAGTTTTTTCATCATACAAATAAATTAAAATTGGTTATACATAGATACATTTAAATGGTACAACATCCAATATTGTTATTGATAGTATATCATTGTTACACTCATATTCATTATAAATATAAATTCTCTTATGTTATTTGTCTAAACTCTTTGCATTATATTATTTATAATAAACTTTAACAAATTTCTATTTATTGATTCAACGTTTATTTTATTTACCATATATCATTTGTATATATGTCATTATTTGTTTATCGATGAAAATCTATTGAATTCTATTCTATTCAATATTTGTATTTGTTTTTTATTCTTAAATTAATGATTATGATGAATTATCTATAATAATATTTGTATTCTAATGTAACTACTTATATCTAATATTCTCTTGACCTGACTATATAATTGTTTCTTTTTAGGTGAACAGCTGGTTATGGTATGGAAATTATTCTTCGTCTTAGGCAACTTTATTTACATCATTACATTGGTTAGGCAATCTCTATATTTTGTATTATTATTGAGGTAATTCCTTATTTATTATATTGTTATAGGCTATTATTTAATATATCTTTATTTGATATGTTGTTTAAATTAAGAAAAGTGTTTCCTTTTT
Source organism: Galeruca laticollis (assembly GCA_963921935.1). NCBI lineage: Eukaryota > Metazoa > Arthropoda > Insecta > Coleoptera > Chrysomelidae > Galeruca > Galeruca laticollis. The sequence goes on from OY998185.1 coordinate 45,148,249, forward strand.
ACTTATTTTCTTAAATTATACTATTTTCATATATTTTAATACTAGCAACATATTTTAATAGTACTAATTCTCTTACGATCTATGATATCTGGTTCAATATATAAATAAAGCTCTAAATCGATTAAAGTATTAATAGAGTAATAAATCAATTGTCACATCTGATAACATTTGCTAGAAGTATTTACCCAGTTACTGATATGAAAAGAAACTCTAGAGAAATCTACTAAGTTTGTTTCTAGAAAATAGGTGGCGAAAGACTTCGAAGCCAATTCGACCATCGTTAAAAAACCGCAACCGATCACACTAGAACTAGTCAGTGGATCATATAAGTGAACCATTTATAATCAATGTTAATAATGGAAGCTCAACAGAATCGTCTGATTCTGATATATAGACTAGTTTTTGTGTTAATTATTACTATTATTTTTTAGACTTTTTTTTTATAAATATTACATTAATTCGTACTTTAGTCCTGCATTTTTCTTTTTTCCTCTCCTATTGTAAACGGTATATTAGTAGTAAAGTTGATACCTACTGCAAAAAAATTTGCTATTTTTTATATAATATTTTATATACCAAGTTTGTTTTGTCCTGATTGCACGCCTCTGAGGATTAAATTGTTTATTTGTTCATTCAAATACAATAGAGCGACCCTTTCAATATAATAGGCGACCCAACCGAATACAGAGTTACGGGGTGTCTACCTGAAATTCGTAACAAATGAGAAATTTTAGTACAAAATTAGATAAACTTCGGAGATATTTTATTATACATCCTGTATCGGTTTTGCATACCTAATGAGCTTTTATTACTCCATGCCTTTTAAAAACGGAATATACTACATAAATACTACAACAAATGATCGACGCACTTATAATGAATTTTGTCAATTAGGTTCTCAATGTAAAGAACTTAGTACTTTGTGTTATCGACGATACTTGGAAAAAATAGAATTTGACATTCAACAAAGTTCTAATTCTTTTTGGAATCACATTTCAAACCTGCGTAGATCATCATAAATAAATAAAATAAAATTCTTTATTTTTTTAATGACAAACAAAGTTTGTATAAAATTCGTCAACAGTTTTCTTAAAAACTAATCTAACTACCTAACTAACTAACTAACTAGTACAGCCTAAAAGTAAAGTGAAAATGGCGCATAGTGAAAAATATAGGATAATATACACAAAGTTGTTACAAATTTAAAAACTCATCGACTGAATAAAAACACATATCTACTAAAAACGATTTGAGTAAAATTTTGAATGATTTTATTGTTTTACTTCATTTAATATATAATGGTAATTTATTAAAAAGTCGTAGTCCCATTATAGGAGGGGATTTGAAAGTAATATTACTTTTAGGAAAAGTCAAAGACAGATTATTACAGCGTCTTGTATTGATATTATGCTTCTGGTAGTTAGTTTTGAAATCACATATGTTGTTATATATGAAAACACAAACATCTAAAATATACAAACAGGGCAACGTTAATATTTTCAATTTTTTAAAGTGTTCTCTACAACCAGTTAGACGAGAGACACCAGCAATACAACGAATTATTCTTTTCTGTGACACAAATACGTCTTTAGAATTGGTATAGACATTCCCCAGAAAGATATGCCATACCTCAGACAGCATAATCATTTGTTTTTGTGTAAGAACAGATCTCAGATTTTTAAATAAGTAATTACTGGAATTTAACTTTGAAATAATTGCCTCACATTGCTTACTCCAATTAAGACATTCGTCGATCAGCAAGCCCAGAAATTTGACACAAGAGACACACTTTATCGATTGATTATCAATTTTTAGATCTACAAACTGCAGTTGTTTTTGTCTATGATGAAATTGTATCGCTTGCGTTTTTTCTGCATTAAAATAGAGTGAATTCATGCAAAACCAATTATAAAGACCCGCCAAGAGACTATTATAATTATCTTCAACTACTGATTGACACTTATCAGAAACCAACAACGAGGTGTCATCAGCATATAATGTAAAGTGATTTGATAAGTTAACTGACACAATGTCATTTATATAAATTAAAAACAGAATTGGACCCATAATTGATCCTTGGGGCACTCCTACTGTTGATGATAGATAATGTGATGTACAGGTTTCGATACTGTTCTTTGCTATTTTTGGTAAGCTCACGTATTGTTCACGTGCATTTAAGTAAGATGTGATCCAATTTAGTGAGTGATTCTGGATTCCTATATTATACAATTTCATAGTTAAGATGTTATGATCGACACAGTCAAATGCCCTGCTGAGATCACAAAGGATCCCAACAGGACACTCACCCGACTCCATCATATTTGTAAGTTCTTGATAAAAAGAATGTATTGCGGTGTTAATTGATTTTGCAATTTGAAAACCGTGTTGGTTTTGCACAATCGTATTATTTAGCTGTAGGTATGCATTAAACCTTTCCAGATAGCTATACTCAAAAACTTTTGAAAATATAGAAGGAATAGTTATAGGACGGTAATTTCTAACCTGTTTAGAATCACCTTTCTTAAATATTGGAATCATTTTTCCAGTTTTGATCAAATCCGGAAAAGTTCCATTCGAAAAGGAAAGATTGACAAGATATGTCAGCGGGGATATTATAAATGGCAATATTTTTTTAATTAAGAATGCTGGTACTTCATCGAAACCACAAGATGTTTTATTTTTAAGTTTGGCATGTAAGAGTTCATATAATTCTTACTGATTAAAAGGACACAAACGAAAGGTATCATCGGGTATTTTTGATTCATTAAAATTAAAATAGAGTTGTTCTCCAGTCGCTCCGGTACGTGAAATTTTCGACACCATTTCCTGTGGCGCATTGTTAAAAAATGTGTTAAACATCTACGTGAGTAGAATTATCTATTATTACATTATCGTTATTATACAATGAAATAACTTTTTTACGCTCATTATTTGCAGTAAAATCATTTATTAGTTTCCATGCACTTTTTGTTGGATTATCCGAACTTGAAATTATGGTTTGATAATGTATTTTCCTAGTTGTTTGTAAACGTTTTACATATTCTTTTTTTTGTAAATTATAGTATGGTCGTAGTTGCGGAAATTGTCTAGACAAAGCATGCAGATTTTTTAAATTATTGCTAGAACATTGTACATCTTTGTATATCCACCTTTTATTATTCTTAATTAGTTTCCTTTCCAACAGTGGAAAATGAATATTAAAATTATGCATAAAAATACTCATAAAATTATCAAAAGCTAGATTGGTATCCAAAATTCCATATACAGTATTCCAGTTCTCAAGAATAAGACTATCAACAAAATGACTCGTCGCACTCTCAGCAAAAACTCTCCTATAGCAAAAACTTGGTAAAGCAACCGATTCATAAACGAGTTCCACAAATACTGTACGGTGATCCGATACAGTGTTGTCAAAGACACAGGCCAAGGGAATATTCAGAAAGTTGACAAATACATTATCAATAGTTGTACTGCTGGTATCCGACACCCTAGTCGGCCACTTGACAATATTATTGTGTATATTAAAAGGTTAACACATTTAAAAATTTACTGTGATTGCTATTTTTTGTTCTAGTATCAATATTAAAGTCACCGCAAATAATAAAAGAAACATTAGGTTTAAAATAATGATTTAAAATATTCTCCAGATTTCCAAAAAAATGTCAACATTACCTGATGGTGATCGGAAACAATTTATTACAAAAAATTCAGTTTTATTTTTGTCCTTAAAAGAAAAGCAACAAAACTCAGCATCTTTAGCGGTACAAATTTAAATTAAAATTATTTTTAAAAGGTATACCCTTTCTTACCCAAATTCCAACACCACCACCCTTAAGAGTGGTATCACGACAATAACTACTAGCTAAATTAAAACCCTCAACATGAATTTGCTCCACAGAGTCACTTGTTTCCCACAACTCCGTCAAACAAACTACGTCGATGCTCTTGTATTTATTAATGTCTAATATTAAGTCACATATTTTGTTTTCGTTCAGACTTTGCATATTTAGCAGCATTAACCTCGGGTTAAAATCTATTTTGGAGGCTGTACTGGCTTCCGAAGGTATAAAAAATTATTGACACAGGCATTTTTTGGCCAGATATTTGGTTCCATAGCCTTCCTGAAGTTTTCTTGATAAATTCTTACTTTAAATGAAGAATACAGATTTGGGTAACGTGATGACATGCTTTCACAGATTACTTCAGGAAAATGTGGTTTCAATAAATCTTCCATTGCAGTGACATTGGTGTCCGGATCAATTCAATAAACGTGTAAGTCCACAAATTTAGGCACTCCCTTGATGGTACCAGCGACTCCTTCTGTGTTTCAAACCTGCGTAGATCATCATCATATCCTCAAACAATGTATTTGGATGATATCTCTAGCTCTAATGGTAGTGAATCAGTAAACTTATTCGCACAGCATTTTTCCAAAGTTTATACTCGCGCTGACTGTAGAATACCTAATTTTACCAGTATAAATACCGTCGACGTTAATAAAATCAATATTGGATTAACTGATGTATTCAATTGCATCCAGAACTTGAAACTCAAGTACTCGAGTGGTCCAGATGGTATACCACCAGTATTATTAAAAAACTGTGTTTGCACTTTAACACATTGCGTGCCACACTGTGTCGGGAGATTAGCCCCATGGGCCAAACTTCTGTATTGAGTTTTTCGATTGTATTTTGTGCCGGAATAAAGTTTTTTGTCGTTTTTTTTTTGTTTTTTTTTCTGATTTGTATTTGTTTTTTTCCCACTTATGAGTGTCTCTCATATATGAAAGACGCGGCCTCGCAGGAAAAAAAGCACGTGTGGCCACGTGTTTCAAATATGAGCTACGAATTTTTTCCAATGATTCCTTTTTTTGTTACAGATTCGGATGTAATACATTGATCTAACTGACTGATACACCATGCCTAAACGTCCTCGAAGCTGCACGCAGTCGGAATTGGAGGAGATTGCAGCTGAAATCGATTTAGATACCGAGAGTGATGGTGAGCTTGACTTTGATTCCGATGACTCTTTGGACGATCCGGATTTCGCTCTTGACACCTCTGCTCCAACAAATCGATTCGAGTCATCTGATGAAGATGATGATGAAGAAGCCCCGGACATTGAAGGTGTCCTTCAAGATCTGGCCATGGAAGAAGCTCTGAATGAAAATGATGACCAAATGGAGGAAGATTGCGAATTGCCAGATTTACCTAATTGGAGCGAATATGTAGGACGCCACAAGACCTTCCAGTTTCATGGTCTTAGTGGTGTGCAACGAGAACTATCGGCCACAATGACCCCACTTGAGGCATTTTTTCTTCTCGTTGATGATGAAGTCATAAACCTTCTGGTTACCGAAACGAACAGATTTGCGGGGCAAACTTTAACATCAACGAGACCAAAGAAATATTCCCGCATAAACAAATGGAAACCTACCAATCCTAAAGCAACTATGTCCCGTAACAGATATCAATTACTACTTAGTGTTCTGCATTTCAATGACAACACGACAATCCAAGAAGGTCAACGTCTAGGAAAAATCAGCCCTCTGATTGACATCCTGCAAAATAAATTTCAATCGCTATTCTATCATGACGAAGACATCGTAATAGATGAAACTTTGGTACCATGGAGAGGCCGCCTAATATTTAGGCAATATATTCCAAACAAGTCTCACAAATATGGCATTAAGCTTTTCAAACTTTGTTCAACCGACGGTTACACATGGGCACTTGAAATATATGCGGGAAAGTCAGCGACTGGACAACGAGAAGTCGGATTAGCAGAAAAAGTTTGTTTGAGGTTATGCGAGAAACTTCTCAATCAAAGAAGGACACTATACGTAGATAACTTCTACACAAGCCATGATTTGGCTAAAGCAATGCTCGGGAAGGAAACACATGTTGTCGGAACCCTGAGAGCCAACAGGAAAAATATTCCAAAAGAAGTTATGCAAGCAACATTAAAAAGTGGAGAAGTAGTGTCGCGTGAAGATGAAAACGGAATTGTAATTTTGAAGTGGAAGGATACGCTAGAAGTCAGGTTGCTATCTACAAGACATGCTCCAACTCTTGTCCCAGTACGCAATAGAATTGCTGAAAATGACCCGCCTATAGCTAGTACCTCCAGCACCATCAACGTTCAAGCTTCGACTAGTAGAGAGAGCCAGGAATCTGACAACTCCCAAAGTCTACCACATGCTTCCAATGACAGAGAAGGGCCAATGGCGACAACAGGAAGAAAGAAATCTCGTAAAACAGCTCGAAGAGCAACAGAGAAACCAATGGGAATTTTGGCTTACAACAAAGGAAAAGCTGGCATCGATTTTTCTGACCAGATGGCCTCATACGCAACCACTCTACGAAAGGGTGTGAAGTGGTACAAAAAACTAGGGATGGAATTGCTTCTAGGGGTAGCAGTAGTAAATGCTTGGGTGCTATACAAACGGGCAACTAAAAAGAAAATTCATATCCGTGCATTTCGTGATATTTTGGCAGCAGATCTACTTGGCATCGAGAAACAGCTTCCTGAAACGCCAAAGGTATCCACTTATCACCATTTGGCTCCACGAATTGGTGAAAACGGAAAAAAAATTCGCCGAAAGTGTTGTGTGTGCTACTCAAAATTACAGAAAGAACATGGTCGTAAAGTGGCAAAAGATCGGGCAAAAATGACCTACGATTATTGCGCGCAGTGTACCGGACAACCACAAATGTGTCGTTTATGTTTCAATGAAAAACATTGATTTTTATCATTTTCTAATCTAATGTAGCATAGAGAATTATTTCCTGACTTTGTTTTACCAGTTCTTCTTCAAAAACGATTGCTTTTTGTATTAAGAGTTTAATAAAATAGGATGATTTTTATTTTTTTGCTACTGTAGCATTTTTTGACTATTTTGTAAGTAATGAATAATAAAAAATAAGTGATATGGATATTTTACTACAATACTTTGTATATCTAATGGTTTGCTAGGTAACTATTTCAAAAAATAAATAGTTTTTATAATTTGTACTACTGATTCTTTATCTTTCTGATTTTCCTCAAACCAAGTTTCATAGTACGATCCCCAGAGGCCACGGTAGTGATTCCCTATTAAAAATATACGGCAGTGTATTTTATTTATGAACGACACTGACAGATAGAGAGATATGTATGTCTTTCAAATATAAGCGACGTGGCCCCTGCGGAAATGTAGATGTATTTCATAAATGAAAGACATGGCGCGCAATGTGTTAACGAGACCAATTCATTTTCTGTTCAGTTTTTCACTCAATTGTGGTGTTTATTCTGATTACTGGAAAAATAGTTATATTACACTTATACTTAAGTCTGGTGATAGGGAAAATGTTTCAAATTACAGAGGAATAAGCATTCAATCTGCAGTACCTAAATTAATGGATAAATTAGTTACCTGTGAGCTTACATGGCCATGCAGAAATTTAAAAGTTCCTGAACAACATGGTTTTAGCTTAAGAAAATCAACTTCCCCAAATTTACTCTCCTACAAGCAATATTTGTTAGATGCTTTGGAGAGTGGTATCCAGATTGATACTGTCTATGCGGATTTCTCCAAAGCATTTGATAGAGTTAACCATTTGTTACTTATACAAAAACTGAAAGCATTAGGCTTTGTGACTTACATTTTAAATTGGATTGAGAGTTTTCTTACTCAGCGTTATCAATGTGTCACAATAAACAATTATATTACAAACACTATTCCTGTTGCCTCTGGTGTTCCACAGGGCTCACATTGTGGTCCATTGTTATTCAACTTGTTTGTGAACGATACGAGGGTTGCCTTTTATATTTCGGGAATAGAGAACAAAAACAAATATCAATCATCGAAAATCACTTTATTGTTTTTCAAAATATTCCCCATGCATGCGTTTGAACCAATTGTCGAAGCACTTTTGCCACTCTGATTGAGGTATCTCCAAAACATTCATTCTGAATGCAGAAACCGCTTCTTCAGGCGTCGAAAAACGTTGACCTCTCATTTTGTTTTTTACGTACAGGAATAAAAAGAAGTCATCCGGTGCCAAGTCAGGATTATACGGCGGATGACTCATCAAGTCGATGTTTTGGGTGCTCAAAAATGTAGTTGTTTGAGCCGATGCGTGAGAGATCGCATTGTCGTGGTGAAGAGTGATCCGTCCTCGGCGGTTGGTTTTCCTTCTTGGAAGACAACTGGCAAACAAATGGTTGTGTACCGCTCAGAATTGACTGTTCTGCGTTGTTCTAGTGGTACGGTTGCGCCATGTCCAGTTTTTCCATTTGCTTGGAAGTGCTTCGTGCGCGAACAACTTTTGTTGAATTTGGCTCATCTTGAAACACCCATACAGTCGACTGCTTTTTATTTTCAGGCTCATACGCGTAAATCCACGATTCATCACCAGGCGCGATGTCATAGACGTGTTTCGAAGCACCGAGATCGTATTTCTTGAACATTTCTTTCGACCAATCGACACGAGACTTTTTTTGAGCGATTGAGAAATTGGTTGAGATGCAACGCGAACAAATTTTGTTGACAGTCAAATGTTTATGCAATATTGAATGTATGCTGGTCCTACTAATGCCTAAGGTTGTCTCAATCTCACGATAGGTCACAAGACGATCTTGCAATATCAGTTCGCGCACGGCATCAATGGTTTTCAGAACAACAACTGATTTTGGACGACCTTCACGACATTCGTCTTGGGGTGAACTACGACCACGATTGAATTCACCATACCACCGATAAACACTGGTCCTTGATGGAGCTTCACCGCCAAAAATTGAATTAAATTCATCCATGCACTGTTGCTGAGTTAATCCACGTCGAAAGTTGTATTCGATTACGTTAATAATTTAAACACTCTAAACCTAACTGATATCATAACACGTCGTTTTCATTCATATTTGATAAAATCTTATCTGATGGAGTTGATTGTCTGTTTCTTTTGAATCAAATTAACACAAATTACAATTACAACTCACCTGTTTCTAGAGGTTTTGTTACGGTATTAAAATTCACTAAATGATTTTCTTAAATCTAACTTAATTGGATTTATATCACAAATAATTGTAAAATTAATGTATATTGTGTTTCTTACTTTCAGGATATTTATTTGCAAATCGCTTTATCAGTTGTTGGCGAGTAGCTGGACAAACCTGATTGTTAAATTTTATAGTCAGTTCTGTACTTAACTTTTCGGCTATCAATATCATTTAGGGTTTTAACTGGATGCTGAATAGCACGATAGAGGATTTTAATTTTCCAAAAAGGGGGGATGTGTTTGAGAGTCGATGGGCATGTCTCTTTATCTTGGATACTTGTTGAGAAGTGTTTTCTGTGGAAGTTTGGCAGTGAAGATGGGTGAGTTCGTCTCTGTAGTATTTCGTCTACATTATTTTCCGCAAATCGCTAGGAAATTTTGACATTCCTGTCAAAATTTCTTGAAGAAAAAGTCAGGACTTCCTTACTGTAAGGAAATGATATTTCCGTACAGTTGTTAGTGTTCTACATAAATGATTGAAAACACATTGCTTATAAAGAATTAATTTATATTTTGAAAACATCAAGTCATTGCTGAATACATTTTAAAGATCAATTTGTTATATTTACAGTAATTTGACAGTTAGTACAATTATTGAACATTGGAGGAACACTCTTAGAACTATGAGAAACATTTTGGACAACATGCAGGGTGGTAGGGTCATTTTGTTGAATATTTTGTACTGTGAAAATTTTATTTGCCACCTCAACCTTATTGTTAAGCGATTCTTCGATATATCCTTCAGCAACGTTTCATGACTTCCATCCGCCATGCCTCTTTAAACTAGTTATGTCGGCACCAGAGTCAACCAATATTGTTGCAGAAGACCGACGAAAGCAGTGACCAGTATATTCTGTCGGATTTACCAAGTTCAAATAAGTAGCAACTATTTTGGGCATTTTTCTAAATTGATGAATTCCTACCACTTGTCTACAACCCTTTCCGCTTTGATATTTAAAGAAAAATCGGTCACTGTTCATATTTTCTGGTCTTAACGAAACATACTTTCGATAAACATTCAAGTAGATCTGATTAATTACAAATGATCTTGGTTTGTTGGTTTTCGAATCAGGTATGCTGATTAAAAGCTTAGATTCTAAGTCTTCTATATCGTGTACAGTCATTCGGACTAACTCATCCATTCTACAGGCCCCAGAAATACCAAATATTACAGCCACCTAAAAAATAAATAAAGGTATAATCTAAATAGAAATTAAAACCTTGTAAATTACCTTAATCAATAAATTTTCTTTATCTGGAGCTTCCTGGATAAATTTTTCAATTTCTTCCTTCGTTAAAATCTTAGATTTCTTTGCCCTATAACCTTGAGCTTGCCGTATCAATAAAGAACGAAGTTTTGAGTATGAAGATATATCTACATTGTGTTTAAGTGCAAGGGTTGACTTCAGCATTGAATAATTGGCCCATAATGTTGAAGATTTCATCTTTAAACAAAGGTCTAGGAAGTATGCCATTACAACATTTTCTGAGAAAGAACTCGTATTTTTACTCATGCGATAATCTATAAAACGTCTGTATGCATTTTCGTACTTTTCTCTTGATTTCTTTGGCAATAATTCTAATGAAGCAGTATTCACTGCCTCAACCAGCTCTGGAGGAGTCCCAGGAATGGAAATTTCATCATCACTTATCATTTTACTTTCGAGAACACCAGCAATTAAATTTATAAGCGTCAAGTTTGACAATTCAACCTCAATACGTTTCCATAGTAACCCAAGTAATTTTATTAGGAATTTCAAAGCACCATTTATTTGGGAATAAAATTATCGCGTTTTTTTTGAAATCAATCAATATCTGTCGAATTTTAAACGATTTGCGGAAAAATAGTATGTTTACCTCGTAAGAAAAGCCACATTCCTGGACTCTGTGTTGCTAAGTCTCGGCTTGCGCCTCGACTTAGCAATCTTCACAGTCGTCCAGGAATGTTAAGCTTTTCCTACCCGGTAAACAATGTACTATTATTGAGTTCTGAAATTATTTTGAATTTCTAAAGTGGCAATTTTGGTAATGATAATTTTCGGAAGGAGTGGGGCTTCCGCCCTGTAGAACCTCTTGAAGCAGTTGTTGAAGAATAGGTAGACGCCATTATTAGTGTTGTTGCTTTTGCTGTGCCCCTGTGGTAGCAATTTGTCTCCATAGCCTGTGGATAGGTTTAAAGGAGGATCCGTATTAAGCGGGATTTTAAGCACACCTGTTGTTTGGAGGATTGGAGTTGTTCAATCGTTCATCACGTCTAATTAGTAGGATTTGAGGTTTAGTGGTAGAGACGCCATTTTAAAAAAAAATCTCGATTTTTCGAGGTAAGTCTTTCCGATAAAATTTCTCTTGCGAACCTACATCTTTCATGGTTTTATTTTAGATTTTTTTTGGCACGTTTTAATTGGAAATTTCCCATTTCCATTGGAAAACCAGATATTCAGATAGTTCTCCGGAATCAACTTTAACACAAATTAGGAAGTCGGGGTAAGCTGTATAAAAATATCTTTTATGGTATGGTGCTCGCGATCGGAGATCTAGAAATATTGTTTAATGCAGTGGCTACTTTCTTAGTCTGATGTATTTGTCGCCACATGGTGAAAGTTATTTTCCATAGTATCCAGTTGATTGCTGCCAGCCTCGTGAAAACACGTTTTTGTACAGGTAGACAAAGTTTTTTTTGGTCTTATCTGATTAGTGTTACTTTTATTTTTATATCTACATTTTTCTTCTTTTAAAATAATACTTTAAAGATAACAAAATGAATTTGATAATTGAAACAATCCTTTATTGTTAATAAATAAAATAAATTAATCTTGGAGTTTACCACAACAAAAAACAAAGTTTGCAATCCATTGAGGATGCTTTTTAAACTTTAAATTATAATAAGGTTTACTTAATATATTTGTGCGCTTTAAGCAATTGCTTCGAGTTGTTATTTAAAGTTGTTGATATGGAATTTATTAAGGTTAAATGAAATTCATTAAGGTTCAATGAAACCTATTGTTTGCTATTATTTCGGACAGCTGTACACAGTTGTAGTCAATTGTAATTTTAAATTGAATCTGAAACTAAATATTTTTATCATAGAATAAACGCCAGTGGGTCACCTGAACTCTTTTTCTTTGATTTTTTGAAACTATCATTATTTACATCTAGAGTAAGAGAATATCAAATTATTTCGTACACTAGGAGGTAAGTTAGACGGTACCAAACCCTAGAAGAGTTTTGTAAGACAAATCGGAGGTCTAGTCGTCCCGTCATCGAGTAGGCTCTGCTGCAGAGCGGATTGTGGTTAAGGTGAGATTATTGTAATTATTTTGTCGTTTCTGATTGGGTACAGGTTGGCTCTCTCCATAAAGTTAATAATAATAAATAAATAAAAAATATATATAAATAATAGAATAATAATAATAGAGTAAATAAATGGATAAGTAAATGCATAGCTGAAACGTAATAAAAGTTATAGTTTTCTTGCTTAAAAATCCAGTTATCATTAATTAATTTGTGTTCATTAGAAATTTATATTGCTACGGCCCTTGATATGTAGCAGTTTAAGATGGTTTAATAAATATAACATTGATCCTTTTGTTAACTCTTTAAGTATGTTTAAGAACTCAATCACTGTAATGTAATGTTATAATTATTGTAGTTACTTGTAAATGGTGAATTCGTTAATAAATAAATAAATTAAAGTTACTATAATCCATTATACATATTAAAAACTCTTAAATCGTTTCAAATATTGAGAAACGTGAAACAAGCACAAAGATAAACAACACAAGTGGTTTTAAAAATGAAAATGCAAAGTATTAAACATAGAAATAGGAATAATAAAATTCTTTCAGTTGAAAATATTACGAAAAGTAGAAAACTTGCTGCTCTGCATAAACTCTAGACGTTAACGAAAGAAAAGTTTAGTTAGAAGAATTACGGAAGAGTGCTATACTAGATTATGTATATATCTGAAAAAACTAGCGATAAAGATTAAATCCTCCGGTTAAATTAATTAAAAATACAGAAAATTTCCCAAACTAAGAATACATGTTGGGAATTTACAAGATTTTTGCCTTAATATCGATAATTTCTATTCTTGACTGCGTTGGAACATAAATAGTTATTTACATTACAAGCTGCGAAAGCTTACTTTTAGGTACGAGGTTATTTGAATACCTCCGAGCACCTAAAAGGGCTTTGCAGCGTGTAATGTATTAAACTTTTCATTCTACCCCCGATTATATTATTAAAACACACAATTTAAAGATGGAAAAAATTCTCTGTAGACTGCAATAAAATGGGTAGAAGGCGTGGGTTAACGTTACTTTGGTAACATTCGTGTCAACAAAAACTAATATTTTGACAGTTATCAAATAATTATTCTTCCATAAAGTCTACATCTTTTAAGTTTAATGTTTGGCTAGAATCTAGTTAAAAATGAATTCCATTGGAGAAGCAGCAATTATTGCGTGCAGAAGTTTGTTACCGGAAAAATCTAAAAACCGTTACAATCAAGCCTATGAAAATTTCATCAAATGGTGTACAACGAAAGATGTGTCCACAATAACTGAAGATATATTATTGGTATTTTTTTTTTAGAAAAATCAAAGACATTGTCCCATGCTACATTATGGTCAGAATACTCAATGTTGAAATTGACTATTTTATTAAATAAGAACCAGGATAATTCGAAATTTGGCCGCTCGAAGGCATTCATAAAAAGGAAAAATGATGGATATCCACCTTGCAAAAGGTGATATATCAAAGTTTTTGTTAGAAGCTCCTGATGAAATATATTTAATGAAAAAAGTGGTAGCGATTTTTGGAGTAGCTGGGGCATGCCGAATTAACGAGAATTTAAAAGCGAAGGACGTGGAGTATAAAAATTGTGTTATTTTAGTGCAGATTCTTACTACAAAAAATAATGTGCAAAGAAGATGTGTAGTAACAGAAGATTGAGTAACATTTGTTAATCGTTATATGCAACTCAGACCAAAAAAGGCGCAAGATGAACGCTTTTTTATCGTTATGAGCGAGGCAGATGTGTAAATCAGGTGGTTGGAAAGCATAAAATTTCAAAAATTCCGTGCCACATAGCTAAATTTCCTAAAATTACAAACCCAAATCAGTACACCGGCCACTCGTTTCGAAGAACGTCCTCTACATTACTAGCAAATGCCCCAGGTGTGGACATTTTAGATATGAAAAGGCACGGGAAGTGGAGGTCGTCAGTGGCAGCGGAAGGATATATAGCAGATTCAGTGACGCATAAAATAGAACTTGCTAATAAAATCATGTCCACAAAATCGATATCTATTCAGGAAAGCCAAAATTCAGAAATAGAATTTAATGATAATGTTGCGCAAATCGACAAGTCAAAATTTCCAGTGACGTTACTTTCAAACAAGATTTCAATCAACATTTGCCGTTAAACCTTTCAGGAACATACACCAATTGTAATTTTACATTTAATTTCCAATCTAAATAAATATTTGACAAGTAATTTGACATTTTATTTGTTCGTTGTCCAGGGCACGAAAGTTTTTCATACTTAGCTATCGACATGCCCTGCGATCTTTTATAGCCACCGCTAAACTGCATTTTAACGCCATCTATTGGCTTGGAATGTTACTAACGAACTTTATTTTACTGATTGCTGTAATACCGTCATCTGTGAATTTATCCAAACCAAGCTGTTTGAATGTCAATCAATTTTTGACAAATGGGTAAATTTATGTGGACACAGAAGGTTGAAGGAGAAAATAACATCTGAGAATATTTACAACAATTGTAGAGTGTGTGTGCCTTACACTTTTTACCTAAAGATTTTGGTCCAAATAAAGTTCTGAAAAGAGGAGTTTTCCATCAGTCAATTTACCAGGTAAATCTATAATTAAAGAAAAAAAACCTAACAACTAACTAGAATACATTTATTCAATAATTGTTTTTATTTTCTAGAATCTTTAGAAACAGTAACTGATAATGTTCCTTTCTCAATAATTGAAGCTGAACCATCAACCTATTTAGCTGTACCACAAATTGGCACTGGGTATAAATGCAGTTTACGGGCTTTTCTTGTATTACTAAAATTTGCAGTTTATTGGGTAGATTATGTTTGTAGAAGCATAAAAATAGAAAAAAATCTTGGCGCTCTTATTTTAATGAAAATATTCACTTTTAAAAGGTTCACTTTTGGAAGTTATACAACAATGGCAATAACAAAAAATTTATTTCTGTCATAAAAGTGTCAAACTATTGTCATTATTATTTGTTGCCGTTGGTTTTTGTTGCGCTTCTATATTTAATATTTTCTTGGTTTCCGACAAAAATGAATTTTATTAATCTAGACGATATTTATATCTGACGAAATAATAATGATTATATCGCAAGCGCAGCGTTTGGGTTTAATACCCGCAAATAATGAAATTAAGTGTCCAGTGAATTTTTGGGACGGTCATTTCAAAATGACACCACGGCCAGATACCATAGATGGTTTTCGTTGGAAATGTAATGGACATATAAAAAAAAATCAAAAGAAATGTATAATTCGTAATAAAAGGTAAATATATATATAAACTTCAGTTTTGAATATATGTAAATTTTGCACATAGTTTTCCTCATAGTGAAAGTAATATGCATTCATCCTTCCCCTTGAAAAATATCCTATACTGTGTAACGCGCATATCAGATTATTCAAGACGGAAAAGGGTGAATCCAATGATTATATTCCCTTCCCCTTCTTAAATAACTTAATATCCAATACTTTGTAACGCACATTAAGTTATTAAAAAAGGAGAAGGAAATTTAATCATTGGATTCATCCTTTCCCTTCTTGAATAACCTGATGTGCGCAATAGTTTGTAACGCACATTAAGTTATTCAAGAAGGGAAAGGGTGAATCCAATGATTATATTCCCTCACCCTTCTTGAATAACTTCATATCCAATTCTTTGTAACGCACATCAGGTTATTCAAGAAGGGAAAGGGCGAATTCAATGATGATATTCCCTTCTCCTTCTTGAATTACTTAATATCCAATACTTTGTAACGCAAATTAGTTACCAAAATATACATTATTTAGAAACAAGCCACCCCCTAAAATTTTTTAGGGCATCTTTACGTTACAGGAGTTTTTTATGAATCCCACTTGCCCATTTGGACAATGTTGAGATTTATTCATCTGTGGGTCAATAAAGACCAGCTATTGCGAATGCAAAACAGCTAAGACTCGCGCAATATACGTTAGTGGATTGGGCAATTTTTGCAGAGGAGTAGTCTTTGACGCATTTATAACCAAGGCAACGAAAATTGGAGGACCTGGTCAAATGTGAAAGAGCTGCATACTCCTTATTTTTCTTATGCTTATTGTTTTATTATATTTTTAGTGTGGAGATTGACGTCTATTTACTTAAAAAATAAGAAAAAACGCCGATTAGTCGTAAAAGTATTTTTTATTTGGGGGAGGGGGTTGTTCTTTTTTATGTTTATACAGGCTACTTAATTACGATACGAAAAAAATATAAAAAAGCCGATTTTCAGGAAAAAAAATTATTGGAGGGGGGAAATTTTGATGAGGCCGCCAAGTTTTTTTTCCATCTCTATGTTCAGGAGGCTTATTTAGTGACGAAAAACAAAAAAAAAATCGAAAAAATGCAAATGCCCGTAAACTGCATTTATTCAACGAACTTTATTTTACTGATTGCTGTGATACCGTCATCTGTGAATTTATCCAAACCAAGCTGTTTGAATGTCAATCAATTTTTGACAAATGGATAAATTTATGTGGACACAGAAGGTTGAAGGAGAAAATGACATCTGAGAATATTTACAACCATTGTAGAGCGTGTGTGCGTTACACTTTTAACCTAAAGATTTTGGTCCAAATAAAGTTCTGAAAAGAGGAGTTTTCCCATCAGTCAGTTTACCAGGTAAATCTATAATTAAAGAAAAAAAGCTAACAACTAACTAGGATACATTTATTCAATAATTGTTTTTATTTTCTAGAATCTTTAGAAACAGTAACTGATGATGTTCCTTCCTCAATAATTGAAGCTGAACCATCAACCTATTTAGCTGTACCACAAATTGGCACTGCATCTGTAACTGAGAGTCCTAGGACTTTAAAGTTACAGGAAGCTTTAAATGCTCAGTTTATAAAACTGAGAGCTAAAAAAGCACAAGATTCCTGTGCTATTAATGAGGCTAGTTGTAGCTATTCAGTTGAAACCGAGCTGAAATTATCAACACATGCTGTTCAAGATTCTACTTCTGTCACACCAGCAGACTTGAATGCCACAGTTACTCCAAAAAGAAGCGAGTGAATAATTAATTGATTTATTAATATATAGGTGTTTAACAAAGAAATTTTCACAGAAATAGTATATATTAGGTACAGGTCAATATTTTGATTTATTAAAAAACATGAAAAATGATTAGGTACTTAGAAATGCATTTATAATTTCATATTATTTAGTTACATCAAGTTTTGACTGTATACTTCTATTAGAATATTGTCTAAAATATCTAAATGCAATGTATAATGCATATTCATATTATTTTTTATTGCTAATGATATTATTTTTTAATTTAGAAAGATCTGAGTTACTTGCTGAGATGAATGTCTCTAGGGTTAAAGACCTATCACCAAAAGCCAGACGTCTCTATCAAATAGCCACTCAATTTAAAAAAGAGCTACCCAGTTTACAAGAAGTCGTCAGTTGCTGTTAAGGTATGCTGGTATACCTTTAAAAAATCTGAACTTTTTGAAAAATGTGTATCCATTATATTGTATCATATATGTAATATTTGTTAGCACATGCTATTATCAATAAATTATTCTTATCTTAAGTTTGAGAAGAAAATAAAGAAAATCCCTGCACTATTTTATAAACAAAATTTTATATTAAATTTTTGAAACTATTTGTCGACATTCGTCTTTTAATAAACTATCCTGGTTAATAAAAACGGATAAAGGTTTTAAATATCTTTTTGAAACAATCTATCTTACTTTTAATCCAAAATAAAATAGCTTTTTGTTTCAAAAAGTGTGATTGTTTTTATTTGTTTATTTAAGAAAAAACATAGGCATAATTTAAAAAACGTTCAGTATTTGCTTGGCTTGCCATCTAGTAGTAGCTAGTAAACTGTGACTAATCATGCATGTCTCTTCCTTTATTTTCTCCCTAGTGGTGAATAGTAACCTTCCATCACAATAGATGGCGCAGCACTCGACAAAACTTTGTGGCTTCGTACTTAGTACAGGAGATTCCATTATTCCCCGTATTAAAAGTATTCATCTATGGATATCGATAACCTAGCATGTTTCACTTTCGCTTGCCTATTTAAAATAAAAAAAAATATATTTTCGTAGGGGGGAGAATGAAAAAGTATATAACGTATCGATACCATTTATTAAACATTAAACATTTGGATTAAAACTTTTTCCTGTCAGTAGAAGTTTGACGTGATCATGCTCCATACTTCTTTCTTGAAGAACCACCATGAATGGATATTTAACAGCTAAGAGTTGTGTAATGATGGCATAGAGATTTCGATTATAATTGTATAAAATAAGTTTATTTAACATATATGAAGCGCTTTTGATATCGCTTTTCAAATTTAGGAGAATAATTGTTACTTTTTTATAACATATCATTTATTTTATGTCTGTTTTAAATAAAGTTCATAAAATTTGAATATTGGAACATTATTTTGTAGGATTTACGATTTTTCCAGCAAACATTATATTGCTTCCCATGAATACTATGAATGGATGGTTTGCAGTAAATTCTTCTGGTGGAGGAGGCGCACAACGGAACATCCATTCCACAGCTACAATTAAAGTAATAGTAGTAGTTTAGTATAAACCATTTCATATAAAAAACATTATCAAAATATTAGTAAAATTAGGTGAAGAAAACTACATTGCGAAAAATAACATAAGTAGATTTTAAAACAGAAAACAGATCGTTTGCTGTGAATTAGAGCAGCATAAAGTTATGAAAAAGGTTTGAAAGAACAGGTTAAGGAGACCGACCCTGAATTCGAATGCGATACATGTCGTTTCTATCAGCTCTGTTTTAAAGTATGAAAATAAACGAACTATTAAATTGAAAACTTGAGTCAAAAATTTTCAAACAAAATAAAAAATGATCAACAAGTGATTAAGCTAATCGATTTTCACACCGATGAACCGTCGTCCATTCAAACAGCCCAACTGTGAGACAGGGCCGATTCCGATCCAAAGTAAAATACTTTTCTGAATAATTATATCAACTTTAAATCAACTTCAATAAAATATCTCTTATTCAAAAGCAGCCAATCAACAAGGTAGCATTTCACCTCCAAATACACCTCAAGCTATTTTATTTAATACAATAGAAGATAATTCGCTCAATGACCACCTGGAAGGATTAAGTCAACACGTAAACCCGAAGGATATAATACTCGAATCTCGCATATCAAATGGTAGAGTGTGTATATAGTTACCATCAAAAACATTAGTAGACAAATTAATAGTAGAAACAGAAACATAACCATAAACGGAAATGTTTTACAAGCTAGAAGATTAACAACTCCATCAGCACACTTAGTATTATCAAATGTATGTCCAAACATACCCACCAACATAATTAAAAAAACTAGGCTTAAATCCAGTATCAGAAAACTCATATCTACGCGTAGGATCAGTTAATCCCATGTTCAATCATATACTTAGTTTTCGCAGACAAGTTTTCGTAGCACCCCTACCAGAAAATTTCGTACCACCTGAACCTTTTCTTAATGAATTTGAACAAACCTCATATCGAATATTCATAACCCAAAACGAAACATGTTTCAAATGTAAACTAACTGGATACCATGCAGAAAATTGTTCAAATACTACACCTACCAACCCTTCTCAAAACAATCTTAACCAAACATTTATTACTATTCCTCAATATGCCACAAACCAAGATTCACGACTAACCCAATTCAACAAACAACACCATATCCAAATACTGAAACTCAAGCTACAACTTCAGCTGTCATGAACCAATCCCTACTTTCAACTACAAACAAACCCATTGATACCCTAGAAGTTCAATCAACTTCAACCAAATCAACACCAAAAAGAACTTTTCAAGAAGTATCTTCACCACGCGTAGAAGATACGTTTGTAAAACCCATCCTTCAATTAAAGAAAAAAACCAAAACCAATGAAAAAAACTTACCAAATAGCAACACCAACATTACTAGTACCCATAAAAGAATACCTAGAAATCAAAAGTCAATTGCTGAACTTCGATCAAGTAGTGGATATTTTCGAAAATAGCCAAGGATCAAAAGGCATACTCAGTGTAACAAAATCGTACACAGATGACTGTCAGGTATTTCTACAATTCCTAACCAAATTACATCCATATTACACAAATAAAATGAAGATTAAAAGCACAAGATTGAGACGCAAACTAGCCAAACAATTGCATATCCACCCCACAGCAATAAAATCATTGTTGGAAGAATATTCCGACTCTTCCGTAAATTCATCTCAAGAATAACAACATTCACATCCCTACTTCAGTGGAACTTAAAAGGGTTCTATACCTATTTCGAAAAACTAAATCATAGTATTACTGAAATACACCCATCTACAGGAAACAAATTTCAAAAATCCAAATCACGTATTCAACTTTCGCAAATAAGCAAGTTTCTACAATAATAGACCTAACCAAAATATAGCCAGCGGCGGCGTCGCAATTTATATAGATAAAAAATGTATGGCCACAGAATTATCAATAACATCAAACAATATTGAATTAACAGCAGTCGCAGTAAATCCATACAAAAATATATCATAGGAAGATTTGACAGATATCTTAGAACAAATACCTTCTTCTCGGCTTATTGTTGGAGACCTCAACTGCCATAACCCGATGTGGGATCTACAAAGTTGAAACGAAAAGGGCGCACTTTAGAAGAAATTATAATATCCAAAAATTTAAACTAGCTCAACGATGGGAGACCAACCAGATTCAACATTCAAACAGGCACAACATCGGCAATCGATATTTCTTTATGCGACCCAACCCTATCCAACACATTAACATGGGAGGTTTTACCATATTTATATGGCAGCGACCACTATCCCATTACAATTTCCTTAACGCACCAAACAACCAGTATAGAAACACTTACCTTAAAGTGGAATATAAAGGGAGTTGATTGGATAAACTTCACATAAAAAATTGAATAAGAGGTTAATCGGACCGAACTTTTTACCATTCAATGACATGGGCACCACTTTAAGCA
Organism: Galeruca laticollis; assembly: GCA_963921935.1. NCBI lineage: Eukaryota > Metazoa > Arthropoda > Insecta > Coleoptera > Chrysomelidae > Galeruca > Galeruca laticollis. The sequence continues at coordinate 45,169,572 of OY998185.1, forward strand.
CATTCGTAGCAATTATAATAGCAGCTGCAGTGAAATGTATAGAAAAAATAAATATTCTTAAAGACCATAAACCACTTCCGTGGTAGACACCTGGATGTTTCCCACTTACAAAAGCATATAAAGCAGCTTTTAATAGATTAAAACGACACAAAACCGAGGAAACTTAACAGAATATCAAAACGCAGAGCCGAAGCAAGGTACACTCTTAAAAAACAGAAAAGAAGCTTGGAAAAAATTCATTTCGTCCAACACCTCAACAACAATAAGTACGGTCTGGAAAAACTTGAGGAAAATTTCAGGCAAAAATCAACAATATCAGATCCACTTTCTGACAAAAAATAATAAAATAATTAGCGATAGAAAAGATATTGAAAATATGTTAGCAAACCAATACGAATAGAACTCGATCAATGAACGTTACATGAACGACTTTAAAATACATAAAGAAGATATTGAAAAGAAATCGTTGAGAAACGACAGAACTAACCGAAACTTTAAACTCTTCCAAGGATTCAAGCCCTGGCTCAGATGGTATACCATCATTATCATTCCTATTACATCTACCAGAAAATGGAAAAACCTTACTATTAAACTTTTATAATTTTATCTGGATCAACCAAATATTTCCATCAACCTTAAATTATATAAACCTCGAACAGCCCTGGCCCAGATGGTATACCATCATTATCATTCCTATTACATCTACCAGAAAATGGAAAAACCTTACTTTTAAACTTTTATAATTTTATCTGGATGAACCAAATATTTCCATCAACCTTAAATTATATAAACCTCGAACATCTCCAAAATCATACCGCCCAATATCCCTAACCAACACAATATGTAAAGTTTTAGAGAAAATGGTCAATAAGAGAATACGATGGTTTCTAGAAAAACAGAAACTCCTTATTCCACAACAAAGCGGTTTCAGAAAACATCGATCCACCACAGATAACTTAATCGACTTAGAATCGGGAATACACGAAGCATTTGAAAATAAACAATTGTGTGTCGCAGTCTTCTTTGACATTACAAAGGCTTACGATACTGTTTGGACGTTTAATATTATATCGAAATTACAAACTTGGAATATTGGAGGCAATATGTTAAAATTCATTTCAAATTTTCTCCAATCTCGCAGCTTTCACGTATGATCAGACAACGCTACCTCAAATAAAAAAATACAAGAGAACGCCATACCCCAAGGATCAATGTTAGGACAACAATTTTTCTAATAGCTATAAATGACATACTAGATCAATGCTCGCGACTTGTCAACGGTAGACTATATGCTGATGACTTAGTTCTATTTGTCACAAGAAAAAACATGACATCCATTCAAAATTATTTACAACAAACCATCAATAAACTGGATTTATGGTCTAGGTCGACCGGATTACAATTCTCTCCAACAACAAATAAGTGCATCTTATTCACCAAAAAAAACGCAATGTTCCCACACCACATCTGAAGCTATACAATCAAACGCCCAATTTCAAAAATGATTTTCGTTTCCTAGGTATGACTTTCGATGAAAAACTATCGTGAAAAAAACATATAGGTGATTTAAAAAAAGCATGCCAAGCAGGAATAAATCTCATGAAAACCATAGCCAGTAAAAATTGGGATGCAGACCAAAATACATTATTATATTTAAATAAATCTTTAGTTAGATCTAAACTAGACTATGGCGCCATAGTTTACGCTATCGCTAAAACGTCAACATTAAAAACCCTTAAGGCCATTCAAAACACAGGTCTACGAATAGTTACAGGTTCATTTTGTACTACACCAGTTAAAAGTTTACAATGTCTAACAGGAGTACCACCCCTAAGCTTTCAACGCAAACAACTTTGTCTTTCATATGCTTCTACAATTGCTAGCAATAAAGAGCACCCAACTTATACAAATACGTTCACAGATCGCTTTCAGAGTCAGAAGAAACCTCAATGACTTACAAGTTCAATTTCCCAATTTTTTCCAACAAATATCCGAACCCTGGTTAATACCCATACCCAGAATCAATGCCAACCTCAATATATTAAGAAAAAAGGAAACTCCAATTAACCTGATTGAACAGTCTTTTTTAAGAGAAATAGATAACTACCAAAACCACTTTATGATATTCACTGACGCTTCCAAATCGTCAGACGGTGTAGGAGCAGCCATCCTTACTCCGAATACATCCATAACATTTAATTTCAAACCGATCACTTCTTCATGCACTGCAGAGTTGTATGCAATATTACAAGCACTCATTCATATTAAAGAATCTAAAAAGTCCCTGTCTCTAATAATAACAGACTTACAAAGCTCGCTACAAACTATCTAACACTTGTATATCAAAAATCTAATCGCCTTACTGATCAAAACATAATTAGCGTACTTAAAAGAAGAAAATGCCACGATCGGATTTATGTTTGTACCATCACATTCCAGTATAAAAGGAAATGAAGACGTAGACCAAATTGCCCGATCAGCACCAAACAACCAGGACTCTATCCAAATAGATGAAGTATCTACTAATGACATGAAATCTGTAATAAAATCTGTTTAGTGCGTGGCAAAACGTATGGAGTGCAACACAAAAGAATAATCTAGAAGAAATCAAACAATCAGTATCGGCCAACATCGAATAGACCACACCAAGTCAGAATATCTCGTTTGCGGCTGGGTCATAGCAATTTAACCTATGAACATTTCGTCACACGAACTGAGTTACCAATATGTGAAACGTGGAAAATAAGTGTTAGTGTGAAACATATATTAACTGAGTGTAAACAATATGAACTCTAGGTGAAAACATGATCGTCGAAAGTACAATAGGTTATTTAAAGGACACTGGTTTATATAAGTTATTGTAAATTTTGGTTATACTCTGTATTTTATGTCGCTAATAATCCTAGCGGTTGAAGCGAAATGAATAAAAAATAAACGGTTTTAAAGATTAAAACTAAGTTTTTCGCATCTGTGGCCCTAAACAATATTCTATCATAAAATTGTTATTTTCCTACGACCACATAAGAAAGTAACACATATCGCACTCTCTACTCCCTTGGAAAGTGACCTTTATTCTCACGCGTGCGGAAAGTAACTTTCCGCACGGCTGTCAATAAGCCGTCAAACCCGTGAATCCTGTAAGATTTGCAGAAGTAATTATTATTTGCTTTTCCTTATTGATATTATTTACATAAATACTGGACTAAAAACTAATTATTTATAAAAAATAAACAAAAGAAAAAAATTGTTGACGCCGAGAATCGAAACCACAACCTTCCGGTCATCACACTCTTCCAACTTCGAATTATTGTTATCAGAGATATGTACTTATATCTCGTAAGTCGATTCACATTAATCTAATTATAATATTTCTTATAAATTCATTTTATTAAAACAAAATTTAGCTATTTTTAAAGTTGGAGTAATTAAGGGATAGCAACGAAATCCTAAAACTGTTAACAGTTATTGTAACAATAACCAATTCACTTTTAATTTTTATGGTTCCAAATAATTCAATTTGTTGTATTTAATAGTACTTACTTATTGAATTTTTTTCAAATAAACATAAATTATCGTTATTTCTGTATTTCACTAGAAAAGTAATTGTATATTCATGTGCACTTTTTATAGAAACAATGTTCAAACATATACTGTCATAAATAAAACGTATGATTAGTCAGGCAACTCAATATACACTATCTGATATTTACATATTGTTTAATAAAATGGGTGGTGGTAGGAAAAATATTGTACGTTACTTGTGCGAAAGTGCCTTTTCACTCTCGTGGGATTGTCGCACTCGTGTGAAAAGTGTCACTTTCCGCACTCGTAATGTAATAGACTATTGCATACACTTCGGGCACCGTACATAAACAAATGAATAGTAGGTTCACTCTAAGCTCCTCCTAGCGCGATGTCTATCTCACTCGGTTTCCGATGCTACTCTTTTTCGGTATCCTGAAACTCCGAATCGATCGATATACAGTTACCGTGTGTCTTTTGTAGTTGAAGGTACGAGCGGAATTGATAGTATACCGGGTGGACAGTCTTTTCGGTGAATTATTTGATTATTATTACGGGATATTTATTAAAAAGAAAATGCCACGAATGTGTTGTGTGGACGGTTGTAGAAGTAGAGATTGGGCAAAAACATCTTCCTTCAGATTTCCCAAGGATGACACAAGGTACATTTTACAATATTATTTAGCAAAGGATATTAGTAATTTTGTTATAAGAAGCAGTGTAGTAGATGTTATTGTGTTTCAAAATAAAATATTACCAATATATCTTTTCAGATGTCAACGTTGGAAACAGGCCTTAGGCTTTGTTGATTGTCACAGGTATGCCAATTTGGACGTAAAACAATGCAACAAAACACTAAGAGTATGCGATAGGCACGTTTCCCAAGAATATTATATGTGCAGTAATAGCAGAACAAATCTGCAATATAATGCAGTTCCGTCCTTGAATTTGCAAAATTTTTAGTACTTAAACAATACTTCTGACAATAGGATTTTGTCGGGGGTAATACCACAAGAGCTCAGATTTAGCCAGATATTTTTTATGGTTGTTTTCGAATACTTACTTTCATTGGCAATTTAACGAGAGCTGTTCTGGCAAAATCACGAGAGCGTAGCTCGAGTGATTTTGCCTGAACAGATCGAGTTAAATTGCCAATGAAAGTAAGTATGAGAAAACCACCGGAAAAAATATCCTGCTAAATCTGAGCTCGCGTGGTATTTGGTAAGACAATCCCATGAATAAAAAACTCAATTCAATTAAACTTTATTTAACAAACTAAATGAACAATGAGTAGAAACATAATGTTTAGAAAGAACAATTGTTAAAAATACAATTATTATATACAATTGGTCCAGTAGACATTTGCTCCTTTACTGATGTAGACATTTATAATTGTCAAATTGACGTGCATTGCTTGGTAAACAGACAGTACCTAAATGCTAGGGTTGCTACCGTAACGTAATTTATCCGATATTTTTATCCACTTGCAAACTCTCTTCCTTCCTATTTAGCCGACAGCAAACTACGATTTATGTATTCACAAATGGGAATTATACATGAATGGGATTGTCTTGTATATTTTTACTAGGTATTTCAAATAATTTGCAAATTTTTTAGACGGCGGTACAACTTTAAAGGAAGTCGCAGTTCAAACTGATTTTAAGACAATGCTGCACAGTGAAGGTGTGTTATTATACTTATCGATGGCGTGTTTTGGATAAAATAAATATATGTAAGTTAAGTATTTTATAGCAATTTTATTTTTCAGACGATATGAAATATCAATATGTTTATGTTCAAACAGAAGGCGAAATTTTTTCAGAAAATGTTGAAAGTGGTAACGATGTTTCTACTCTAGCTTCTGTGGTTACCAGAGGTATTTAATGTTTTTTTATAGCTAGATACATTCCTAAAAGCTACGCTATGAATGATTTAAATTGAACATTTTTTATTTCTACGTCTATTATGATTTCGTGTTTAATAAGTAATACTCATTTAAAAGTGGTGGCGAAAGTTTAATCCTTTATAGAACTTTTGATTTGTTTTAAATCAACATTTACAGACCTCAATGACGCTTACGGCCAATACTCCTCGAAAGTGTTGAGAGAGGAGATAAAGTGTTTGAAAAAATCAACTGTGCCTGCTCTATGTTCAAGAAAGTTGGAAACCGTAATATCGTTTGATGATATTTCCAAATATTTGGAAACTAACTACTCAGAAGATGCCTGCAAACTTCTAACGTCTAAGTTTATTAAATAAATCACCTAAAGGTTGTAGGTACACGATTTTAGAAAGTTTGCTTTGAGCGTTTACTTTTTAGGATCTAAAGCATACAAGAAATTTTCTACTTTGTATCGGTTACCTTTCAAAAGCACTCTCAACCGGTTTACCCGCCGTTGGGCAGTAAACCCAGGCTTTAACGAATTTATTTTTCGCATAATTGATCTTAGATCTCGACTATTAAGTGATAAAAAAGAAAAAGATTGCCTTGATGAGATGTCATTGAAAACTCATTTATTTTATGATTTATCAAAGGATAAAATAGTAGGCTTCCAAGAATCACTTTCAGCAGAAAACGAATCCGAACCAGCAACTAGTGCATTAGTTGTTATGGCACGGGGTGATCAAGCAGCTGGAAACAACCGCTTGCCTACTTCTTTTATAAATCAACGGCGCCTTCAAATGAAATAAAAGACATTTTGTTCGAAACAGTTAGAAAGTTACGTGATATCGGTCTAAATGTGCTAGGTGTGGTGTCTGATCAGGGTTTTAACTTCCAAACATTAGTTAAAAACTACCTTAAATTGAGCACAGACAATGTTTTTTTACGTAGATATCAAACTTGTTTACTTTTTTGACGTGCCACACTTACTTAAATCTACTAGGAACATTTTTTTTCTTACTGGTTTGAGTTACCAGAAGGAACTACCAATAAAATGTATTTGGATACATTTTACAATTATGAAAAAAAAGGAATTTAGACTCTGTCCAAAATTAACTGACGAGCATATGTTTCCAAATAATTTTCAGAAAATGAAAGTAAAATATGCTTCTCAGATTTTTAATCATTCTGTTGCAGTTGTACATTGCTCTTAAAGTTTTACCTGCAGATGCCAAAGTAACTGCTAAATTCATTAAAACAATGAATGATGTTTTCGATTTATTAAATTCGTGCCATTTAAATAATTTCAATGCATTCATGGGTACCCAATAACAGTTTCAGCTAATGGAAGAATTTGAAACTTTACTGAAAAATGTCCGTGTGGTTAACAGTGAAGGAAAAAATTTAACAAATAAAATGAAATTTATATTTGGGTGGAGGCTTACAATAAAATCAGTTAAAGCCCTTTGGGGTATATTAAAATCAAAGGGTTACACCTTTTTACTGACAAGAACTTTAAACCAAGACTGCCTTGGGCAAGTAGAAACTGTTGTGGTAATTCAAGAAACCCTACGCCTATACAGTTTTCTAGAGCATTCAAAAAGTTGTTTACTCTGAAGTATTTAGACCATGTTGACGGCGCCAACTGCACTAATGACATTAATGAATTGTTGTTAAATATTACTCCAGACTTGGCAGAAAACTGTAAAGATCTCATTTTACCGTCAATAGAACCATCAAATCCTTTGAAAGTCTTTACAACTGATTACAGGAATCTAAACAGTACCGATGGCAACGCGTTAGTTTACGTTACTGGTTATTTATTAAAAAAATGTATGCAGCAACATTCCTGTGACATATGTATTGCTTTTAATGAAAGAAATACCTTAAGAAAACAAACAACCATTTTTTCTCAGACAAAAGTCTATGTCAGCAATATCAATTTTCAATTTGGTGGGTCAATGTACCTAGCCAGAATTTTGTTGGATATGTTACCCAGCTTGAAGATATATTTGTAGTTAACTTCAATAAATTAGCATGTAAAAATTCTATCGGAGCGACGTTAAAAGATCTTTTTAAAAATGTATCATTTACGCATCCTTGTAAAAATTTTCCTAAGTTATTTCTTATCTCTTTATACAAGAGTGCGTTTATATTACACAATTAAATTTGCAAATCGTGAAATAAAACTTAAAAAATCTTATAAACCCAATACAAAATTACAAATATTACAAAATTTGTAATTATTCCTTTTTGCTTTGCTTCATAAGTTTGGTTTAGGATTACATTCTTACCTATATGTTATTATTCAGTATTGTTCTTATATGCAAAACAAATTATAAAGAATGTTATATAATCTGGTATAATTTTTAACTATTTTGAATATATAGTTGTTCATGCTTCCTATTTTTATATTGTAATGTATACATGAGGATTTAATAACATAATAACCTCTATAAATTCATAAAATTTTGTGCTCCCTACCCCTCTGAGTCCAAAACCTCCTTTACTTAAAATATAAACCCTCTATAACTTAAACGAATAATTTGGGCATCGCACGTCAGTAACTCAAAGTTGTAACGACGACGACCTTTGTAACTTGAATCATCTATCAATGAGTCGTCATTTGAAATGAATTAACACGTGTTTACCAAATGGCTCAGTACAGTGAGTTATTTGTATCATTAGCTTGCAGCCGTCTATCTCTATAATTCCTGAACAAAGCTCATAAACGGACCTCCGTAAGTAAAAATATAAACCAATAAAAATTCCTTAACTTAAACCCTTAGTAAATAGAAACCTCAATAACTCAAATTATTTAACGTCTCCCTTGGTCTTTATCTTATCGAGGTTCTACTGTATATATTTGTACATTTTTGATGAATTATTTTATTTATATAATGTAATAAAAGCTATTGTAATCGATGATTCTAGTTTATTTCTTATGAGTAATTTTATATTCCCTATTAAATACTAAAACGTACCCTGTATAACAAAACAATACCTATCGTTTTTTGAAATAGTTTTCTAACAATGTACATTTTTATTAGCCCCCGTACCAAACACTCAATTTATAAATCAACAAGCTATGACGGTAGTAATTCGCGCGACCCCTGTATACTCGAGACACGTGCGGTTTTACGATCGTTTTTCGGAAAGCCTTTAACAGCGTTACATCAAAGAGCCGACGTCGAGTGAACTTACTATTCATTTTGTTTATGTACTGTGCGTCGGGGGAAGTATCGTGCTAACAAACCGAAATTTCTGCAAAAATTTAGTATATCTGGATTTATAGGACCCGCTTTACTAGTCGACTGAAAATCAATAGAGTACATCTGTGAGACACCTTGAACAATATTCAATCATAAAATTGAACAATCGTATACTCTCTGGAGGCTGTATCGTGCTAACAAACTAAAAATTCTTCAAAAATGACAAAAATTTGGTACTGCAAGTACCATAGCACCCATTATACTGGCTTTAGTCAGCTGAATATCAATAGGGTTAATCTTTGAGACGCTCTGAATAATATCCAATCATAAAATTTGTCACTTGTATATACTCCGGAGGCTATATCGTGCTAATAAACTGAAACTTCTCCAAAAATGACAAAAATATCGTACTTAAAGTACTGTAGCACCTGTTGTATTGGCTCTGGTGAGCTGAAAATCAATAGGGTTCATCAGTGAGAAGTTCCTGAATAATATTCAATCATAAAATTGGTGACTTGTTGAACTCCGGAGGCTGTATCGTGCTAACAAACTGAAATTTCTCAAAAAATGACAAAATGTCGTACTTCAAGTACCATAGCACCCGTTGTACTGGCTCTGGTGAGCTGAAAATCATTAGGGTTCATCTGTGACATGTCCTTAACAATTTTCCATCATAAAATTGGTGACTTATTGCACTCCGAAGGCTGTATCGTGCTAACAAGACATGTAAGGAAAAGTGGCCGACGACAACGACGACGACGACATACACACAGGATTTTTTTTTCTAAAAACCGTTTTTTCGTGTTATTGTTGATGGAAAACGTGAAAACAACTCAAATAAAAATTTCAAAATTCCAGCTTGTTTTAGGGTAAACCAATACTTTTTTCGCAAATTAGATAGGCTGGACGGAAAAGTAAACGAAGAGGTTACAGTTATTTTTGAAAAGTTGACGTCGTTTTCCTGAGCAGAATTCAGAATTTCGCTATATTATGGGGTTGTGTTATATTGTCAATATTCTTTTTCAAATAAGTATCACCATATCCTTTTCTTCAAAATACTTTTTCCAAATTTAGAAAACTTTTTTTGGTCTGAATTGTATTCCCTTCTTGTACCTTTGTAACTTGAATCATCTATCAATGAGTCGTCATTTGAAATGAATTAACACGTGTTTACCAAATGGCTCAGTACAGTAAGTTATTTGTATCATTAGCTTGCAGCCGTCTATCTCTATAATTCCTGAACAAAGCTCATAAACGGACCTACGTAAGTAAAAATATAAACCAATAAAAATTCCTTAACTTAAACCCTTAGTAAATAGAAACCTCAATAACTCAAATTATTTAACGTCTCCCTTGGTCTTTATCTTATCGAGGTTCTACTGTATATATTTGTACATTTTTGATGAATTATTTTATTTATATAATGTAATAAAAGCCAGTTATTTTTGAAAAGTTGACGTCGTTTTCCTGAGCAGAATTCAGAATTTCGCTATATTATGGGGTTGTGTTATATTGTCAATATTCTTTTTCAAATAAGTATCACCATATCCTTTTCTTCAAAATACTTTTTCCAAATTTAGAAAACTTTTTTTGGTCTGAATTGTATTCCCTTCTTGTATCGCAGTAAGCTCACCAATTAATGACAAAATAATTTGAAATAACTAAAATAAGTCAACATCAATGATCTGCTTTATATAAATTTAATATAAAAGTAGCAGTATTAGTTTAGACATTTTTTATTAATTTGGCTCAGGTGTATATTACACGTCCATTAAATAAAATGTGTCCTTCTTCGCCCCTTTGTCCACATTTTACTAAAACTACAAATGGATGATCTGCTGTAAATGTCATAGACTCCATGCTTATATTCATGCAACGACCCTTCATTATCATCGCTAAAACAAAGCAGTATTTCAATGTTATATCTAAAATTATTTCGACATAAAAACCGTTAACAAACAGTTAGTCCCCAGTACAAGGACCTTAAATTTTTATGACTCATACAAATGCCAAACTATGTGATGAGTTCGACATACTTTTTCTATGCGAAAACTTTCGGCGTCGCTGCGTTTTCGAATGCCCGGTTCCCGGAATTGTCGAAATGCGTATGGGGCGTCTACCACCCCGCAGATGTCGATATGACGTCATTATGTCTCCCCATACAAACGTGTCGGACTAAAATAACAATGATAGATAATAGTATTCTACATGCAAATATCAACTTGTCTGATAAATACACATATGTCCAAAAGTTTGGAATATTGGAATATTTCATCTTTTTTTTAATTAAACATCATTTTGCTACAACTCCCACCAATACTAAATAAATCTCAAATCCAGATAAACAATATGCAAAAAAATTATTTATTCTTTTGAAGTGAAAAATTTACAATGTACCACTTACATTTAAAATTAAATTAGTACAGAAAATAGTATATTAAGTACCAAGTGTCAAAAAGGTTACTTCAGTCACGAGTTTTACTAGGCACCAGTGGAGCGAAGCGGAACGAGTTCCTTGTGAAACGAGTGATTAAAGACGTTTTTAACACGAGGTGCTTACTATACTTTTTCTTCGCCCGCGGGAAGGAAAACATTATATTATATTCATTACATAATGGACGATGACTGACAGCTGACTGATAAATCAAATGACGCAGAATAACAAAATTATCAAGGAGCATGAAATTTAGCATACAAAAGATACACTTGATTTGACGTTTAAAAAACAAAAGATAAACGAGATGTGACTTTACGCATTTTAAGCACTAGTGTTTAAAGAGTCGTTTTGTTCATGTCAAACCCGTGTTCAAAGTGCGGTTTTAGTAGCGGAAGTAGAAAAAAATATTTTTTTATAAAATTAATAATCAGTATTTTCTCCAATGGCCTGTATGCATGACTGTAGGCGATTTGGCATGCTGTCGATTAAATGGTAGAGCTGGGCTAGCGGAATTCTCTCCCATTCTTCACGAGCAGCATATTTTAGTTCTGGCAGTGTAATAGGGGGATTGTTTCGCTTTTTAATGCGTGTTTTGAGAATGTCCCAGGCATGTTCAATGACGTTCATGTCAGGGGAATACGAGAGCCCCCATATTGTGGATATTCCTTCTTCCAGAAAATTTTGTGCTGCTGCTGTTCGATGCGGAGGTGCGTTGTCATGCATAAACACAAATCTATCACTTACTGCCCCTCGAAATAGACGCACGACAGGATTTAAACCTCCTCGATGCATACAGCACCAGTGACTCTTCTCTCCAGAACCAGTAGAGGCGTCCGTGTGACACTCATAATACCACCCCAAACCATAATACTCCCATCTTCAAATGGGACACGCGGTTGGTCTGTTTCTAGTTGGGCTTGTCGTCCTGAGGCCCACCAAACTAGTGTTCTTCGCGAATCAGAAACCAAGCCAATTTTTGATTCATCAGAGAACATCACGTTATTCCAGTTAGGACCATGATGTACCATTTCTCGCGCCCATTGCAACCTCACAATTTTGTGTTGATAGGTTAGTTTTTGAACACGATACAAATTTACTGCATTTAGTCCGCGTGTTATTGTTTGCCGTGTACCACTTGTAGATTCCTGACGATTTCTTTGAGCTATCAATGTTATCTGCCGGTCTTGTGCTGCTGTTGTACATCGATTTGAGCCATTTCTGGGGCGATCCCCTTCACATCATTTGTGTCTTGGAATTTTTTTTGAATTTTCGATACAGCACTCTGAGTGACGCCAATAATGTTGGCGATATCACTTTGAATAAAGCACTGTTGTAACAATGCAATTACTCTAGATCTGTCGAAATGACACATCGTGTTTCTAGGCATTTTTAAACGGTTCGAATTAAATTTAAACAAAAAGTGAAATAATGTGTAAATACCAAAATCAGTTTAATGTGACCAAATTGTTACAAAAACAAATCAAATTTTTGATAATTTTCATTTAAAAACGCTCTAGAATAAATATCAACAACAGTTTTTAAACTACCATAGGCGTAGATATATTATTTGTACGTATTCCAAATTTTTGGACATATGTGTATATTGAGTAATATAGTCAGTCCGACAAAAAAATGAAAAATAAAAATCATTACTAATGACAAACTTCTTTCTGACTGAATAAGCTTAAATATTCACATATATTATTTAAATATACTAAACTCACATAAAATTTGTCGTATAAAATACCAATTATAAAATAATTTTATTCGAAAAATCTGGAAAATTAATAAAAACAATGTTTATTGATATTTTGTTTTATTAAAAAGTGAAAGAAAATCGTATTTTATTTTTATTTTAGTATAAAAAAATCACTCAAAATCATCATCATAATTATCATTATCGAAGTCTTCATCATCATTTTCATTGTCGTATCGTCCTCATCACTGTCGTAGCTGTTATCATCAGATTATAAAACGAAATTAAAAATTGTATTACAAGGTTTCTTTCTTTCTTTTCTTTTTTCAGCCATCTTCTATCCATTGGATATAGGCCTCTCTCATGTTTGACCATATTTTCTGCTCTCTGGTACCAGTTCAGCCCAGCGAATTTTTTCAGATCATCGTACCATCTCTGTTGTGGTCTGCCAACACTTCTTCGTTCTCCCCAAGGCCTCCATCTAGTGATGTGTCCACTCCAATTCTCACCGTGTCTTGCAACATGTCCTGCCCATTGCCACTTTAAGGAACTGATTCTCTGTATGATGTCTGTTACTTTTGTCCTTTCTCGTATCCACTTGTTTGTTTTGTGGTCTCTCAGTGATATTCCCAGTATTATTCTCTCTATGGCCCTCTAATGTATTCTTAGTTTGTTAATAATCCTTTTAGTCAGGGCCCAAATCTCGGATCCGTATGTAGTGACTGGGAGAATGCATTCGTTGTAGATTTTTGTTTTTAATGCCATGGGGATTTTCATGTTGAAAGCGTATCTTAATTTACCATAGGCAGCCCATCCCAATCTGACTCTCCTATCGATCTCAATTTATTGGTTTTGTTTACATAGTGTCACTGATTGTTCAAGATATATGTATGATTGTGTTTTGTTTATAGTTTGTCCATGAAACGTAATGGTTTGGTCTGCATCAGGAACGTTTGTCATGAATTGTGTTTTTGCTTTATTCTTATGACATCTTAGTTAGTTCTTGTTTATCTCTTCCAAACAGGACATCATCAGCAGACCTTAAATTGTTTAGGTATTCAGCATGGATGTTTATTCCCTTTTCCCTCCAATTGACTTCCTTGAAGACATCCTTCAAAATCAGAGTAAACAATTTTGGCGAAATTACATTTCCCTGTCTGACGCCTCTTTTGGATTCTATTTTATTTGTCTGTGCGTGAATCTTGATAATCATTGTAGAAGTTTTGTATATATTTTCTATTAGGTTGATGTATTTTTGAACCACTCTGGAATTTCTCATAGATTTTATTATTGCCCAGGTTTCGATAGTGTCGAAGGCCTTTCTGAAGTTTACGAAGGCCATCCATATAGGTATATTATATTCTGATGCCTTCTCTATAAGTTGTTTTACTGTATGGAGGTGTTCGGTAGTGCTGTAGTGACTTCTAAACCCAGTCTGTTCTCTTGGTTAATATATTTCAAGTTTTCGCTCTAACCTGTTTGTAATTATTTTGATAAACAATTTGTACACCAGAGACAGCAGTTTGATTGGTCTGTAGTTTTCGAGGTCCGACGGATCTCCTTTCTTATAGCTGCATTCCCCCAGTCATGAGGAAAGCATTCTTGAGTCAAGCAGGTATTAAATAGTTTTACTAGTTCTTCTTTAGTTTTTCTATCGCTTTCCTTCAGCATTTCCGGTAGTATGCTATCTTCTCCTACCGCCCGTCCATTTTTCATTTGCAATACAGCCTTTTCCAGTTCTTCGATGTCTATATCTGGTATTTCCTCTGAATTAACATTAATAATTTTATTGTTTGTGTTCTCATTCTCTTCCATCATTTCTCCGTTTAGTATTTTTGATTCATATAAGTCTGTGTAAAACAATTCAACTTCTCTCAGTATTTGTGTTCTATCTTCTATTATATTATTCGCTTTGTCTTTATTTTCTCGTTATTTCCTTTTTCTGCGTGTTTTGTCTTCTAAATATCTTCAGACCCTTATTGTTTTCTAGCAAGGATTGTACCTGTTTTGTTTTGTGGCTCAGGATGTCGTGCTTTGCCATTTTTCTTGCTGTTTTATTGGTTTCTACATATTCTATTGTGTCTCTATTTCCACTTCTTATGAGTTATCTTCTTTTTTCTAATAGTTTTTTAGTTTTGTCGGTCAATTTGTTATCAGGTTTTTTCGAAGGTTTGGCTATGAGTTCTGCAGCTTTTTTTATTCTTCTGTTAGCTTCGTTTATAGTTTCATTTGGTTGTCCTGGGTTTTTAGAGAATTTTTCGTTAAATTGTCTTTTATATCCTTCATTTTCTTCCTTCAGTGATTCTATATTTATTTTAGGTGTTCTTTGTTTCATTTTTCTAGCTCTTTCCATTTTGACATTTATGAACACCTTGCATCTGATCATTCTATGGTCGCTTCCAGTAGTAAATTGATTTATCACGTCTACGTCCTGGATTATATGTTTATGTTTTGAGATGATAAAATCAATCTCGTTCGTGGTTTTTCCATCTGGACTTCACCAAGTCCATTTTCGCTTTTCGTTCTTCTGAAAGAAGGTGTTCATCAGGTAGAGCTTTTCCCTTTCTAGGAAATTGGCCAACAGTGTACCTCTATCGTTTCTGGCTCCTAAACCAAAATTCCCTATATATATATTTGTGAGGGATATGTAGTTTTCCAATTTTGGCGTTGAAGTCACCTCCTATAATAACATGTATTGTTTTGCTTTCATTGAGTGTTCTTGCTATATCCTCGTATACCAGTTCCACTTCGTCGTCTTCATGTGAGCAGGTTGGGGCATAAACTTGAATGTATTTCATGGTTGTTGTTTTATTTATGATGAGTGTGACATAACTAACTCGGTCTGACAGAGCTTTCAATATCTTTATGTTTGGGGTTAATCTTCTATTAACTAAAATTCCAGCCCCTCCTATATCAGTATTGTCATCTCCTTTACAGAACAACACATGTCCGGAGTTTAATTTCATACACTGTTCTCCCTTTCGTTTTGTCTCGGCTATACCTACGATATCCCATTTGATTTTGTCTAATTCATATTCCAACTCAGCTAAGCGTTCATCAGTTCCTAAAGACATTGCATTGTAAGTCGTTATATTAAGATGACACCCTTGTGGTGATTACTTAGTAAGTGTCCCTCGTATACTCGACGTTTACCATAAAGGCATATTATCTTTTAGGAAACCACTTACCTAGCAACCTGTATTCGGGAATAGAATAAACAACATCACTTCTATAAAAATCACACTGGGATCGTTTTTAATACATTAAAATTACACAAATATAATATCGATCGACTTATTCAAATTATTAATAACAATTGATTAATCCTGGTTCGTTAACTTTCATTTTATAAGAAGTGTAGGTATGATTTACTACATGCCTGACCTCCGTCTATAAATTGTACGTGTTTGTTTATATATTAACAAGAACGTGCTTCCACTAATAACTGACATTGACCGTCCCAGATCAGTGCTCGCTAAATACTATAATTAATATTAACCTAAATTTAAATCTTATTTCTAAGCTAATGTCATTTTGCCGTTACTGTCCTATAGGGATCACTACACTCTGATCTAACCCAGGGATTATTAGCACTCCCTGTTCGAGCCCTATTCCAAGCGCTGCCTTGGTTGGGGTTACTCACCACGACGCCCAGCCCGCGTGGTTTTCAAATGGCCAAATCCTCTTATATGGAAACAAAACTTAGGAAAAGGCCCCTAGTCTTCAGCAGTTTGGGTAACCCCAACCATTACAAGGTTATTGAATGAGTATTAAATTGATTTTAAATGTTAATTGAGTACTTGATGAAATTTCAGATAATGGTGGACTTTAAAGCCCATCAAACCAATAAAATTCAAATTTCCTGTCGATTAAAATCCAGCCATGATCTTCAGGAGTTACTTCCGTCGGATTGCGCATTGCACCATATGCTACTTATGTATTGTGTCCTGTTCATATGTTGCAAAAGTTCTTGCTTAGTGGGTGGTAGGGTTGACACATCGCAGGACCTAATCTTCTTTTTTAAAACTTCTTCGGAATCGTTGCAGGATTTATATGATTTTGGAATAACTCGAAGCGACAGCTTTGTTGACGTCGTCTTTGGTTTTTAACGAGTACATCATACACACGAACTTTTAAATAACTTTATAAACTACAGTTTCGGTGTTGATTTGAGACGGCGAAGTTTGTATTAAATTAATAAAAGCCTCTTGAAATTTGGCGATTTTTTAATAAAGATTTAAGGGATTTTTCTTTCCCTATCGGAAAAATGACGGGTTAAAATCGTTGCCTGTGAAAATTTGGTAAACCCCAAGACTTTTATGAATAGAAAGTATTAGTCACGTGGTTCGTGTGGAACTATGGCGCGTAAATTCAAATAAAATATGAAATATTCAGAAAAATGATCATAAGTAGTTTAATTTACTAATTGGGTAAATTAGTTTATAATAAGATATTAAAGATGGATTATTAAAATAAAAAAATTAAGAAGAGGCGAAAGGGTTGCGTCTTTTTAAACATTATTATTGGGTTAGATTTCAGAAAAACAGAAAAGCTCCCGGAACAGACCTTATCTCAAAGGAACTTCTAAAATATGCTGGACCCAAGCTAGGAAAACATCTGAAAATTCTCTACAACAAAATTTTAGAAACATCGGAAATACCTACGGAATGGCACAAAAGTATAACTATCCCTATATTCAAGAAAAAACAGAAGACACACCCAGATAACTAAAGGGGCATAACGCTGCCGAACACAAGCATGAAACTCTTTACTAGCATTTTGAAAGAAAGACTCGAGGCACAAATAACAAACTGGGAAGAACAACAAAGTTTCAGACGAAACAGATCCACGACCGACGCCATATTCATTATCAAACAAATCAAAGAAAAATCAATAGAATTTAATACACCAGCGTATGTCTGTGTCATCGATTTGACCAATGCATTTGATAGGGTCCGTCTCTCCGACATCATAAACATACTGATAGCGAAAGAAACGCCAGACACTACAAGAGCAGTCCGCAGTCTCAATGCGAACAATATGAGCAAAGTAAAGGCAGGTAGACACTTATACGGAAGAGATACCAACACCAGGAGGCATCAGACAAGGCGATAGCTTTAGCCCATTTCTGTTCAATCTCTTAATGGACAGAGTTATAGAGGAAATATCATCACTAAATATGGGATACCGAATGGGACAGAATAAAAGAATCAGCATGGTATGCAGCTATAATTGCGGAAACGCAGGACGATCTACAGAGACAACTGCACAAATTCTACCAGGTCAGCCAAGCGATGAACATGAACCATATCCATAGAAAAA
This sequence comes from Galeruca laticollis, assembly GCA_963921935.1. Classification (NCBI taxonomy): domain Eukaryota; kingdom Metazoa; phylum Arthropoda; class Insecta; order Coleoptera; family Chrysomelidae; genus Galeruca; species Galeruca laticollis. The sequence continues at coordinate 45,187,643 of OY998185.1, forward strand.
ACGAAAAGCATAACCTTTGCTAAAGAACCTGTAAGATGTAAGCTGGAAGTCCAGGGAAAAATCATCGAGCAAGTCTCACAATTCAAATATCTGGGTATGGGTCTGTCGAGTTATCACGACCCAGTGAATGACCTAGGAAGACAGATTAAAAAAGCGACTGCCATATCGGGCTGCTTAAAGCAAACAATATGAGCAAACGAATACATGCGAAAGGATAGCAAGGTTAGGATCTATAAGACTTGTATCAGGCCAATCATGACATACAGAATAGAAACCAGAGAAGCAACCAACAAAACGAAAAGCATGCTTAGAGTAGCCGAAATGAAAACGCTCAGGACTGTAGTGGGAAAAACAAGAAGGGGCCGAATTAGAAACAATGACATCAGGGAACAATGTGGAGTGCAAGACATCGTAAGATGGGGGAGACAAAGAAGAAGACATTGGTGCGCTCATGTGAGAAGAATGGAGGAGAGCAGACTGCCCCGCATCGCACTTGAAGGGAAACCAACAGGGAAAAGAGTACCCGGTAGACCACCTAAGAGATGGAAGGACAGTGGGCAGTCCACCTCCCAGGAAATGATAAAGAGGAACCTTCAAAACTAACAGATCGCAAGATCTTAAATACGAATAAGAAGAAGGGGAAGAAGTTAAAAAATGATATACATACTATTTATGACCTTGTCGAGGGCGTGATGTAAAGATTTTTCGGAATTTCCCAAGAAAATTTTAAGATAAGAGGGAAAATTTTGTCAACCAATTAAGCTGAAAATGTGTATACGGCATTTTAAAGGGCGTGCAACAATTTTTCTTAGGAAAATTTAAAATAACAAGGGAAAATTTCTTTTTTTTTTCAAATTTTCGGAAAAACTCTACATCACGCCCTCAAGAATGCAACCAGGGACATTTATGTGCATTTCCACCTTATTATATTCATACCTAGAAAAACCGTTTAGAATCATTCCCGCCTAACCTTCAGTTATTAATTTTTTAAAAATTTTTAATTTTTCATTATTTTGCAGTACTATATTTGAGGAACGTTCATTCAAAACCAGACAAATCAACTTTTTTCACAAAATACGAATGAAATAGATTTAGAATATTTTTTCAAAATTTTACAGATCCCTTATCTAAAAATCGTTCAAAACCAAACAAATTCCATTTAAATTTGCATATAAATATCAGCAGTTCAGTCAAAATCAGACATATCCAATTTTAAACCGACTTTTACCAAACCGTTCAAAACTAGACATATCCATTCATACTTTAATACTACATCTACAAGAAACATAACAGTACAAGACATATCCATACCAAATAAACCATGTTTTGTTTAATCAGGCTCATATTGTTCTCATTACTAATAATACCAGTGGCCTTGGAATGCAGGTATGGTGGGAATGACTGCGTCTACACATTATTTCGGGCATTCGAAAATGCAGCGATGCTGTGTGATGATCCCAAAAGACACTATTAGATTTAATTAGATATTAATTTCAAATATTGCTAGCGGCCAGTGAACTTGAAGGTCACTGACAAGGTATAGTAAAGTTAGTAGCATATTAAGGAATCACGACTGTTTTGTAAATAAATAATGTGCCAACAAGGTCGGCGGAAAGATCATCGACTGTGTTGGTCTAACAATACATTTATAGAAGTTCCTATATAAAGAGAGAGTTCATTTCTCTATTATTACTAATAGTACAAATATTAGTATTTTAAATGAAACTCAACGTTTCTAGCTAATTCCACAATATAATTGTTTCGATAACTGAGTATCATCGTCAGAATGACAGAAGTTACATTTCATTTGATGCCTACCTGATGTTAGTAGTTATTTTTGGCTAGACCAAGAAGTGACCTAGCTTGTGATGTTTATAGAAAAAAGAAGAAGATGTGATATAACAAATATTGAAGCTTAGATATTATTAGCCCTATGGTGATATCCTGGATATCATTTTTCCAATTAAGATCAGTATAACTGTGCAATGATATAGAAAACCATGAAAACTATATTTGCTGATCTTTACAATTATCACTTAAGAAGACAGTTTAATAGTGGAGAACTCCCTAGATTTATCTGTTCATTGACGACTTCATATAGGTAGTGAACGACAATTAGATATATTTTTCAACCACATTAATAATTTACACCCAAAAATTAAATTTACATTAGAAGTTGAAGAAAATAACTTAATCAATTTTCTTGATTTGAAAATTCAAAGAGTTAATAATGTACTTGATTATGCAATTTACCGAAAACCAACACACACTGATGTGACAATTCCATATAATTCCAATCACCCAATGTCACATAAGCTAGCGGCATACAATTCAATGATACATAGAGCATTTTCAGTTCCTATGAACAAATGTAATTTTGATAGAGAGATTAATACAATTAGACAAATAGCAACATCCAACGGTTATCCATTACATATGATAAATAAGCTAATTAATAGAAAAGAGGAAAAAGTGGCATTACAACTAATATTTCCTAAACAAACTGAAGAAATAAAAACTTATAAAACCATCACATATACAGGAAATATTTATAATAATATTTCAAAGATAATATCTTTAGCAACGAATACAACAATTTCTTTTAAAACAGAAAGTAACGTAAGTACAAAATTGTTAAATGTTAAAACAAAAATACCAACATTGAAGAAATCAGGTATATATAAACTCAAATGTCCAGAATGTTATGCTGTCTATTTGGGTCAGACCCTTAGAAATTTTGAAATCCGATACAGTGAACACTTACGAGCATACAGATTAAAACAACCAGATAAATCAAATTACGCAAAACATCTACTTGACACCAACCATTCATTGTCACCCAACACAGAACTAGAAGTACTACATATTTGTGATAAGAAACAAGAACTGGATTTCCTTGAAGAGTTGGAAATTAGAAGACACTTAAGAAACCCACAATATGAAGTCGTCAATGAACAGATAAATCTAGGGAGTTCTTTCAATGAATAATGGTAACTGTTTCCCGAAGATTAATGGTTCGATGGTTTAAGAAGTATATACGAGGGGCACTAAATAACCACCACAGCCGAATGTTTTCGTATATGAAAAGTTTGTTGAACTCATCACAAAGAAGGCGCTCACAAAGTTTGGCATTTGTGTGTGTCATAAAAATTCAAGGTCCTTGTACTGGGGACTAAGTTATTCACTAGTAGTTTCATTAGTTCACGACAAACGTATACAGATACAAAACATGCACATAATAAGCACACAGTGACTTACAGCTTAAACGATACAGTCGATATTAAAAAAAAACTATCACTACATGGCCCAAATGTATCGTTCGATCTATACTATTTTTCATATCTATGTCACCTGGACAAAAAATAATTCCCGTTTTATTAGTATTAAACTCTGTACGAAGATGAAATTAAAACACTTTTGTAAAAATTAGTTTATCAAATCGAATACTCGATATGGAACAATAATTATTAAAATTTTACTTACTTACAGTTAGATTCACAAGCGGAATAAGATCATACGAGCATATAAATGTTAGTAAATTTTATTCATAATCGCTTTCCCTCCGAGTCACTAATAGTTTCGTTTAAATTAACTATAACTTGATTCACAGAATTATTAATTGAAAAATTCATACTTAAATCCACATTTTTCACGTGATCTGTACATGTTTCTCATTTCTGTGCATTTATAGCGTCAGTAGCTTGTAACTGAAAATGTTGTAGATTATCGATTAGATAACGTCGTTGTCGATTGTGAAATTAGAAATGCCTGTGGATATGGTGTACACACTATATGCAAATTGAGTGAATGAAAACGACGAATACTCAGTGTGTATTAATTTATTACTTTTAGGCTAAGCGCTTTCGGCTGTTAAGCCATTATCAAAGCCGTCGTCATTTAAAAAGTAATTGTCAAAGACATCAAGCTGATCAAAAAGAATACTCAATACTCAAGATCTATCCAACCATCGTTATGATTGAGTCATTCGAATAAAAACTTTAAATACCCTATTATAAGGGTGTAAAATTATATTCACAAAATGTAAATACACTCAAAATTAAAAAATTGAAATTTTTTAATTTTGAGTGTATTTACATTTTGTGAATATAATTTTACACCCTTATAATAGGGTATTTAAAGTTTTTATTCGAATGACTCAATCATAACGATGGTTGGATAGATCTTGAGTATTGAGTATTCTTTTTGATCAGCTTGATGTCTTTGACAATTACTTTTTAAATGACGACGGCTTTGATAATGGCTTAACAGCCGAAAGCGCTTAGCCTAAAAGTAATAAATTAATACACACTGAGTATTCGTCGTTTTCATTCACTCAGATTGTGAAATTAATTGAGTTTAGTTAGTTTTATTTTTAGTTACGATTTATTGGTGTTTTAGTTAAGTGACATGATATTGACTTATATCACTTTATTGATTAGTGAGTAATCTCTCTGTAAGTTAACCTAACTTAATTTTTTTTGCCACGTGTTCTTCAGAAAAACGCTTTAGTCTAAGTTTGCACCATCAAGATGGGGGATGAGGCCCCCAATAACTCTTCCTCAAATTCATTTCATAATACTTTATCGCCATCATCAACTTTCTCCTCTATTAGAAAAAGACATTAAAAACTAAAATCTGCTTTCAAAACGATCCCGAAGTCATAAAAGAAATTTTAATATTGGAACAACGCGTTAAGGCTTCTAAAGGGAGAAGGTTGAAGTACTCCGATACTGATTTTGAGCCCCATTTAGTTATAGTGGAACCCATCAAAAGTAGTGGTACTCCCCCTAGTATTCATACTAAGGATGTTAGAAAAATTCTAGGAAAACTTAACATCCAAAACATTAAAAATATCCAGCAAAATAGGAATTACCTTCAAAACTTCTCGTGATGCTAATTCTTTTCTAATGAACCAAGCTTTCAGAAGGGAAGGATATTGTGCTTACATACCACAACGCCTACTCACCTCGAGAGGCATTATTAAAAACGTAGGACTCTCTATTACTCCAGATGATATTATTCTAGAAGCTTATTCACAAAATAAAAGTGATTGGTGCTAGAAGACTCATCCGCAGAATAACAAAAGATGACGGATCTTATGAATATGTTCCATCCACAACAATTCTTGTTACCTTTGAGGGACGTCCATGCCCCAGGGATTGAGAAACTTTTTCAGTTCCAGTCCAGGTTGATAAATATATTGCTCCTGTTACTCAATTCAAAAATTGCCTAAGATTCGGACACTCTGACAACTCTTTGGCGCAGTGCCAAAAGGTGTAGATGTGGAATAACCCATTCTGACCCATGTTCAAATTCCTTAGACTGTTTTTATTGCTCTGCACAACACCTAGCTTTTGACCGCTCTTGCAAAGAATTTAACAGGCAAAAACATTAATGAAGCAATGGCATACCATGACTATTCTTACTTCGAAGCCCCTCAACTTTTCCCTCCTCTTAAATCTTCTGTTAAAAACCCCTCTTTTGATATATCAACAACATCCTCTCCTCAATTACAGACTTCTTCCCCTTTTCCAATCTTTTATGCTCAAAATCTGACACAAAGTCCCCCTAGTAACAAATTCACTACTCATAAACGCAGACGTCCCACCATCTTATAAAAAAGAACTGGATTTGATAAAGATGCACATAATGCAGCTCTATTTTCCTTTTCATGCAATGAATTCTGTCAGTCTCCGATAACAAATAAATCTGCACTTCAAAACAATGCTTCATCTCCCTCGTCCACTCACATTGAAAGAATTGATATGGACTTCACCCCGTCTGATACTCCGTTTGTGTCTGATTACTCCCTTTCTATCCCTAGCTCTCAAAATTTCGTAACTTCTCCTCAAAAGGTGTGCAGTCATAATCTAACTTGAATTTCTCCCTGTAAGTACCCCCCCCCCTTTTGTTATTATTTCATTTTTTACACTATTGTTCAAAATTCAATCGTATTCAGGATAATACCTTCAAATATAACACACTCCAATGGAATATTCGCATTTTTAATGTTAACAAAAAGGTACTTATTCCTATTATTAGAGATCAGAGTATTATCATTATATTACTAAATGAAACTTGGTTGACTCCAGGTGGATCTGCACATATTAAAAATGTTAGCTGTTTTAGAAATGATCGACATGATGGCTATGGAGGTGTAGCCACTTTCATTAAAAACTCGATTCCTTGCAAAATTTCAGTTCCTCCAAAAATACACTTGCTGGTAGTAGAACTTCAAGATCTATTCATTATTAATAGCTATATGCCTCCCGACCCCAACATTCCCTTCCCTCACAGAATGTTTAAGCAACTCCTGCAACGAATAAAACATAAGAATTTTATCCTAATGGCTTATTTAAATAGCCAAAATCAAATTTCGGGGTCTGTCATTAATAACCCTAAAGGAATTGCAATCTGGGATTTCATCTCGCACAATGATCTCACCATTCTTAATGATGGATCTCAAACCCGTATTCTTAACCCTTATGTCAATAAAAGCTGCCCGGATATTACAATTACTTCTTCAGCCATAGCTCTAGATTGTTCCTGGAGAACTATCCAAGAATCAGGCTTCAGCGATCATTTTCCTACCCTTTGTTCCTACAAAAAACAAAATATTATGCCCATCCATATGAATTCCACTCACGTCAAATATAACATAAATAAAGCCAACTGGGATGCATTTCAAGCATATATTGAAAATAATATATATCATAATGACGTGGAATATCCCTTGTTCATGGAGGTCTTAAAAATAGCCATCTCTTCATTTATCCCACTTAAGAAATCTTTCACTCCTTCTAAACCTTATCTTCCCTGGTGGGACAAAGAGTGCTCCCAGATGGTACAAAATAAAAAAGAGGCTTTTAAACTATATCTAAGAACTCTCTCCATGGAAAATTTCATTAATTTCAAGAAAATAAGAGCTAAAACCCGACTTTTTCTGAAAACAAAAAGATCAGAAGGCTTCAGTAAATTCACGGAAGAACTGAACCCCGGAACAGCTGTTAAGAAGATTAGGCAATCAATTAAAATTGACCCCAGCATGACAGACAAGGACAAGTTACGGCCCTCATTCTCCGTAAGCCCGAAGGGCCCTAGGAGGGGTAGATCCTGGGAACCAGCCACGAGGGCAGAGGGTGCTAAGAATCTGCGGAGTCTAAACCACTACCCATTGACTACATTACACCTAGCAACTTATAACTGCCGTACACTCTCTAATCAAGCTAGGATTATGGAACTGGAAACAGAGGCAGCAAAAATAAAGTGGGATATCATGGGCATTAGCGAAGTAAGACGAAAAAATGAAGAACTCATAGAACTTGAATCAGGGAATCTTCTATACCACCAAGGAACACCAACAGGAAGAACAAGCGGAGTAGGATTCCTAATTAAGAAAACCTGGAAAAATAGAATCATAAGGATAACAAGCACCTCAGACAGAGTAGCCAGCATAACACTAAGACTCTCCAAAAGATATACTATCCAGATTATTCAGGTATACGCCCCAACAATCAGCCATAGTGACGACGAAATAGAAGAATTCTATAATGAAATAACCCAAGCGCTCAGCAACGACAATAGTCACTTCAAATACATAATGGGAGACTTTAATGCCAAAGTAGGACACAGGAAAGACCAAGAAAAAGGAATGGGGAAATATGGATTTGGAGAAAGGAATGAAAGAGGAGAGAGATTAATACAGTTCGCACACTTTCAGAACATGTATGTGGCAAACTCCTTCTTCAAGAAGAACCCTAACAGGAAATGGACGTGGGAAGGCCCCGGTGCAACTATCAGAAACGAAATAGACTTTATCCTCACCAATAAAATTAACACAGAAAAAGATCTAAGCACGCTCAACAAGTTCACTACAGGAAGCGACCATCGACTAATTAGAGCTCGACTGGTCTTAGATATAAAACTAGAAAGGTCAAGACTAATCAAAACCAACACAACGAAAAACATAAACAACGAAAGGCTGAGAGAGAACTCTCACCAATATGAAGCACTACTAGAAGAAAGACTACAAAAAGTGGAATATAACAACCCTGAACTGATGGACACAATTCGAAACTGCGCCGTAGAAGTGGGAGGTCTGCAACAACGAGGTGAACACAAAAAACTAACTCCGGAAACAAAAGCACTATTACAAAAACGAAGAGAAATGAAAAAGACAACAAACATTGAAAGAATTGAATACACCGAACTGTGCAAGACGATACGAAAGAAAATCGCAGAAGATATCAGGAATTACAACGAGAAACTGGTACAAACAACAATAGAAAACCGTAAAAGCTACAAAAATGCAAAAAGGGCACTAATAATAGGGAAAAGACAGATAGTTGCATTAACTGATGGAAACACAAGAACCACAGACAGGAATGAAATAATAGACCTAGTAGCCAAATTCTATGGAGACCTATACAAGGCCCCTGAAAATTTGGGAGAAATAATAGAACACTCAGAAGATGCCATACCAGAAGTTTTGGTGGAGGAAGTAGAAATGGCACTGAAAAGCATGAAAAATGGCAAAGCAGCGGGAAATGACGGCATCACGACCGAAATACTCAAATATGCAGGAGCTAAAACATGGAAGTACCTTGCCAAACTATACACGAAATGTCTGATGTCCAGGAGCATACCTAAAGAGTGGAACAGCGCCCTTATAGTGTTGATCCACAAGAAAGGCAGCAAAGAAGACATTAAGAACTACAGACCAATAAGTCTACTACCAGTGACGTACAAGGTATTCACAAAGATCATTCACAACATAATACAAAATACACTAGACTCGGCCCAACCACGAGAACAGGCTGGATTCCGCAAAGGCTTCAGTACAATAGATCACAGCCATACCCTCAAAGAGGTTATCAGTCGAACCAAAGAATACAACCAACCACTAGCACTAGCCTTCATCGACTTTGAGAAAGCATTCGACTCTATATATCCCAGAGCAGTAATAAATGCCCTAACAGAACAAGGGGTCGACAAGCCATATATTGAGACCCTAGCAAATATATATAGGGAAGCCAAAGCGAGAGTTAGGATATATGAGGGCACACCAGAATTCCCCACCAGCAGAGGAGTTAGACAAGGAGACGCAATATCACCAAAGTTATTTACAGCAACACTAGAAAGCATCTTCAGAAAACTGGGCTGGAGCAACACAGGTCTGAATATAGATGGAGAATACTTGAACCATCTAAGATTCGCTGATGACATCATCCTGATAGCGAGTAACCCTGGCGAAATGCAACAATAAATAAATGAATTGAATGCAGCAAGCAACGAAGTAGGCCTTAAAATAAATCTGAGTAAGACCAAGATAATGTATAACGAACTGATAAACGCACAAGAAATAACAATTAATGACACTGCCCTGGAAATAGTAGAGGAATACATATACCTGGGTCAACTAATACACATATCAGGCTCTCTACTTCCAGAAATAAACAGAAGAATCAAATTAGCATGGAGAACATTTGGACAGAACTCTATCATCTTCAAGTCTAGAATGTCACTCCGTTTGAAAAAGAAAGCGTTTGATCAGTGCGTACTACCAGTATTAACATACGGCTGTGAAACCTGGACCCTGAAAACTGATATCATTAGAAAACTCCAGGTAACGCAGAGGTCTATGGAACGATGCATGCTTGGAATAACATTGGATCAGACAAAAGACCCAAGTGATAGATGTCATAAATAGAATCAGATCCCGAAAGTGGCAATGGGCGGGGCATCTCGCTAGAAGGACAGACGATAGATGGACCACAAAGATAACGCAATGGTATCCCCGAGGCGTGAAAAGACCAAGAAGACGCCCCAACTTAAGATGGGACTACGACATAAAGAAACTCGCAGGATCAACTTGGGGCCGCATAGCTAGCAATAGACAACAATGGGCCCACATGGAAGTGGAATATATAAATATGTAAAGGGAGGCTACACCATAACAAAATGGTTGAATAAGCTGCATATGATGATGATGATATATATATATATATATATATATATATACACTTACGTAATTGATTGATAAACTGTAAAAAATTAAGTATTTGTTTCTAATATAAGATTAAACTAATTGCACTCATGATTTTTTTCTTTAAATAACCAGTTCATATTTTTTTATTATTCTATCGGTAAGATCGAAAAATATTATTCATATTTCATCATTTTATTACTAATTCGTACTTAAATATAATTTCCAAAAAACACAATTTAAAAAAAAAATACCGAGCAAAGCTCGGTATCCAGATATTGCTATACTAATTGCGCTCCAAAAAATTTCAAAACTCGACCTTTCCAAAGCCATAATTTTTTCTGATTCCCAAAGTGCCATAAAATGCATTTCCAAAAAATCCCTCTCCTCATCTTCTAATCCATTCGACTTAAAAATAAAGGAGCTATTACACAAGTTAAATCAGCACGGGAAAGACATACGAATTGGCTGCATTCTCGGACATAGCCTTATACAAGGAAATGTTAGATGATCTTGCAAATCTTGGGAGAACTATCAAACGTGCCACCCTTCCAACTGGTCCCCATTCGGATGTGGTGCATTCTATTAAGAAATCAATTTTAGATAAGTGGAATTCTACTTTCTCTACACTCACCTTGACAAAAGGAAATCTATACTCTCAATTCATAAAATATCCTAGAAAAAATCCATGGTTTTCTTCACTCTCTAATTTGTCCAGAAGAGATATTTGCATTTCTTCAAGAATTCGATCCAACCATTGTGCCACTTTGTCATATCTACACAAATTCAACTTAGTACCTTCGGATTCATGCCCATGTGGTGAAAAACAATATTTCGCACACATATTTTTCAACTGTTCCTTAAATAGTGTTAATACAGATTTTCTTCATAAATCTTTTAAGGTTCCTAATAATGTTTATGGCCCCTACACAGTGCAAGACATAGTGCTGAAATTCCCATACAGTGAACACATTAAACTCTTCTCCAAATTTTTAAATGCTTCAAACATCAAAATATAACTTCAAAAATCGAACAGTTTACAGATTAATTTTTGAACAATAAGTGCGGTATTACTCTGTTCTTATTTACTCTCGTATAAACTATATTATAGACGAAATTAACTGTCTCGACCCTTACTTCGTGGAATCTACTCATATTAGTGTTTTAAATTAAACTCACTGTTTCTAGCTAATTCCACAATATAATGAAAATTGTTGAAAATTCTAAAAAATTGACAATTGTTTGACTGAATATCATCGTCAGATGATATTTAGTTATCGAAACAATTGTCAATTTTTTAGAATATTCAATAATTTTCATTATATTGTGGATCAGTGAGTTTCATTTAAAACACTCATAAATCATCCCGGACGTAAAAAACAGGCAGAATAGCCCTGGCAGCTGAGGCCTTAAAACAAAAGAAGAAGAAGAAAATGTTGTACATCTGCAAGTTTAAAGGTTCTATTTAGCCTTGATATTGTTCCTTTTATATCCATCCAAACAAGTTCAATGGGATTTAACTCGGAATTATAAGTTTGTAGCCTATATAAGTCAATGTTTTTAGGTCGAGCCATTTCATCAACATGATATTATTTGTATATTGGCAGATATTACTTAATTCCCCACATGATCTCTGCCTACACCCACTCTGAGCGCCACATAAATACGGCCCTAACCATACAATTCTGCACTTACAAGTCACTCATCGTACCACCCGACTTCACCCGAAAATCCTTTTTTTTCCTTATATGTCCTTTATTTCAATAACGGAAAGTTGGCAACCCTACCAATGGACCTCACTAATTACTATCTTTATATTGTTCGTATAGATTTGAAAAATAGTATAGATCATTCCAAAAAAAGGACCCATTTGTAAAGAAAGGAAGTGGTCGTCCACTTTGTTTACAATAGCATATTACGACTTATAATTCGATCACACTGTAATGTCTTTTGTTTACGTTTTAATAATAATTTTACAAAATAGTTAAATAAAAAGTATTAGCAATTTCAACCTAAATTGACCTCACGGAATCTAACTACCTTACAGAATATTGTTATTGGTTTCTTTATTAATATGATTGCTGTACTATGTTCACACATTAGACAATTACCATTCAAATTGTCAATAAACATGTAATCAAATCGATCTCCAAGAATTTTACTTTGCACCACCTATTCTCTAGATTTGGCTCAAAGCTACTCTTACATTATATACACTCAAATCCAATCAATCATTGACTCATCTTCTCTTTTTCTTTATCTAGTTCAAAGAGATGTTTCAATAAAATGAGAGTTTAAATAACACAGTATAAACACGTGAAACATTAAATTATTATTTAAACAACTGTTAAAGTAAAATCATCAATGCAAAGTTAATAATTGACACAAACAGTAAGGCAACAGCTAATATTTATAGAATACCTACTACAGTACAAATATTTATGTCGAAGGGTTAAATATACGACTGTAGAATAAGATATTCAACTGGTTTTCCATTTTTACTTTAATAATTACTATAAATGGATGATCTACTTCAAACTCTTCGTCTTTAGATTTCCAAGCTGCGTATTTTCGTCGAATTAGGAAACCTATAAAATATATATAGCCAAGTTAATTTATACTTGTACAATATTTGAAAAAAAGGTCCCGTCAATCGCCATTGTGAAATCAAACGTATTTAGATTTATTGTCAAGCTATACAGTGGATCATTCTCGCAAATTACATAAGAAGAAAGAGCTGACACCATATAAATAAAACTATGACTCTTTGTAAAACAGGAAGATTATAAAAACTTTGTATTATCTAAAAATTCATTCTTTGTTCAACCGTTGTATAATAAAGTTCTAAATATAGTTGTAAAATTGTTTTTAAAAACCCAAGTTCGAAGTTTTAATATATAATTGGCGCAGTTAGTAGGATATTCGAGGGTTTCGAATAATTAAAAAAACATTTTCGCATTGTGTCGGGAGTGAAATTCGAGACCTTGGAGTTTCTACACCTTAAGTGCGTATAACCGAACTCAAAACTTTTGGACTTAGTGGCAACGAGAACAGGGAATCACGAAAAAAGAACAGGAGAGCCTGTAAGTGCCTTTTCCTCTTTTACCTTTCCAAACTCCTATTTATAAGGATTTTGGTAAAGATAGTTCATATCGAACAATAGTCTATCGCAGACATTAGCTTTTAATTAATTCTAGTTATTTAATGAGTGACATAGATGAAATAATTAACGGAATTATAAATATAGAAATAAATAACGAACATAATATAGATAATCAAGTTACAAATATTTTAACAATAATAAATCAAAGTTCAAATATTACACGAAATATGCCAGAAATGAACTGGGATCTTTTAAAATCTAGAATTGATAACATTAAACCTTATGACGGCAATAGTAATACATTACATAAATTTTTGATAAGAAACGAAGAGCGCACAGATCCCCTTGACTATAAAAACGAAGAAGTAGCTTACATTCGTACAAAAACCAGAAATAAAAAGCTTCCAAAATTCGAAAAACGTAAAGTACTAGCTCAAACAAAAATTAAATTAATAAAAGATAAAAATATGTCATAAAGCAACTGCCAGAAAACCAAAAACTAACAAAAAACAACTGTTTCAGGAACATGGGACAGATGAAAATAACATTCCTGATACTTCTGACAATACCAATAATATACTCGAGTAGTACTACAAGAGATATAGACTCGACGACTATAAATAATCCTTTATTACCAATACAATTAGGAGACGCACGTCTTACTTATAGTAAACATACCTTCATACATTATTTAAATTAAGAACCTATTATTAAGCAATTGTTCAACTTTGAAAAACATTTCTACATTATTAAAAATAAAAAACGCAACTAATGAAATCTCATACCATGCCTTATCTCAATATACGTTATTAAGAACAGAATTTCTCATAAAAATTACAAGAGCGGAACTTGATAACTTACAACCTCATATTCATATTCGTAATAAAAGAAGTTTCTTTAACGGAGTCGGACAATTACAGAAATGGCTGTTTGGTACACTTGACGCTGACGACGGTAATAGATATGATAACGCAATAAAAATTCTTGAAACAAACCAACAGAACATGGTTACGGAAATAAATTTGCAACGTTCACTTTCAGACATTCTAATAAAAAATTACAACACAACAATTCGCATATTATCAAAAAATCAAGAAAATTTTGCAAATTCTCTAGGAAAATTTCAAATGAGTGTACAAAAATCAATCACTGAATCACATGAGTATTTAACCTTTCAAGGAATTATTTCCCAAATAAATCTGGATTGTCAAAATGTTTTTAGATAATTTAGAAGATTCTATAGCTTTTGCAAAACTCAACACACTTCATCCTTCTATTATTTCTAGTCAAGAGTTACTAAACACTTTAGAATACTTGAGAAAAATTTACCCAGACAACCATATTATGAAATTTAGGAACATATTAACATATTAACATACTACCAGTTTTTAGACACACAAGTCACATTTGAAAATAATAAATTAATTTTTGCAATACATATACCAATTATCAAAGATAAATTTTTAAGTTTTATCACCTCTTTCCTATCATTCAAAACAACCAAATATACCCTCTAAAGTATCCCTATTTGGCACAAACCAACTCGGAACATCAATTCAAAGAAGAAAACTGTCCACTACTAGAGGATATATATTTTTGCATGGAAGACCATTTCCTTGAAGACAACTGCACTCTACAGCTCATAGAAAACCAGAGGGTGAAAAGCTGCAAAAAATAAAGGTAGCATTAAAAGAATCTCTCGTTGAACAAATGACACAAGACGAAATAATAATTATACCAATGCAAACAGGAAAAGTTTCCTCCAAGTGCCATACAGATCAATATATAGAAGTCAAAAATCCTACACTAATAAAAATAACAGAATCATGTCAAATAGAAGTCAACACGAAAAAATTTATCAACGACGTCAGAATTCAACAAGGAACACCATTATTTCTCCCAAAGCTAAACTGGGAAAAATTAGAAATTATGCCGGAGTACGAAGCACCCAAAATAGAAAAAATCAATTTGGAAGAAATCCACAAAATCAGCAAAATGTCAAAACAACTTATACCATTAAGAATTTCAACATGTCCTCAGTTATTACCATCTTATTAATACTGGGATGGATCTTCAAGAATATAATCAAGACATCGCCCCAGCAATGCGGCAGAAAACAAAATAGGGAAGAAGTCCAAAGCAATGAAGAAACCCTAAGAAAAGAAAATCGAACACCACTCCGTTTATGTTCTCGTGTTAGAGGGGAGGAATTACATAAGAAGAAAGAGCTGACACCATGTAAATAAAACGATGACTCTTTGTACAACAGGAATATAAGATAAAAACTTTGTATTATATAAAAAGTCATTCTTTGTTCAACCGTTGCACAATTTGTTCTAAATATAGTTGTAAAATTGTTTTTAAAAACCAAAGTTCGAAGTTTTAATATATAATTCGCATAATTACTCTGATTTCGACTTTGACTAGCAACACAAACTTTGTGTTTAGTTTGAAGGTGCTCTATTATTTTTCTCTTGACCATATTACCTCGGTCTTATAGCTCCTATACTCTAGCTACAACTACTATGACGGGACCTTGTTTATTAAACAAATTCGAATTAGTTGTTAGATTAGGTTATTGCTAATTTTTATCGATTGTAGTTGGAATTTTTTTGTTTTGTTTTAAAAGAAGGGTGTGTTAGTTACTTAAGTTTGAACAGTTGTTATGTAGGCTACACTGTCATAAATCATGTCCATAAGATCAGAATTATTATTAACGAGATGCTAATAAAAGTTATATTTAAAAAGTAATAAAGTGCCTTTATTATATACAATACTTGATGAACAACACAGGGTTCCAAAATTTTGGACGGTAGTGTATGCGAGAGTGCGTAATTTCTGCACCTTTTTGCTGTCATTTGTAATATTACATACAGTGGAAAACAAAGAGCTTCTTTAAATAGTTAAGAAGATATTGGTACTTTTTGCGAAAACCATTTTTAAATATAAACATTCTGAATTCACTTGATACCAGGGTTGGGCAAAATCTGATTTTCATTATAAAAATCAAAAACCATTGATTTTTTTAAAAAATCACGATTTATTTGATTTTTTAAATTTGAATATAAAATTTGAACATTTTGATTCTTAGAAAATATTGATAATTATTTTAATGTATAAGTCTAAAAATTATGATACAATTTGCGGCTGAAAAACTTATGACAACGCATTTGTCGCGCTTCTTGCAAGAAAATTCTCACTATACAGTGCCGAGTAAGGCACGAACGCGGTTGTTGTGCTTTTTGCAAGAATATTCCTCTCCCGCTTCTCAACCTATAAATTGACATTGCCAACCATTTCACGCATTTCGTTAGTTAGGTTAGTTAAGTGAAAACATATAAATAAAGTAAAATGAGTGGAGGAAAAGAGGACCCAATATGGCAGTTCCATATTAAGATAACAAATCCAAATAAATTGGGATGTAGGGCTATTTGAAGAAAGTGCAAGAAATATATTCAAGGGTTAGTCCAGAGACGTAAAGCACACCACGATGTTTGTAATTATCAAGAGAGGAATACAGTTATTAGATTATTAATTTAATTTTATTTATATTTATTAAGGTTTTTCTTTTTAACCCGGGAATGATCGCGAGGTTAGATTTTGCCAAACATTTTTTTTGTTTTTTTGTTGATTCTCCAGCACTTGATATTTTATTTTTGAGATAATTTAGTGAAAGTTTTGAGAAATAAATATTAATTATAAGTTAAGTAACATAGTGTAATTTTTAATTATATATTCTGAGATATTTTGAAATATTTTTTAAATATATACGTATTATATTATAAGTAGATACATTTTTGATAAATAACAGAATACAACAGGCTAACAAATGTTTAAATGCATTAAAAGACACATTTAAATCAAAGATATTGTCTACAAACACAAAAATTAAAATATACAAGACAGTAATTAGACCAGTCGTACTTTACGCCGCAGAAACCTGGCATTTAACAAAAAAAGAGGAAAACACATTAAAAATCTGGGTAAGGAAAATACTACGGGGAATATACGGCCCAATTAAAGAAAATGGAGAATATTATGAAACTACGAAGTTAATCAAAAATTCAATAACCCAATGATAACAATAAGAATTAAACGATTAAGGTGGGCAGGACATGTACAACGTCTAAAAATTATGATACAATTTGCGGCTGAAAAACTTATGACAACGCATTTGTCGCGCTTCTTGCAAGAAAATTCTCACTATACAGTGCCGAGTAAGGCACGAACGCGGTTGTTGTGCTTTTTGCAAGAATATTCCTCTCCCGCTTCTCAACCTATAAATTGACATTGCCAACCATTTCACGCATTTCGTTAGTTAGGTTAGTTAAGTGAAAACATATATATAAAGTAAAATGAGTGGAGGAAAAGAGGACCCAATATGGCAGTTCCATATTAAGATAACAAATCCAAATAAATTGGGATGTAGGGCTATTTGAAGAAAGTGCAAGAAATATATTCAAGGGTTAGTACAGAGACGTAAAGCACACCACGATGTTTGTAATTATCAAGAGAGGAATACAGTTATTAGATTATTAATTTAATTTTATTTATATTTATTAAGGTTTTTCTTTTTAACCCGGGAATGATCGCGAGGTTAGATTTTGCCTAACATTTTTTTTGTTTTTTTGTTGATTCTCCAGCACTTGATATTTTATTTTTGAGATAATTTAGTGAAAGTTTTGAGAAATAAATATTAATTATAAGTTAAGTAACATAGTGTAATTTTTAATTATATATTCTGAGATATTTTGAAATATTTTTTAAATATATACGTATTATATTATAAGTAGATACATTTTTGATAAATAACAGAATACAACAGGCTAACAAATGTTTAAATGCATTAAAAGACACATTTAAATCAAAGATATTGTCTACAAACACAAAAATTAAAATATACAAGACAGTAATTAGACCAGTCGTACTTTACGCCGCAGAAACCTGGCATTTAACAAAAAAAGAGGAAAACACATTAAAAATCTGGGTAAGGAAAATACTACGGGGAATATACGGCCCAATTAAAGAAAATGGAGAATATTATGAAACTACGAAGTTAATCAAAAATTCAATAACCCAATGATAACAATAAGAATTAAACGATTAAGGTGGGCAGGACATGTACAACGTCTAGGTAATGAAAGGTGTGTCCAGAAAATACAGGAAACTAAAAGACAGGGACGAAGAGCAAGGGGTCGACCGAAAACTAGATGGTTGGATGGTGCAGAAAAAGATCTTAAAGAAATTGGAATAAATGACTGGAAGAACAAAGCAAAAGACCAGAAAGAATGGAGAAGAATAGTAGAAGAAGCAAAGGACAGACTTCAGAGCAGAAACTAAATCACCGAATTCACAAACTCCCTACTGATTTAAAGCAGTAGGGCTGGCCAAGCGGCAGGCCACCGCTGCCGGAAAAATGAGGCTAGGAATCCCAATAGGGAGACTATGGACCTTAAGGTCTGAAAGTCAATGAGAACAAGAAGATACATTTTTGAGATAATTTTAAAATTCTTTTGATAGATATTGTTTTTAACAAAGATAATATCATTTTTAAGTATTCATTTATGGATATTTTAGGATATAGATTTTAGGCATAAAGGATTGTTTTTAAATGTTAGGTGAAATCTAACACGTGGCTTTTAATGTAACTTTTTTAACGCGACCTTTCCCAGGTTAATTAAAGATTATCTTTACTCTTCTATACTTACTTAATTTTTTTCAACTTAAAAAAATAAATTTGCTTTTACATTTCTATTGAACATTTTCACTTTATTTTAAAATCAATAATTCAATACTATATCAATATATCATCAATTAATCAATTTCAATTTTCAATTGTTTTTTCTCTTTCCAGAGAGTCGAATGTCGCTTGACAGTTTTGCTAGCACATCATCTGCCTCAAGTTGTAGTTCACTCATGACGGATAGTTCATATGTGAGAAAAACTTCACTGAAAGTACCAACAAGTCCAACAACTTTTGAGCCAGTCCAAAAAAAAGAAAGCAATCGAAATTCAACCTACCATGAGTGGTTTTGTAATGCGGACCTCCACTGCTGAAAAACATAAAAATGACAAACAAATAGCAAAGGCTATTTTTGCTACTAATTCGAGCTTCAGATGTATTGAGAATTTAGAGGTGAAAAAAGCCATTCAGTTATTAAGGCCTGGTTATACACCGCCCTCGAGAAAAACGGTAGCAACAAATCTTTTGGACGAAATCTATGAAGAGGAAAAAGAAAAATGTTTCTCCTCCCTGTCAGGACAGTTCGTAAATATGTTAATTGATGGGTGGTCAAACGTGCACAACGAACCAGTGATACGTGCAACGATAACCACTGAAGATGGATAAGCCCTCCTATACGAAACGATAGACACATCAGGAAATCCACATACTTCAGAATATTTGACTGAAGTAGTTTGTGACCTGATTTCTTCATGTGAATTAAAATACAAGTGTACCGTAAAATCTTTTGTGACAGACAATGCCGCAAATATGACAGTTATGAGAAAAACATTAGAAGAAAAAACGAACGCAAAAGTTATAACTTATGGCTGCTCTGCACATATTTTTAATTTATTGTGCAAGGATTTTCAAGTTAAAGACGTTAAAGAACATGTGATCCAAATTGTTAAATATTTTCGAAGTAACCATTTGGCTAGAGCTAAATTCAGTCAAGCAGGAGGCACCGCTTTAGTCCTTCTAAGTAATGTGCGATGGAATAACCTTGGCGACTGCTTAGAGATGTATGTCACTCAGTGGGACATCATATTAAAAATCTACGAAGAAAATAAAAAGGAGATTGATTCCACTATTTACCAAAAAGTTTCAAATATTGCGATTAAACATGCAGCGCAAGATTATTTAAACATTTTAAAACCTATATCAGTTGCTCTTGATACTGTGCAGAGGAAAAATGCTACTATCGCAGATGCTGTAGAGCAGTGGAAACATTTACAATATATCTTTGATGAATATGTGGAATTACTATTACAAAAAACACAACAATTTAATAATCGATATTAGCAAGCACTAACGCCATATCATTATATAGTGTATATGTTGAATCCACAAAAAACAAAATACCAGTTAACACCAGAAGAAAAGAATATAGCTTTAGAAACAATTAACGAGTTATATGAAAACACTGGACTGTTACTCTTTTAGTAATAAAGTTAAATTCCCGCAGTGCTCCATTTAAGCAAGTTATGTTTTTGGACGAAGTAATAAAAAATGTAAACGGACTACAATGGTGGTTATCACAAAATGATGAGCCGGAAATCTTGAAACAGTTGCCAATAATAAAACAGTTCCTGTGTGCAATTGCTTCTTCAGCTTCAGTAGAATGTGTATTTAGCTCATTTGGTCTTGTACACTCGGATATTAGAAACAGATTAGGCATAGAAACAGGAGGAAATCTCGTGTTTTTGTTTAAATTGTATAACGAAAATGAATAGACTGAAAATATACATTAATCAAATTTAGGTGTTACGTTTAGTTTAAGAATTTGGAATTATGTACTTTTTTTTGTTGTTTTTGCTAAAAGCAGATACTTCTTTTGATCCTTGAGAAAACTTTTATATTATGTTGTTATCTGGTTCTGAATAAAAAAGAAAAAAATTGATTTTAAATCATGATTTTAATTTAAAAAATCAGGCGATTTAAATCATGATTTTAATCAGCCCCAACCTGCTTGATACTAAATCAATAATTTTCCAACCTTTTTTAATGTTAACTATCTCGACCCTTACTTCGTGGAATCTACTCACATTACTGTTTTAAATATACTGTTTCGATATTAAATATCATCGAAACAATTGTCAAATTTCTTAGAATTTTCAACATTTTTTTCAATATATTGTGGAATTATCTAGAAACAGTAAATTTCATTTAAAACAGTAATTTTTTAATGTTGTTCCAACTAAAATTAGTGTTAAAATTTATTCAGTAAAACTTGTTTTAAATAATTCATTTCACATAAAAAATATCAAGTTTCGTCTACGGGACTATATACGCGGCCTTTGAATAAAATTATTTTATTGGTGACTTCTTGCATTTTAACCAGAATAATAATAAACGCATGATCTGCATCGAACGACTCCATATGTACGCCCTTTTTTTTAAGTATCATCTTCTTGCCTAAAATAAACAAATACCGTAAAAACCAAAAACATTCAACCAAAAGTTTTGGTAAAAACAATTTTACATTTCTGATTTGTTAAGGGTGTTCCCATACTTACTTCAATTAAAATGTATAGAAATTTTTTAACGTAACAAATATAAAGAACAATTTTGATTGATTTCTAAAGTAAATAAAGATGACTTAATAGAAAAGATAAACAGTTCAATGCTATAAATGGCCTGAAGTAATAATTTGAGCTAAGAAACTTTGACGAAAAGCAGAAGTTGAGAATTGCTAATATTAAAATAAAGTACAAGCAACGTTAAGAGGGTGCAGCAATGTAAACCATGTTTAAATTTGATGTTATCTCTACGATATCAGGTAGATGACTTCCGTTATTGTCAGTATAATCTACTTCTGAAGTTTCGTTCAACACTTTCCAGCATGTCAACAGGACACTCCGGCTTGAGTTGTAGCCGCTCAAATTGAGCTCTTTTGACCCTGTGTCTTGTGGTGGGTGAGCCCACGTTTTTCTTGCCGTTTATCTACAATTTATTAGAGGTTTTTTCAGTTTCGACAATTGTTCTCCACTCCTTTCTGTCCTGCATCTGTCTCTCCCCGCCTTGTACTCCCAAAATTTTTATATCTTTCACAACCTGATCTTCCCATCTAATTTTTGGCCTTCCTAGTAATCTTTCCACATTCGGTCTCCATTCTGTAATTCTCTTCATCTCCTGTCCTTTCTCCATTTTTTAACATGTCCGTACAAACGAATCCTTTTTTATTTAATTGTTTTTACTATGTCCTCATTTTCTAATATATTTCTAATTTCATAATTCATAAGTCTTCGGTACTCGTTATACCCTAGTATGACTGGTCCATATTTTTTTCTAATTATTCTTCTTTCATAATATATATCCTTAGTTGCTCTTCGTCCTCATTTGTCAGTCTCATAGCTTCTGCCGCATATGTAACTACCGGTTTTATCGCCGTCCTGTAGACTCTTAATTTTGTTGCTCGGCTTATTCTCTTACTCTGCATGATGTTTTTAAATTTATTATATGCTCTATATCGTGCTTGAATTATTTGCCTTATCTCGATTTTTGTATCATTTTTATTACTAATAATTGTTCCCAGATACTTAAAGGTGTTAACAACTTCAAAACTGAATTCATTTAACTTTACTGCTTCTGGTTAGTAGACTTTCTTCTTTATTTTCATTTCCATATATTTAGTTTATTCTTAATCCTCTTTTTCCCGCCTCCTTTACAATTTTCTCTAATGTTTCTTCAAGACTCTTTCGGTCTCTCGCTATTATGGTTAAATCATCAGCATATGCCATTATTTGTTTTGATTTATTAATTATGCTTCCATTGATATTACAAGTCTTAATTATGCCATCCACTGCTATGTTAAACAATACCGCTGACAGCCCATCTCCTTGCCTTACTCCAGCATTTATTTCAAATTCCTCCAATGGACCTTCCCTTGTCATTACTCTTTCCCTAGAATCTTTCATCGTCATTTTCACCCACCGTATGATCTTTTGTGGTACATTTAGTTATTCCATATCCTTTATGATTGTCCTGCGTTTCAGGCTGTCGAAAGCTTGCTTGAAGTCAATAAATAGCATTTGGACTACAACATTGTGTTCATAACATTTTTCAATTACTTGATTTATAGTATGTATGGCATCTACTGTTGATTTTCCTTTCCCCATCTTCTTGAGTTAATAACTTCTTGAAATATTGACTCCACTCTTTTTCTTTGATATTTATTTTAGTTGGTTTTCTGCTTTGTTTCTTTATGTATTGATATAATTTTACATTATTTTTATTATCATTCTCTAATATGTCTATGCTTTCATTTAACCATTTTATTCTTTTTGGTTTTATCAACGTTGTGCTCTCTTTTCTTATTTTTCTGTATTCATCATAAAAATTTTGTTGCTTAGTTCGCAGCCATTTTAGTCTGGCTTCTTTTTTCTCTTTTATCTTTATTTTACATTATTGATCAAACCCTTCATTATTCTGTCTTGTATCTTTTGTACCAACCACTTCCTCTGCCGCCGTTATTATACTTTTTATTTCCTTCCATTGCTCATCGATATTATCTTGTTCTTTGCTCTTTTGTAGTGCTTCTTTACTTCTTCCCCATATTCATTTTTACTTCTTTTCAATTTCTGCATGTTCCATTTCCTACATTTTATTGTCCTATTTACTATATTTACAATTCTCATTTGAATTTTGACAATTACTAATTGATAATCAGTATCAACACTCTTTATGATCTTACATCCTGTATCATCTTTGATCTTCTTTTTGCTATTAGAACATGATCTATCTGGTTCCCCGTAATAGTCCCAGGTATAATCCATGTAATTTTATGTTCTTTCTTATGCTTGAAACCTGTGCTGCTAATGTTGAGCTCCTCAGCTAAATTACATAGTCGCCGTCCATTATCGTTAGATGTTTCATGTATAGTGTACTTCCCTGCAACATTATTTAAGTAGTCTTCTTTTCCTATTTTCGCATTCATATCTCCAATAATTATTAATATATCATGTCTTGCGGTTTCCTCACATACATTTACCAATTTCTCATAAAATTCATCTTTGTCTTCACCTTTTGCTTCGTCCGTCGGTGCATAACTATTAATTATTGCAATATTTGCCATGTGGTTTTTTAATCTTAATTTTGATATTCTACCGCTTATAACTGTGTAATCTAGTATAATATTTCTTATTCTTTTGCTTATCATAAATCCTGTGCCGTTCTTTCCTCGACTGTCTTCCCCTCAATAAAACAATATATATTCTCCTTTGTTTATTTGTCCTTCACCTTTCCAGCGTATTTCTTGAAGTGCCAATATGTCTATTTTATATTCCAACATCTCTTTTGCAATGTCCTCCATTTTTCCCATTGTCAGCATTGTCCTGATATTCCATGTTGCCATTCTCACTAAACTCTTGCGTTTACTTTTCTTATTTTTACCCTTACTCATTATCCATTTCATTGCATTGTCTTCAATTGTATATATCGTATTTTCTTTAGCTACTAGTTTTTTGACTTCTTCTCTTTGTTGCCTCCTCCATGTTCCGGCGAACGATCGGTTGCTGTACGTTTCTTATCATCATTTTCTTTTGGCTTTTCATCCCCAAATGCATCTGCTCCATAAACTCTGTTGTTTATAATTAATTTATTAAACTTAAGTACTGCGTTGTGTCCTTCTTCTCTGGCTATTTTTACCTGAGGCAGTAAAATTTTTCATTCTCTTTGTACTTTTTTCGAGTAGTCGTCATTAATCTAAATATTGGTACCTTTTAGCTTTTTACCTTGTTTCATAATTTCTAATTATTTGCTCCATTTTTTGATTTTAAGTATAATTGGTCTACTTTCGTTTCTTTCAAAAGTTCCGATCCTGCCGAATTCTATCAAATCTTTTTCTACCTCTATTTTCCTTATTTTCAATTCCTCGAATTACTATGTTATTGTGCCTTATTTCCCTTTCTACGTAGTCTAATCATCCTTCTTGCTCTGTGATTATTTCTTTCAGCTTATGATTTTCCTGTTTCAATTCCATTATAATATATGCATTTCTGTCTATTTTTTCTTCCATATTCCTAAGACTATCTTTTTATCTGCGAGAACATTCCTTTAATTTCTTCCATAACGTATTTATCGAAGTTCATTTCTTAACGCACCTTAACGAGTTCCGCGTCCCGTCAAGTTTCGTTAGTCACCAACTCAGTTTAGCTTCCAACAGCTGGGCAAATTTTGTTCTTAAGGTGATTCAGGTTCACGTTCCGTCTCATCACTGTGGAAAATAAAATCGCGTCAAGCATTGCAAGAAACGCTTCTTATCAATTTTCTCAAGCAACAAAACAAATTAATTTAGCTTCTGCACTGCAGCTAATTTGTATGGATGAAATTTCAATTCCTGATAATAAAGATCCACCTCGCAGAACCTGCAGTTAACCAAATTACAGAACGTTTTTCAGTAAAGTGCCTTACCGAGACGATGTTGTCCGGCGTCTTTACTATTCTTGAGAGTTTTCTTCATTTTCTGAACACCAGTTTATCTGAAGTTGTTTACGTTTACCCATGAAACAATTGACTGCCAATATTGAAATAAGCAAAGAAGACTGTTTCATCCTGTATAAAATCACTAGATAAATATCAATGAGTAAAATAGAGAGCAAGAGAAGGCCAGTATGGAATTTTAAAGCAGATTGTTTTATTTGTAACATTTATACTTAAAAAGGCCAACAAAATATAGTTATTTTCACGCATCTGCTTTTTTTAATTTACAATAATTTAGAATTATAGTAAGTTTAAGAACAATTTTAAGGTAATTAGTTGACGCCAAATAACTCGATTGTAAAACACAGCACAAAGAAAATCAAAAACACAACACTCCAGGCAAATTCAAATTAGTTTTACAGCTTTCAATATGTATAGGGACACGATATTAGCGAGATATTTGTTAATATGATAAGGCACACTCATTGTAAAGGTTTTTTAAATATTCAAATTCAAAATAACTATTTATATATTTATTTCACGTATCTGTACATCTAAAGAACATTGTCTAGCATATATTTATAATCTAAACAATTATATTTAAAAAATACATAAATTAATCTCTAATATACAGGGTGTCCTAAGAGTTCGTACCAAAAACTTGGGAGATGATAAAGAGACTAAAAATAATGATGGTATGTCCTATACATTTTTTTCTTTACGCCCTTCGTTAACAAACTCTATGGCTTTAAAATTGGAAATTAAAAATGGTTTTTTATTTATGATTATTAAATGGATGATTGGAAATTAGTAAAATTTTAACGGTTAATTAACACCATAATTGCACACTTTTTGGCGTTATAAACGAGTCTATACTATACTTGTGAACTCTAGTACGAACTAATTTCAATGGTGGATACGGCATTTTTTGGTGAATATAATTTTATTCAATTATAAATACTAAAATTGACTTTTTGAAATATTTTTAGAGATTAGAGAATTAACGGTTTATGAGATACGGGCAATTTTATGTCGCACTGCACACCTATTGGCGCAATCACATTCTTTGAATGTACGATTACAAGAAGCATCCTGTATTATTAGTTAATTAAAATCGGTGCAGTCTACATTTATAAAAATAAAATTTTACATTGTTTATGTATAAAAAACTTGAATTAAAACGAACATTAATTTAACAAAAGTACAAAACCCTGAAAAATGAATAACTACATTTCATTAACAGATTACAATCGTCGAAACGGTTTTAAAAAATAACAAATAATGTACAATATGCACACATTTCCTCAGTCTTCTAAGCAGTGGTCTACCGCAAAATTGCCCCTTTTTGTAATCTTCAAGTGTAACAGTATTTTGTAATTTTGTTTTCCGCCGGCGAACTATTCTTTAGTAAGATTATTGTAGGCTGTAAAATTTTTAGGCGCCGGATTGCTTGGTAAAACATAAATTTATCAAACAATGGCAGGGTTTATTTGGGTTCCATAGTATGAAGCTCCGAAGGGATCAACTCAGTTAAATTGCTCAGAATTTTAAAATTCTGTCCTTTGCACAAAAAGCGCTTGTAATCCACCATAATGCTGCACTGATAAAATACTTTGCACCCCTCCCCTCAGTAAGTAGTATCGCATTATTCAGAGTGAAGTTGCCAATTACCAAAATTACGACAAACCTTTGTGAAAAAGTGCCCGGAAAATCCTTTTTTTTGTAAAGTGAGTAGTTTTCGTATGCTAGCAGGAAAAATGTTATAAACCTAATGTTGTATATTATATAAAAAGTGAAAAAAAATAATAGTAGGATGAAACCGATTAGAAAAGGAGGGGAATATTATAACAATGAAAGGAAAAATAATTTAGGGGCGATCTGAGGTCGGGAAGGGGATGGGGGTGAGTTTTTAAGGGTAAAAAACGGTTTTTCTCGATTTCCGGCAAAACTAAAAGTCCTATCGAAAAAAGTCAATTGGCAAAGTTGTAGGTAATAAAAAGATCTAAAACTTTTGTATTTACACTTTTTTCACATAACCTCAAAATTTATGTGAAAAATTCAAAAAACCAGGTATTTGGTTTTTTATTTTTATCTTTTACAAAATTTTTTTTTAACGAAATTTGGTGAAAACTTACCTTTTTATGTCCCAAATACGCTGTAATTTATTTGATTAAAAATATTTATTTTTTCACGTTATTTTGAATTAATTTCGAAAACTCACCCGTCAAAATATCAGCTTTTTCAAAAAGTTGGTATGTTTTCTGTTCGTTGAAATCTCTACTTTCCGATGGTGAAAAAAAATATATGTTACTATAGTAAATCTTCTCAGAAAATGCAAAAAATCGAAAAAAACTCGAATTCGAAATTTTTTTTAGTTATAAATAATTTCATCTAAAAAATGTGATTGCTGCCATTCTTTTTCAATTAAAAAGTTGATTTATTTAATACTAATTACATTTATGTCATAGAAAATCTCATTAGATATAAATATAAATGTAAATCGTACAATTAAATGTAGATACTTTCTTCTGATTACGTTATTCATTACAATATTTTTAAACACATTAATCTTATCATTCATAAATACATTATATTCAATTCTAATCACTTATCCATTAGTTTCTGTCTTTTTGATGGCATTTCTTCATCGTTAGATTCGTCAATCATCTCCGATTCTAGTAGATCTTCGAAATCTTCGTGACTATCACCTTCTTCCTCTCCAACATTACTTCCAGACTGCGTTGGTTCTTCATCCACAATTTCTTCTGAATCATTAACTTCCTCGTAGGTGAAATTTGTGAAAAGAAACAAGAACCGGATTTCCTTGAAGAATTGGAAATTAGAAGACATTTAAGAAACCCACAATATGGAGCTGTCAATGAACAGTAAAATCTAGGGAGTTCTCCACTAATAAACTGTCTTCTTTAATTGTAAATATTGGCAGATATAGTTTTCCTGGTTTTCTATATCATTGCAGTTATACTGATCTTAATTGGAAAAATGATATCCAAGATATCACCATAGGGCTAATAATATCCAAGCTTCAATATTTGTAATATCACGTCTTCTTCTTTTTTCTATTAACATATATTAAGTCAATCACAAGTTAGGTCACTTCTTGGTCTAGCCAAAAATAACTATTAAGCATCAGGTAGGCATCAAATGAAATGTAACTTTTGTCATTCTGACGATGATATTGATTTATCGAAACAATTGTAATTTTTTTAGAATTTTCAGCAATTTAAAACAGTTGATATTTTTCTTCTTTTAATGAAAAAAATTATTAGTTCCCACAATTCCCACTAGATGGCGCCACTTATAAATTTTTCACACTATGTTTGGTAAGGTAAACAAATTTACAAATCCAAAATTTTTGCATACACATCCTGTATGAAAAAATCGAAAATGACTTCCCCTCACTCTAAGCTAACGAAAAGGTACCTGTTGGCATTTTACAAAATGGGCCGTTTGATTTCAGTCGAAATTGTGACGTCTGACATTTTATAGTACTTCCTCAAGGCAGTGCAAACGGGCACGTTACGCGTATATTAGACACTTTCTATCCTCGCCCTAACTTTCCGGGCCCTTATACACTTGCCATAATTTTGGAAATTTTCCAATTTTTTTGTCTTAGGGGAAGGCATAAACTTATTATATTTGGAGGAAGGGAAGATTTTGTTTTTGTTGGTGATGCATAAGTGTGAATTAGAAGTGGACTCCACTACCCTAATTTTTTTTCTGAATTTATCTTTGGGGAGGGGCAACTTCACTTTAAATAATACTAGGGGTTGGGGGGATTTTGTTTTTGTTAGTGGTGCAAATGAATGCATTAGAAGTGAATTCCAATGCCACTTGTTTCTATTGAAAATTATCATTGAGGGGGGGGGGCAGCCCAACTTTATATATTCAGGTTTAACTAAGTAATGGGAGGGGGGATTTTGTTTTTCTTGGTGGTGTATGTGAGTGCAATAGAAGTAGATTCGGCTGCAGTACATCTTTTTTGCAAATTGTCTTGGGGGGGACAACTTCACTCTGAATTACGCGATACTACTAACTGAGGAGAGGGGTGCATTTTTTCGGTGGTGCATTATGGTGCATTATGATGCATTACAAGCGCTTGATGGTGCAAAGTACAAAATTTGAAAATTTCGGAAGAAGGGGGGCTAGCGTTTATTTGCCCCCCCCCTTAAACAAATAGCTGTAGTCTCTCGGGAAATGTGATGCAAACAAAATCATTCATGGAGCATATTGGTGCATTACGACCATATATGTTTTTATTAAAAATTTCGATGGGGGGGGGGGCAACTGAGTTGAAGGTATCGATACTTTTGCTGGCCATGATTAATGAATCAGCGATTACAAGGATATTGGAACTTGGCCTATTTCGATTCCCGATAATCTTCGAACACTACCAGTGGCTCGAGGATAAAAGGCAGTACAGAACCTTGACTGTAAGTTTGCTGAAGTGATTCGGCCAGTGCCTGTAGATTCTACCAAGGGACCCAAAGCAGTAACAAGAAAATTAAACCGCGATTTGTTTTTCCGATAAGATTGTGAGAACATAAATGGCATATTCTTCTTTTAAGAAATCATTGATCTGCTTCTGCTGCCGTTTGTTTGGGGTCGCCAGCGATAAACCTGGATTCAACAGTATTGATGGTTTCAAAAAGTGGCGGAAACTAAATCCCAATGTTCCAGAACATGAATCTAGCCCAGTACATAATGATAACTTCAATAAATGGAAATCTTGGAGATAAGACATCAAGTTGGTACGACGATCGACAAGAAAGAACAAAATGTGATTGTCAAAGAAGAGCAAAAGTGGAGACTAGTACTGGTCAGGAAACTGGACATCATCAGATTTCTTGCTAAGCAAAATCTGGCTTTGCCAGGTCATAGAGAATTCGTGAAAGAAAATGGCACTGAAAATAGAGGCAACTTTTTAGGACTCGTGCATCTTCTTTACAAGTACATTAGAAAAGAAAATAATTATAGTAAGATACAATTAAAGTTTAATAACATGTTTTAGAAAATTTATTATTGACCACTTTATTTAACTATTTATAATTCTGGTTGTCCACTTATAAATCATATATAGGACAACCCTCACTACATCTTAGTATATTTAGATTGAGTTATCAGCTAATAGAGAGTAGAATGAAAACGCTTAAAGAAGAATACCCCTAGTGCTTGTCTAGATGAGGCGTTTTACGCGCGAGTGCATAAAACGCGGTACTCTCGACTCGCGCGTTTTAAGACATATCTTCCTTTCCATAACTACGTAGGGGAAGGTAAAAAATATTTACGTTGGTTTGCATTCTATTGATTAAATCAATTACGCGCGCGATAGATTTTACTGGACATATCCGATAGAAACCCGAGCGATGTTATTTCGAACAAAAGCCATCATCAATTCATTCAACTGGATGTATTTTTCTGTGCTCAGATATAGGGGAAATAAGTACAAACAACGTCATTGACAAGATGCTTAAATGTGAAAATGGGTGGAATAAGGTAACAGATTTTTTAACTTATGTGATAAGCACAAAAGAAAAAGTTGAGTTACGAGCCCAGGCAAATGCAGAAGATTAGGCAATATTCATTTCCTTCTTGAGGAGATGTCCTAACGGCGGGTCCAAGAAGGAAAGTGGAAGTTAATAGAGGAAAGGGTTTTAGTGGGTCGGGGGTCACCCCATCCCCATACTCCCCCAATGCCTGGGGGGCCTGCTAGCTGAATTAAAA
Source organism: Galeruca laticollis (assembly GCA_963921935.1). Taxonomy (NCBI): domain Eukaryota; kingdom Metazoa; phylum Arthropoda; class Insecta; order Coleoptera; family Chrysomelidae; genus Galeruca; species Galeruca laticollis. The sequence goes on from OY998185.1 coordinate 45,218,615, forward strand.
AAAACCTAACTTATTCCATATGCGTCACATGAGTAATTTATTGCCGATATGAAGAATTTAAATAATTTGTGAATATTTCAAACTTATTTTCAACATTCTATTACTAAAGATAAAACATTTATATTTCTGGATATTTGTCATATGACGTAGTTCGTAACTGTTTGGGAGATTCTAAAAACCAAAAATAATAAAACGATAAATTGGCAGTATCTCGATGAGCTAGTCAATATATAAACTACTGAAGGTCTAAGTGCTGCTCCAAAAATCAAAAGACGTCATATACAGTATGCTAAAGAGAAAATGAGGGTGAAAATTACAACCCAAACTAGGGTGTGCATGATGCTTTATTATTTTTGGAGGAGGACCTTTGTTTGAATAGCTTCACAGGAGCCGAAGATACAGCTAATTCCAAAAGTAAGTTTGCTAGTTACATTTATAAGAGAGGATTTTCATCTGAAACAGAAACCACATTCTTACACAAATTCAATTAAATGAAAGATCATATTTTAAGTTTGACTTTGAGGGATGTACCAGTTATTATGTAACACCCTGTAAATCAAATAATTCGTTAGTCATTAAACATTCAAAGATATGTTAGTCAAGGACTATTAGAGTCAGCATTTAGACATACAACACTTTCAACTATATTTAACATTTATATAAAATATTGTGTAAAAAGCGTTGAGTAAACAAATTTATAGAAGTTTTGATTAGATCAAGTAAGTGGGCTACGAATCATCATTAAAAATATATTGTAAACAGCAAGAGATATCTTTTGGCGAGAAGAATAAATAATTATTGATTGAAACCAGAGTGAGTTCTTTTACCAATACCATACAACTACAAGTTCTAGGAAAACGGGTTTTACACAGTTTTTAGTGGGAATGTAAAGTTTCAAAGGTATTTATGAAACTTCTGAAAATCGGGAAAACTTAATATCATGCTAAAAATTTAGTCAGGATCACCTAGAAACATTTTTTTCAGTTGTGTAAGAAGTATCTTCTTATTATTATTATAGGCGTTTCCGGTGCCTCTGCAGAAAATCTTGAGATGTTGCCTGGTCCCAAGTCCAGGATGTGAAAGGAGGAGGGTTCCTCGGTGAGGTTAGTAATCTGCCAGGATAAAGCAAAACATGCACCGGAAATGTAGCCTCGGAATTAGATGAAAGAGGTATGCATGGCTTTAATAACAATCCTAATTGTAGATAATTCCAATCTATTTACAAAAAACTCTTGTATCTATAGAAGTTAACTAGGAATATGTGTCATTTTAAATATTTGATAATAGATCAATCTGTGATATATTAATATTTTGAATGTGTTGAAATCTGAGAACCGGGAATTGCAATTCCCGGTTTCCAACTCCTACTGTTTTGGTTTTGAAGAACACACACCTCCCACTACCGATTTGTTTCTATTCATGTTGAGCACACTTCCCCTAATAATCTTCATATCGGCTTTACTTATCTTTTCAGTGATATATAATCTAAGGAACGTACAGTCACTAAAGCCCTGAAGAGGAAACCTATCTTATACCAGGGCGGCATCAAGAAAACGACAAATCAACCAAGAAAACCCCAACCCACCCCAAACTCATTCACGAATCTCTCTCTCTCAGTCACTAAACAAAAAGTGTTGTATTCTTCTCTAAGCGATTTTCAATAAACGACGCGTTTTTAAAAATAAACAACCTCTATTTTTGTGAACTAAATACCTATCAAAAATATTTTCAGCCTTATTTAACAAACGTATACATTCTAAATCATTTGACATTTATTCAATGATTTTACACCAAACATACTGGTACACTATTTACTACGACAGGATTGTAAATTCGCCCTTTGAACAAGTTGATTGTGCTATTTTCTTCTATTCTCGTCTGTAAGTATATTAAAAAAGGGTGATCGGCGATAAATGCAACCCGACGAATAGCGCTTTTTACATATATCACCATACCTGAAACAAGAGACAAATATGTCGACCACGCTCCCAAAAAATATTCACATCATTACTACAAGAAGATAAATCTGTAGAGTACGGATGTGTTTCATTCTGTTATCAGCCCATGATTCAGAATTTAAACTTTGTAAGACAGCGGTTTCCAAAGCGGGAGGCGCAGGTTAATTACAAACGAAGGGTTCAAAAGATTGTCTTTTCATCTTTATCTTTACCTACTTTTTTTAGCAGTTTCTTATAACCAATATTGGTGGCATAAAACTAGAAAAGAAACATAGATTCTCACATCTAAAAGATCTGCTGACACTAGCTGTATTAGGTCCAATTTTTCAATTCTACAGGCAGGTTTAAAACTATTGTGCTACATGCAACAAGGAGAATCCACATCAGTCGATCGGGAAGCTTAGCGAGTCAGTCATTTAAAAAAAATGTATGTTTCATACATAAATAGAAAACTATTTGAAACTTCGTGAAACTTCAAATCATGTGCCATCAAATTTGACAACTGCTATTAACTTAAATTATAAATTTAAATTAGCAATTCGGTGTATTGTTTTTTTCATTTTCAATAATATACAAGTGCTCGGTTACGATGTGTCTATTAGCTTAATTATTATTTAGTTTGTGGTTCATTATTTTCATACTGTATACTTTTAGAATTAGTAACATTTTTAGTGATTTCTAGTGATGTTATTCGGATTTCTTGAAATGCTCCCTATGTAACTGACGTAGTCAGTTGAAGAGCCGAGTATAGTATGGTACCGGGTCCACATCAGTAGATATGTACGTATAGTAAAAACCAAATAAAGTTGCGTTTACGTCACCAAGGGCGTATTTCTATCGCATGTATAAGCAATATATCTTTATTGGGTTTAGACGTCCCTCGATGTAAACATTTGTGTTAAAATTTTCATAAAGAAGCCTCCAATTATTGACGGTAAAATAGTCACTGCCAGAAATAATGTCATGTTGCCGCGTTGTTTGTGACTTTTCTACTCGTGTCTTGTCATCTATTTTTGAGGTTATAGTTACGTGCTTTATAAAATTTTATGGTGAGAAATATTTATAATCAAAACTGTTTTTGTTTTCAAAACAACAAAGCATTTTCTTCTGATTGTTAAAATGCCCAAACAGCTGAATAGCCGATGCAAAAAACTTGTGGCTTCATTAGTAAATTATTTTGAACAAGATAGGAATAATAATGATCCTTTGTTGCCCTTAAATGCTGTACAAGAGGTAGGTAATACGTGAATAAAATATCCTTACTTTACTTTACGAAAATTTCTATTATTTTAGCGTGTAGCTGCTGCTTTAAAAATCAGTGTAAGAACAGTAAGCAAAATTTGTCAAACAAAGAAAAAAGGTGAAGAGTTTGAGTCACCAAAGAAAAAACGTTGCGCTCATAAACGAGTAACAAATACAGAAACTTTAAATAAAAGCTCTATTCGTGATACCATTTACAACATGTACCAGAGAAGTAAGTATAATTACGACCATTGTATATTTAACATATTTTTATTTCTGTGAGCTTTTAGAACAGCACATAACGATTCAATCATTGTGGTCCCAACTAAAAGAAAAAGAATTATTTAATGGTAGTACCACTTCTTTAAATAGATTGCTCAAAGAACTTGAGTTTAAGTGGATGAAGGATAATCCACGACGAGGACTTATCGAATTACCTAATGTTGTTTTGAAAAGAGTAGAATTCTTAAGATATTATAAAGAAGCAAAGGACGAAGGTATATACCAATTTGTGTTCATCGATGAAACCTGGATATTTCAAAATGGCATCATAGGTCATTCATGACAAAATGAAAATATCAAGAGTGTTAAAACCACTAAAACGGATGGCAAAAGGTTTGTTGTATTGCAAAACATAAGTGGTTAGTTAAACATTATTTAAATAATATTATTACAGATATATTATACTCCATGCTGGAAATGAAAATGGATTTATTGAAGGTGCTGAAGCAATATTTTGTTCAAAAACCCAACTTAATGATTATCATGGGGAAATGAACCAGGCAAATTTCTTGAAATGGTTTGAATATCAGTTGCTGCAAAATTTAGAGAATCCTTCTCTAATTATACTTGATAATGCACCTTATCACAACATAAAACTCCCAATACAGGATGGTCAAAATGTGCTATTCAGGAATGGTTGACAGAAAAAAACATTCCCTAATCTCACATGATGTTCAAAACCGAACTGTTGCAAATCGTTTCTCAGTAAATAAACAGATATATTCTTACTTATTGCCATTTATTTGGAACATTTTTTTTGTTTTTTTTTTTAGAAATAAGCCACAAATCAAGTATATAGTGGACGATATGGCAGAACAGTATGGACACAAAGTTTTACGTCTTCCTCCTTACCATTGCATATTCAACTCTATCGAATTAATTTGGGGCATAGCAAAAAATTACTACAATAGTCATACTGGTAGGGATGGCAACAGTGCGAATAACTGCCTGAACATGTGGCACGAGGCACTGCACATGATAACTCCTGATATGTGGAAAAATTCTATACAACATACTGAAAGAGAGAGATTTAAATGGTATGAGAGGGAAAGAATATTTGATCGTCCGATAGTTATAAATTTTAATAGTGAAGAGAGTGACACTGACGTTGAATCAGATGAAGAAAAGGAATAAGAATTTGAATCTGCCTAGTTTCATTTCACAATATGTTGATTTGTTTATAGTCTATTTGAAAATCAAGAGAGAGTAAATTCCCAGAAATGTTTTGCAGTTATCAGTGTTAAAGGCAGTAAACCATAGACGTGCGTTTTCAAAATTAAATTAATATGGAAATAGAAATATTTAATTTGTTTTAGTTATTTATACCTAGATTACCAATTTTAGATAGATAAACATAATTCGTAAGTAGTAATTTAATTTGGGTAAAATGAAGAAAAAGTCAATATTATTTTAGGCATTTTGATTTAGGCATATGTTTATTTATAAAATATGTATATAATATGTACAGATAATTACAATTATTCATAAATTAATATGAGGAGCTAAAAAAACAATTAAGTAGGTATATGAGAAAAACAAAACCAACCGCAAGGATAAAATTTGACGAGCAACATGCAAAAAATACGACAATATTAAATCTTAAAAAATTAAAATCTAAAAATAAAATTAAAGTACATAAATTAATAATTTTAAAGTTATGGTTCCTCGCACTCTGTGTCAGAAGATTCACCATCTGATTCTAGAGAAATTACAATGGGCTCTATAGTAATATCAATTATGTTATCTAGCTCCCACATTTTTTTTTCTATTTCTGTAACGTGTCTAATACATTTTTGCCAATTTTCACTTGTTACTTCAGATATTGCCTTATTGAAGAGATTTTTAACATCTGATAATTTAAAAGTCGTGTTATTTCTGGCAACATAACCTTTAACTTGAGCCCATATTAATTCTATCGGATTCATCTCACAATGGTAGGGTGGTAAACGAAGGATTTCAATTTCTCGTTTTTTGGCTATCTCCTCAATATTATATTTTTTATAATTTTGCTTATGTTTTTTAGCAATAGTTAACAATTCTGCCCTCAGCATTGTATTGTCAAAGGCTAAATTTTTAGAAGATAACCATTTTGCAATTTCATCCTTTTTCCATTTAGTGGTTGGTAAAGGTTCAAGTAATCTGGAGTGGTAACTTGCATTGTCCATTATAATAACCGATCCTTTTGGTATGAATTGAATCAAATGGCTTACTCATACTTTTGGGCTAACTTATTTAGACCCCTCTGAAGTTGAAGATTGTTTCATATTTGATCTCATGTCATACAAACCGGACCATAAACTTATAGATAAATACGCAGACTATTTATTAGAAAACTACATAGCGCCAGAATCTCATTTTCCACCAAATATATGGGCATATGAAAACCCATCAATTAAAAGAACCACAAATGCCTGCGAATCATTCCATTCGCACTTTAATTCTAGTTTTTATTCAAGTCACCCTTCTATATTTATTTTTATAGAAAAATTAAAAGATTGTCAGATCGATGCATATTTAAAAATAAAAAATTTAAATATTCCAGCAAAAATTAAAGACAAACAAGTAAAAAACAAACTAAAATTTATCGAAAACATGGTAAATATGCTTCGATCTGACAATATTTCTAGAATTAATTTCGTTAAATCTGTATCACATCAAAACGTTTTTTAAAAATTTATAGTTTACCTAAGTTATAGAAATAAGTTGATGTAATAATTTTATTGAAATAAAGAAATATTTTAATATAAAGCATTCTGTTATTTTATTTGATTTGCGGCCGAAAATACCTATGAGATAAGGAAGCAACTTAAAACCTCCGGCCGAATTTACCTACCGGCTTTTAGTACCTGCCCTTTTTCCGGCCGAAATTACATCCGCCCGAAGCGGTTGCCATTCGGAGGTCGTTAAATAACAATTATCCCTTTCTATTCTGGTTACGCCTATGACGCACGTTAATCCTCTTAGGCCTACTGTAGTAACAATGAAAGATCATAAAATAATGTGATAGTCCAAGAAATGTAATAAATTTTGTATTGAAATTAACAAAAACCATTTAGAATGCATTACAAATATTGAAGTTTTACCGCACGTACTGTACTATAGTTTTGCATACCGAATTAGTTTTTATTCTGGGAATTTACTCTCTCTTGATTTTCAAATAGACTATAATGTTAGTTTTAGTCTTTGATAATACGTTCATTATTAAACATATTTTATTTTATAGCTTGTATTTTTATTATATTTATTTATTAAAAGATTTGGTAAGTCAGTAATAACCTTACCACTTTTATTCTAGAATTCCTTACTTTGTGAAATCTATTAATTAACAAAAAACGTAAATGAAAAAACTCCACACTATATTAAACGAAAACTATGAAACTATCGATAATTTTGTAGTTTTCATTTATAATATTGTGAAATTTTCTACATTTACCTTTTTTGTTGACTTCAGTTAATTTCCATATTTCGTGTACGCTCTGACAACGCTACAAATATTCACAATGATGACGTAAACGCAACTTTATTTGGTTTTTACTATAGTTCGTCGGGATATTTATTGATGTGCAGGAGGTGAAGTACCAACCCGGCGCGTCTCCAGGTGGCGGATAGGAGAAGGGCCTCTGAGATCATTTTATATGAGGAGGAGGTCTGCGGGGAAATTCCTGGGGCTCGTTGTGTCTAAAAACTCAACTGGCAGCCCTCGAATACCCTGCCGCGGACCAACTTTACCTGTCCTAGCTGTAGTATTGTGGCTAAGGGATTGCATACAGGTTTACGATGCTTACCTCTCTAAATCACCTGTTATAGCAATGTCTCCTGGCTGTCTGTGGTCAATTCTCGGGGGCCAGTGGGATGGGTCTTGGCTTTACTGCCCGGACCAAGAGGAGACAACCTCATTAAAAACCTGAAGTCAAGGTGGGAAACCAGGCCGAAGAATGCGTGGCTATATAGAAGAATAGTCCTTACTGGTTTCGACCTTGGAGCGCCGGGGGGAACTCCATTATATTGAACACCTTACCTCTGCATGCGGGGCTCTGCAGCGGTGGACCGTAATGACCCTAGCTTCTCGTGGGACCACTTATGGAAAGACAAAGAAAAAGCAAGATTTTTACCGGAAAAGTAGTGGAGAAAACCTCCACCTCTTCATCCGGGAACATCACAGAGGGAAAAAAGGCCAAACGGCACAAAGGTCGTATACCGTTCGAACTCCCAAAACCGGGCGGCATAGACGACCCACTGAGAAAAGGCCTCAGTGGAGCAGGGGTGCGGAAATACCTGCGACTTCTCAATCAGGCAATATCCTCTGAAGAGGCCAGGAAGCAGGTAATTCAGCGCCCAACCGCCCCGAAGGAAACGGGGAAGACAAAGCTTAAAAGAGGCCCGGAGCACATTACTCCTCCGCTGTGGCCTCTAAGCAAGGAATCAAAAACAGCCGCAACGGTAACCGGGTAAGCCACTGGTTACGCAGCAGCGGCATCCCGGGAAACTGGGTAGAGCCGCCTGGGGGGTCGAGAGTCTGACTCGAGGTCAAGAAACCTGCTCGATTACTGAGGGAGATACTCCCATGGTAGACGAAGAGGGCCAGGGAGAGAGAAAGGAGGGGGATGAATAGAGGCTGAGTAACTCGGCCTCTCTCATCCATAATAATTAACCTTCACGTTCACGAATGTAGCTCAGATTAACCTGCATCACGCGGAGGGAGCTTCAGCCGTGATTGCAAGGTTGTTCGCTAGACTACAACTGGATATTGTACTGATCCAAGGAACATGGATCAACAAAGAAGGCCAAATCAAAGGTTTGGCATGAAAGGATTCTAAATTGATTTATGATCAAAGGCAAGTATCTCCGCGTGCCTATGTAATCATAAGAAATAACATAAAATATATTTGTGTTTCAGAATACGTGTCACGGGACCTTGTTCCAATCATGCTTCACCTAAACATTGGGGGTATCGACCGAGACATCGTCATTGCCTGTGCCTACTTCGATGGAGACGGACCGATGACACCGCCAGAAAAGGTACAAGAGCTAGTGAGACACTGCAATAGCAGACGGCGGCCAATTATATTTGGTTGTAATGCCAACGCACACAATACCGTGTGGGGAAGCACCAATAACAACGCAAAATGTGAGTGTTTATTAGAATATCTCTTAGCTAATAACCTTGAGACCTTAAACGTGGGGACAACCCCCACTTTTGTCACGAGAGCAAGAAAAGACGTCCTGGACGTAACAATTGTTAATGTTGGATTGGAGGGTGATGAGCGAGCCATCGCTTTCCGACCATAGGATCATCCAATTTAGGATAGTGGGAAATACCACCTCTATTCCTACAATCCGAAATCCTAGAAATACTGATTGGCCTCTTTACAAGACCAATCTGAAGGACAATTTGGAACACGTCAAAGTGAATGGAGTAAATCACCCGCACTACGACCTGGAACGAAGAGTCGAACAGATCAGTGAAGCAATAATGGAAGCTTTTCATTCCAGTTGCCCACTCTCAAAAGCTCGTTCAGAAAAGGATGCTCCTTGGTGGAATGAGAACCTGTCAAACCTCAGAAAAGAGGTACGTCGGCTCTTTAATAGAGCCAACCGTGAAGGTAATTGGCAGGGGTACAATGAGAAGCTTACTCAGTACAATAAAGAGATTAGGAAGGCCAAAAGGCTTAATTTTCAAACCTACTGCAAAACGATCACTTCCACTCACACAGCGGCCAGACTACAAAAGGTCATGGCAAATGGGGGAACTAACCCCACAATATCGCTGAAAAAGCCAGACGGATCATACACGGAAGGTGAAGAGGAACGATGGATTCTTCTTCCTAGAACCCACTTCCCAGGTAGTGAACCAGCAACAAGCACCGAAATAGCAATGAACTATGGAAATCAGAGGTTAAATATCTAGGGATAACCCTAGACAGTAAGCTTCTGTGGAATAAGCATGTTGAAATAACTGCTAGTAAAGCAATAAGAACTTTGATGGCGTGCAGAAATCTAGCTGGTAAGAGGTGGGGCTGTAACTTAAAAATACTGCGATGGATGTACGCCATGATTGTGAGACCAGCAATTACGTATGGGGCAAAAGTTTGGCACACAAAAGCAAGTCAGTACAGCACGAGGAAGACCCTCGACAAAGTTCAAAGGCTTGCCTGTGTGTGCATCGCTGGAGCGAGATCTCACACCTCTACATCTGGTGATAGAAAGATCTGCCCAAGAGGCAATTCTTAGAATATCTAAGGAAGGTTCAGGCAATGAGAGTATTAAAAATCAGGGAGCTTGGTCCTCTCTGACAAGATACATCTCATCAGAGAATCTTCCCAGTGACGAAATGATCAAAAAAGTGAGCATCGAAAAGAATTTTACCACGATGCTAAATACGAGGAAAGACTGGGAAAGGGAATACGCCACCCAAACTCTCAAAGAAAACACCATTAGATGGTACACGGATGGTTCAAAAACCACCATTGGAGCAGGCGCTGGAGTATTTGGGCCTGGCACCAGATACTTATTATGGTTAGGCTCCTTCCCGAGCGTCTTTCAGGCAGAAATACTTGCGATCGAAAGATGCGTGGAAATGAATCTACAAAGAAACTACCAGAAATGTGACATATCGATCCATTCTGATAGGCAAGCAGCTATCAAAGCATTGAGCTCCCATGTTATTGACTCAAAGTTGGCATGGGAGTGCCGAATAAAACTGATGAATTAGGCAAGAGTAACAGGGTCTCTTTAGTCTGGGTTCCTGGCCACTCGGGAATCACGGGAAATGAAGAGGCCAATACACTTGCCAGGAAAGGAGCACAAATGCCCTTTATTGGCCCGGAGCCTTTCTGTGGTGTAGCAAAATGCTTCTACAAGAAAGAGTTTCGGAAGAAAGAGGAAACCGAAAGAGAAGCACTCTGGCGGTGCCTTCCCGGGTTGGAACATTCCAAAAAGTTCCTGAGGAACTTTGACACTGCTAGATCCAAAAAATATTTGGACCTCAGTAAAGATAAGCTACATCTCCTCACGGGCTTCCTTACAGGACACTGTCGCCTTAGGAAGCACTTAATGAGAATAGGCCTACCAGAGATTGACGAGTGTAGATTCTGTAGGGAGGAGGATGAAACTCCGGATCACCTAGTTCTGGAATGCCTCGCCATTACAAGCCAACGCAAGAAATGCTTCGGACAAGAAGCTTGTAAGAGTGAGTACCTAACCTCGTTGAAGCCGTTCCAAACACTAGAGTACATTAGAAACTTGGAACTGGAAGGCTAGCTGTATTAGTAGCAAGAACAGCTCTGATGTGGGGGGGGGGCGGGGCACAATAAACATTTGGTACTGTAACCCCGTTAAAATATAATTTAATCTAATAGTATGGTAACAGAAGGGGAGGACAACATTCCGTCTCTCTCGATTATGTAACATTATAAATGCGTTCTTTGTTACTCTTCCAGGTTTCTGTCTATACCCAAGGTATATTTTTTCCGATTCTGTATGTTTTCACTATCATTTGGTGCGTTCTTTTTGACAGATCTCAGATCACTTCAGTTAAGGTGATCTGAGATAAAGTGATGTGAGTAAGCACTAAAAAGATCGACATCTCAATTGAAGCGCGCGATCTGTCGATAGATTTAAACTATACGACAGATTCGTATCAGCATCTAATAATGTTAATTAATGTATCCATAATTTGTAACAAAAGAAAAATAGATTATGTGTGTTTATTATTTATATGTCAATGGTTAAAACCTTAGATAACCTTGGTTAAAACTACATATAAAACAAGCAAATCAAATATTTCTTCATCCCCTCCACTTTAATTGAGACTCAATTCCAACTGATATCCCCTTACAACACATTCAGCATCGGTGAAGGGGGAGGAAAAATCTCAGCTCACTTAAAGTGAGTAAAACAAAAAGAACGCTCACATTACTGATGTGAGCTGAGATTAACTGAGATCTCAGTCAAAAAGAACGCACCTATTGTATGCGTTTAATATATTAGATAAATGACATAATACGAAACGAATAATCACTCTCCAATTTATATATATTTACCATATATATGAAGTCGGTCACACAACTTTCCGGAATTTTTAAGCGACATAATATAATAATTGCTTATACAATCAATTCAATGTTTAGTCAAATCAAAGCTAAAATACCAACAAATAACTTAGCTAACATAGTTTATGAAATACCATGCCTTCCTTGTATTAAAACTTAAATTGGTCAAACGAAAAGACCATTTACGAATCGAATTGCGTCTCACAAAAGTGACAGTAAATTATATCCTGACATATGTGCACTTGCTGAACACGTGTTTTATGAAGGCCATTCTGGATTAATTAATCTGCCAAAGTTTAAACCATAGAAAATTATTTTAAAAGTATTTTTTTGGAAACAGTGTATATCGTATAACTAAATGAAAAACAGACGTAAATATAACCTTAGCGTAATTTATATTCCTATCTTTTAGATTTAGAAAAACTTTATTTAAACTCCAGTCATAACAAACCTTAATTTAAATAAAAAAAAATATTTAGTTCCACATCAATGACCTTGATGTCATTTTATATTGTTTTTTGAGTTTCTTTTTGATTTATGATTCAAATAATTCGTTATACAACTTCTACATTCTCCATAAATTAATGTAAGTAGTTAAGGGGGATATTTTTTATAATGGGGGCATTATTGCACAGTTTGGAAACCGCTGTTGTAAGATATTAACTAGTGTGTAAAAGTACAGGAGAGGAGACAGTGAAAGAAGCGAAAAGAAGTAATGTGGGTCACTAGGTATACTGAATTGAATAGTTTCATGCAAAAACATCTACAATTACATTTAATAAAAATCATACGTTATAAATTACGTACCCCTCATTATTGCGTTATTGCCTATAGAAAAAAAAAGTTGTGTAGTGAGAGCCGAATTTTGTTAAAATGTTATTAAAATTACAGTAGCATACATATTTCTGAGGATACGAAAGATATGTTTCAAATGGTGATACCCAGTTACGCTGTATTCGAGTTATTATAAATTTTTATATATTAGATAGAAAAAATTATCTTCACAGGTAGAAAAAGCTAGAATCCGAATACCGAAGGTTGACAATCCAATTGGCCAATGTAGTCCTGGAAACTGTTACTCTAAAGATATTTATGATGAGCAACCATACCAACGTCTTAGGTCTTTGAGCCATGAATTCTGTCTCCGTCCCACTGATCTCTTACCATGAATATTTCTCCCTATGATAATACTCGGTATTTCATCTCTTCCATTTCAATTCAGTTCCAGTATCCTTCAGAAACAATTTCAGTTTTTCTTAGGAATTCAATTAGTTTCTCATGTTTTACTCAGTCAAAGACTTTGAGAGCTAATGTATCACATCTCAGAGTTAACTCACTCCAAGAGAAAAGTGCTTCACGGGTATCTACTGATCGTTCACGGTACTAGCCGACGATAAAAAGACAGAACGTGGACTGTATATTATTTGTACCGCGAAGAACCTTGATTTAGTTATAGAAAAATTGTCATTGATAAGCTTCTAACGATTTTCACACTATTTACTTGATGAAGAAAGAGGGTACTCACCGAATTTATTCCTGGAGTTTCACTTTCGGGTACCCGAGTTGGCTGAAGGCGTTTAATGTTTTCTGTATACACAGTTGTTTTCCTTGGCTAACTTCACACACTCGTTTTTGGTTTTGTACACTTTTTAAAGGTTCAGTTCGTCAGCCATCTCACCAGCGCACGTTGCTTGTCGCATCTGCGCGTAGTTCGTAACCCCTTCTTCCAAGCTATGGTGTGTGTTTTGAATTAATATAACCGCGAAAAATAGTTTGTGAACACCTACTCCAAGCTGTTTTTCGTCCATTTGAAAATCGCATTTTTTTATAAATGCTAGTATGTATTATTCTTAGAAAGATTTTAAGCACATGAAACATGCAATAATCCTCATAATGGGAGGAAATCCTTTTTTTGGGTAGAAGTATAAACGTAGATGTTTCCGCCAGATGACTGAAAAATTGAACAAAGATCCTGATAATTTTGCACATTCTGAACTGATGAATCGACCATTTCTATGGCAGAAGTTTTTAATATGTGCCAAATAACAGGAAATAACAAACAACGGACACGGTCAACAATGCTGCGTTCCATTTTCCCAATGAAAACTTAAGTTTACGTTCGGTCTCTGAAGACAACAACTTTGTTATCGAAACACGTAATTGTGAGTATTGGTGTAGTGGTGGTGTAAATAGTGTGCTCACTATAAATGTCATCAACGGTTACAGAAATTCCAATTACTAAGAAGGTTCGTGTTGGTTAAAGAGAGTAAGGACCTCTACCGGTAAACTAGTGATTGTTAGACCGAATGTGATAGGTGTATGTGTGTCGGAGCAAGGCAATTCTATTTCTCATGCACTTTTTTTGACACGCATGCTGTTAGTTACCTTAATTTTGAGGATAATCGATTTTTCCCGTAAACAAGATACAATCTAGCCCTTGTCCATGTTGATTGCTTCTACTAACTAATGCTAGAAGGAAGGGATGATCCGCCAGAAAATCTTGCGAGGGATAATCGCATCTACTCTCAATTTCGATACCTGCCAGTTAAAATATTCAAATTTATATTCTACTTCAATTAAGCAAATAACAAAAATGTTCTAATTTAAATCAAAATACCAAAGTGTTTATCTGGAGGATATAATGAAGGACATGTTAAGAAAAGAAAACTCAAAATGTCAGCTTGGGAAATGATTACATTTATTTTATACTTTTACATTATGGTTGGGGATTTAGTTCCTCCAGATGATGCTGTTTGGCGGTTTCTTATAAATTTAGTTGAAATCATAGATATACTACTCTGTTTTGAAATTGATGAGCCTATTTTATTATTAGAAAATAAGATTAAGGATCACAACAAAAAATATATTATACTGTTTAAGGATAATCAAGCAACAATTTCATCTATTGACATACTATCCAAAAATAATTAGACAAGCCGGACCACTAAGAAATCTGTGGTGCTTCAAATTCGAAGCCAAACATATTGGTATACAAATTTAGGAACATAGTTCTGTCATTTTCATACCTTATCTAATAATAAATTTGATACGAGCTATATTTTTCCAACTTTTATGTTAATTAAAACTATATATTGAATGGAACAAAAAATGTATTCAAGTTTCTTCTTACACGTATTCAAATGTCTTCATACACGTACACAAGTTTCAGGTTTCACAATTCTTCCGATGAATAAAATATTAGATGATAATCTTTCTTTTTGTATAACTTTTATTACGAATGGATGGTCTGCAGAGAATACTTCCGGTTGGGCTAAAGCAGCACTTCTTGCCATTAATATACCTAAAGATTAATACCGACGAATTGAATTATATAAGATTTACTATAAAATTCCCATAAGCATTGAACATCATATTATTTTCCCATATGTGGTGCAATATAAAAAAGTGCGTATTATTCACAATAAACAATTTTTTTTCAAACAGAAAATATCCCAATATAAAAGAGGTGGCCAACTTGATTGACGAAACATTGTGCGATCTACCAATTACATACTTCTTGAAGTTTTTTAATGAAACAGTATGGTAATTATTGTAGTATTTATCTCGGAATTCCTTTGAAGGAAACAACTTTTTGTACTGTTGTGCACCTTTACACAACAGTATAAAAAGCTGTTTCCTCCAAAGAAATTCCGATAAACTTCTCTTGAGCAGATACAGCTGTAAATCTAAATTATTGTAGTATTTTTTATTTTATTAATATGGAAAACAAAATTGAATTCTTCGAACTAGTTACTCATTAATCATTTATAATATTAGTGTGAGCATTGCGCTGAGCATCTTCCGCTAGATTAGCAAATCAGGTTTGTAGTTTCAAATTAAGAACCTTAAAGATTCCAATGTATCAGCATCCTATAAACGTGAACTTTGTTTATTTTTTGTTCTCTTTTTAAATAAGAAAATGCTGATTCGCATAAATATGTTGGACCAAAACATGGGTGCAAACGAACAATACATCTCTTTAAATTTGGATATTTCTCGTTGGGAACCAATGCCCAAAAAGTCTAAACCAGAGGTCCCTGCTTTTAGAAATATGTCGCAGCGAAGAGCATCAATTTCGTTTTGCAATATCATGTGGTCCATTTGATATATAGTGTGATTCATTAAATATTGTAAAAGCTACTAGAAAAAAAAGGGAAATAAAAAACAGTTCAGGTAATTACTTTGTCTGAATAATGGTGTATATTAGACAAAAAAGTGTGTGTGTATCATATTTCTTATCGAACATCGTTTATAATTCTAAAATATTTGAATTAGTGTATAGAAGTGAGGGTGGTTGTTAGCAACATTCCAGTTCGGCGATGACTTGTATTTGCTAGATTTACCATAATTTACAAGCTGTATCTATCATAATTATTTGTACCATACAAGAAAATTATAACCATCTTTCTTCTACCATTTTGTACGTCTACAGTTCATCGCGTACGATCCCAGTTTTATACAAAGGCTCGTTAATTTTTCCATAAAATAATACATTTAAAGAAGTTCCGTTATTTTCTAAGTTTTCTTTAACGTTAAGCAAAACCAAAAATGGGTGATCGGCTGTAAATTCCTCAGGCTGTGGTGGCAGTGATCGTTTCATCATCACTCTCACTGCTAAAAAAAAGTTCTTCGGTAAAATTTGAAGGTTACATTATGACGTTTGAGTAATTAGTAAAGAAAAGCCTACAGATAGATTAAACTAATAAAAAAACATGTCCTAAGTGTGAAAATATAATGAAACCTTATACCAAAAATCGATGTTAAAATTTAACAATGGGGAATTTGTTATTACATAAATAAAAAAAGGTACTTTATATTTCATTTATGTAATATTTTGGATAATTCTATTTATTAATTTTAATTAAAAATTTAAACAAAAAAATCGCATTTTTATTATTCTTTTTATCGCACAGTCGATTTTCTAATTTGAAAATCACTTGTTACGAAACAGCACACTGGTATAATTCCTGAATCCGACTCTGTCTATGCCATGTATGAAAGTTAAAATTATGGCGGATGCGCAGGGATTTCTTAGAACTGTTTACGGTTGTGACTATCTTATCTAGACAATGTTTTTGTGACCAGTCTTATCTAGACAATGTTTTTGTGACCAGTCTTATCTAGACAATGCCAGAGAACCAATTGGTTTTGTGTAAGCCGCAATCTATAATTATCTAGTAAAAAAGGCACTAATATATAAAGGACCGACCAGGGAGAGTTAGTTTTAGTTTATAAAGTGATCTCGACAAATAAACAAGAATACACCGAAATAGGGAACAGTAAAGTGTTGATATAAATTAATAATTAAGGTTGTGTGTATATGAATTAAATTTAAGTGAATAGGTAAGTGTATATAAATTAAGTGTTAGTGAGTAGTTTAGTGTTTAAATAAATTCGTAAGTAGCCATACTGTGTGTTTAAAGTTTAACCCACCCGTTTACTGTTTTAATAAATAAGAAAAACATTACATTGGTGTCAGAAGTGGGATAATATAAATAAATTGCTATGTAAAAATGGACATGAGACTATGTAACTTGAAAGTGACTGAGTTAAGAGTAGAATTGGAAGATCGTGAGTTAGAAACGTCCGGTAAGAAAAGTGAATTAGTAGAAAGACTTAAAGTGGCACTGGAAATTGACGGCTTTGATCCAGAAACAGTTTTATTTAATAACGAGGCTTCCACCTTAATCTCGTCAATTTCTGCTAATATTTCTGCTAACAAGGGCGAGAAGATTTCTGCCATGGAAGAGAACATGGACGAGAAGATTTCTGCTATGAAGACCGATATATCTGCCGATATCTTATTAATGAAAAACGACATAGCCGCTGACGATGAAAATGAAATTTCGTCTTAAAAATCTGAAATTGAGGATAAGATGACAACGATGGACGAGAAAATCAAGGAGTTAGAAAAAAAGATGACAGATATAAGAACTCAAGACACGCCAGCGGAAGAAAAGAAGACCGAGCAAACAAAACCTTGCAAGCCAGAAACACACCCTAAGTTAGAAGACATTGGTAGTTTTACCCGAGTCAAGTCCCCAACGTTCGATGGAAAAATGTCGTGGACCAATTATGTGAAACAGTTTGAAGCAGCCGCTACAGTGAATAATTGGTCCGATAAGAGAAAACCTAACTATAGCGCTTCGAGGAGATGCCTTAGATGTACTTCAGACGATACCGTTTGAAGAAATGGATGACTTCGAGCAGCTGCAGAAGAGGTTGGACATGCGATATGGTCACGAACATTTGGAACATTTGTACAGATTCCAGCTGAAGAACCGAAGGCGGAAACGTGACGAAACCTTTCAAGAGTATGAACTGGATATTGCCCGACTAGTTCGATTTGCTTATCCATCAGCACAAGAAAACATGATGGAATGTTTAGCATTTATTGATGGCTTACGTGACCCCGATATGCAAAGGACGCTTTGTTTAGCATATCCGAAAACATTAGTCGACGCATTGATTGCTGCTCTTGAATATGAAGCAGCCACGATGCCTTCCGGATACAACAAAGATAGGACCATACAGGAAGAAGATGACGATGACAAACTTGACCAGATCGTCAACTTGTTGAAAGGTATGACAGACAAGAAGCCGAAGAAGATCAAATGCCGGAAGTATGGCGAGCTAGAGGACGTGCGCAGTCCGTCTAAGCGCCCCAAGACTCCTTTAACCCAAGAACTCCAGTCACAGGGGAAATCAGACAGAGGTGAACGTCCAGCTGATATGAATCACCGAAAAGCCAACTCTTTGCCTAGACGGCCATGCCCTGTAGACTATTCACGATGCAACAAGTCGAAATCTAAGGAAGTTGCAGTTTCAAGAATTACAGTAGTCAATGAAGAATGGTCACCCACCAGGATCAGAGAAGATCAGGAGAATGATTCTTGCCTAAAGAAGATTCGGCAGTGGAAGGAAGAAAATCGGCGACCTACCTGGCAAGAATTGTCAAGATTTTCACCGAAACTCAAGGCGTATTGGGCTCAGTGGGACTCCCTTGTCCTGGAAGAAGGGCTATTGAAAACGATGATGGTTCCGAGATGAGGAGACAGTTACTTATCCCTAGAACGAGAGTAGCTGAGGCACTGAAGAAGTTACACGACAGTCCATCGGGAGGTCATCTGGGAGTGAAGAAAACCCTTCAGCGAGTCCGTGAAAGGTTTTATTGGATGAACAGCTCCGACGATGTGAAGGACTGGTGTAAGAAATGTACGACTTGTGCTACGAGTAATGGACCACATCGCAAGAAAAAGCACCTATGAAACAGTATAATGTTGGAAGCCCTTTCGAAAGGATTGCTTTAGACATCGCTGGACCATTTCCGACGACAGAAAATGGTGGTAAATACATCCTGGTTGTAATGGATTGTTTCACAAAGTAGGTGGAAATTTACGGTATCCCGAATCAAGAGGCCACAACTGTCGCGGATGTATTGGTGAAAGAATTTATCAGCCGATATGGAGTGCCATTGGAAGTCCACAGTGACCAGGGAAGAAATTTCGGAAGCCATCTATTCCATTAGATTTGTGACAAGCTAGGAATGAAGACGACCAGGACAACAGCATTACATCCACAGTCAGATGGAATGGTCGACAGAATGAACAGGACTATTGGAAAATACCTGTCCAAAGTGGTTTCCAGCCATCAGAGAGATTGGGACCAGTATCTTTCCCTATTCGCATTGGCTTATCGATCTGCCGTCAATGAGTCCACGGGTGAAACACCTGCGAAAATCCTGTTTGGACGTGAAATGAGGCTTCCTTGTGACCAGGAATTTAGCTGTCGGCCTGGATCCATCAGGAGAAGATTTCGTGATCCAATTGCGAAGAAGGATGGACGATGTACACGATTTGATTCGAACGATTCTTCAAGTTACCAGTGGTACAATGGAAAAACGGTACGATACACAGGCCAGAGAAGCCAGTTTCAACGAAGGGGACAAAGTATTGTTACAAAACCCGACAAGGAGAAAAATATTTTCTCCAAAATTACAGAAATCATGGGAAGGATCAACGAAGTTATTTATCGCGTAAGCAAGATCCCCAATGGAAAACCGAGAGTAGTTCACCAAAACCGACTAGCGCCATTCGAAGGAGACCATGACAAAGATGAAGGAGTGCGCTATGGACAACAAGAGTCTGGCCCAGTCATCTAAGAATTTATGGGTGCATACGAAGGTACCGGGAAAGCTAGATAGGGAGTCACTAGAGAACAAAGACAAGATTTGTCCATACTCGTAGAAGAGTATATCAAAGAAGTAAGAGAAATTTTGAATGGAATGAATGAAAACTCTGCTCCAGGTAATGATAAAATTTCTGTAAAAGCTTTATTAAGAGTGCAGGAGGTAATAATACCAATTTTAGTCAACTTGGTTAATAAAATGGTCGAAACAGGGAAATTTCCGAGGGAGCTGAAAATGGGTAAGGTTACCCCTATCCATAAAGCAGGGCCAAAAAACAATTTAGAAAACTATCGCCCAATTACTGTAGTTTGTGCATTATCAAAATTTGTGGAAATTCTTTTCAAAAAACGTATCATGAGCTTTCTTACTAGGTATGTTGAATTATAAAATTATTAATATGGGTTTCAGAAACACTCGAACACCCAAAGCGATACAACAGACTTCCTGAACCATGTTATATCCAACTTGGATGACATAAAAGAAAAAAGGAGAAATAAAAAACAGTTCAGGTAATGACTGTCTGAATAATTGTGTATATTATACAATAAAATATGTGTGTATCATATTTCTTATCGAACATCGTTAATAATTCTAAAGTATTTGAATGAGTGTATGTAAGTAAGAGTGGTTGTCGGCACCATCCCAGTTCGGCCTTGACTTGTATTTGCTAGATCTACCATAATTTACAAGCAGTTTTATACAAAGGTTCGTTAATTTTTCCATAAAATAATACATTTAAAGAAGTTCTGTCATTTTCTAAGTTTTCATTCACATTAAGCAAAACCAAAAACGGGTGATCGGCTGTAAATTCCTCAGGCTGTGGTGGCAGTGATCGTTTCATCCTCACTTTCACTGCTAAAAAAAAGTCCTTCGGTAAAATTTGAAGGTTACATTATGACGTTTGCGTAATTAGTAAAGAAAATATAATGAAACCTTATACCAAAACTCGATGTTAAAATTTAACATTAAAGCCAAGCAACGGGGAATTTGTTATTACATAAATAAAAAAGGCATCATTTATGTAGGGGAGGGTAGGTTACAGTGAGACGGCGTACACAGTGAGACGCCTCCATTTTTTTTCAGACAGTTTGAGACTTTTGAGGTTGGACAACACTGTCAGTTAATTTATATATCGAGGGCTAAAGCGCAGGACCTCGTAACTAATATTTTTTTTAGAAAATAGGATTTTGATGCCTCAGACTTCAAGTTTATAAGCGCCATCTATGTGTGAAAGGAACTAATTTTATGAAAATTATCAACCTGTCAAAATCAAACAAAACAGTAACTCGTAACTTATTTCGGTTGGTTTTCTGAAGCATTACCTCGTAAACGTCTTAGTGTTCAGCTTCCCGCCACTGAAGCAAACTGTCAAGGTAAGTGATCTTGAAAATCGCTTGTAAATATGAAAGAAGTAAAGTGGAGGGTTAAAGTTTATGATTAGATTCCTAATTAAGCATTCGTTTCAAAACTTTCATAACGATTGCTTTGAGTTGTTAATAATTTTATGTAAAAAAACTAACATTTTATTGCAGGTCTTGCTTCACAAGCTTTAGAGTAGACACGAGCTACTGCTGCATAGAAAAATGTCTAGTCGAACGAGAAAAATAATGGAAATGGCCAGAATAACGCAATGTAGTAACACCAATGAAGACAATCAACGTTTTTCTCTTCAAGAAATCACAGAAATGGATTTATCAAACAATATTCTTCTAAATGAAGCCTTATCACCCCAAGATATTTCTGATATTATCAGAGAAGTCGAGGTAGTCTTCGCTCCTAACGAAACTCGCAATACAACTGGTGTATTGTCGGAAATGACAAACCTAATTTGTTTCCAAAATGAAAAAGACGCCCATAATGAAAGCTACATTCCAAGAGGTGATGATAATAAAGCAATAGAAGAACTAATGGAACAGGTAAATGAAGATAAGACACGGCCACATGAAGACGGCGCTATGTTATCTGAAAAAACCATTGAGGAAGCTATGTTTGAAAACGGAAACGTTTTGGATGATTTAGCAAGTATGGCGCATTTTATGCCAGAAGAGAATAATAACGTTCACGACAAAGACTACATTCCCGAAGCCGAAAGTGAATCAGAACGCGAAGAAAGCGTGGAAGAGGTGGGTGCAGATGCAACACAGCTACAGGAACTTGAACAGGTAGATGAAATTGTTATAGAAAAAGAAAATGAGAATCAAGATACCAAAAGAAAGACACTTAAGAAAAAACAAAATAAGAGGTTAATCAATAAGAATTTACGAATGACGGGAGAACAATTTTTAGGGTTTAGAAAGCCACGGGATCAACGCAATACATTTCATGATGTACCGAGAATGAATAGAAAAATAGGTGCAAGGTGCAGCTGTAAACAAAAAATCAAAAATAAAATGTTGAGTGCACTGCCCAGAATCGTAATTGTGTAATGACCAACGCTTTGCTTCACGTTTCAGAAAAGTACAAAGTTTGTTTTACACAAAAATATTTAGAAAAAGTTCACACTCAAATGGAGTGTTACTCTGTTCACAGTGCCATAGAGTCTTCCCTCAAAAATAAGGAGATCTACTTGTCCAGTGATTATCATCGTATAACTAAGGAATCTCGCAATAAAAATCCTTACTTGGTCTAAAGCATAGACTTCAGCTTCTACCAAAATTATGCCCATAAAGACTACCTTAAATACAGTTGCAGTACCATGAAGGTAAAATTAGGTACAAACTAAACTTTGATTGATTTTAAGGATCTACCAATCAGACCTAAAAACATAGCATTAGGGAATGTCATATTTCCCCAACTATTTAAGGAGAAACTGCCTATTTCTAGCGTGAAATACTCACACCTTCAAGCGATTAAACAAGTTATTCCGAAAGACTGCTGAAGTTTTTACAACTCCCTTCCACACAAGTAGATTTTTCTAGAGATTTATTTTCGTTTTATTCTTTGCCAAGGAAAATGCCATTATTTTTTATAAGTACCTATAATAATGATTATTTTATGTTATGTTATAATATTTTGTGTATTAAATGATGTTTAAAAGTATAATTTAATTTGCTTATGTATTAATAAGTTTGCTTATTCGTTTTTTATTTTATTACACAAATTACTAATGAAAAACAATCATGGTTTCCTGCTTTTCAGTTCATAGAAGAATTCTTGATTATTAACCTACAATGTGGCATTACCATGTAACTGACATACCCTGATAAGACATTACCACGTAAGTGACCGTATGTTTATAACTCAAAATAGTTTTTCTCGTTTCCTGAACATTTTACGTTTTGCGGGTTACGAGGTCCTGCGTTTTAATCTTGTTAGGTGATCAAAAAGCATTTTTTTACATTGAAAGTTACGTACTTGTTCACTTTATATACTTCTGGTGCGTCAGAAAATACTTCTGAAAATTTATAGTAAGTATCTTTAAAGTTTCAAACTAAATATTTTTATAGTTTAAAGGTGATTTATATTATGTTTATAATACAATTTTCGTGTTTATTTGATAAAGTCACTACATGATTTCTGATAGATAATCCATCACTTTATAACATGGCATCTTTATTTGCAATTATTATTTACCCATTATCTGCTCATACCGCCTTAAACAAAAAACGTCTCACTGTTGCCTACCCTACCCTAATATTTTGGACATTTCTATTTATTAATTTTAATTTAAAGATTTAAACCAAAAAATCGCATTTTTATTATTCTGTTGATCGCACAGTCGATTTTGTAATTTGAAAATCACTTATTAGATGCTCCCTGTTTCTGGCCGGTTTTCTATCGCGACTAGGTAGATCTCGTTTCATCTATTATTAAACTCTAACAATTCTCAATTGAGGATAACACATCGGCAAATTAAACGAATTCACTGGGAGATCACTGTTAAAATAATACGCGAATTTCAGAACGCACAGTCACGGATATAGGAATTCAAAATGGATCGCTAGCCCACTGTTTAGTAAATGACTGTTAGCAACACTGAATATAATCAATCAGCCTTTAAAAGTTGTGTTTATGTTTAGTTTCTAAAAATAACTTTGTGGGTATATTACGGCTAATTTTCGTATCCGAATATTATTAAATGAAATAATTTTATAGTCATAGCACATTAGAGAGCAGTTGGTTATAATTTTGTCTACCTGTTATTTATTCAATTTCTAGTTCCAAATATAATTAGCACTTTCATAGCATTATAATCCTAAGTTAATCATAAGTCAGAGCATTGTTTTAATATATTATTCCTAAAAGAAGTGCTTTAGCTATACACTGTTTAGAGTATAAGCAGGGTGATCAGCTAATGGTGGCTACCAGCCGTATCTCGGAAACCCTTTGTCCTAGAATTTGAGGACAATATTCTTATAATAAAATCAGGCCTAAAGAACTGTTTAAAAATATTTTTAAGTTTGTAAATTTCCGTTAGGCTTCTTACTGAAACAGTTTTGTTGTCTTTGTTTACCATTTTCTCAGGTATTATATCCTGACACCAGGAGTGATAGGTAGCTTCACATTAAAGGTTAAGCCTTTACGCGTAAAAGCGAAAAGGAAACCAGTTACCGGAAACTTAATCCTGGCACCGGGACAGAAGCATTCCTCGCTGGTACGAAATCTCCGTCGAGTATCGACTCGGAGATAGTGCTGAGCTCCCACCCTACCGAACCCCGCTGATTATTGATCGCGGAGGGAGGCACCTAGAACCTATATGTTGTAGATAATCCAGAGAAGATGCGGGTATATCTCAGAAGTCGGCGATATCGGAAGAGCGACCATTATTTAACCCAGAACACACCGCAGAGCACTTTAGGGGCGAAGTACGTGAGATTTATAGAAACCGACTACCCCAACCGACGACCGCCGGCCAAGATTGAAATCCCGGAAACAGCGTGGACCAGAAGCGAGACGCTTTGTACATAGTTGTATAGAAAATTTTATTGTACATAATTTTATTATTTCCATGAAAGAGTTTATTTAATTTTATTTCCTGTACAACTGTAACAAAATCTGAATAAAAGCAATTCTAATCAAACCGCGCCCTTTATGTTCTACCCACTGATTACCCACGGCACTCATTATAAGTTGGGAGGACATTTGATGGCACCCAAAAATCTATAGACATCATTACATCAGACACAAACATTTCTATACTCAAGTCCGCATTAAAACAAGCATTCGACACAAATATCTTTGAAGTTGGCAGAAAAACCGACAGACCGGTGAATAGCGTGTGTTATATCTACGGTGACCATGCGTCCCGAAAAAATCGGGACAGTTCCGATTTATAGAGCTTTGTCCCGGCGTCCCGAAATATAATATATTTGTCCCGATTTTTGAAGATCTGAGGAAAAAGTAGTAATTTTTGTAAGAAGTAGTAATTTTTGCACATTTGTTCAGCGCATAGATCACGCACACAATAGTTCTCTAGCCGGGTTTAGGTTGGCAGAAGTGACTATGAGACTATGACACGACGCTACTACCCCCTCCCACCACACAATCGTCTACTACGGTCTCGTCTCGTCACGTCAGGGTCAGTGTGTCTCAGTCTAGCACTCGTACTTGACATCACAGCAGTGTTATCGTTTAATTAGCGAGTGGTTTGGTTACAGTTCCGTTTGTGCATGAGCTACTTGAAAGTTGAACAATGAGTGGCGATAAAGGTAAGAAGAGAAAGTGTTCTTTTAATAGTGATCTCCAAAAGAAATAACCTTTTTTGAAAAAGCGAGAACTCAACCCACACGTTGCATTTTGTACTCAATGTTCTAGTGAAATTAATATTTCACATGGTGGCGTGACTGATATCAAGCTGCATTTAAAAACTAAAAAGCATTTAGCTGGTGTTAATGCAGTAGCTATGTCATCATCTATGAGTAAATTTGTTACTAAAAATGATTCAGAACAAAATGAAATTGTAGCAAAAGAAGCTGTTTTAGCCTACCACACTATAAAACATAATCATAGTTTTAGATCCTTAGATTGTACTTCTAAGCTCATTTCAACTTTATTTGAACAGAAATTTTCTTCTGCTCGAACAAAAAGCGAAGCCATGATTAAAAATGTGCTGGCTCCAAACATTCAAAAAGAATTAATGCAGGAGCTCAGTGAAACGTCATGTTTTACATTAATGGTGGATAGCCCAAATCATGGTGCTCAAAAAGTTGTACCAATTGTTGTGAGATATTTTCATGAGACCCGTGGTGTAAATGTGAAAGTTTTAGAGCTTGAAACATTAAGTGGCGAAACAAGTAATCAACTTAGTGAGTATGTATTTTCAGTTTTAAGCCGTAATGATTTGGTGGATAAAGTAGTAGGAATGTCTGCAGACAACACTAATACTAATTTTGGTGGCGCAAAAAGAAAAGGAACAAATAACCTGTTCTGTAAACTATCAGCTAGTACTGATAAAACTTTAGTTGGCATTGGTTGCATGGCTCACATAGTCAATAATTGCGTTAGTAACGCTGCTGACTCACTTCCTATTGATGCTGAAGTTGTTATTGTGAAACTATTTAAGTTTTTCCATATATACACAGTGCGAGTGGCAGAATTGAAAGATCTTTGTGAATTTATTGACGTGGAGTACCGCAACCTCTTGTCTTATTCAAACACAAGATGGCTGAGACTTCCACCAGCATTGGAACGTGTTCTACAAATGGCCTCTTAAGCAATACTTTTCTTCACAACCCAACACCCCAGTAGTGTTGAAATCATTTTTTGACGATCCAAATGGGGAACTTTGGCTTTGGTTTCTTCATAATGTAGTTGGAGTGTTTAATGAAACTGTAAAAAAGATGGAGGGGGATAAAATATCAGCAACAGAAGCATCAAATCAATATTTGATTTTGCGCAAAAACTTGATGGACAGAAAAGAATCTTCATTTTTACCAATGAAAGTTAAAGAGATTCAAAAGAAAAACTGTGCTGCAGGACATAATAGTGTCTTGGAAGACATTAAGAGTACAGCGTGTTCTTTTTATGACCGTTGCATTACCTATTTGGACTTTTGGAAATCAAACGTTGACAGCTTGAGCCAGTTGTCTTGGATAGATTTAAAGAAAAAATTGACATTGGAGGAGTTGGAGGAAAGCTATACCATTTTCCAAAAAAGCTTACCACCCATTTCTTTTGATGATTTGTTCAACGAGTTGAGCGTGCTGAACACTCAACTGTCCGAAAATATCTTAACAGAATGGGCAACGCAGAAAAAGACAACAGAGTAAAGATGGTTGACTGTTTTTGAAAACTTGCGGAAGAATGAAATAAAAGTTCCAAACCTGAAGATGTTTTTGGAATTTGTGCTTTCTCTGCCAGGGACTAATGCTTCAGTAGAACGGGCCTTTTCGTTGATTAACAACTTTTGGACGTCCGAGAAGAGTCAAATGTCAATTGAATGCGTAAAGGCACTTTTAATAATTCAAATGAACTGTAATCTTTCATACGTAGAAATGTATGATGAAGTAAGGAAGAACAAGACCTTGTTGAAAGCTTTGGCTTCTACAGAAAAATATGATTGGAACAAAAGCCAGCCTTCTTGTTAGACCCTTAATTACATGTAAATTTTTTTTTCAAACAGTCTAATTTTCATAATTCTTTACCTGAGTTGTATAATAGGTACATTATATAAATATTTCAAAGTCTTATGCAATAAAGTATAATAAATAATAATGTAAAATTGTGTTTTTGTTCGTTATTTTCCAAATTTACAAATATGTATAAACAAATATATAGGCATTGTGCAACAGTAGGTTTGTCCCGATTTTGACTGGTAAAAATATGGTCACCGTAGTTATATATGTGTTTTCTTGTGCGGTGCCCAGACCACCATCTATAAATATTTTGACGAACGAGAGCAAATTTGCGTCAAAAAAGTTTGGAACCTTTCTGGGAAATTTAAGCAATTTTATTAAAACTGATCAACTTTTTGACACTTTTTGAAAAATCCCAGTAATTTTCCGAAAATTCGCTATCCTTCGATACATTTTTGAAACGAGCATTGTTGTGTATAAAACAGAAACAAAAAATAATTATAAGATATAATATAATGTAATATTTTAAGTAATGATAATATCATATGTACTCATGTTAATAATAATAATAAAAAATGTCATGAATAGGAAATCTTTCAATTAAAAAAATATAATTATTGACTAAAAAAAATTAGTGAAGCGGTTCTTTGTAACTAGTGAATTAGATATAACCATTAATATGATTTTACAACTTATAAACTTTCTCATCTGTGTATCTGGAATTATGGGTGAACCATTTTCCCATAGAACAAAATATTTATGGACACTTCATCGAGTTCGCTTTTTTCCTTCTGTAGAAGGCAAACAAAATATGGATGGTCTGCAATAAACCTTGGGGTAGTCGCCCTACTTCTGGAGCATTTTTTCAATACCATTAGTACTGCTAAAACCACACGAAATTATAATATTTAACAGATATTAGTTACTTGGCAGAAGCAAACTTTGACAACAAAATCAGACAAAAGTGATTGAAGCTGAAAGTAAATACAACCATGTTACAAAACCCTACAAATTAATATGTTAATCGCTGTTCAAGATTAGAAAATCTTGAATTATATTGTCTACGATGCTTTTAAAAATATGTAAGATATTTGTATGTTACTTCTTTTCGTCATTGTATATATTGTTATGATATTTTATTTATTTATTTATAATTTTAATTATCCTAATTAGGTTTATAAGGTTATAATTTTAGTTGTTGAGCGCCAGATGAAATTAGTCTATCAATTTTGGGTATTATGGTAGTGTGCCAGCTATACTCAGTCTATAAGAATAAAACTCTTAACCATAAACAAGGAATTATGGTGGTTGATGGTACGTCTTTTAAATTTATAAATTCAAACTCGAGAAATAATTTAAATTGTAATATATTTTTTTTTATTTTTTTTATTAAAATTAACGTGTCTCGGCATCTAGCGGCCACTGACACGGGATCTGTCATACATTTAGTTACAAATAAAAATCAAATCAAAATCGAAAAGGTGTGGACGTGTTTATTTTCGCTGTCGATTTATTGCGATATTCTCGGTCATTTCGTGTGTGATATTGTTTAAAATTTGACTATGCAATAACATGGTTGTCGTGCATTGTCTTCTGTAGTTTGTTATTTTTTTTTCAATTGGACTGGACTTGAAGTGAGTAATTTTATAAACATTCTTAGTCAAAGTTCGGCTTAAATTCAGATTTCGAACACATTAAATACTATAAACAGTTCTTACAGTTTTTGTTGAATAGATAATGGAATTTTAATTTGTTTTGGTTAAACGATGCCAGTCTGTGAACTTTGCACCCAAGGAATTACCGGTAAATCGCCCGGTCTGAAATGTTGTGGTAGCTGTCAGAAATTCTATCACGCTAAATGTGTAGGTTTAACTAAGGCGGACGTGTCACGATATCAGGCACCGGGTTTATCCTGGACCTGTACTAATTGCAGAAGTTCGACTGATTTTCTTAAAAGGCGTTCAGTCATCGTCACTGAGGAGGATTCTGATGACTTTCCATTAGAAGAAACCTCTTCGTCACAAACGTTAAATATTCTACAAGATATCCAGAAAGATATGGCATCAATGAATACGAAATATGGAAATTTGTTGCAGTCTGTCAACTTTTGTAGTGATTCTATCACAACTTTTGAAAATACTGTATCGGCTCTCACTACAAAGATTAAAGAGGTCGAGAGATTGACAAGAGAAAATCTAGACTTAAAGAACGACGTAAAATTTTTAAATTCTCGAGTGGATACATTGGAGCAACAGCTAAGAGCTAATGATGTTGAGATATGTGGAGTCCCTTTTAGAGATAATGAGAATATCTTAGATATCGTTTCCACGATAGGCTCGGCAATCGATCTTCCAATCTCTGACGTCGATATTGATTCTTTTTACCGTTCATTTACTCCTAGAACAGACCTTCCCAGACCAATTATTCTGAAATTCTCTAAGAAAATGAAAAGAGATGCATTTTTGTCTGCAGCAAAAGCTAAGCGTCGTCAATATGGAAGTGTTGCAGGATTGAAAGTAGCAAATATCTCTGAAAAATTATATATCAATGAACACTTGAGCTCAAAAAATAAAAAAACTACTTCGAGAAACCAAAATAGTCGCTAAATCCAAACAATTTAAATATATTTGGACAAGAAATGGATTCATATATGCGCGCAAAGATGATAGGTCTCGAATAATAAAAATATCTTGTGATGGCGATATTGATCGATTAGCTTAAACATCAATTAACTTTGTATTCACACCCTAATTTATATATTTTTAATCACTGATATGGCGGGTGATTCTACGCTGTCTTTCTTATATCAAAATGTCCGTGGACTAAATTCAAAAATTACCACTATATTTCAAAATATACTAAATTGTGAGCAAAATGTCATCTGTCTCACGGAAACGTGGCTAAATGCATCCTTATTAAGTGAAGAAATGTTTTCATCATACAAAGTGTATCGACGAGACAGGGAAACGAGTTCTTCCACAAAACATACAGGAGGTGGTGTCCTCATAGCCGTCTCCGAAGAGTTAACTAGTTATGCTGAGGATTCTTGGCGGTCAGAAGCAGAGGATGTATGGGTCACCATCGTTCCTCTTAGTGGACTTCGTAAGGTGCATATAGGGTGTGTTTACATACCTCCCAGAGACATGGCTGCATTAAACTTTTTCTGTACTAAGCTTATTGATATTTATTTAAATAATATTAACGATACTTTCATCATATGTGGAGATTTCAATATTCCTGAAATTAAATGGTTATTGAGCGGGGGAGATTATTGTAAGCCAAATAATTATATTAATCCTAGATCTAGCTTATTAGTCGACACTATGTCTCTGGTTGATATGGTTCAGTATAACCCAAATGTGAATATATCTGGCAACACTCTAGACCTCATATTTAGCAGTGGTTTTTGTATCAAAAATTTACGTCTTTCATCTAATCCATTAGTTCCCGAGGATCAGTACCACTGTACCTTGGAATTCGATATGGATATTCCTTTCAATATTTGTAGTAGAGTTGTTAATCAATATCGCTGGAATTTTAAGTTGGCAAATTATCACGAAATTAACCGACTTTTAGGTAGTGTTAACTGGGCAGCTAAATTTCATTCAATTGACATAAATAAAGCAATTAATCTGTTTTACAATATTATTGACCAGATCGTTCACTTACATGTACCTCAATATGCCAGCTATTATAAAAAATACCCTCATTGGTTCTCTTCTTCTACAATAAAAGTGATTAAAGAAAAAATTAAATTTCACTGTCGATGGAAGAAATACCATAATAATTTATATTACTTAACATTCAAAATTTTACGAGGCAGATCAAAATTTTTAATAAATGAAGATTATAAAAAATACTTGACTACTGTAGAAACGAATATTATTCATAATTCTAAATATTTTTGGCAATTTGTAAAAAGCAAAAGAAAAGCAAATAATTTCCCTAATAACTTGCTCACTGCTCAGGGCCCTACAACCGACTTACAGAAAATTTGTGATATATTTTCAGATTATTTTTCTTCTGTTTTTGTAAGTAGTGATGCTAGTAACTTTGGTAATATGTATACTAACACACCACTGAATATTTCTAATTACACAATTACTCGTGAAACTATTGATAAAAAAATTGAAAATTTACCCAATAAAGGTCCTGGGCCAGATGAATTACCTACTGATTTTATTAAAAATTGTAAGGAATCGCTAATTGAGCCATTATTTTTGCTATTTAATAAATCTCTCAATTCAGGTCAATTTCCTGATACATGGAAAACAGCCTTTATTACACCAATTCATAAATCTGGAAGCAAGAATAAAGTTGAAAATTATAGACCTGTTTCTAAATTAAACATCTTTAGTAAGGTGTTTGAAAGTATTATTTTTGATTTCCTTTATCATGACGTAAAAAACCTATTTAACATTGAACAGCATGGCTTCATGAAAAAACGTTCGGTAGATACAAATTTATTCCTATACGTTGAATACATACTTAAAAGTCTAAATGATAGGCAAATCGTTGATTCTGTGTATACTGATTTCAGTAAGGCCTTCGACAAAATAAATCATTCCGTCCTTGTCTCAAAACTTTCTGAAGTAGGTATACATGGTAATTTATTAAGATGGTTCGACTCATATGTCAGAAACAAGTAATTTTAGGTGCTCTTAAATCTAAGGCTGTGGTAACTACTTCAGGAGTACCTCAGGGGTCCCATTTAGGTCCTTTACTTTTTAATTTATATATAAATGACATCTCTAGTTGCTTTCAATTTGCTAAATTTGTTATGTATGCCGATGATTTGAAAATATATCACTCAATTTCATGTACTTACGACAGAGTTCGATTGCAAGAAGACTTAGACAATTTATCCGACTACTGTGTGAGGAATAATTTGTTTTTAAATGTCTCAAAGTGTAATTATATACAATTTTCTCGCTGTAATTCAGACTTGAACTACAACACATATGAAGTTTCTAATAGCGTATTACACGCTGTAGATACAGTTAGGGATCTTGGTATTCTTTTAGACTCTAAATTACTTTTCGATCGGCATATTTGTAATATAACTAGAAAAGCTAATCAGCAGTTGGGCTTCATATATAGAACATGCTTCGAGCTTCAAAACCCTTTTACCGTTAGATCATTATATATGGCATACGTAAATAGTATATTAACGTTTGGTTCTACTATTTGGAACCCGCGTTATTCAGTCTATATTTCAAAATTAGAATCAGTCCAGAACAAGTTTATTTCATATTGTAAAAGAAAATTTTATCCCGGTGTGGATAGGCAACGTATTCGTTCTAATTTAAAGATAATTTCACTAGATCATGGTAGGCAAATTGCGGATGTACTGTTTATTCACAAAATCCTCAATAACAATATAGATTGCCTTGAACTTACAAATTTCATAACACTTCGTATTCCCAGCCACTCAACTAGAAACAATTATACCTTTATCACACATCAGGCACTCACCAATTATTTTCTAAATTCTCCTGCTCACAGAATAACGAATACTTACAATAAATTGTCCAGTATTGTTGAAATGGATATTTTTCACAACAGTGCAGGTTCGATTAAAAAACTACTGAAAGACTATTTTTTGCAAATTTAATTTTGTTTTATTACCCACTCTTGTTCTCTCTTTTTTTCTCTTTTCTTTGTATACTTGTATTTATTTTTTATTTAATGTAGTTATATGATTGTATTTATATTTTCTTTTTTACCTAATTTGTAAAATTATGTGTAACTATTAGAGGATACTTCTATAGGTTTGTCCTGTTTGTATCCCAAATAAATAAAATAAAATAAAATTAAATTAAACAATTGGCAGTCTTTGAGGAACTGAATCACAGCACTAAACTGGTTAGGTTTTCCGAGAATGTTTTTGAGACTTCCACTGAGCTTGTGTTTGCGACGAGTTGGGCTGTAGTGTTTGCAATCTGTAAGTATATGCTCTATTGTAAGTCTTACATTACCACAGGTTTCACAGATAGGTGGATTCTCTGTAGACATCAGGTAACCATGGGTTGGCCGTGAGTGACCTATTCTGAGTCTTCTTATTACACTTTTGTCTTTTCTTGTCATGGGAGGCATCCTCTGGGCGGTAACTGTTGGTTGTATTGTACAGAGTTTTGTGTTACATGTATTCCAATGTGTTTGCCATGTTTTAGTCATAATATGTCGAGCTGCTGATTTTAAATCTTGATGAAGTTGAATTTTCTCTACTGGCAAGTCGGCTGAACAAGTTTGTTTCGCTGCTTGGTCTGCACGTTCGTTGCCTGTGATTCCTACATGAGAAGGGATCCAGATGATATTCACAACGATGCCTCTAGTGTGATGGTCGTGGCAGGTGTCGAGGATATCATGGACTAAGGGATGTTGTGAACGGTTGTGCTTGATGGAGTATACTGATAAAAGGGAGTCTGTACATTTGGCAAGTTTGCTGTTATCCTGTGTTGGAGTCCTCAAGGCTTGTAGTATTCCATATAGTTCGGCTGTATGTACACTACATACGTCAGGAAGTTTGTATGTTGTTATTGTTGTATTTACTGTAATAACAGCACATCCGGTACCATTGACTTCTTTGGAGGCATCAGTGTATAGGATTTTGTCGAACTGCTGGTTATTTATCAGCTCACTGAATATTTGTCTAAGAACTATGTTAGGCGGTTCGTACTTGTTGTAGTTGTTTAGGCTTGTATTCAGTAGTGGCGGTTTTTTGGTCCATGGAGGAATATTCGAAAGTTTTATGGGAGTTGTATCTCTAAGATTAATGTTTCTAGAAATAGGGTATAGCATTTGTGGAAATGAGAGCGATGTTTTGGCTTTGTTTTCAGGAGCTGGTTTTATAGAATCAATTAACTTAAACACTGGATTTTGTGGGTGGGCGGATATTCTGGAAAAATAGGATAATAGTTGGCATTCTCGTCGTATGAAAAGGGGTGGTTCAGAAGATTCAATGTAGATGCTTTCGGTAGGACTGGATCTAAAAGCGCCTAGACATAATGCTGAGGTTTGGATAGTGTCAAGAGATTTGAGATACGATTTGCAGGCGCTCATGTAGAGGATACTTCCATAATCTAGTTTGGAGCGGACCAGTGATCTGTAAATCCTTATTAGTATTTCCTCTTCTGCTCCCCATTGGTGATGTGCTAATGATTTTAAGATGTTAATCTTATTAAGATAATTGGCTTTAGTTTCTTGGATATGTTGCCTCCATGTGATCTTTTTGTCAAATGTTACTCCTAGGAATTTATGTTGATCAACCACTTGTAGCAAGTCGCCATTGAATTTTAGTTGTGGAGGAAGAGGATTTAGTCTTTTGCTGAACTGGATTACTTTGGATTTGTTTGTTGAAAAGTGAGAACCAGATTTGAAGATCAATTGTGAATGTTATCTAGAGCCTTCTGAAGTAAAGTACAAGTACTAGTAGTGACTTTACCTTGGCAGTAGAGAATGAGGTCGTCGGCATATAGTACATATATGACAGGTGGATTTATAGGAGAGCAGATATCGTTGATACTCATCAGAAATAGAGTGGAGCTAAGAACCGAGCCTTGTGGTACTCCATTTTCTGGCGCGTACGAAGTAGACTTTTGCCCATTTGTAACGACTTTGAACGATCTGTTGGTTAAGAAGTTTTGTAGAAAGGAGAGAATATTTCCAGTTAAATTAAAGTCTGTGAATTTCTTAAAAATTGAAGTTTTACGGATTGTGTCGAAGGCGCTGTCAATATCTAGACTCACGGCGATTATATCTTTTTTACTTTCAATGGCTTGTGAGATGTCTGTGTGTAGAGTAACCAGATTATCCAATGTGCATCTGTTTTATCTAAAACCTGCCTGCGCTGTAGATAATAGGTTGTGCGATTCTAGGTACCAGTGTAGGCGTCTGTTAACCAATTTCTCAAGAATTTTACACAATGTACAGGTAAGAGAGATTAGCCTAAAGGAGCATGGAAAATTAGTATTGGAGTCGTTCTTTTTGATTGGTATAATAATTGATTCTTTCCATTGAACCGGAAATTGTTGACTGCACCATATTTTGTTGTAAAGTTCGAGCAAATTGGTTTTTGTTGCTGAATGTAGGTGTTTTAGAAAGATCATAGGGATATCGTCCGGTCCTGCAGCTGTGAAGGTAGGACTGAATTTAATTCAGAAAGGGTGAAAAGAAAATTGAGTGGGTGACAGTTGTAAGAGATTTGTTCAGGATGTGAGTTATTTGGTTTTATTTAGAAAGTGTTGGGCAAGGATATTAGCAATTTGTTGGTCATTGGTAATGACTTCACCCTCATGGGTTAAGCCAGGTATTTTAAAACTAGTGTTTTTTCCTTTCATTTGTCTTATCTTGGTCCAGATTTGAGATGGAGAGGTTTCAGAGGTTATAGTGCTTGTGTATTTATTCCACGACTCTCGTTTACTTTGTTTAAGAACCCTTTTGGATTTCGCTCTCATTCTTTTGAGGATTATCAAGTCTGAATAATTTCTGGTTCTTCGGTATTTATTAAGCGCCTTTTTGCACTCCTTTACGGCATTGTTACATGATTCATTCCACCAGGGATCGGTTCGTTTTGGAGGGTTGACGGAGTACTTTCCTATACATTTATTGGCTGCAGAAATTATGGAGTTAGTCAATTGGTCAACAGCTTCGTCTACATCATTAGAATAATTGATATTGTCTGTATTTTCCTTCAGCGTTTGGCTGTAACCAGTCTGCTTTTGCGATTTTCCACTTTCCGTTAATATTAATTTGTTTTGGTTCATTGTCTGAAATTAGGATAGGAAAGTGATTGCTATCGTAGAGGCTATCAAGGGTTTGCCACGTTAGTAAGGGTGCTGTTCCTGGATCTGACATGCTGAGGTCTATTGAAGAGAAGGATCCGGATTGTACATGAAAATATGTGCTGCTGCCAGTATTTAGTAGATTAATGTTACTATTGTTAATTACGGTTTCAATCATTTTGCCACGGGCAAACGTACGTTCTGAACCCCACATTGTGTTGTGAGCATTAAAGTCGCCTACTAAGATAAATGGTATAGGTAATTGGCTTATGAGATCCATTATATCTGTGTCTCTTACAGTGTAGTTTGGAGGGACATATACACTATAAATAGCAATTTATCTAGGGCACCATGCGCTGATGGCAACTGCTTCTAAGTTTGTATTCAAATTTAATTTTTGGTGAAATATATCATTAGAGATAAAGACTGAGGATCCACCACTAGCACGTAAATGAGTAGATCTTATAAAATGATAACCAACGTAACTTTTTAAGTGAGGGTTGTGAGACTTGGTAAAATTCGTTTCTTGTACACAAAGGAAGTTTGGCGAGTAATCAGTTAAAAGCTGTTGTAATCGTTTCAAACGAGGGTAAAAACCGTCGCAGTTCCACTGTATTAAGGAGAGGGGCATCGTAATAAAAAATTTAGTATGACGATTTATGCGACTGCTGTGAGCCTTCGGAACTATATTCTTCATCACTTGGTTCATTAGAAAACCTTTTCTTCAATTTTGAAAAAACTATTCAGATTTCTGCTTTAGAAATGTTTCTATCAAACTATACATAAAAAAAATTAAAATACTGAAAGATGAAATTCAAGACCGACAACCCAGAAATTTAAATATTTCACATTTAGAAACCCAAAACTTGCTAATATTGTTACAAAAAATTCTATAAACAACAAAATATACGTTATTTAATAATGTAAACAGTTATCGAACAATTACTTGAAGAATAAGTATCAATAATGGTAATAAAAGAGCTTTTCGATGACTTCATAATACAATTATTTATTGATTTCGCCTAGAAAACCACAACTAAAATGGAAAACCTTCTCTTCAATTTTGAAAAAAAATATTCAGATTTCTATTTTAGAAACATTACTATCAAACTATACATCAAAAAAAATTTAAAATACTGAAAGATGAAATTTGATAACGACAACCCAGAAATTTAAATATTTCACATTTAAAAACCCCAAACTTGCTAATATTGTTACAAAAAATTCTATAAACAACAAAATATACGTTATTTAATAATGTAAATAGTTATCGAACAATTACTTGAAGAATAAGGTTGCATAATGGTAATAAAAGAACTTTACGAAGACTTCATAATAGAATTATTTATTGATTTCACCTAGAAAACCATAACTAAAGTGGAAAACCCTCTGTTCAATTTTGAAAAAACTATTCAGATTTCTATTTTTGAAATATGATTATTAAACTATACATGAAGATGAAATTCGAGACCAACAACCCAGAAATTAAAATTTTTCACATTTAAAAACACCAAACTTGTTAATATTGTTAAAATTCTATAAACGACAAAATATACGTTATTTAATAAATAATTATAACAAAGGAACAATTTTGGATTCTGTATTATTCAATCTTTGTATAAATGAATTGTTTTCAGTGAGCAGTACTGGATATATACAATTAGAGTCGCAGACGATACAGCCATTATTTATGAAATAGATAATTGGTATGATTTGAAATAGTTGAAAATGATCTAAGATTAATTAAGGATTGGTTTCATCATAAATTACTTACTCTAAATTTTAATAAAACATAATTTGTCATTTCTTAATTCTAGAGACCATAAGAATAGCTTCACATATTTTTTATAGAAAAAAACTAGAGATTGTCTTTATAACTTTAGGTGTTTAAAAAAGTTTATGTATAACGTCAATACTTGCAGATATTGTACTAAGGTCTAGTGGAAATCCATCTCAGGTATGGCCTATTTTCTTGCGGATGTGCTTCCAGAACATTTATAGGTCCCTTTTAGAGATTATACAAAGAAGCTTTATTTAGATTATTATGTCTAGTTCCAGCATGTGCCCTAGTGACGCACTGTATAATATAAACAAAATCTTTGACTTAAAGAAATTATGTTTTCTGTGTGCATCTGTAAAATATCATACTATGAAAAATAAAATTAAGTTACCTACACATACATATGAATCCAAAAATAATAATATGAAGCTCCTATGATGACAAAATCTTTGTCAAATTTTTCCTATTAACACAACCAAAAGTTTTGTGAAATTAACGTCTGAAATATCTCTTCATTCTCTGCAATGTCTATCCACTTCATAGATTTTATGTATAATTAGGTATAGTGTTTTCTTATTTACCAAAACATATGTTGAGGTACATTCGTTCATCTCTGGCATACAGTTTTTAGTATTTATAATTAACAAATTGGCTTTCATAAGTTGTTCGGGATACTAATGTTCAATTTGGATTTAATACTACTGATGAACTGATTATAGAATTCATTTTTATAGAAGAAATTGATAACATATTTGAAAAACTTATTTAAATTTGACGTTATAAAATGGCAAATGACATTTGTGTTGTGACGTCAACTGACGCAGTTGTGAGGACGATACAATTCGATGATTTTAGGAACGGTGCTCGAGAATATCAATTTTAGGAACTATTCGCAAATAGAGCAATCACAGGCTTGCGTATGCATGACGTTGGGAACGACGTCAAGAATAACACCCTGATTCCAGATTCAGGGCATCAATGCGGATGAAACTTAATCATCGACAACCACACCTGCAAGAAATGAATCACCGGTAGCGACATTGATTTTTTTAGCAAAATATCGAAACCACACATGAGAAACCTTAAACATTAGAAATATTTTTACAAAAGTTACAACTTTTATTTTTTAGAATTGAATATCTTTTTAATAAATACATGGAAAATTATCATTGATGCTGCAAATGGAAGATCATATATGAATTATATGGAAAATGTATGCATACTTTGCCCGTAGATAATATACTTTTTAACTAATTAAAAAAAATAGAATTGAGGGGAGAGGAGAAAGACGAAATTTTCGGTATAAGAGTGTCTGTCGTCTAGCGCAAAAATATATAAAAGAGGGCGGAGTCGAGACGTGACATGGCGCGAGTGACGAGCAGTCACTCTTGATATCATGTATGTATAGTAGGTATACAAGGTTAAGTGGAAGAGCAAGTTTTACAGCGTTTTTTACGCAGTAAAGGTTGAACTTCGCCTTGCATCTAATATATTATAATTTTGTTTATGTATATTAATAAAGACGATTATTATTATTATTATTATTATAATATAAATTAATTTTTGATCATTTAATTTTAGAAATTTTCATATATAAATATTAGAAATTTGTCTAATTATCTCAAATTTAATATTTTTTTGCAAATTGGCAACGCCGTAACGTATTCTGCCGATAATAAATACGACAGGTTCTAATAAAATGTGAAATTGCAAAATTTAAATTAATGATATCGGTATGATCTATTCTACCAACAACCGAAAAATAAATTTAACGATATGCGACGTTGCCAACTTTAATTCTATTTCAGAGATGATTGGAAATGACGAAATTTTGTTTTGTAATATTTATTTTTATTGTAATAATATGTGTTTCTTAAAACAAAAAAGAAAAAAAAAGTCCACTATTATTTTATCATTGGTAATTGAGTCAAGTTATCAATTATAAAGTTCTCTAATTAATTTATAAAAATAATAATTGATTATTAAACTAATAATAATCATGAAATCGAGACGTTTTAGTACTTAATAAATTAAAAATTAATCCTATTATATTTTTATTCGATTTTTAAAAAAATGTTCAGTTATCCAACTTACCTTTATCACAATTCAAACGCCTTGATTATAATATCACACATATTTCAAGATTTATTTTTCGGAATGCAATTGTTTAAAACAAAACATCACAATAAATGAGAAATCATCGAATATTGGATTGATTAAGGGAGTCTTGGAGGCGAGGATACCAATTTAACCTAGGAAGCAAGAGATCGAAAGAAGGTTTCGGACTCAGGAGGCGAGGATTCCATAAATAGGTGTAATCAAAGACAAGTATAGGAGGTAAAGAATGAAGTTGAGGAGCTTCAGTATTCCGGTTATATACAAGGCGAGAGTGGATGATTATAAAAGCTAGAAAAGGGAGTTAGTGAATGATGAATCATATTCTTTACTAATTAAGAGAGCTATGTAATGATAAACGAAAATGACCTAAAAAAGGAATATTCAAATGAAGTTTAGAATATAAAATTGGGAAGACTTCGGTATTTTGAATCATATAGGCAAGACAATGCTTATAGCAAGGCGATATGTTATGTTACTCATATAAATATTCTTATTTCGTGTATTATATATCGCAAATTCTATTTTTCAGTAATTACGCAAAACTATTAACGATACCACAACACATTTCATATTAAATTCAAAAGTATTTTGTAATGAATTCGTTTTTAAAGTAATTGTATTCCATTGTAAATCATTCAATGTTAGTAATTAGTAAGCAAAACATGTTAATAAAAAAGTAGCAACAGAAAAAAAGAAAACAAAAGCACAAAGCGAAAAAGCAAAAAAGAACATCGAGTAGCTCTGAAATATAACACATTCTATTTTTAGCGAAAGAGGGACACAAATGTCACAAATAATAATCTTTCATATAT
This sequence comes from Galeruca laticollis, assembly GCA_963921935.1. Classification (NCBI taxonomy): domain Eukaryota; kingdom Metazoa; phylum Arthropoda; class Insecta; order Coleoptera; family Chrysomelidae; genus Galeruca; species Galeruca laticollis. The sequence goes on from OY998185.1 coordinate 45,259,343, forward strand.
CGAATGTGAACGTCAACATATTGTTACGAAACAGCACACTGGTATAGACCCTAAATCCGACTCTGTCTAAGCCAGGTATGAAAATTAAAATTATGGCGGATACGCAGTGTTTTTATAACTGTTTGGGACTATCTTATCTAAACATTGTTTTTGTGACCAGACTTATCTAGAACCAATTATTTGTGTCTGTGTAAGCCGTAGCCCGGAATTTTCTAGTAAGAAAGGTATTAATATGAATAAGGACCGATCAGCGGAGGAGTTTAGTTGATAATTTGACATCGTGAGATAAACAAGTGAATATAAATCAGTGTTTATATAAATTAGTTTAAGTGAATATAAGAGTATATATAAATTTAGTGTTAGTGATTAGTTTAGTGTTTAAATAAATTAAGTAAGTGAACCTACGGTGTGTTTAAAATTTATTCCACCCTTTACGTTTTAAATAAATTAGAAAAACATTACATTGGTGTCAGAAGTGGAATAATATAAATAAATTGTTACGTAAAAATTACCAAGAGATTAAGGGATCTGAAAGTGGCGGAATTAAGAGCAGAATTGGAAGATCGTGAGATGGAAACGTCCGGTAAGAAAAGTGAATTAGTAGAAAGACTTAAAGTGGCAATGGATAATGACGGCTTTGATCCAGAAACAGTTTTATTTAATGACGAGGCTTCCACCTTAATCTCGTCAATTTTTGCTAATATTTCTGATATGAAGAACGATATTTCTACTATGAAGAATGATATTTCGGCTAGCATGGACGAGAAGATTTCTGCCATGGAAGAGAACATGGACGAGAAGATTTCTACTTTGATGAACGATATATCTGCCGATATCTTATTAATGAAAAACGACATTGCCGCTGACATTGAAAATGAAATTTCGTCTCTAAAATCTGAAATCGAGGATGAAATGTCAACAATGGACGAGAAAATCGAGAATAAGATTACAACAATAGACGAGAAAATCAAGGAGTTAGAGGAAAATATTGCCGATTCAAGAACGCGAGGCACGCCAGAGGAACAAAAGAAGACCGAGCAAACAAAACCTTGCAAGACAGAAACACTACCTAAGTTTGAAGACATTGGCAGTTTTACCCGAGTCAAGGCCCCAACGTTCGATGGAAAAATGTCATGGACCAATTATGTGAAACAATTTGAAGCAGCCGCTAGAGTGAATAATTGGTCCGATAGGGAGAAGGCAATAAAGTTAACCATCGCGCTTCGGGGAGATGCCTTAGATGTACTTCAGACGATACCGCTTGAAGAAATGGATGACTTCGAGCTGCTGAAGAAGAGGTTGGACATGCGATATGGTCACGAACATTTGGAACAGTTGTACAGATTCCAGCTGAAGAACCGAAGGCGGAAACGTGACGAACCCCTTCAAGAGTATGAAATGGATATTGCCCGACTAGTTCGATTTGCTTATCCATCAGCACCAGAGAACATGATGGAATGTTTAGGCATCCAGGCCTTTATTGACGGCTTGTGTGACCACGATATGGAGAAGACGCTTCGATTAGCCCATCGTAAAACATTGGCCGATGCATTGACTGCTGCTCTTGAATATGAAGCAGCCACGATGGCTTCGGGATACAACAAAGATAGGACCATACAGGAAGAAGGTGACGATGACAGACTTGACCAGATCGTCAACTTGTTGAAAGGTATGGTAGACAAGAAGCCGAAGAAAATCAGGTGCTGTAATTGTGGCGAGCTAGAGCATGCACGCAGTTCGTGTAAGTGTCCTACGACTCCTGTAAACCAAGAACCTCTTAAATGCAAAGCAGCCAAGAAAAGCTCGCGGTACAACAAAGGTAGAACCATGCAGGAAGAAGATAACGATGACAAACTTGATCAGATCGTCAACTTGTTGAAAGGTATGGCAGACAAGAGGCCGAAGAAGATCAAAAGCCGGAAGTGTGGCGAGCTAGAGCACGTACGCAGTCCGTCTAAGCTCCCCAAGACTCCTGTAACCCAAGAACTCCAGACACAGGGAAAATCAGACAGGGGTGAACATCCAACTAATGTGAATCACCAAAAAGCCAACTCCTTGCCTAGACGGCCATGCCCTGTAGACTATTCACAATGCAACAAGTCGAAATCTAAGGAAGTTGCAGTTTCAAGAATTACAGTAGTCAACGAGGAATGGTCACCCACCAGGATCAGAGAAGATCAGGAGAATGATCCTCACCTGAAGATGATCCGGCAATGGAAGGAAGAAAACCGGCGGCCTACCTGGCAAGAAGCGTCAAGATTTTCACCGACACTCAAGGCATATTGGGGTCAGTGGGACTCCCTTGTCCTGGAAGAAGGGCTGTTGAAAAGAGTCCTTGAAAACGATGATGGTTCTGAGATGAGGAGACAGCTAGTTATCCCGAGAACAAGAGTAGCTGAGGTACTGAAGAAGTTACACGACAGTCCATCGGGAGGTCATCTGGGAGTGAAGAAAACCCTTCAGGGAGTCCGTGAAAGGTTTTATTGGATGAACAGCTCCGACGATGTGAAGGACTGGTGTAAGAAATGTACGACTTGTGATACGAGTAATGGACCACATCGCAAGAGAAAGGCACCCATGAAACAGTACAATGTTGGAAGCCCTTTCGAAAGGATTGCTTTAGATATCGCTCGACCATTTCCGACGACAGAAAATGGTAGCAAGTACATACTGGTTGTAATGGATTATTTCACAAAGTGGGTGGAAATTTACGCTATCCCGAACCAAGAGGCCACAACTGTCGCGGATGTATTGGTGAAGGAATTTATCACCCAATATGGAGTACCCTTGGAAGTCCACAGTGATCAGGGAAGAAATCTTGAAAGCCATCTATTCCAGGAGATTTGCGACAAGCTGGGAATGAAGAAGACCAGGACAACAGCTTTACATCCACAATCAGATGGAATGGTCGAGAAAACGAACAGGACTATTGGAAAATACCTGTCCAAAGTAGTATCCAGTCATCAAAGAGATTGGGACCAGTATCTTTCCCAATTCGCATTGGCTTATCGATCTGCTGTCAATGAGTCCACGGGTGAAACACCTGCGAAAATCCTGTTTGGACGTGAAATGAGGCTTCCTTGTGACCTGGAATTTGGCTGTCGACCTGGAGAAGACCTAGCAGGCGAAGACTACGTGATCCAATTGAGAAGAAGGCTGGACGATATTCATGAATTAGTTCGAACCAATCTTCAAGTTGCCAGCGACAGAATGAAAAGTCGGTACGACACGCAGGCCACAGAAGGCGGTTTTAAAGAAGGGGACAAAGTATGGTTACACAACCCGACGAGGAGAAAAGGATTTTCTCCAAAATTACAAAAATCCTGGGAAGGTCCATACTTAATCAAGAAAAGGATCAATGATGTTATATATCGCATAAGCAAGATCCCCAACGGAAAACCAAAAGTAGTTCACCAAAACCGACTAGCCCCATTCGAAGGAGACCATGACCTAGAGGAAGGAGTAAACCTTATTCAAGATGTGTCTGACCCTACCTTCGATGAATTTATGGGCGCGTATGGAGGTACCGGGAAAGCTAGATATGGAGTCACTTCGGAACAACAACAAGATTTGTTCACTCTCCCGGAAGATTATTCACTGGCATACAACATCCCCGCCCGTATCAAGAACGCACAAGGGTTGGCAACCGTCTTTCGAAAGAAGGTCGGGCAATTAGAAAAACTTGAAGACCAGATTCCAACCCCTGGCAAGACACTGAAACTGAAACATAATTCGCGGTACGTCTTCTACGTGGTAACTAAAGATGAATTTAAAGATCGATGTACCTACCGCGATGTGTGGGAAGCACTTCGTAACCTCCGAGACCATGTGTTAGAATCCGGCGTGAAGAAACTGGCTATGCCTAAGATAGCGAGTAACCAGTTGGATTGGCGAGTTATCAGGAACATGGTAGAGGTTATCTTTAGAGATACCGGTGTCCAGATATTAATTTGCAGCTACAACCCCCGTTATCAGTATCCGATGAAGACGGTGCTCTGCTATTTTCATAAGATCGGAAAGTGTAGAAATGGGGCCAGTTGCCGATTCAAACATCCAGTCTCGGCTACACAAAAGTTCCAGGAGGAACTTCCATTTAAGGAGGGGGTAATGTTACGAAACACCACACTGGTATAGACCCTAAATCCGACTCTGTCTAAGCCAGGTATGAAAATTAAAATTATGGCGGATACGCAGTGTTTTTATAACTGTTTGGGACTATCTTATCTAAACTTTGTTTTTGTGACCAGACTTATCTAGAACCAATTATTTGCGTCTGTGTAAGCCGCATCCCGGAATTTTCTAGTAAGAAAGGCATTAATATAAATAAGGACCGATCAGCGGAGGAGTTCAGTTGATAATTTGACATCGTGAGAAGAGAAGTGAATATAAATCAGTGCTTATATAAATTAGTTTAAGTGAATATAATGAGTATATATAATTTTAGTGATTAGTTTAGTGTTTAAATAAATTAAGTAAGTGAACCTACGGTGTGTTTAAAAGTTATCCCACCCGTTTACGTTTTTAATAAATTAGAAAAACATTACAATATTTATTTTATTTGTAACCTTCCTTATCCTTCGCCCGTCAGTGTTTTTCAACCTTCTTCAAAACGCGACCCCTTTGCAAGTTAAAAATTTTAGCGGCCCCCAGGGCCATATGTCAGTGATTTTAAAAACTACATGTTCTCTTTAATGGAAACTAGAAAATTATTTAATTATTAATTAGTTAATAGCAACGTCGTAGAGTGAATAGCACGTGTCCATTTGAGCTTCAGTAATTTTTACTGTTAATAAATTCGAAATTTGTTGTGAACTAGAGTATTTTGTTTGTACAAAAAGTATATACTGATCAGAAGAGTTATAAAAGTATAAAATCCATATTTTTTTGTTTAATTTCTATCTATGAACCAGGGTTGCTTTATTAATTTTACGATTGGGAAGACTTCCGACAAAAGTTCACGGGCCGCAGGTCAGGAACAGTCCTGTAATAAATGCGAATATCAAATAGGAAAACTTAAATAAGTAACTTTCAGAACACAAGGTAAAATATATATTTTATTTCAAATATAATAAAAGTAGAATTCGACATACTTTTTGTTTATCAAAAATGAGACAGGGCCATAACAATTTGCAACAATATAACAATTAACTAGGGCAAATTTAAATTATTGTTTTGTATACAAACGGTTAGTAATAAAAAAATCGAGGCCACTCTAAAACAAAATGCAACCTTTGCAATTCAACAAAAAACCCCGAACAAAATTTGGAGGAATGATAAAAAGTAAGTTCAGAGAAGACAAACACACTGAGTCGGGCGACAAACGCGAAGGGAAAAAGTCCTTCCCTGTCACGGTAACGGGTGTCAGTTTTTTTTAGTGTTCGCGGGTTCATAGAGAGAAGTTCTCTCCGTTGCGTCAGGGCGTCATAGCGATACTCAGATATTCTTGACAGTGAACTCTGTCCCCCTGAGAAAACACAAAACGGGAAAAGCTCTCTCTTCGACCGCGATCCAGCATAGCTCGACACCGGGTGCTATAAACTTAGCGTCATCTGAAGTTTCTAGATAAATATCGAAAACAGTCAGTGAGCAGAGAAAGGAGAAGGGAAGTTTCCACACAGTAATATTTTGAACAAGTCTAAGATTTTTTATGGGAAAGATTTATTCATTTTTTTGTGCGCTAGTTCTAAACTTGATATTGATAACATAAATATTTGCATAGGTAGAATATATAACAGTTTTTTTTCACTGTGTTATTGGACAAAGTTCATAGGTTCAGTTAAATCTGTAGGTCCTGGCTCATAATTTGGGCACCGCTCGTTCAATAAAATATAATTTTATCGTGTGAGATAGTATAGTAAGATTTTACACAAGATTGTAGGAACGATTTTTCTTTAGTGTATATGTAACTTGACAGGATTTAGGTATTATTTATTTCTTTGCGACACATAATTCTCACCCACCCCGTAGATAGGCGTAAGTAAAGGTTAAAACAAGGCTAATTGTAATTTATATCAAAATCAGCAGGATTATAATTTTCTACTTTTACATTCTGTTTACATAAAGTACAATGACATTCGACAAATAGGAAAATTAGCAGCGGTCGATTTGTACCTTGTTTTTTTAGTAGATAAGTATTCTCGCAGTGAGGTAGGTCAAATTACGAAATAGGGGCAAAATCATACGGCCCATGCGCACCTTTAAAAATTTGTAGATAAGTGTATAATTTTTTTTTATTGGGAAAGATTTAATATTTTTTGTTGTTGGTCATATTTTATACAGTGAAAGATATAATATATTTTTTTATACATTTGTGGTTACTGAAATTTTATTCAGATCCCTACCACGACTTTCCCTCTAGAGTGAGCAGTGCATTTGGATACGAGGCTGAACAAGGAGATTAACTCTGGCCTGGCACAAGTAATTCTACCGCTTCAAGTCCAGGAGGTCCCCGCCTAAATCGGACTGGTTTTATTTTTTCCACGCTCGGCTGCTTTATTACACTGGTGACAGCGGACCCGAGAGAGAAGGGTCTAATTTATTTCATTTGGTGACAGCAGTTATTAGAGTCCCAAGAAAACAATGATTTAATAGAAAAGTGTAACTAACAAATTGAAAGCAATGATGATCAAAAAGTCGCAGGCTACGTAATTTAGTAGAAGCAGTTCGAAATAATTAGACAGTAATAGATAGAGTAAGTAATTTGGAAACTACCTTAAATAATAAAATTATTGAAGAACTATCTTTAAGAATTCAGGAAAATAATATTGAAATTAAGAAAACGAATGAGAATTTGAACAAAAAATCATTAAGAATTTATGGTTTACCTGAAAATTTAATGGAAGCGATATTGATCCTTTGCAATGAAACTTTGGAAAATTCAGTGCTTTTACAATAAAATTGATGATGAGTTTAGATTGAAAAGCACAAAATCATCCACTGTGCTAGTTAAATTTGTAACAATGTATAAGAAGAACCAAGTTTACTTGTCAAAAAAGCTCTTACCGAGAGAACTACGCACAAGGATCTCTCAACGAGACAATAAATATGAACTATTTAAATTGGCAATTATTAAATATGGAAGCAGGAATGTCTCGACAATTAATAGAAAAGTGTTAGAAAATCGAATCAAAAAAAACCAATTTCCGAGAAGGACCTGTTGTAAAGAATGACGAAGGTTAAAAATACTCAATTTTATTACCTACTGATTTCAAATTTACAAAACATTAATTTTCTATCTGGGTAAACAAACATGTTCATTTACCATTTTTTAACTTTCTTGAAATTCTGGTTTTAAATTTAAGTAATTGATTAGTTATTATAATGAATGATTCATTGATTTAAACTATCGATATCTATAGAATCAATGAAGAGTTGATATAGCAAATTTATAGTTTAATGGAGTATGCAAGTGTAGTATTGGAACCAACACAACTTAACTTTAAACGAAGTCTAGAGACAGTACAAACTACATTAATAATATATTAATACAGTTCTATTATTTCAAATTTTAAAGAATTTCATTTATGCATTACTTCTGTCTACAAAATCAATATGGTTGAAAAACCCTGTATATGTAAGATTTGGCAGAGTATTTAATTTCTGATGACATTTACATGTCACAGTAGAAAAGATATTGAAGGTTAAAGAAAACAGAGACCATTATAAAGTATTTAGTAATAAAAGTTGTTATAAAAAATAACAAGTTTAGCTTTTTTTCAAAAAAGAGGAAAGTTTGTAACCACAGTAGAATGTGGTTATTTATTTGCAATAAATCAGCAGTTGAATTTGAGAATCCGAACGGGGAACATCTCATGTGAGATCTCTCCAAAAATTTTAGATAATCAGTAGTTGCACAGTGTAATTAATGAGTATAAGGCATTATTCGGTATACTCAAAGTAAATTCAGTGCGTGTATTTTCGAAAAATCATTCGTAATTCGAAGAAAGGTGAAGGATACTGTATCCTAAATTAGTGTTTGCAGTTTTTTCTTCTCTACATCCAGATTCCTGGTGAGTTCGCTCCAGAATTATTATTATATCATTGAACATCAAGCATTAAAAAAATTAAATTAGATGCATCTAAGTATTGAGATTAAATATTTAATGCAATTAATAACGAAATATAAGTATACTTGTCGAACAATTAAATAGTGGAAGAAATTATTAAAAGATATCGGGTATTTGACATTTACCGAGGAGCTGAGTTCTAAATTTGAAATTTTTGAAAAGAAATTAGAAACTTTTGAAATTAGATTAGGAGGTTATTTAGCTTGTAGGTTGTTCTAATGTTAAGCTAGTCGTAAAAGATACGATATCATTATTTGTATCAAGAAGGAAAGTTAAATTTAGAATTTGTCGATTTGAGTAATTATATATAATTGTTAAACTTATTTTCATTGGAAATTATTTAAATCATTTTAGACACGTTGGTAGAAATTAAACATATTTAATTGAATAGGAATTTTATTTGGACATTGAAATTTATTGGATCATTGGTGACAGACAAGTCATTCATTGATAGTAAGTGTCAGAAAGCAATTAAGTGATATTTCCTATCTTAAATACACGTTCACAGGAGAGAATATAGAACAAAATTAATCATTTAAATATTTAATTCAGAAACTAATTTAAAATTTATAAAAAACTTCTATATTAGAATGAATGAAACCCACCTGAGAATAGAGTCAAATAATTCAAGGTAAAATAAACTCATCTTTAGATATTTTAAAACAATTTTCGTTATTCTGCTAGCTGGGAATTTTGACAACAACTGTCAACTTTGAAATAGATAACATACGGTGCTTAAGCAGTGTGTACAATATTGTCGCTGCAACCTGGGATTGTACAATTTTGTTTACGCAACGTAGGCAAATACAATTTTAATTGTTATATTCATATATCATAAAAAGTGTGGTATATTAGACTGCACAATATATTGTTATATTTACCTATTACAAATGTTTTTAATTTATGAATATATAAATATCACAATTGAAAATTTATTTTTCCACGTTGTACAATCTTTGATTGTAGCGACTATATTGCACACACACCTTTGGCAGCGTATGCAATATATTTTAATGTGACACTTGTTGTCAAATAATTCCCGGCTATAATAAATATTTTTAGTATTTCATAAGATGAATTTATTTATAATGATTTTTTATCACTCTCAACTCAGGGTGAGATCAAATTGTTATTAAAACATTAAATATAATTTTAAAGTATTATCCAAATTAAATATTTACTCTATTATTCTAGATTGTTAACACGAGAGCCTCGTGTGACTGTTTGTTTAATACCATGAAGGCCTTTTAATTACCTTATGACATTTACGACTTTTCTGTCACCAACAATTATCCAAATGTCACTGACTAAATTAAATTTTTTATTGAATGTTATATGTTTAAGTTCTATAAAAATATGTTCTAAATGAATACCACAGTAAGTTAGATTAAAAAATTTATATTCTATTATCAAATCACAAAATTTCAAAATTTAGTATTCCCAATAATATAGTTAAATGACAAAATCGTATTTTCATACAGACATTAAAATTAAAAAAACAACCTATGTACTAGAAAACACCTAATCTCTAATTTCAACGATTATAAATACTTTTAACAAGAGATCAAAATTTCGAATTTTCACTTGACGTGTATAAATGTCAAATACCACAATCACAGTCCAAAAATGTTTATTTTATAAATTCGTTGAATGATTTAAATTTTCATACGTAATAGTTATTTCGTTTGAATTCAAAATGATATCTTTATATATGCATCTATTTAAATTTATTAACAAGGCCTGTTATTCTCGATAGATAATAATAAACTGGAGCGGACTCACCAATACTATGGAACAGGAAAAGACTCATACTAATCTAAATATAATTTAGAATTCTGGAAACTTTCTAATTATAATTTAGAAATCTGGAACTTTCACTCGAATTAAATACGATAAAATTTTCTACAATTTACGCAAGCACTGATTTTAGAATGGATGGATTTATGAATTTAATTATACTATTAGACTATTTCTACAATATTCACAAAAAGTGCGACAGCTTTAAAATACGATGTTGTCTCATGGGGGTTTCAAATTCAAGTGACTAAACTTTTCTCAAATAAATAAATCTCTTCTCCTGTGGTTACGAATTTTTTTCTTTTTAAAAAAAAATACTAAATTATGTTTCCCAATAACAAAGAGAGATTTTAAATTCTTTTATTATAATTGTAAATATGCTAACAGAGACCTCTGTATTTTGAAATTTAGAATATTTTTTTTCAAATCGTAACATGATCTATGTATTATTAAATACATTCTGCATAAATGTCAGCAGCAACAGGGAAAAAGAGAATTCTTTATTGGTTTCTATCCACAAGCTTTCAAAAACGTTCTAGTCTAAGAGCTGGCTACCAAAAAGTGGACTGATAAGGTGCATTCACGAATTTTGTATAAAATGTCTCCTTGGTACCTGATAAGTACGTAGCGTTGCCCGGGGCGGGAGGCGTGGGTGGACGGTCAAAGTCGTAAATTTATATTTAAAAAAAATGATAAGGTGCAGTCCTGAAATTTAGTAGAGTTATAGTTTTTTACTGTAGGAATCGAGGAAAATTATTGTCGGAAGTCTAGGTCGGGGCTTGAAGACTGTCAGAAGTCGACAAAGTTGTAAAAAAATTGCTGAAATTTAAACCGCAAGGTGCAGTTCTGACAATTGCATTTTTATATTGCTTATGATTTACTGAACTTGTATATAAATTGTCAGAAGTCTAAATAATGGCTAAGTACATGAAAATTGATAATAGGGCCGGAAGTCGTTGAAGCGGCATTGAGTATGCTAGTGGCGAGGATAAACATGAGCAGTCAGATTGCGAGTGTCAATTGTTTTTTAAATATATTTTTTACAAACTATAAAACAATATTTAAGTAATTATTTACTTTCATTCACTTTCTCTACTATTAACTTTGTTATAATAAAATTAATACAAAAATATTAAAAATAACATCACGATTTTTATGTTTTTTGAAATATCTCTCTTCCTTAGCCTTCTGTCATTGCATACTTAGTTAAATTACGTAAAAATTAAAAACAAGAAATAGCCAGATCTGCACCTTGTTATTTAAATTTGAAACAAAAGCTTCGAAAGATTGCTTTCCGTTGCGATAGCCGCTTCAGCGACTTCCGACTATGTTATCGATTTCCATGTACTTAGCCATTATTTAGACTTCTGACAATTTATATACAGGTTCAGTAAGCCATAAATAATATAAAAATGCAATCGTCAGAACTGAACCTTGTTATTTAAATTTGAAACAAGCTAGGAAAGATTGCTTTCCGTCGCGATAGCCTTTTCAATGACTGCCGGCCATATTATCAATTTCCATGTACTTAGCCATTATTTAGACCTCTGACAATTTATATACAGGTTCAGTAAGCCATAAACAATATAAAAATGCAATTGTCAGAACTGCACCTTGTGGTATAAATTTCAACAATTTTTTTACAACTTTGTCGACTTCTGACAGTCTTTAAGCCCCGACCTAGACTTCTGACAATAATTTTCCTCGATTCCTACAGTAAAAAACTATAACTCTACTAAATTTCAGGACTGCACCTTATCATTTTTTTCTAAATATAAATTTACGACTTTGACCGTCCACCCACGCCTCCCGCCCCGGTAGAGCGTTCGGACGGCAACGCTACGTACTTATCAGATACCAAGGAGACATTTTATACAAAATTCGTGAATGCACCTTATCAGTTCACTTTTTCGTAGCTAGCTCTCCGACTATTCGTTTCCATCATCAGGGGATGCTATAAATAGAGGAAAAAAGGGAATTATTCTCAATTCCATCAATAAAGAGACAATAATGTACTTACATCCAATGTGAAATTATTTTCCTTTATGTAGGACATAAGAATGAAGAACTCATCACATGGCATCAGTCAGGGAAAATTGACATTCAAAGTTAGCAGTAATAACAACCACATTAAGGCTGTTATACGATAATATAATAATACAAATAATAAAAACACTAAACTTGCACGAGATTAATATCGTAAAATCATTTTATACAACTACAAACGAAACCGACGCTACAAGGTTAGAGGTAGAAGTGTTTTCCCTCTAAGACGGAAATGGAAACGGGTAAATGACATCTACTGATACCAACCGTTCACGGTAGTCGTCATTAAGCAATTTCTCGAGACGTAAGAGCAGCGGCCTGGTTCTATCTACCAACACCAATAGAGCTGGAAAGGGGGAGGGTTCAGGCCGTATTATATATGGCTAGAAGAAGATACCCTTTAAACGTCCACTATCTACCTATCTCTATCTTTTTCGAGTGTTCACATGTTTGAAATGCAAAAACTCAACAAAAAAAACAATCAAACTTGGTATACTCGGTCTCTTGTCTTAATTGTCCAAAAAATATATAGGAATGACAACACAATACTTAGAAAATAGAATAAACGGTCACAAATACACGAAAAATGCGTCGACGGCACTCCATAAGCATGAAATAAACAAAAAACATGAATTCGATTTTCCAAACACAAAAATTATATATATAGAGCAAAATATTACTAAACTTAAAATCAAAGGAATGATTGCCATTAAGAATGAACTCTAAGCACTAAATGACAAGAAAGATATAGATAACTTGAGTAAAATTTACCATAACCTTTTACATGCAGCCTCATGATTTGTGCATAATAAACCAACAAAAATAATTAATATGTCTATCGGACACCCTGTATACTGACAATACTCAAACAATGCCAAGACACAGTGTATAAAATAATAGTTATTCGTCAGCTTCTTGTTTCATAATTCTTCAATATTTTATTTTCTCTTAATATGTCATCCTCCTGTCGTTTATTTTCACCTTATTTTTTCTTTCTCTTTATTATAAATTCCAATAAATTTACCTTGTTATATAATTACAAAGGTATCTTCTCAGTTTAAAGTTCTTTTCTTTGATATAACTTAATTTTTCAATAGTTTTAACTTGATTTTCCTGATAATTATGTGTCATTCACTATTCAAAAATTATTTATCGCCTCCCGTTTTTATTGTTCATAGCAACGATCCGTATTTTTATTAGTATCATACTAGATGAACTTTTTTTTTAATTTAGAATTTAAAGGACTTCGCGCACTACACTTTGTACCATAGATATATAATGTATTATATATCGATGCTTGGTACCCTTTTTATAAATGTACTTATATCTAATGGTTTTTACAAATTAAATTTAACATTTTTATTATCAATTATTGGATTAACAATAATCATAACAGTGAAATTTATTTCTTCTCATCCACCTCCATTTTTTTTATTTTCCCAACTTTGACGGACATTTAAGGATTAATACCATGTCAAACTGCGCAGAAAATCGAAATAATTTTTCAAATTTATGATAATGTTGCATATATATGTTTTTTAGGATTCATAAGCAGTTATTGAATACAAAATAATTAATATGGTTTTTTTAATTAATTATTGAAAATAAGAAAAAATTATTAACGTGCACATTTAATTTAGATAAGACCAATTTAAAGCAGGAGTATTTTTTATAAATTTTGAAAATCATTAAAAAGCCATGCAATAGATCATTGTTATTATCCACTGTGTTTAATTTATTACGATTTTATGTAAATTTGATTATAAGTTGTTGCTGTTTTTACCTAATTTAGTTGTAAACTATATCATAGAAAAGAAATGCAGTTTTCAACTATAAAAGTGGGAAAGAAAAAAATTTAAATAAGTCTAAATTCTTTATATACAAATATCAATTATTGACGAAAATTAAATCTTCCAACATCTAGTGATACGAATTATATTTCAGAGCTATCCTTTATACAGAAAAATTGACTTACCAGTAGCTGCAGCAGCTTCGGCGCCTTCCTCGTTTACTTCAATAAAAGCTTTGTGGATAACTTTGCTAACACACAATTGTTCGGGGCTCTTAAGCATGCCACCGAAATCAGCATCTTTCGAAAAGATGACATCAAGACCCATCTGAAAAAAAATTTATTATTAAATTTATAAACAAGCTTACTATGATATATATGACAGGACAGTAGCTGTTGATAGTAGCAGACAAAGAAAGACCACGTGATTTGACAGATAAGTAATAAGGAAGATTATTGGAGGTGTGAGAGAAAATAATGAACGGAGGATTAGATGCAACCATCTTAAAGCAAAGGTCTACAATACGAGGAGAATGGGGGCGCCGAAGATGTGTTGGATCGACAATATAATTGAAGATCTCCATACAATGCGGGTTATAGGATGCTCTTCTATCGACAGGGTCAGACATGCTGGAGGAAAATAATGACGTGTGTCTACTTAACCCTTTCAATCAAAACTTTCTATTAGTGATCAGAAAATTCTGAAATTAATATAAGGAATAATATGCCAATTTTATATAGTCCAGGAGGAATCGGCGCATGAGTACTGAAAACTATTCCACCTCAATTTTTTCATGCGATCCTCTTTGAATCGTCCTACTGATGATATAAATGCATGTTGCCATGGGGCAACCTAGTGCCATATTGTTTAAACCGAAATTGTTTAAACAATTGGAAGGAATTGTTATTTTTCAACCGGACAAATTTTTTTATACTCTTTATTGAAATACAAATAAAAAAGGTCCTATGACTTTTCACGATAAAGTTAATATTTTTAGAGATATGAATTTTTAAAGGTTCGAAAAATCTCAAATTTGAGTAATTTTAACCCATGAAAAATATATTAAACAAATAAAATAAAATATAAATAATAATTTTTTTAAATTCTTTATACAATAGTTAATAATATTCTAAATAGAGATTTAAGAAAATTTCATTGTTTATACCTGTTTTTTAATTGTTAATTTCGCGCGCTCACAAGTATGCGTCGCTACCTTTAAGTATCGCCGTCTCTCTCTGACTCATGCGCTGCATCGACCTATTTGTGTCCTGAATCATTATTTATCATTTATCTTAAAAACCATTAGCTTCATCAAGATTGGTAAAGAGAGCAATGTTATTAATAATTAAATTATCTACAATTTGTTTTTAACAAAAGTAATTTAAGTATGAATCGGAACATGTAATTAAAATTACTTTTTTGTTATTATCATAGTAATTTATGCATTTTTATCAAAAATAATAAGATGTAATGGTATTCGAAAAATTTTTGGAATCACAATTATATATTAATAATAAGCTTTTGCTCAAAACATACATTTGGATAAATGAATTGAATCCGGAATATAAAACATTAGATTTTACGAATTTCGGATACAAACTAGAGAATGATACTTTGCTAATACCTTTATTTATAAACAAAAGCCCATTTCCAACTGATCAAAATGTAATGTTTTATATTCCGGATTCAATGCATTTTTCCACATGTATGTTTGAGCAAAAGCTTATTATTTATATATAATTGTGATTGCAAAAATTTTACAAATACTACTCGTATTATATCTTATTATTGTTGATAGAAATGCATAAATCACTATGATAATAACAAAATAGTAATTTCAATTACATGTTCCGATTCATACTTAAATTACTTTTGTTAAAAACAAATTGTAGACAATTTAATTATTAATAACATTGCTCTCTTTACCAATCTTGATAAAGTTAATGGTTTTTTAGATAAATGATTAATAATGATTCAGGACACACAGAGACCGTATGCAGCGCATGAGTCAGAGAGAGACGGCGATACTTAAAGGTAGCGACGCATACATGTGAGCGCGCGAAATTAACAATTAAAAAACAGGTATAAACAATGAAATTTTCTTAAATCTCTATTAAGAATATTATTAACTATTGTATAAATAATTTTAAAAAATTATTATATATATTTTAATATATTTTTTTAATATATTTTACATGGGTCAAAAGTACCCAAATTTGAGATTTTTTGAACCTTTTAAAATTCATATCTCTAAAAATATTAACTTTATCGGGAAAAGTCATAGGACCTTTTTTATTTGTATTTCAATAAAGAATATAAAAAAAATTGTCCGGTTGAAAAATAACAATTTCTTCCAATTGTTTAAACAATTTCGGTTTAAACAATATGGCACTAGGTTGCCCCAGTACGGCAATTTAAAGAGGATCGGATGAAAAAATAGAGGTGGAATAGTTTTCGGTACTCATGCGCCGATTCCTCCTGGACCATTAGGCATTTTATCAGTTTTTTTTCTTGATAATATATTTTTCATGATTTATGACATGTCCATTTTTATACAAATTTTACCAGAGAAAACAGAAGCATGGAGGTATCCAGCGAAGGGCGGGGAGGGGCAACTGCCCCCCTGGAAGCAAAAATAAATTAAATAATTATAAATTTTAATGAACAAAAAATTAAATCTAAAATATACATATTTTTCTGTTCTGCATATTTTTTTTGTTATCTGTTTTATAAATTTTGTTTGTTGTTGTGGTCGTTTGGTTGCTTTTATGAACATTTTAAAATTAAGTAATAAGCTCTAATAAATAAAATTAATCGCATGTCCTTTGTCACTAAAATATATTTTATCAGCAAAAAACAAAGCTGTTTGAAAAACTGACATAGTGCTAAATATATATTAATAGAGTTTTCGATCTATGCATTGGTGCACACCAGAATTGTCCCACACCAGAATTGGATAAAAAAGAGTATTCGATTTACTCTCAGGATACGTCAATTTTTAGTAAAAGGAGAATATCATCCATAACACAAATGTGACTGACAGTGATACTGTGAATAAAACTCAAAGTCAGTGTCACAGAATTATTTAATGGTTAACAATAGGAGCTACTAGTTTCGGCCTACATAACGGCCATCTTCAGGCTACAAAAATTCAGATTGTTAAAAAATAGGGAACAAATACAAAAAACAAAAATCTCCAACATTACCTGACACATAAAAAACAAAATACTGAAATAACTGAAAAACAGAACAGTACAGTTTAATAAAATAGTACTTTTTAAGTTATTGAACCATAAGTCATAATTAAAATTGAATAGTTACACAAAATTATAAAACAGAATCAACGTGTACAAAAAATCCATAGATAAAAAGGTAGCTGTAAATGTCAACCTTAGCCTAAATCCTCTTAAAAAAGAAGAAGAGCTGTTACAAAGGTACAATACAAAAATAAATAGAAAACAATGAAGTCTGAGAAAAAATTGAGTTTAACACCCCTGAAACGGAAGATTGAGGAACATGTACGGCTCAGAAGGCAACAATTGTTCATTAAGACAAACAACGGTAGTATCAGAACTAGTCTGGTTAATCTCAAACATCTCAAGTAAATTCATCCTAGGTCCTTTAAAACATTTATGTAGTATACGAGCATCAGACAATGAAAAATGATGGTTCTCTGAAATAATATGATTTGCAAAGGCTGAAGGGGAAGCAGGAGGGTCAGTATTCCGATACCTTTTGATACGACTGAGATGTTCTTTTATCCTTGTGTCCAGCAGACGTCCAGACTGGCCCACACAGACAGCGTCACAATCCTGACAACAAAGTTTGTAAACGCCAGGAGAATGAAGATATGACATGCAGTCTTTAGTGTTAACTAGTAATTATCTCAAATTATTGTTGGTTCTAAAACCGAATTTAATGTTATGTTTTTTAAATATATGACCAAATTTATAGGATATAGGACCAAAGTAATGTAGAGAACCAGCATAATGAAGTTTATCACTGTCAGAACACACGTTGAGAGAGTAAATAGTAGGAAAACTCAATCTGAATTTATTGAAAAATCTCATGTATAATTTGTTGAATAAAGAAATAGGGAAATTATTGTTGACAACAATTTGTTTGATGATATTGATCTCATTATAAAAGGCCTCTTGTGACAAAGGTAAATAAAATGGTCTATGTAATAGACTATTAATGGAAGAAACTTTGTGTGATTGGGGATGGTTAGAATTGAAATCAATGATAGCATCTGTCGTTGTTGGTTTCCGGTAAATCTCAAATTCCAGTCTCCTGGTGACGTCATTCTTAACAATTAACAAGTCCAAAAAGGGGATACGGTTATTCACTTCTAACTCCAAAGTAAATTTAATTCTGGGGTGTAATGTATTAATGAAATGAAGAAAAGAAAAGGCCTGTTCATGTGTACCTTCGAAAAGAACAATACAATCGTCCACATAGCGGTAGTAAAAAATAATGTAACTTTTAAAGGATGGATCACTTAAATAGGTTTGTTCTAATTTATTCATAAAAATTTCGGCTAGTAAAGGACTAAGGTTAGATCCCATAGCCAAACCTGTTGTCTGTTCGTAATATTTATTGTTAAATTGGAAAAAAATTTGTTCTAAAGACAATTGGAGTAAACCGAGGACATCAGAAATAATATTGGGGTTGTTATTTATTCATAAATTGATTGCTACTCAGTACCAGTTTGTTGTATGTATATATTTTATTGTTTTAATCTTAGACATTTAACAGCTCTTCTTCTTTTTTAAGAGGATTTAGACTAAGGTTGACATTTACAGCTACCTTTTTATCTATGGATTTTTTATCTATGAATTTGTACACGTTGATTCTGTTTTATAATTTTGTGTAACTATTCAATTTTAATTATGACTTATGGTTCAATAACTTAAAAAGTACTATTTTATTAAATTGTACTGTTCTGTTTTTCAGTTATTTCAGTATTTTGTTTTTAATGTGTCAGGTAATGTTGGAGATTTTTGTTTTTTGTATTTGTTCCCTATTTTTTAACAATCTGAATTTTTGTAGCCTGAAGATGGCCGTTATGTAGGCCGAAACTAGTAGCTCCTATTGTTAACCATTAAATAATTCTGTGACACTGACTTTGAGTTTTATTCACAGTGTCAATTTTTAGTGTTCGATTCAACCACTTAACAGTCGGACATTTTTGAGAAAAATGGTAAAAAAATTGACACTTTCTTTTTGTTTTCATTTAACTACATTTTTTAATCCTATTAATTAATTAAAATAAAGTTACTGAATAAGTAGTAGTTTTTGTGTGAAATATTTTGAAACATTCAATACACAATCCTTCATCAGAATCCGAAATAAATACTCTTATAATAACTATTGAGATACAAGTGAGGAATATAGAGAACCGGCGATGCGAATGTTCTGGAAATTTCTAGACTCAAAAAGGTATATAAATGTTACAAAACAGCACACTGGTATAGTCCCTAAATCCGACTCTGTCTAAGCCAGGTATGAAAGTTGAAATTATGGCGGACGCGCAGGGATTCTTAGAATTGTTTACGATTGTGAATATCTTATCATTGTTTTTGTGACCAGTCTTATCTAGAAAATGCGAGAGCCAATTGTTTTTGTGTAAGCCGCTATCTAGAATTCTCTAGTAAAAAAGGAACTAATATATAAAGGACCGACCAGGGAGAGTTAGTTTTAGTTTATATATAAAGGACGGATCAGCGGATAAGTTCAGTTTAGTTGATAATTTGACATCGTTAGATAAACAAGTAAATAAGTGAATATAAATTAGTTTAAGTGAATATACTGTGTATATAATAAGTGATTAGTTAAGTATATATAAATTAAGTGTTAGTGAGTAGTGTAGTGAATAAATAAATTAAGTAAGTGAACCTACAGTTTGTTTAAAATTTATCCCACCCGTTTACTGTTTAAATAAATAAGAAAAACATTAAATAAAGTTAGTTGCCTATCCGGCGCGGAGACAGACAGTACAGTACAGTAAGCGCAGCCTACGAAGTTGCATACGGTGAATAGAAAGCGAGGCACGAGAAACAAGGGGGAAAATCCGTAACAATAGTTTTACCACAGAATAAAGAGACAGAAAAGACAATACGTGTAATGATGGGTATAAATAAATTATAATTATTAATATAATAATAATCATTGGAATTGGGACAACCTGTATCATATAAAAAATGAAATAATATATCTTCAGCTAGTTCGTTACGAAATTATATTAAACAAAAAATGTTTATAATTTCGTAAAACTAGGTTATCGGAAGTTATAGGGTAAGCTACTTCAACTGTATTTTAGAAGAATAATTTGAAACAAAAAATTGAGAAATACATTAACTCATGTATAAAATCGCAAATTCAGCGACCCACATATGGAGTTTAGTCGACAGGTAATTGGAAAAACTTAATGAAGAGGGGGAGAAAAAAAATTGAAACAGACCAGAGCTTGTTCAGCCGGTGCGGCGATCTGAACACCCCGGGTAGTTTTCGTGAATATTGCTAAAATCACTAGCATCAGTAATTTTTTTTGTTTGTTCCGTGCATATTTTTTGGACATCCACGCTCCACGTCTGAGGGGAAGAGATTCGTCTCCGGTGAGTAATTTGAAAGTTTATGTAACAGACTAACCAGTTTTGAGGGGTGTACATGCAGAATCAGGACATATAGAGATTGACTGAGAGTTGTCATATTGTACAAACTAGTAACCTGTCTAACCTGTTGTGTGTGTGTAGTAACCTGTTGAGTAGTCAGTACCACGAGTCACGCAAAAGCAAGTACACAGAAGTAATCTGCTGTCGAATACTGGAAGCGGTCAATAAATCTATCTTGATTCTATAACTTCGTCTTTGGACTAGATTCTCCAACGAAAATACACCTGCTTTTGCTTTAACTTATCTTCATCCTTCAAGCATGATCAAAATGGCTTCAAAAGATTTCATAAATAATGAAGAATCTTTCATGGAATTTTATAAGTTGGGTGACGTCTCTGCAAATTTTGGTTTGTGGTACAATATGTGGAAGAAAAAGAATTTAGCAGAAGACAAATTAAAGGACATTGAATTGGCTGCACTTTTGGAGGAAGCAAATGTTTTTTTCCCTGCAACAAGGTACGCACTGCTAATATTAAGTGCTTTCCCATCCACTACTGCTACCGTGGAAATATCGTTCAGTACCTACGAAGGGTAAAAACCTGGCTCAGGAGTACAATGGGTGATGACAGACTCACCCACTCCTAAAATTTTACATTTTGGACGACCATGGTCCATGGTTTAACACCCCCCCCCCCTGTTATAAATCCTGGCTACGCCCTTGAACAGAAGAGTGAAAAAAACTCCAATTTCAAAAAACGTATTTATTATGTCATGTTATTCATAATATTTATTCTCAATAATAATATCAACTAGAAACTAGTTCTCAAGCAAATAAGGAATTTAATTAGTGTGTATGCAAATTACGAAAACAGTTGCCACAAATAAACATTACATTTTATGTAAAGTACGTCCTTGATTTCCCTTTACAATTTTCAAATTTACATTTTGTACTGTCGTTTATTTTTAATTACAGGAAAATGTCCATAATTGTCATACGTTTGCTCCAAATATGGCCATCTGTTTTTGTACTATTATTGGATCTTTCAGGTACATCTCGTTTCAGTTATAGTCCAGTCGGATTAGACTTTTTCAACAAAAACCGTTAAGAGGCATTTTTCCTGCAGAAAGTTCTTGGGGAGGGTACGAGGATGTTATATGATATGAATGTGGCCACGAGTTCGGCCTCAGTCATTGTTTAAATAATGGGAGAAAGTACAAAAATCGGTTTTTTGCATATAACTTTTGAATCGTTATTGCTACCGAAAATTTGCAAGAATATCAACTTATAGGTATTCAAAACAACTACATAATATGCCCGGTTGGATTAAATTTCGTTAATTTGTTTACTTGTAATAAACAAAAAACCGCCAATTTCAGTCATTTTTTGTATGTTACATAATTCAGTTATTTTTGCTCCTAAATAATCGTAGTGCAACTTTTAATGAAGGTATTTGTGTACTTATTGAGTCTATTGAATGAAAAAAAGCATTAACTTGCAAGTCATAACTAATAAGAAAAAGCTAAAACTTCTAAGTAGAAGCTAATACTTATTTTTATTTGAATAAAAACTAGAACTTTCTCGAAAGTAAATACTGGAAAAATATTTTGAATTTTGAGTGATTACTTATAAGTACTTATTTATATTTACAAGTGTTTACTTTTTTCGTGGCGTAAACAAACATTCATACTAAACAAGTCGTGACATGTGTGCAACCGCAAGTAAGCATTTGTTTTCAAGTTTAAGCGTTGTATAGGTCTATTCGTCGCAATCATGTCTTCGAGTGAGGAAGAATTGCCGGTAAAAATTGGCGGTTACAGACTTATGTTTGTCAAATTGCTAAAAAAGTATAAGGTTCTTTAGAATAAATCAATGATTCCTACTATTGCTCAAGCTAAAGAAAATGCATGGAAAGATTTCAAAGACGAATTTATCAAAATGTCTGGCACAAATACTACTGTTGAAAAGTTGAAAAAAATCCTCAATAATATGAAAACAGACGTGAAGAAAAAAACTGATAAAAATCTAACCGGGAACAAAAAAATTAAACTACAAGAATGGGAAGAAGAGTTTTTAAAACTTTTGAATTATGAAAAAAAATCCAGTTTTTGTAAAAATTCCTGGTGCATGTTCTATTGGAACAGAGAATGATAAAGGAAATACTCCACACAATTCTACGGAAATTAATATGGATACACAGTTATTGCCTTCACCTACAAGCATTGTACAAAAGCGGCCACAGAAAAGAATGAAACAAGAAACTGAAGAAACAAAAAACTTGTCAACGCAAGAACTGCAACGCCTTGTTCTACTTGAGCAATTAAATCTCGCTAGGTTGCAAGCCAAAAAAGAACAACTCATGATAGACAGACTGACAAATCAGCCAAACCATGATCCCGAAAGTAACTTAGGGAGACAAGAGGGAAGTTCAAGCGGAATTCTATCAGAATTACGAGAATATATAGACTTGTAGTGAATCAGAAACCTGTCAAACCTGTAACTAAAAAATATGCATTTCTGTTTTGTATATATTATGTTAGTTTTCACATTAGGAACTTTGTGTAATAAAATTTTGTGTTTGCACTTTGTAATTTGATAAAATACAAAAAAAACGGAAAATTGTTAATGAAATAATTATAAAAATCAAAAAACTGCTTTATTTAAACACACTCAGTATGACAGTCTACATTTAACATCCAACTTTAACTTGGGTTAGTATTTGAATATTATCACCGAACATTGTCTCCAGTATCGCTTGACGTTTCTCAGTGCCTCTCTGACGGATAGTAGTACTATTTTCAGCTTCATCACACACGTAATCGGAGTCTCCAGGACTTTCCATTTCATCTAATGCAAACTCAAAATCATCTCGCAAATGCTTGCTAATTTTATGTAAAACAGCACAGCAAACAATAATTTTTGGAACCTTTGACAAAGATGTTTTAACCTTGTGTCCTAGAATGGGAAACCTTTGCTTTACTTCTCCAAAAACTCTCTCACAACTCTTTCCTTGGAGTGAGTGATATTGAATAATTCTTCAATTCGGTTTTGAGGATTTTTAAAAGGTGTTAATAGCCAAGGAGCAATTCCATATCCACTATCTCCGAGAAGGCAGAAATTACCCCGAAATCTTGCCACATTTTCATATACGGAACTTTGTTTCCAAATTCTGGAATCGTGAACACTTCCAGGCCATTGAGCGTCTACACTGGTAATCAATTCATTAACATCACAAGTTACTTGCACATTTATGCTAGCAAATCCTTTTCTGTTAATAAAATCATCGCCAAATTCTGGTGGTTTTTTAATTTGAACATGAGTGCAATCTACAGCACCAATGACTGTAGGAATTTGGAATCGATTCGACCATTTAATTCTTGCTTCTTCCGTGGCATCTAGATTAGATGGAAATTTTATCCAGTGGTTGGCCTTTTCTAATATACAATCAGCTACTTCCCTTATGGTTTTGCATACTGTAGTATGATGAACGCCAAAATCTTCACCAATACCTGTTTGAAATCCGGTATCACTAACATATCGTAGGAATATCTCCATCTTTTGCCGAGATGCAAGTGCACCTCCTCTGGATTCATCTTTCTTTGGTAAAAAATAATCCGAAATATAGTCTACACTTTCACTTTCAAAACGCAACAAGAGCTAGATTTGCTTGGGCTGATGCTTCTTCTCTTCCTATAGTTCTTCCTGTTACGAACATTTATGAAGTCCACTTTAACACTAGCAACTACCGTAGGAAAAAATGATGCTTTATAGGTATCTTAAAAATCGTCAAGTTATAACTTACTAATTTAAGACAGATCTTATTTTTATTCAAATAAAAATAAGCCAGTACTGGGAAAATCCTTATATTTTAAGTAACTACTTCAAACCAGAAGAGTTTGCTTATGGCCATAAGTTATCCCTTTTACATGAAGTAGTCACTGACCTTTTATTCAATTTATACTAAGAAAATACTTAAATAAGGGGAAGTAGAAGCCAATACTTTTTTTATTCAATAGACCCAATAAGTGGTAAAAATGTTGGCTTGAAATATTAATAACTTTTTGTTCAATTCTGTTTGTTGTGTAAAAAGCTGTTTTACACAAATCTAATTTCCCCAGCCTAGAAGCGTCGTACAGACTTCTTTAACATCTCATTTTACTCGTAAAGGGTTGTAGTATAACGTACAATAAAGGAAATTTTGATTTTTCAACTGTAAGTTGTTTAAAAATGACGTTAAAAATGAAGTACTTTGCTGACGAAGCAAGCGCTCAGCTGATTTTGTACCCGTCTTTGAAGAGCCATCAATGCAACAATTTTTTGTAAAATACTTTAATACGTATGCAATGTACTGCTGTAAAATTTCACTGATAGTTTCATTAATATGCCATACATCTCGACGAAGAAGGAATCCGCCATCAACAACATTAAATATATTTTCTGAGGGCAATTCAGAAATACTATTAAAATTGTCATAAAAAACTGATTTTCTAGTTTTTCGCAATCCTGCTTCGTCAAATAATGTTCATACGTCAGAAATCACTTCATATCTTTTTTTGACTCAATGTTTAGTGACAGTCTTTGAAAAATTAAAGTAGGGTCAATAATTTCTGCATTGTTATTTACTTTGATTGATGAGTTGACTGCTTTCAGAGGCAAGACTTTATATTTTCGGTGTAGCTTTTCTTTAGACAAACAAAGCCGCATACCTTCACAAGTATTATGTTGTCACAAAATGGTTCTGTAATTCGTATAAATCCATCTTGCAGTGGGTGTTCGCCTTCCGTGTAATTAATATTTCCAATATCTGTAACCATATTGTTACCTTCTAAATTTTCCAACAGGATCCACAATCCAAATCTCTCATCGGCCGGTTTGACCTTGCTGCCGTAAAGTTGGGAAACACTAAACATTTTGGAGCTTGCCATGTTAACAGTTCCAGCGAAAATCGAATACTAAGCGTTAAAAATGTTACTTCCCGTATTTATGCTATCGCAGAAAGGCGTGCGAGAAGGGGTGGGGGTCACCGAAACTGCTTCGCTGAAAGTAAAGTAATGTTGTTTTCTTACCTATATGTAAATCTGATTAATAATAACAGAGATACATGCTAGTGCCCTTATGGCATCTTTATGACTACATTCTCTATAATGATCGAACGTGTCTCAGTTCAATGACGTGCGCATAGCAACAACAGTGGGGTTAATGACCTCACAACCGTAATGACCTTGGGGGTTGATGACGTCACAGCCGTAATGAGCTTGTTTTGGTCAAAAATCTCCATAATGAACTTCAGCGATTTCCCATGTTATTTTACATAAGGAATTATCCTGAACCCGTGCTGCCTATCTACTGACATGGATACATCAAAATAGTTTTAAAGTACTGGCCACAAAATTTTTTTAAATAAATTACCTTGTAACTCAGTAAGGAGTAACATTTTTTCTAAATGATTTATATTAAATATTAATATTTCGAACTCAAGATTCAACAATAAAAATATTTCCAATTATCAATTGAACACCCTGTATAAGAAGCAGACAAAGGAGAACATGATGGGATAAGAGAAATTTTAGCAAATAGAGATATGAATTAGCATAGTCCTAGGAGGTAAGGACAAAATTTAATGAAGAGATATAGTAAAAGTAACCTTACCACCTCAAGTTAATATTAACCTTCCAGCGGGCGCGCTGTGTAATTTTTCTTGAGCGGGCGCTCGTCGTAAATTTTAAGTCATCGAGTTTTCTCCATGTAAATGGTGTTTTCTATATATAAATATTAGGGAATTGCTGTAAGATTATGAAAAATGACACTAACTTTAAAAAAATGTATTTGACTTTCTTGAACAAAAAACCAAGCAACACTCTAAATATGTTATTATTTCAAAACAAAACATTTTATCGACCTATGAGTCAGAATCAATATTCTCATCCTTACAATTATTGCAAACCACCTCAACTGCAGAATGGTTCTTGCATGTAAAGGACTGGCAACGGCAACACTTCATTGATGCTGAGGATATTTTCTTCTCCAGTGCACATGACCGACAAACACCTCGTTTTGGGGGGCTTCTTCTTTCTTCTGTTATCGGTTCAACTTCCCGACCGTAATTCACTTTTAGAAAAGCACGTATATCTTGCGGTCAACGTTTGATATTTGATCTGAAGATAAGATGCTCTTTCATCATGGTCAGTGCCAAATTTTTTAGGAAAAGTCTTCGATGCTTAGGAACCTTTTGTGGGCAGGCAAATTTATACAAAATTTCATTTATGCAGCCAATATTCATTAGATTGTAGAAAACTATACAAGGTCATCTCTTTGTTATTCTAGAGACCGAGTACCGTCACTGGCAAAAATCTCTTTCACATTTGCATGATGAGATTTTTTTATACCGATTAAATATAGCAAGTATGCCATTTATTTATTTAATCGTGTCTGAACTACAAATATATATAGCTATAGATGTTCATATATCACTCCAGTGTCTGGCGCATATCACAGCATTTTCAGTGCACGTCCATAGGTCCCGGAGGGTACATGGGGCTTGTAGGGATTGGCACGACTGGGCTTCTCCGCATTCACATGCTGCCTCTTCCACGTATCCCCACTTCACGAGGTTGGTCTTGCATCTCCCCATTTGGCACCGGAGTCGGTTGAGGGTCTTCCAGGTACCCCAGTCTAGGTCCGAACCTGCAGGAAGTTTTTCTTTTGGATTCCAGGTTGGAGTGTCGTGGTCTATTAGGCACTGTTCCCATCTTGCCTCCTTGGTGGCAGTTTTAGAGGCTGTGAGGGGCTGTGTAGATTGTATAAAGTTTCGCCTAGATTTTAGTCTGGCTGCTACCGGTATATGTTGATACAGAGGATGTCTGGTGTCGTCGCATTGTCTGTTTCGTTCGGCCATGGCTAGGGTTTCCCTCCGTATTTGTGGGGGTGCGATTCCAGCTAGCATGTAGAGTTGGTCAAGGTTGGTGGGTTCAGGACAGGGTCCAGCCTATGGGCGTGTGCTGATCTCTGCCATACGGGAGATGCATATTTGGCCGCGGAGTAGCACAGTGCAAGGGCCGAGAAGCGCAGGACGTTAGGGTTCGCCCCCCAACGAGCGTTAGTCAGTTTACGGAGAATGCCGTTTCTGGTGTTGACTTTGGCCTTGGTTTTATCGATATGCTTCTTGTAGGTGAGGGAGCGGTCCAATGTAACCCCTAGATAGACTGGCTTTGGGCAGTGTTGCAGTCTAACTGAGTTCCACTCTATTTGCAGTTCCCTTCTCGCCTGTCGGTTATTGAGATGGAATAGGCATGTCTGCGTCTTTGCTGGATTCGGGCGGAGTTGGTGAAATCTATAATAGCCGCTCAGCCTTGATAAAGATTCTGTTAAGTGCTCCTCTATCTCTTCGATGTTTTTTGACTGGCAGGTGATAGGTACGTCATCGGCGTAGATAAAGCTTCTTGTTGTTGGGCCGGTTGGTTGGTCGTTGGTATACACATTGAAGAGCATGGGTGCGAGCCGCTACCTTGGGAAAGGCCATTTTTCTGGTTCCTCCAGCGGCTTCTTGATCCTTGGAACTCTACATAAAACCTTCTATTCGATAGCATTGTGTTTAGCACTTTTCTCAACTGTAAATCACCTGTCATTTCGAAGATTTTTCCCAGTAATATTTTATGGTTTATAGTGTCATATGCCGCCGTTAAATCTATAAAGACGGCCCCCGTTTTTGCCTTTCTTTCAAAGCCATCCTCAATGTGTTGTGTGAGGCTTAAAACCTGACCAGTACAGGATTTCCCAGGTCTAAACCCTGCTTGCTCGGAGATTAGGTGGTTTTATATTTGGGGCCCATACTTGTTCAGAATGAGGCGTTCGTAGAGTTTGAACGGAGAGCATAACAGTGACACCGGGCGGTAGCTTTTGGCATCTTCCCGTGGTTTCCCTGGTTTGTAGATGGCTACGACCTTAGCTTTTAGCCACAATTTTGGGATTGTATTGTTGTTCCAGCATGAGTTATACATTTGAAGAAGCCAGTTCAGGGCTGATGGGCCTAGGTTTATCAGGAACTCATTCAGGATGTCATCAGGGCCTGGGGCCTTCCTGACCTTCAGAGACTCGATTGCAGTTTCCAGTTCTGTAATGGTAAAGTAATCCTTATTAGCTTGTCTAGGCTGTTGTGCCATCCTGAAAGTGCGGGTCACTTTCACTTTTTGATCAGGCTTACCATTTAGAAGTAGAATGTGCGATTTCGTTGGCGGTGACGTTTACTTGGTCTTTAGAGGATGTTGGGTCGCCTGATAGCTTTTTAATGAGGCTCCGGGCCTTTCTACTGCTGTGTTTCATATCTAGGCTTTCTATCGTGTCTTTCCATGCCCCCTGTTTCTGCTTACTTATGGAATCGATCAGCTGGTCACCTAGCTGTATGGTTTCCGGAGAAAAGGGATTCCGACTGTAGTGCTCTAAATATTCCTCGTATGTGTCTTTACTTTCATTGGGGAGACCGGGTATATAGTAAGATCTGCAGCCGCGGGGAATGCAGCGCCTCGCTGTCTTCTTGATTGCAGAGATGAAATTATCGTAGTTTGCTGGGGTCAGTGGGAGGTCTCTAATTTCTTCGTCGATCTCTTCTGTGAATTTATTCCAGTCTGCCTTTCTTAGATTAAACCGCCTTTTAAATGGGACCTTCTGCGGCATTATCACTGGTCTAAACTTCAGCATAATTGGCCGATGTTGGGAGTGTGGGATAGGGTCCATGACTGTCTTGTTGCACGTTGCAGCTAGAGAGTTGTTGGTGAAGATAAGATCCGGGTTATAGCCTCTCATCCATCTGCCACTATTAAAGGAAGCGGGCTGTTTCTGATCATGGATGAGGGTCATGTCATTGTCCTCGGCCCATTTCTCCAGGAGTTCTCCATCCTCGTTCATGTCACGGTATCCCCAAGTTGTGCTGTGGCTATTGAAGTCTCCTATTACCACTTGTGGTTGGTTAAGATGTTGGGGGAATAAGAATCTCTCGTTCGGTGGTTTGTATATTGAGGATATCCTTATATTTCCAAGGTTAATCG
This sequence comes from Galeruca laticollis, assembly GCA_963921935.1. NCBI lineage: Eukaryota > Metazoa > Arthropoda > Insecta > Coleoptera > Chrysomelidae > Galeruca > Galeruca laticollis. The sequence continues at coordinate 45,288,695 of OY998185.1, forward strand.
TGATCAGCTCTATGTTATTAAGTGTGGTGGCTTGTAAATTATTTACTTTGATTCCTGGTTTTACGAATATTGCGCTTCCATATTGGTCATGGGGGCATTCCTTCACTAGTGCCATTCCTGGTATGTTTGGACGTCGTTGTGATGGCCCTCTGTGTGTTTCCTGGAGGCATAGGACGTCACATGAATTCTCTTGCTTAGTATTTGAAATGCCTTCAACATTGAGTGATATGATTGTCAAGCTTGGCTCTGCCATGAACTCGTGCCTGTCGATGTTTTTACAGTCCCGATCTCTAGAATATTGACGGTCAATTCTCAGCTGATCGATATACATATTTGTGTACCTAAAAACATCCTCAATCATAGATATATCGATAATTTGAAAGAACGCACTTAGTTCATTTTCAATACCAAGAGCTTTTTGAGTCAAGCCAGTGGGTACTTTGACCACGTTTATCCCCTTGGTTTTTTTAGAAACACGGTATGTTGTCTTTCGCCATTGTGTGGATTTATTCTTTCCACTGAAAAATTATTCCATTGTTTCCTCCTCTCCTTCAGATTCGTCTGAAGTGTTTTCTGGTTCGGTAGCACTTTCTTCAGCTTGTTGCTCGATTTCCCCTACCGAAAACTCGCTGTCACTCGAGGGAAAGTAAGTCTCATCATCTTGCTCCGACTCTTCGAATAAATCTTGAGCAATTTGTTCTAGCTCATGTTGTGTAAGCGGCCTACGGGACATAATGGAACACGTCTAAAACAAAAAAATTCATAAGAAACCATATAAATGAGAAAATATTGAATAGAGTAGTTTATACTTACACATTAAGGCGCGTGTCGTATAATTCACACTCAACGGAAATTCCCAAAAATCAATGAATAATGAAGACTTCTAAGCACACGCGGTACGTCTGTAATTTAGAGAGGCACTGACCGTCATATAGCTCGGAGCTCGATGCTTGTAATTGAGTGGTAAAAGTGGGGGAAGCGATAAGGCGCATTTATCGTAAATTTTATGACAGCGCGCTCGCTGGAAGGTTAAAATGGCAGCTTCTATGTATTAATATCTACTTTAAATGGATTTAACAAAGTGCTTGTTACGAACAATATGATAGGAAGTCGACTAATCATTCAATAAAAATGTCTTACTTTTGTTAAAGGTCCCTCCAGATCGATAGTAGTTTCAATCTTAAATTTCGGAAGGGCGACGATCACTTCTGGTCTATACATATTTTCAGTTATCTTAGTTAGATCCGTTTTGGCCAATTTAGCTTCCAAATCATCAATACCATCTCTTTTGTTAGGCAAAATAATGATCATGCTCATATCCCTGTTGGTGTAGGGTAATTCCAGCACCTTGGCATCTAAAGCCTCATCATCTTTGTAGTAGAATTTCTTTTTTGTGTGCATCATCTGAACATCGATGGTATCAGTATTATTTAAATAGAATTTCTCGGTTTTCGTTGCTTCCGGCCTGAAAGGCTCAGCCCATTTTCCTTTGAAGTAAATAGCGTTAACCAAAATCAAACGGGTATCTTCATTGAGATCATCAGATTGTATCAAATCTTTGATTTTGCTATTAGTTTTGCCTTCAACCCAATTGTTGATGGTTTTAGCTGCTTGAACAGCTTGTGTAAAATCTATGTTCTGGACTTCGGAGAAGAAATAGTCCACAGCTTTAGATTGAAATTCTTCTTGCAGTATGTAATTTTGTTTGACATACACCTTATTAGCCATTAATAAAGTTACATCTTCTATGGTATTCAACTTTTTCATAGCAGATTTGTAACCCGAAGCTAAGGTTTGGATATCGGGAACTTGAAGAGCGCTTGTAAAAGCTTTTTGAGTGCCACCTTTAGACCCTTGGGCTGCCAAAGATAAAATCGAGTGAATACTTATTGGCGAAAAAAATATATTTTTGCCTTTTTCTTCGGCAAAGATTTGGTAAGCGTTTCTTGTAAATAGTGCATTTCCCTGAAGAACGGCAGTTAAATTATTATCCTCTGAAGACATGACCGTTGTTTGAGTGAGTATAAGTAGTAGAAAAAAACCTGAAACAAAACAAACTCAAATTAGTTTATACTATAATCTAAAGCAAAAATTATAGATAGTAAATTGTTTGAATTATCAGTGTTTTGATTGTTGCCATGTTAATGTAACCAGATAGCAGGGTTGGGCAAAATCTGATTTTTATCAAAAAAATCAAAAACCATTGATTGTTTTAAAAAAATCACGATTTAATTGATTTTTCTGATTTTTTAAATTTGAATATAAAATTTGAACATTTTGATTCTTTGAAATTATTGTTAATTATTTTAATGTACAAGTCTAAAAATTATAATACAATTTGCGGCTCAAAAACTTGTGACAACGCATTTGTCGCGCTTCTTGCAAGAAAATTCTTGTCGCGATTTGTTTTCCTTCTGTCCTATACACTCACTATACAGTGCCGCGTACTGCTAATATGAGATACATTCAGACAACTAAAAGATGCGGATTGAATTAAACGGAACCAATTATCATATAATTCCAAATAACTGTTAGTATTAAATGCAATCTCATATCTAATAAATGTTATCTACCATTTATATATAGAATAAAATTCAACGTCAAATATCTAAGTAATACATTTTGAATAAAATGGCTACGTCTATTGACAGTTGCTAAGTGGTTGCTATGGAAGCCGTGCGATTTACTTTACAGCCGTGCGTTTTGTATTACCGTGCGTAATAGACGTCTTACATTGATTGCCAACTGTGTGTTTTTGACTACATACAGGGGTGGTAGTAGGTAAATGTCATTTACAAGGAATGTTGACAGTGCGATTTTTGACGTTTACAGACATGGGCGTAGAAAAACATTTTAAAACCTATATCAGTTACTCTTGATACTATGCAGAGGAAAAATACTACTATCGCAGATGCTGTAGAGCAGTGGAAACATTTACAATATATCTGATGAATCTGTGGAATTACCATTACAAAAAACACAACAATTTAATAATCGATATAAGCAAGCACTAACGCCATATCATTTTATAGCGTATATGTTGAATCTACAAAAAACAAAATACCAGTTAACACCAGAAGAAAAGAATATAGCTTTAGAAACAATTAACGAGTTATATGAGAACACTGGACTGTTACCTTTAGTAATAAAGTTAAATGCCCGCAGTGCTCCATTTAAGCAAGTTATGTTTTCGGACGGAGTAATAAAAAATGTAAACGGACTACAATGGTGGTTACCACAAAATGATGAGCCGGAAATCTTGAAACAGTTGTCAATAATAAAACAGTTCCTGTGTGCAACTGCTTCTTCAGCTTCAGTAGAGCGCGTATTTAGCTCTTTTGGTCTTGTACACTCTGATATTAGAAACAGATTAGGCATAGAAAAAGGAGGAAAACTCGTGTTTTTGTTTAAATTGTATAACGAAAATGAATAGACCGAAAATATACATTAATCAAATTTAGGTGTTACGTTTAATTTAAGAATTTGGAATAATGTACTTCTTTTTTGTTGTTTTTGCTAAAAGCAGATACTTCTTTTGATTTTTGAGGAAACTTTCATATTATGCTGTTATCTGGTTATAAATAAAAAAGAAAAAAATTGATTTTAAATCATGATTTTAATTTTAAAAATCAAATGACTTAAATCATGATTTTAATCGTGATTTAATTCACTTGATTTTAATCAGCCCAACCCTGCCAAATATTTCAAATGTATTTATTGACATCAATATTTATGGATCCCCTTGTATTATAACATTATCGAATTATTTAAAAATGGACCTTGATACTTTTAATTTCTAACTAAAATCTCCTAAAATTTCTATTTTTACTGATCACATTTTTGCATGTCAGTTTTTTGTAATCTACCAAATCTCACACTTATCGATCTATAAATAATTCAAAACCTACACATTGCATGATTATATTTTTATGAGATCATATTCCACTTAGGCAAAGCTTAAAAAATTTCGTTCAAATCATATGTTTTATGCATTTTTTCACCATAACCTCAGTATAATAAATACACATGTTTTCACACACCAGAGTGTTTTTAGGGCGACAAGATTCACTCTACAGATGATACATAATAATAATAATGGTTATTTGTACAATACAAAAAAATATAATTACATATTGGACAAATAAACAAAAAGAAACCGCAAAGCCTAATTGGCTGTCTGCTGATAGTGTATACAATAAAAACGTCTTTAGACTAATCATCATAATACTATCTCAAAACATATCAAGAATGTTCAGCATAAATCCGCAAAACCGTAAAGCCAAAGGGCTGTCCGCGTTGGACTTTTGCGAACTATGCGGAACATCATTAAAGACTTGGCAACAATTTCGGTGTAGTACATTATGTTTTCTTAACTAACAGTAAGTGTATGCCTATTAGTGACAAATTAACAAAGCCTAGATGATGTCCGCTAAAAAAATTGTTACGAGTAATATGAATATCAAGTTCCAATTTTCCATTCAATACCAATAAAGACGGTTCTACTAAACACACGCAGAAAGTCAAATTTGAAATTTTAAGTGCTATTCTATACATTCAGTTTATTCTCTATTATATGGTGTATTTTTCTTCTATCTTCTATCAAAATAAACTGCTTAAGCTTCGATTTAAATACATTATAATTAACTATACTTTTCAATTGCTGGGGAAGGTAGTTGAAGACTCTAGGGGCAAGAAAGGTGTAACATTTTTGACCAACAGTTTTATTTGAAGTTGATAGGACAAATCTTTTATTGGTTTTATTTCTAGCCTCATGAAAATGGGAAACAAGCAAGAACTTATTCTTGTTTTTTTGACAACACAATGCTATTTTATAAAAATAAATCTGACGTGGGTCAAGTATTCTGCTTTCTTCATAGAGAGCATCACTTGAAGCTTTCTTCATAGAGAGAATCACTTGAAAAGTTACGGTCCTTTTTCAAAATAATTTTCAGAAAAAATTTTTGCAGTACATTGATCCAACATAATTATTAAGATTCATCATTAGATTTATAGAGTTACTGTCAAGTATGCATGGCTGCTGTATAATTTGACATTACTAATTTTTTTACTGTAATTTTGTCAAACGTTTCTTCATAAAATATTCACGAATGGTGTTTCTTTCACTCAACTAAGAGAAAAAACTCCAACATTTGATGGTCCTTAGAGCGTACATAGTTCCAGTTTTAGCCACGAAAAAAGACAGTCCTTTCCATATTTTATTTTATTTTACCCAAAATCGTTTGCCTATTTCTCTCGTCTTTGTGTTTAAAATTGTCACGATATCTTTAACATTCAGACAAATGTTGTCTCTCGTAAATACTGGGCAAAAGATTAGAGGGGAAAGTATTCAACGGAAATCATATAATATTAGTATCACTTAATGTCTTCAATGCATAAGTGTTAGGTTTATAATGAGTGGGTCAATGAGGCCCTCCACTGCGACTCGCGAGAGTCTAATGTGGATCATGCATAAGTGTACATTCACATAATATCTCAACAACTCACGATTTACACGCTACTTTATAAAATTTTATTTTCACATCCTCGCAGGATTTTATCGCTGTAAAAGAAAACGTCTAGCATTAGCCTTTCCTTGATATTATTATTGTTACGAAATAGCACACTAGTGTAGACCCTGAATCCGACTCTGTCTAAGCCATGTATGAAAATTAAAATTATGGCGGATGCGCAGGAATTTCTTAGAACTGTTTACGATTTTTTGTGTTTATCTTATCTTGACATTGTTTTTGTGACCAGTCTTATCTAGAAAATGCCAAAGAACCAATTGTTTCTGTGTAAGCCACAATCTAGAATTATCTAGTAAAAAAGGCACTAATATATAAAGGACCGACCAGCGAGAGAAGTTTCGTTGATAAAGTGATCTCTTGATATAAACAGCGAACAAGTAAATAGTCTAAGTAGTGAAGTGTTTATATAAATTAATGTAAGTGAATATAATTAGTGAATAGTGTAGTGAATAAATAAATTAAGTAAGTGAACCTACCGTGTGTATGAATTTATCCCACCCGTAATAAAAAACGTTTTAATAAATAAGAAAAACATTAAATTAGTGTCAGGTGTGGGGTAATATAAATAAATTGCTACGTAAAAATGGTCAAAAGACTATGTGACCTGAAAGTGACAGAACTAAGAGCAGAATTGAAAGATCGTGAGTTGGAAACGTAGAACGACTTAAAGTGGCACTGGCAAATGTCGGCTTTGATCCAGAAACAGTTTTATTTAATGACGAGGCTTCCACCTTAATCTCGTCAATTTCTGCTAACATGGACGAGAAGATTTCTGCCATGGAAGAGAACATAGACGAGAAGATTTCTGCTATGGAAGAGAAACTGTCAACGAATGTGAAAAACGATATTTCATGTATGAACAACGATATTTCTGCCATGGAAGAGAATATTTCAACGAATATGAAAAGAGATATTTCTGCTATAATGAACGACATTTCTGCTAATATGGACGAGAAGATTTCTGCTATGAAGAACGATATATCTGCCGATATCTTACTAATGAAAAACAACATTGCCGCTGACGTTGAAAATGACATTTCGTCTCGAAAATCTGAAATCGAGAATAAGATGTCAACGAAGGACGAGAAAATCAAGTATCAGATGACAACGATGGACGAGAAAATCAAGGAGTTAGAAAGAAAGATGACAGATATAAGAACTCAAGACACGCCAGCGGAAGAAAAGACGACCGAGCAAACAAAACCTTGCAAGCCAGAAACACACCCTAAGTTAGAAGACATTGGTAGTTTTACCCGAGTCAAGGCTCCAGCGTTCGATGGAAAAATGACCTGGACCAATTATGTTAAACAGTTTGAAGCAGCCGCTAGAGTGAATAATTGGTCCGATAAGGAGAAGGCAGTGAACTTAACCATCGCGCTTCGCGGAGATGCCTTAGATGTACTTCAGACTATACCTTTGGAAGAAACGGATGACTTCGAGCAGCTTAAGAAGAGGTTGGACATGCGATATGGTCATGAACATCTAGAACATTTGTACCAATCCCAGCTGAAGAACCGAAGGCAGAAACGTGATGAATCCGTTCAAGTTTATGAAGTGGACATTGCCCGACTAGTTCGATTTGCTTATCCGTTAGCACCAGAGAACATAATGGAATGTCTGGGCATCCAGGCCTTTATTGATGGCTTACGTGACCCCGATATGCAGAGGACGCTTCGTTTAGCCTATCCGAAAACATTAGTCGACGCATTGACAGCTGCTCTTGAATATGAAGCAACAACGATGGCTTCAGGATATAACAAAATTAGGACCATCCAAGAAGAAGGTGGCGAAGAACGATTTGACCAGTTCGTCAGTTTAATAAAAAGTATGATGGACAAGAAGCCGAGAAAGATCAGATGCGAGCTAGGGCATGGACGTAGGTCGTGTAAGCGCCCCAAGACTCCTGCAAACCAAGAACCCCAGTCACAGAAAAACTAGAACGAGTCGGCTACGAGGGGGCAGTACCGACCCATCATCGTTCCAAAGACCCTCTCATACTGATATATTCGCTCAGATGTCGCAACGACAGTGTATATGTAGATGGCGAAGTGAATGGCAAGAGATATACTCTGCTGGAGCAACTAGAACCATTATACGACCAGAAATAATAAACTCCAAGAAGAAGATTTTACCAACTAAAGTGCGACTGCGGACCGCCACAGGTGAGAGTGCCAACGTTCACGATGAGACACAAATCCAATTGGGAATTGGCGCAGAAAAGTTCACGCATACAGTAATCGTAGCTGACATTGAAGAAGACGTTATTCTGGGAATGGAGGTAATGAATGTACATGGTTTCCAATTAGACTTTAGAAACAGAATCCTTAAAGTGGGTTCCGAGGAGATATTCCTTCATCCATATGAAGGCAGCGCGGTATTGCCAGCTGTACAGGAAGATACCGTTCTACCTGCACGAAGCGAAATCATGATAGTAGCACGGCTACAGGGAATCATGGAGGAAGGTACACCGGTTATGATGGAGCCAAGGAACCACGACGAAGAGGTTTGCAAAGGAGTACTAATTGGAAAAGGATTGGTTACGTCAGCGAAAAAGATCCCAGTACGTGTGATAAACGTGAATGATTACCCAATTACCATCAAGAAGGAAACCAGGATTGGATCCTACATAACAGTGACGTCTATAGTTCGTCAAACAACGACGACTGACAATTCTAATGCCAGATTCGAACAGATGTTATCAGTAGCTGGTCAGTCCTTGAATCGAGCTGAAAAAAAGAGAATGAGAGAATTTCTCTTGCAGTATCGAGACCTATTCATACCAAAAGGAGGAAAGACTGGTAGAACGTCAGCCGTCAAACACAAAATCGATACTGGTAATGCTAAGCCAATTAGGCAATCAGCTCGAAGACTTCCACGAGCGAAGAGAGAGGAACCTGAAAGAATAATTCGAGAGATGGCTGAAGAAAAAGTAATAGAACCATCTACTAGTCCATGTCCAATAGTGTTCGTCAAGAAAAAGAATGGAACTACGAGATTCTTCATGGATTATCGCCAGCTAAACAACGTGACGAAGAAAAACAGCTATCCTCTGCCTCGAATTGACGATACGCTAGATACTTTGGCCGGCAGCAAACTGTTTTCCACCTTGGACCTGAAGTCTGGTTATTGGCAAGTGGAAATGGACCCAGAAGACAAAGAGAAGACTGCTTTTACTACCGGATCTGGATTATGGCAATTCATCGTCATACCATTCGGGCTCTGTAATGCGCCTGCGACATTTGAAAGACTCGTGGAAAATATCTTGAGGGTTGTCTTGGAAGACACGCCTGGTCTATTTGGACGACATCGTAGTACTGGGGAAGACATTTGACGAACACCTGAAGAATTTGGAGGACGTATTCAAACGACTCCAAGATGCCCAGCTCATGTTAAACCCGAAGAAATGTCAGCTGTTCCAAAATCCAATCAACTATCTAGGTCATATAGTGAGCATTGAAGGAGTGGCGTTGGATCCAGAGAAAATTGCTTCCATTCAGCAATGGCCGCAACCAACCGACAAACATCAAATTAGGAGTTTCCTTGGACTTTGCACATATTATAGAAGATTTATCAGGAAGTTTGGAGATATTGCAAAGCCTTTAACTCGACTTACAGAAGAAGCAAAACCTTTCTAATGGGATGAAGACTGTGAAACGGCTTTTGAATCCTTGAAGAGGCATTTAACCATGGCGCCGATATTAGAATACCCATTACCTGAGGGAGAGAAGAAATACCTTCAGCGAGTCCTCCGTGAAAGGTTCTATTGGTTGGATGAACAGATCCGACGATGTGAAAGACTGGTGTAAGAAATGTACGACTTGTGCTACGAGTAATGGACCACATCGCAAGAGAAAGGCACCTATGAAACAGTATAATGTTGGAAGCCCTTTCGAAAGGATTGCTTTAGACATCGCTGGACCATTTCCGACGACAGAAAATGGTGGTAAATACATCCTGGTTGTAATGGATTATTTCACAAAGTGGGTGGAAATTTACGCGATCCCGAATCAAGAGGCCACAACTGACGCGGATGTATTGGTGAAAGAATTGATCAGCCGATATGGAGTGCCCTTGGAAGTCCACAGTGACCAGGGAAGAAATTTCGAAAGCCATCTATTCCAGGAGATTTGTGACAAGCTGGGATTGAAGAAGACCAGTACAACAGCATTCCATCCACAGTCAGATGGAATGGTCGAGAGAATGAACAGGACTATTGGAAAATACCTGTCCAAAATGGTTTCCAGCCATCAGAGAGATTGGGACCAGTATATTTCCCAATTCGCATTGGCTTATCTATCTCCCGTCAATGAGTCCACGGGTGAAACACCTGCGAAAATCCTGTTTGGACGTGAAATGAGGCTTCCCTGTGACCTGGAATTTGGCTGTCGGCCTGGAGAAGATCTAGCAACAGAAGACTGCGTGATCCAATTGAGAAGAAGGCTGGACGATATTCATGAATTAGTCCGAACAAATCTTCAAGTTGCCAGCGACAGAATGAAAAGTCGGTACGACACGCAGGCCACCGTAGGCGGTTTTAAAGAAGGGGACAAAGTATGGTTACACAACCCGACGAGGAGAAAAGGCTGGAAGGTGAAGCATATTCGAGATGTGGCTGACCATACCTTCGATGAATTTATGGGCGCGTATGAAGGTACCGGGAAAGCTAGATATGGAGTCACTTCAGAACAACGCCTTGTTCACTCTCCGAGGAAGATTATTCACTGGCATACAACATCCCCGCCCGTCTCAAGAACGCACGAGGGTTGGCATCCGTCTTTCGAAAGAAGTTCGGGCAATTAGAAAAACTTGAAGACCAGATTCCAGCCCCTGGCAAGACACTGAAACTGAAACATAATTCGCGGTATGTCTTTTACGTGGTAACTAAAAATGAATTTCAAGATCGATCTACCTACCGCGATGTGTGGGAAGCACTTCGAAACCTCCGAGACCATGTGTTAAAATCCAGCGTGAAGAAACTGGCTATGCCTAAGATAGCGAGTAACCAGTTGGATTGGCGAGTCATCGGGAACATGGTAGAGGTTATCTTCTAAGATACCGGTGTCCAGTTTTAATTTGCAGCTACAAGCCCCGTTATCAGTAATCGATGAAGGCGGTGCCCTGTTATTTCCATAAGATCGGAAAGTGTAGAAATGGGGCCAGTTGCCGATTCAAACATCCAATCTCGGCTACACAAAAGTTCCAGGAGGAGCTTCCATTTAAGGAGAGGGTAATGTTACGAAATAACACTAGTGTAGACCCTGAATCCGACTCTGTCTAAGCCACGTATGAAAGTTAAAATTATGGCGGATGCGCAGGGATTTCTTAGAACTGTTTAGGATTTTTTGTGACTATCTTATATTGACATTGTTTTTGTGACCAGTCTTATCTAGAAAATGCCAGAGATCCAATTGTTTTTGTGTAAGCCGCAATCTAGAATTATCTAGTAAAAAAGGCACTATACCCAGCAAACACAAATGTATGTTACATAAAAATATATAACAGGGGAGGAACGATTTTTATATAAAACGTTTATATATTTTTTATGTAGTATTTATGTAACAAAATCTTTATAAATTTTGTTATATATTCCCAATATTTATATTATAAAATGTTTTATATATTGGATATATCTAATTTTATATGTATTCAAGATGTAAATTCTGCTACATAAATATGAATTTTTTTTATATATATTTATTACGTAAAATTTGTTACATAAAATATTTTATATATTTCATATACTACCAAAACTGCTATCTACGGATATCAGTAAAACTTTGCGCCATGTACACGTCTCAAGTGACTCTAGAAAGAATAAAATTCCATTTAATAAACAATTCAAATACCTAATTAAATTAAAATCACAAAAATTTTTGAAATCACGTAAAATACCATGTCGTATATTAAATTTATCCACCTTTTTCTATTTTCAATTGATACTTACAAAGAAACATTCTTCCAAATAATTCTCAATTTATTGACTGAAATTTATTCAGATAAAATTTGTATATATACATAGTTATTTTCCAACTAATTTTAAGCTGATCTAAAAAATCATTTGGCAAGAAAAAAAATTTGTAAGACCCAATTTTTGCAGCCTTATACCAAACATAGGGCCAAGTCTTATAAATTTTTTTTCTTGCCAAATGATTTTTTTAGATCAGCTTAAAATTAGTTGGAAAATAACTATGTATATATAAAAATTTTATCTGAATAAATTTCAGTCAATAAATTGAGAATTATTTGGAAGAATGTTTCTTTGTAAGTATCAATTGAAAATAGAAAAAGGTGGATAAATTTAATTAACGACATGGTATTTTACGTGATTTCAAAAATTTTTGTGATTTTAATTTAATTAGGTATTTGAATTGTTTATTAAATGGAATTTTATTCTTTCTAGAGTCACTTGAGACGTGTACATGGCGCAAAGATTTACTGATATCCGTAGATAGCAGTTTTGGTAGTATTTCAATTATTTTTGTAGTTTAATCTTTTAATTCGTTCTATTGTTCATTTAGTTTCATTTCTTCAACGTGTGACAATGAAATTCGAGACCGACAACCCAGATATTTAAATATTTTACACTTAAAAACCCCAAACTTGTTAATATTGTTACAAAAAATTTTATAAACAACAAAATATACGTTATTTAATAATGTAAACAGTTATCGAAGAATTACTTGAAGAAAAGGATGAATAATGGTAATAAAAGAACCTTCCGAAGACTTCATAATAGAATTATTTATTGATTTCACCTAGAAAACTACAACTAAAATGGAAAACCTTCTCTTCAATTTTGAAAAAAACTATTCAGATTTCTATTTTAGAAATATTACTACCAAACTATACATCAAAAAAAAATCTGAAAGATGAAATTTGATACCGACAACCCAGAAATTTAAATATTTCACATTTAAAAACCCCAAACTTGCTAGTATTGTTACAAAATATTCTATAAACAACAAAACATACGTTATTTAATAATTCAAACAGTTATCGAACAATTACTTGAAGAATAAGGATCAATAATGGTAATAAAAGAACTTTCCGAAGACTTCATAATACAATTATTTATTGATTTCACCTAGAAACCACAACTAAAACGGAAAACCTTCTCTTCAATTTTGAAAAGACTATTCAGATTTCTATTTTTGAAATATAATTATTAAACTATACATAAAAAAAATTTAAATACTGAAAGATGAAATTCGAGACCAACAACCCACAAAATTAAATATTTCACATTTAGAAACCCCAAACTTGCTAATATTGTTACAAAAAAATTCTATAAACAACAAAATATACGTTATTTAATATAGTAAACAGTTATCGAACAATTACTTGAAAAATAAGGATCAATGGTAATAAAAGAACTTTCCGAAGACTTCATAATACAATTATTTATTGATTTCATCTAGAAAACCAAAACTAAAGTGGAAAACCATTTCTTCAATTTTGAAAAAACTATTCAGATTTCTGCTTTAGGATTATTTCTATCAAACTATACATAGAAAAAATTAAAATACTGAAAGATGAAGTTCAAGACCGACAAACCAGAAATTTAAATATTTCACATTTAGAAACCCCAAACTTGCTAATATTGTTACAAAAAATTCTATAAACAACAAAATATACGTTATTTAATAATGTAAACAGTTATCGAACAATTACTTGAAGAATAAGGATCAATAATGGTAATAAAATAACTTTCCGAAGACTTCATAATACAATTATTTACTGATTTCACCTAGAAAACCACAACTAAAACGGAAAACCTTCTCTTCAATTTTGAAAAGAGTATTCAGATTTCTATTTTTGAAATATAATTATTAAACTATACATAAAAAAAATTAAATACTGAAAGATGAAATTCGAGACCAACAACCCAGAAAATTAAATATTTCACATTTAGAAACCCCAAACTAGCTAATATTGTTACAAAAAATTCTATAAACAACAAAATATACGTTATTTAATAATGTAAACAGTTATCGAACAATTACTTGAAGAATAAGTATCAATAATGGTAATAGAAGAAGTTTTCGAAGACTTCATAATACAATAATTTATTGATTTCACCTAGAAAACCACAACTAAAATGGAAAACATTCCCTTCAATTTTGAATGAAACTATTCAGATTTCTATTTTAGGAATATTACTATCAAACTATACATCAAAAAAAATTTAAAATACTGAAAGATGAAATTTGATACCGACAACCCAGAAATTTAAATATTTCACATTTATAAACCCCAAACTTGCTAATATTGTTACAAAAAATTCTATAAACAACAAAATATACGTTATTTAATAATGTAAACAGTTATCGAACAATTACTTGAAGAATAAGTATCAATAATGGTAATAAAAGAGCTTTTCGAAGACTTCATAATACAATTATTTATTGATTTCACCTAGAAAACCACAACTAAAATGGAAAACCTTCCCTTCAATTTTGAAAAAAACTATTCAGATTTCTATTTTAGAAACATTACTATCTAATTATACATCAAAAGAAATTTAAAATACTGAAAGATGAAATTTGATACTGACAACCCAGAAATTTAAATATTTCACATTTAAAAACCCCAAACTTGCTAATATTGTTACAAAAAATTCTATAAACAACAAAATATACGTTATTTAATAATGTAAATAGTTATCGAACAATTACTTGAAGAATAAGGTTGGATAATGGTAATAAAAGAACTTTACAAAGACTTCTTAATAGAATTATTTATTGATTTCACCTAGAAAACCATAACTAAAGTGGAAAACCCTCTGTTCAATTTTGAAAAAACTATTCAGATTTCTATTTTTTAAATATGATTATTAAACTATACATGAAGATGAAATTCGAGACCAACAACCCAGAAATTAAAATTTTTCACATTTAAAAACACCAAACTTGTTAATATTGTTAAAATTCTATAAACAACAAAATATACGTTATTTAATAAATAATTATAACAAAGGAACAATTTTGGATTCTGTGTTATTCAATCTTTGTATAAATGAATTGTTTTCAGTGAGCAGTACTGGATATATACAATTAGAGTCGCAGACGATACAGCCATTATTTATGAAATAGATAATTGGTATGATTTGAAATAGTTGAAAATGATCTAAGATTAATTAAGGATTGGTTTCATCATAAATTACTTACTCTAAATTTTAATAAAACATAATTTGTCATTTCTTAATTCTAGAGACCATAAGAATAGCTTCACATATTTTTTATTGAAAAAAACTAGAGATTGTGCTTTATAACTTTAAGTGTTTAAAAAAGTTTATGTATAATGTCAATACTTGCAGATATTGTACTACGGTCTAGTGGAAAGCCATCTCAGGTATGGCCTATTTTCTTTGGGATGTGCTTCCAGAACATTTATAGGTCCCTTTTAGAGATTATACAAAGAAGCTTTATTTAGATTATTATGTCTAGTTCCAGCATGTGCCCTAGTAACGCACTGTATAATATAAACAAAATCTTTCACTTAAAGAAATTATGGTTTCTGTGTGCATCTGTAAAATATCATACTATGAAAAATAAAATTAAGTTACCTACACATACATATGAATCCAAAAATAATAATATGAAGCTCCTATGATGACAAAATCTTTACGTCAAATTTTTCCTATTAACACAACCAAAAGTTTTGTGAAATTAACGTCTGAAATATCTCTTCATTCTCTGCAATGTCTATCCACTCCATAGATTTTATGTATAATTAGGTATAGTGTTTTCTTATTTACCAAAACATATGTTGAGGTAAATTCGTTCATCTCTGGCATACATTTTTTAGTATTTATAATTAACAAATTGGCTTTCATAAGTTGTTCGGGATACTAATGTTCAATTTGGGCTTAATACTACTGATGAACTGATTGTAGAATTCATTTTTATAGGAGAAATTGATAACATATTTGAAAAATTTATTTAAATTTGACGTTATAAAATGGCAAATGACATTTGTGTTGTGACGTCAACTGACGCAGTTGTGAGGACGATACAATTCGATGATTTTAGGAACGGTGCTCGAGAATATCAATTTTAGGAACTATTCGCAAATAGAGCAATCACAGGCTTGCGTATGCATGACGTTGGGAACGACGTCAAGAATAACGCCCTGATTCCAGATTCAGGGCATCAGTGCGGATGAAACTCAATCATCGACCACCACACCTGCAAGAAATGAATCACCGGTAACGACATTGATTTTTTTAGCGAAATATCGAAACCACACATGAGAAACCTTAAACTTTAGAAATATTTTTACAAAAGTTACCACTTTTATTTTTTAGAACTGAATATCTTTTTAATAAATACATGGAAAATTATCATTGATGCTGCAAATGGAAGATCATATATGAATTATATGGCAAATGTATGCATACTTTGCCCGCAGATAATATACTTTTTAACTAATTAAAAAAAATAGAATTGCGGGGAGAGGAGAAAGACGAAATTATCGGTATAAGAGTGTCTGTCGTCTAGCGCAAAAATATATAAAAGAGGGCGGAGTCGAGACGTGACATGGCGCGAGTGACGAGCAGTCACTCTTGATGTATTTTCTACGAACCTCGTCTAGTGTCTTTCTAAAGAAAAATAAGAAAGCTCTTCAATATTATAACCTTTAAATTTTCACGAGTCGATGTACCCACATAACTGCAAGTATAATAACGTTTTAAAAGGTTTTTCCTTAGTTTTGTCTGTTGTCAGTTTTGTTTGTAGAGGAATGGAGACAACATGTAAGTAATATTATAATGATTTTCAACAGGCAAGGGGCATCGCCAATGAAGCCGTTCATTCAACTGTCGTTTACAAAAGCTCATTTAACAAACGTATTAAAAAGGTTAACTAAATTAAAATATACAATGAAGTAAACAATTACAAATCACTTTATACCTATCTCACTAAAGTACTTTTCAAGATAATATTTCCGTTTTAACTTACAACTTAGCCATGGTTTAACAATAATTCCCTGTGTAGTCGTTATTCCCAAACAAATACCGCCGCCCAGGTATGCAGTTCGGGCTCAAGTAGATTTTGTAATAATATCAAATAAAATAAACATCTTTAATCCTCTGACTACAGGTCGTAAGTCAAGACAAGATATCTTGAATAATTAACACTTATCTGTTGGAAATTATTTATATTCGAATACTTAGATTAATATAAATTATGAATTTTAGGCAAAATAACTGTTTAAAACGAAAAAAATTGAGAGACTTCTGTGATTTATCAATAAGACAGAAAAATTATACGTAGTACAATCTTACAATGGTGACGGTGAACCAGAAATACATAATATAGAGACATCTCACTCATGGTTAGGACATAGAAATAACTACAAAATAAGGAACTTGAAATCAATTAATTTATTTCAAGGTATTGTTACTATATGATTTATTTATTTAATATAATTATTATACCTACATTTTTGGAAACGTTGCTGAAACAGTGTTACGAATAGCTCAAAAAAATATATAAATTGCAAGAACAAATGAACTGTAATTATTTATTGCCTTAAACTTTGCCTACTAACCTGTAATAAGGTGGTGCGATTCTTCTTGATAACCAGTACTGGGAACACATAGGAACACATGCAGTCTAAGCCAACTCGGAGTTGTGTCGGAACTAACTTACTTTCCACGAATAATTGACTCCGGCGATATACAGTGGCGCGTAAAAGCAACAAGCAATAGGCAATAACAAGAATTAAAATAAAATAAATAAATTGTTGACAGATTCGTAACAAACAGTTTATTATGACATGCACTGACTTTGATCAAATCACCTTGGCGTGGATAAGGCTAAATAAAGAGACTCCAGGGGGAAAAGAAGGGCGAAACTGTAACCTTTCAAAACAATGGATAATATCCCTTATTATTGCCCACACGCCTACAAGTGGACCTCGAATAGTCTTAGAATATTTTTCATGGTTAATTATTGTTTTGTTTTTGAATATTCATTTGTTTTGCATTATCTTTTTATATTTTATTATCATTTAGTTTTTGAATATTTTTAATTTTGCAATATTTTTTTTATTAGGTGTTTTGTTTGTAGTTAATGAAATAAATGTACTTATATGCATCTATTTGCTGTTTTATCAGTAGCTAAGTACCAGCTACTAAATTCCAAAGATAGATAAATACCATTTACAATATACAAATATTAAATTGTATTAAGTTGCTTTAAGTTTGAAATATTCATAAGGTAGGTATTGATTAATATAGTAACAATAGTTCCTTAATCTCTTGGCCATCAACACTACTAAAAATATTGTATTTCATTTCATCTATGAAAAATAATGTTTTAACAGATTTTTCTGAATTTATTATAAATTAAGAATTTCACTGAATTTTTTCATAGATCCAATGAAATAAAATATTTTAGGTAAGGGGTGAGGCAAAATAAAAATTTGGTAACTTCAGTTACATCTATATTATGTAATATTTAATACATAAATAATCTCTAGATATTATCTCATTTTTACATATATATTACATAGTAATTTAGAAATATTTGAGATATAATTTATATGTATTTCTTATATCATTATTGTTCTCTAGCTGTGCCGGCCTTTGTCAGTATTCAATACATAAATATTATCTACTTGTGACTTCAGTTTTATATAACTGTAACTTTTATATTTCAAAAAATATGTAACATATATATATTCAATATGGTTTTGTGTTTGTTGGGTAATATAAAGGACAGACCAGCAGTAGAAGTTTAGTTTATAAAGTGATCTCGTGATATAAACAGCGAACAAGTAAATAGTCTAAGTAGTGAAGTGTTTATATAAATTAATGTAAGTGAATATACTGTAATGTTTTTCTTATTTATTTAGACAATAAACGGGTGGGATAAATTTTAAACACTCGGTATGGCTACTTACTAATTTATTGAAACACTAACTCACTAACACTTAATTTATATATACTTAACTAATCACTTAATTATTAATTTATATTAACTGTATATTCACTCAAACTAATTTATATAAACACTTTATATTCACTTATTTACTGTTTAACTCACGATGTCAAATTATAAACTAACTAACTCTTCCTGATCAGTCCCCTTATATACTAGTGCCTTTTGTACTAGAGAATTCCGGGCTGCGGCTTATACACACAAATAATTTTTCTGGCCTTTTCTAGATAACTCTGGTCACAAAAACCAGTTCTAGATAAGATAGTCTCAATCGTAAACAGTTTTTTATAACTGCGTATCCGCCATAATTTTAACTATTATACCTGGTTTAGATAGGGTCGGTTTTAGGGACTATACCAGTGTGCTGTTTCGTAACAATACTGTGTATATAATTAGTGAATAGTGTAGTGAATAAATAAATTAAGTAAGTGAAGCTACCGTGTGTATGAATTTATCCCACCCGTAATAAAAACGTTTTAATAAATAAGAATAAAAATAGGTACAAAAACTTTTTAAGTTGAACGGTTTTATGCTAAACATACATTGCAATGTTTAAGATAAATGTACTAAAAACCAAAAAATAATAAAATAGATACAGTCGTGGGAATTATAAACATATGCATAGACTAGACTAAAATAAAACCGTGGGGCACGAGTAAGTCCGCTAAAACCACTCTCTTTGCCTCGTCTAGAACTCTAAGGAGCAGTGTTATTGACCAAACTTATGTCAAAAAGTAGAGAAGCTTTAAATATTCATATAGATCAAACGTTTTTGTGGTCAGATTCCTGGATAGCAGCTGAACCCAGATGTTGGTAAACATTTGTGGCTAACCGTGTTTCTGAAATTCATCAACTAACGCATTTTGAAGATTGGAATTATATTTCATCAGAACAAAATGCTGCTGATATAATCTCCCGTGGAGCCAGTATAAGGCTTTTGGTCGGTTCTACATTGTGGCTTCATGGACCCAGCTGCTTTAGGGAACACAATGATTGGCCTCATAATTCAAAGTACCTGGATGACCGAGCTTTGCTCGTTAACCGATTCAGTTCATCCTCTACTTCTCGCATCATTATATATCCCTGTGCATAACGATTTTGCGCTCGAACGATAAACTCCAATAACTTCATCAAATTAGTTATATATATGTCTGAATTGTTTTAAATGGTACCATATAAATTATATATACACTGACCTGTTCATAACACTTGGAAGTCTCTTTATGTGCACTCTATTCCTGTTCTCCCCTCCTGGAATGAAGCTGGACTCTCTTCAAATCATGGAAATAAATTCGCTAGTTTGTATCGCAGGTAAGTCAATATTATTTATTAAATTGTTCTTCTCACTTGACTTAAAATGTTTTGCGATGATCCTAAATGCTTTTAATCAAATACATGAGACTATCATGTAGGAATTTACTTAAAATTCACGCATAGCGTCCCTTCTCAAATTCAATAGTTGATAATTTCCACAAATAATTGTTATTTAGAAATATTTTCTGCTCTAAATGTTTCTTAGGTTATACTTTATCATTTATATTCAGTTTTTACTTAAATTTCAAACAATTTTCACTTATTTTAGTTAAATTTTTAGAAAGATTTTCTTACATGTCCATTTTCCTAAGCATCACACCACACACTCTCGTTTTTCAAATCAACTAACTTTTGTTGCTAGTCTTGTTATTTGAAACAAAACACTACTGAGTTGCTAGATATTTCACAGTCTTTTTATTGAATGTTTAATAGTTAATTTAATTGTCTTCTTCTTATTCCTATTGTTATTAATTATTTGTGTAAAATTTCAGTATAATTCATTATACCTATTTGCATGTGAACAATTTCCAAAATATATCTTATATTTATTTACAATGATAGTATCTATCCCACTTTAAATTTTAAATATCAATGAATTCACAATCATTACGTCCTTAAAATCTTTCATATTGCCTTTCAATTCATTTCTTATATAAAATTTACCAATTATCTCCTATGAACTTGTCCTATCATTTAATACAATTACATATTTTTAAACATTCCATCCGCTTTGCAAATATTCAATATTTCAAAATTCTAACTTACTTCTGTGGTTGAATATATTTCTATGTTTTAGTTCTATGCTACATGACGTGACGTTGTATGTAGTGACAGTTCAATGATTTCATTTCAACAAATGTCTGTATATGAGTATCAAATATCCTGTTTATTATCATCTAATAATAATCATTTCATGTTCTTTTCAGATTCATTTTGATATTCTAGATAAAATATACAGATGATCAACTATGCTGCTAATAAAACAATATGAATTTATAATTTACCAGCGATGGATTAAAATTTATGACTCATTGTTTACAACTGAAATCTAAGGTAACGATTTTCAATATTATTGATGTATTTATATAGTTATAAAGGATAATTGATATCATAGGTGTTTGATTTGGTATGATATATATTTCTTACTTATAATTATACGTATAAATGATAATTCTATCTGTCTGAAGAAATTAATCTCTATTCACCATCTGACAAAGTTCAAATTTCATATATTTGTGTCTCATTCTCTTTAATATTTACTACGATAAGTTCAATATATATATATATATATATATATATATATATATATATATATATACAAAACAAACACTCATTGACTTCGTGTTACTTAACAACGCCATCTGCTGTCGTGTCGTTAAAGCAATTAGTTGCTCACAAAAAATAGTATTATTATTCGCCAATAGATGTCAGGAAGAGTCATATTTTTCAGTTGAGACTACTCAAACGCCTCCTTTTTGTTATTTTTCTTCCAAGTTTATGTTTAAGTTGATTATCGATAAAACACGAATAAAATGACATTTTCTAAAAATGATTCCTAGCTAGATCGATGTATCGTCCCCTAAACCCCCTATATACTAAACTGTATGAAAATCGTTGGAGCCGATTCCGAGATTTCAATTATATATATACAAGAATTGCTCCACCGGGTCCTAAAGTTCTTATTGGAGATAATTTGGTGAGCCACATTTCGGCCAATGTTATTACGAAATGTACGGAGAATGACATTCGTTTTGTGCTTTTGCCTCCTAACAGTACGCACTTTACGCAGCCATTGGATGTTAGCGTTTTTCGCTTGGAGAAAGATACTTCAAGAATGGAAAAAACATAATAAAGGAACTGTAAGAAAAGAAGTATTCCCACGCTTATTAACACAGGCATTAAATAGACTTTCAGAGAGTATGGGAAAAATATTCAATCAGGCTTTGAAGCGACTGGTCTATTACCACTGAATAGAAATAAAATTTTATGCAAGCTACCACAAACAGACAAGCAAAGAAAGCAAGAACAAGATGCAATTGTCGATTTACCAAAAGAAGTGTTTGAAAAATCTAAGTTTGGAGCACCAACATCTGTTGGTAGGAAGAAAAAATTGTTTGTTGATGCAGGTAAAAGCATTTCACAGGAAGACCTACAGCTACCATCAGCGCCATTCAAGCCAAATAAAAATAAAAGCACGAATAAAAAATTACGCCCAAGGTTATCATCTTCTTCCGAAAGTGACGTGGATGAAGAAGATTTAACCGTCGACAGCGACAGAGATATGGACCCAGGACCGTTTTCCGACACAGACACCAATAAAATTGATGATAACATGTTAGTCCACGGTCCACCACCCTTTTTTACAAGTAATTAATAACAGGCTGATTCTTCGTGAGTAATAACATCTAGTTTTTTAATTAAATCTTTAGATAAACTAATGAAAATGTCGAAAAAATGTTTGTCCTACACAGTTGATGGTTTTACCGGAGCGTCCCCCACTCCCAACATGTCCGAATAACGAGGTCATAAAACTTATTTATAACAATCTGAATTTTTTACAGTGACTCTGTAAATATTCGATCTTTCAAATACACAAATTATCCTACAAAAAAAGTGGTAAGTCCTCCCAGTCCTACGTTCGGAAGATGTCGATCCCACGGCGATAGTTTATTTATTAATAACTGTAGGACAAAGATACTACATGATCGTTTATTGTATTTTCTTCCCGAATAAAACAGTGTTCTACAAAAAAATGAGTATGCAACGCTAGTCCTTCAAGAATTTATTAATATACGAATAATTTTGTGAATGCGGTTACGTCAGTATTGAATACTCTTATTTTTAGTTATAATACTTTTATAAAATATTATTTTTTTCTCGAATTTTGATAATTATATTTGCTTATATTGACAGTACAAAAATAACCATAATATATAATAAATATACTGATAAACTATACATAAAAAAATATAATTATGCATCAGATTCGTCAGATGACCATTCATCTTCATCGCTACTGGTTTCCTCATCATCCTGACAACTATCTTCTTCATAATCACTGTTATTTGAGTCTGCAATAAAATAGTATAGGAAATTAATGAATTATAAAATAATTATCAATGAATAAAAATAGGATTGATAAAGTACCTTGGAATTCGGAAGAAGATAATTCTTCAAAAGATGGACTCTGAGGACCATCAAACCAATAATATTCATATTTTCCTTCAATCAATGACCATCCCCATAATCTTCTGGTGATTTTTCGGTGGGGCTGCGCATATGTGCATTACACCATATACTACTAATATACTGGGTACGTTTTATCTGCTGTAAAAGTTCCCTCTTCGTCGGTGGTAAACTTGAGGGATCGTATCCTACGATTTTTTTTCATTATTTCTTCGGTATCAATTTTACATTTATACCCCTTTTCAAATAATTCGTACCGCCCTTTATTTATATCGTTTTTCGTTTTCAACGAATACATGCGGCACACATACTCTTCAATAATTTTAAATTCAGAACTTGATTCAGTTAATTCGCCACGTCCACTTCGTAAGAGCTGTATGAAACCATCTTGAAAGTGCGTGTTTTTCTTCAAGATACAGAATGGCTTCTTTTTTCCTTTACGATAGAAGGCAGGATTATAATCATTTCCCGTGAAAATGTGGCATATTGCAAGAGAACAAGCTAACTGTTCACCAAGCTCGGCATAAATTTCATTTATGTTAAGATACAATTTTTTTTACCTGTACTCAAATTAATAACGATTTCGACTTCGTCTTTCAAATATTTGAAATTTGCGAGCATAATGACGGGTATATCTGAATCAGTACAGTGCACATGCACCCGATAATTACTGTTCAATTGACAAATATGATACACAATTTTTGTATCAGCTTCCTCGTGGTAGCATGACAGATTATTATCAATCCATCTTACTTACCTTGTAAACGACAAGTATTTTGCCTTCACTCGGAACTCTTTATAACAAGTGAAATGGTACCCTATTACCTCATCATCCCAACTATCAGGCAGTATTACATCATGATATTTGTGTTGGTGGTACTTTCTAGCCCTCAGAAAATTTTGACAAGATTCCAAAATTTCCTTGGAAAACTTCTTGGTTTCTTCTCTTTTCTCTCGAAATTTAGGGTTGTCACTCAATAAATTGCACAAAAAACACTCCATAATCACTTTATCATTTAAAAGATGGTACAAATTTCTGTAGAATAAAATACTGAGATACGTCCGAACTGTGCACGCTTGTGACCTATACTAGCTTGGAACCAACGGTCTAGGTCACGGCTCAAAACGCCACTATTATGTGTGTGTCGGTGTGCCGCAAAATCCTAATTTTAGCGGCTATTTTAAAATTCTTCAGATCATTTTTTTTCAACGATTTGCAATGATTCAACATTTCATTTGATTGAACATTTCAGTAACATAAATTCAGATCTGATAACAGAAAAAATTCATTGATTATTGCAGACTGATAAATAACTTTTTTAATTCAATTCATGGTAACAATAGTTTACTTAGCAATAAAAAATAACATTTTAAAATGGCACATAGATATAAATATATATATATATATATATATATATATATATATATTATTTTATTACTTTTTATTATTTATTTAATTATATTTCTGAAGTTTATCTATGGTTGATATTTATCTATGTTTTTTAAATTGGATTGGCTAGCTCAGGTTATATGATTTATATTTTTATTTATTAGTTTAATGTTTTAAAGGAGAGCATGAGAACACTTACTCTCGTTGGGTTCAGGATAAAATTAAACAAGAAAATATATGAAATCTGCATCCCACAAACAACC
Organism: Galeruca laticollis; assembly: GCA_963921935.1. Lineage (NCBI taxonomy): Eukaryota > Metazoa > Arthropoda > Insecta > Coleoptera > Chrysomelidae > Galeruca > Galeruca laticollis. The sequence goes on from OY998185.1 coordinate 45,313,320, forward strand.
TGCGAAAATCATCTCCATCAACGCTGTGAATCGATTATATGAAACACAGTAATTCAACCTATGTGTTATGAAACCTTGCCCTGTGTTTAGCAAATGACATGTAAATGAAAATCAACAACTCAAATTTAGTTCCTATAATTATCAAACAAACGTAAAATTGAAAAGCATCATAAGCAGTAAATAAAACTTATGTTAAAACAAATATAATACAGTGCAAATTACAAATACCAACTATTATTATATACCTAAAATTATTATTGTGTAATTTGGCCAAATTTATGAATTACGTTCGAGTTTAATATGGTTAACCAAATAAATCGTTAAAAACACTAACCTGACCATAACACTGGGAAGTCTCTAGTATATTCTATTGAAGCATAACTAATATAATAAATGTTCAATTCAATAGAAAATATATATTCTTCTTATATTATCATCATTAGAAAAGATAATTCCAGCTGTGTGAAATAATTAATTTCCATCTGTTACTCTACAAGGTTGCAAATTTCATACTTTTGTGTTCCATTCTTTTTACTGTTTCTTACGATAAGTTCAATATATATATATATATATATATATATATATATATATATATATATATATATATATATATATAATTCTAAATATTATCGGAAGGTTGAAGAACATAAGTGAATTTATATATATATATATATATATATATATATATATATATATATATAGGATTATTTTTTGTGGGTTTGTGGCAATGATACCAAGTGTACTCTTTTAAATATTTATTCTACGAGCTTTCGAATACAATCGTATTCATTTTCAAGTACTAAAAATTATAAAATATGGTCAAAAATTAAAATAAAGGGTATATAAAAAAAATACTTACATTATTTAACGAGATTGCAGGTAAAGTTGTAAAATATATGTATAATAAATCATTTCAAATAGTATCCAAAAATTATTATAAAATTTCAAAAAACAATATATGTATTAAATAATGTTACTAAGTCAATATGAATTTTTTTTGATTTGTATTACTTTGATGTTAAAAATAATTTTATTATAGGTTACTTATATGATTTCTACTCAAATTTTTAAATGTTGCTTTTCAAATTCTAATAAATATGCGTATATTACACTAAGATTATTCAGGTCTATTTTTTTATTTATACAATCAACATCTTGATTGATGTAAGCTGTTTCTAAAAATAGACGTTTTTTATAATTCCTTTCTGTAGTTAACACCTTAGCGGATTGATAATTCATGCTATGGCCTTCATAAAACACATGTTCAGCAAGTGCACATCTGTCAGGATACAACTTGCTGTCACTCCTGTGAGAGGTAATTCGGTTGGAAAGTGACCTCTTAGATTGACCATAGTACTTTTTATTACAAGTATCACAAGGAATCTCATAAACTATATTAGCCAGTTTATTGGTAGGAGTTTTATCTTTTATTTTACTGAAGATTGACCTGATTATTTAGTTGGCAAATAATTAATTTAGAATTATATATATATATATATATATATATATATATATATTAAAAACGTTTATGTGATATTATACTTACTTTTATTGTAGATGATTTAAATGTATATGTTTATAATTTAGAATTTTTGTTTTAGTTTGGCTAGCTCAGTTTGTTTTTAATATTTGTTTAATAATTTATTTTAATTAGATTATTCGGGAGCATGAAATCCTTTTTCCCTTTGAGTCCTGGCAATTTATACTGTTGTAATAGTTGAAATAAAAAGAAAACACATTATTTGAAATCAATTTAATTATCAATGCAATATTTATTTGATAAAATAATATGCGACGCCAATGGTTATATTGTACCTATTTATTGATTTTAATAATATCATAAATGCGCATGCGTGAAAAACTAGTCATGCGCTTTAGCATGAAACAAACAATTATGATACGTAAGAAGCATCTATATTATACAACACAGTTTGTTGACGATGAAAACAATTGAATGGTTAAAACACATAAGAGAATTTATCTATAAATCATAGTTATATATCATACAAATTGCTGTGGAAAGAAATGAGTTATATACATGGATAGAAAAATAGAAATTATATACAAATGGACATAGTTATTGCATTATGAAATTTCAATCACTAGATTTATGCGATTACAAGATAGCGAGAGTAGCGTAAGTACATATTTTAATTTATATAAAATTCGGCCTTTTATTAAATTTAACGATTTATGCAATGAATACACTATACAAAGTCTGTTTCTTTCTTTTTTAGATCGATCATGTTTGCAAAAGTTTGTCAATTTATGAAATTAAGTACTTAATTGGTATTTTAAGTTTTTACACTGTTTATTGGCCAATAAATGATTTAAATACACTGACCTGTTGATCTTGAATTTGGAAGAAAGTCTCTGGATCTCAGGAACACTCCACTGAATCTCCAAAAAACCAAAGTTGTTGAAAATTTCACAGATTCTTGTCGGAAAACTTGTTATAATTAACTGTAAGTATTTCTAATATTGTATTTAATCGTACTTTAGGAGTTTAAATGTCTTAAACAGGGAATATCTTTAAATTTTTAGGAACACTATCCCACACACTCCTCGCTTCTTAACACTAGCTTCTTTTCTCCTTAAGCGTCCCCTCGATTTTCGACTTTTTTAAACAAACAGTCTTTTGTTCTTTTCCAGGTCACTATTCTAACGTTTATTTATTGATTAACAATTTGTTATGTCATCTTTTATAACCAATAAGATATTGTCTTTTGTAATCAGATAATTGAAACTTCAATCACTTATCAAAACAATTTCATACATACAAATACATTAAAATTGGTTATACTTAGATACACTTACGTGGTACAACATTCAATATTATTATTGATAGTATATCCTTGTTACATTCATATCAATTATAAATATAAATTCTCTTATGTTATTTGTCTATATGTCATTATTTGTTTATCTATGAAATCTATTGGATTATATTCTATTCAATATTTATATTTGTTCTTATTCTTAAATTAATGATTATAATGAATTAACTATAGTAATATTTGTTTTCATTTCAGATGAACAGCTGATTAAGTTATGGAAAATATTCTTCGTCTTAGGCAACTTTATTTACATCATTACATTGGTTAGGCAATATCTATATTTTATGTTATCATTGAGGTAATTCCTTATTTATTATATTGTTATTGGCTGTTATTTAATATATCTTTATTTGATATGTTGTTTAAATTAAGAAAAGTGTTTCCTTTTTACTTGTTTTCTTAAATTATGTTATTTTCATATATATTTCATACTAGCAAACTTAATTTTATAATACTACTTCTCTTATTATCTAAGATATCTGGTTCAATTCCCCTCAAATTTAAATTTAAATGATATCCATACCCTGGATATTTATTTAAATTTCAATTTTCTTATTATAAATGATTGATTTTATTTTATTCAAAACATTTAACAATTTTATGGCATAATCTTACTTTCTTTACCTTTGTTTCTCAAATATTTGTTCACATTTTTCCTACTACAAAATCTATTTCTTTCAATAACTGTCTCCTAATTCTTTCCTTAAAATACACTTGATTAAGATCAATGTCAATTTATATTTTTAATATTACTTCATATAATACTTCATTATTATCATTTCTTCCTAACATCCACTTATATATCAACTTATTTCTTTGTAATTACATTATACTTCTATATACTCCTCATATCATATTTCTTTTCAATATTCATTATTCAATATAATTAATTATTTCTTAAATTCATATATATATCAATATCAACTTCATTATTCCTTCCTGTATTTTCAAGTAATCTATAAGATTCTAATTGACATTAAACATTACCTCCTATATTTTTAATCAATATCATTCATTATTATCCTTTCCTATCCTTTATTACTTACATCTTATTTCCTTATTTAAAAATGTGAACTTCTATTTGATACTTGAGTTATTCTTATTTTATCCCCTCTATCATATATTCTTTAATAGTTTCATTCAATGTAAAACCAGTATCTCTTATAAATTGTTTCCTTTATTTGCTATATATATTGATTTGCCATACTCAAATTTTTTTAAAATGTTTTAATTATAAGTTTTACCTAATAAATTTTTCTTGATATTATATTATATTTATTTTTTTAGGTTCTGAAGAAACAAACGAGATGAATTTAATTGGATCACCAGCTGCCAAATGGAAAACAAAACTCTGTCTAATATCTACTTTATCTTTGTACACTACCTAATATTAAATTTTAAATCTATCCTTATGACTATCATTTCCTTTTTTTTTAAGTATTATTCGTAACATAACATCTTATATAAATAATTTATATACATGACTTATAATTGGATTACTCATTATTGCTAAATTTCATGTACATTATTTATTTCGACTTCATTTCTGTATCCTTTCCCTTTTTCATTGAATTGCATTTTCGTCTCCATATTTCATTCCTGTTCCCTTGTTCTATTATTTAATTTGCTTTTCTTTTTCTAACCTTTTTCTTGCTTTCTTCTCTTGTAGTTTGATGCTCGATAAATTTCTGAAGCGTCTGTCTATTCTCTACTATATCCTTTTTAACTCTGTTGCCCCATATCTCATAAATTTCTTCCCATGAATCCATTAAAATTTGCGTCTCCCATTCTTCCATATTATTCATTTCACTTATTATTATTTTAGAGAAAGCTTTTGTATGAATCATAGTCATCATGTTGTCCCATTTTATTCCTGTTACTACTTTATTATTATAAAAATTTCCTGAGCATCCTATACCTCCTTCATTTCTTCTTATGCTATCTTCTATTTCTTCTACTGTGTCTGTTAATCTTCGATTCATCTCTTGTATTTCCTTGTTAATTTGTCTACCTAAGATTTGACTCCTTTTTTCATATATTCCTGTCAGTTTTGTTACTCTGCCATCTAAATTTATAATTTCTTTATTCACTTTTTCGTAAGAATGTTGATTTACCTGTTTACTTACTTGTCCTTGTAATTTTATGTATCCTACTTCTGCAGTTTCCTTCTTAATTTCTTCTGTCCCATCTGTGATATTTGTTAATTCCTGATTATTCTTCTCAATATTCTTAATTTCCATGAAACTTTCCATTTCTACTTCATCTATGTTCTTTGTTAACTTATTTGCTTGTTTTGAAACTTCCGTTTGGATAGTTTTTGGTGAATTTTCTTCCATTTTGATTCCGCTTTCTTTTGGCTCTATCTTCAAGTTTTTATTTTGATCCTCCATATCTAAGTTAACTTTATCTATTTGCCTTCTAGATTGTTCATTCTTCTCCATACAATTCTTAATTCCCTTAATTTGCTGAATACTTTCTGGTTTCATATCTTCAATTTTCTTTTTCAATTTATTCATATTTCCATTAATTTTATCCATCTTCCCGTTTATTTATTGATTAACAATTTGTTATGTCATCTTTTATAACCAATAAGATATTGTCTTTTGTAATCAGATAATTGAAACTTCAATCACTTATCAAAACAATTTCATACATACAAATACATTAAAATTGGTTATACTTAGATACACTTACATGGTACAACATTCAATATTATTATTGATAGTATATCCTTGTTACATTCATATCAATTATAAATATAAATTCTCTTATGTTATTTGTCTATATGTCATTATTTGTTTATCTATGAAATCTATTGGATTATATTCTATTCAATATTTATATTTGTTCTTATTCTTAAATTAATGATTATAATGAATTAACTATAGTAATATTTGTTTTCATTTCAGATGAACAGCTGATTAAGTTATGGAAAATATTCTTCGTCTTAGGCAACTTTATTTACATCATTACATTGGTTAGGCAATATCTATATTTTATGTTATCATTGAGGTAATTCCTTATTTATTATATTGTTATTGGCTGTTATTTAATATATCTTTATTTGATATGTTGTTTAAATTAAGAAAAGTGTTTCCTTTTTACTTGTTTTCTTAAATTATGTTATTTTCATATATATTTCATACTAGCAAACTTAATTTTATAATACTACTTCTCTTATTATCTAAGATATCTGGTTCAATATATATATATATATATATATATATATATATATATATATATATATGTTCAGATAAAAACTATTTGTAATTCATGGATTGTTGAATAAAAAAATAGAGAAGATTAAAGTCATGAAAGTATTATTACATCGAAATAAAATAAATCATCAATTATATTACTTGTAGTGAGATAAATTCAAAAAAAATTATATTATTCGAATATATTTGTATTCAATTCAGAAAAAAATTTAAATCTATGAATAACACTATTTTTGGCCATTTTCTCTTGAAATCAAAATTGTGAGAAACCAGTTGGATGAGTTTTCATGATTATATCAAATTTTAGCGGTTAATACCAATTTTTGAGTAGGACAGTAGTGAAATCGTGTTCCACGCGTTATTTCCTTAATAAAAAAAATCATATCAGGTTGTTATTAATAAATAAACTACCGCCGTGGGATCGACATCTTCCGAACGTAGGACTGGGAGGACATACCACTTTTTTTGTAGGACAATTTGTGTATTTGAAAGATCGAATATTTACAATGTCACTGTAAAAAATTCAGATTGTTATAAATAATTTTTATGACCTCGTTATTCGGACATGTTGGGAGTGGTAAAACCATCAACTGTGTAGGACAAACATTTTTTCGACATTTTCAATAGTTTATCTAAAGATTTAATTAAAAAACTAGATGTTATTAATGAAATTTAGGTAATCACTCTAACGACATGTTCCATGCATGCGCACTCTGTTAGATACCACTAACGAGATTTTTCGTAGAGATGAAAAGTTGGGCGTCTCGAATAAACGAAGCGACTCACGAAGAATCAGCCTGTTATTAATTACTTGTAAAAAAGGATGGTGGACCGTGGACTATGTCACCTATGCAAGATTCTTCTGTCTCGACAGATTTTAAACAAGGTGGTTTCATTCACGTTGACATGAAAACTGGAGCTGGTACCAATAAGCAATATGTGGCAAAAATAATAAATTGCGAAAAAAATGGATCTTATATATGCTCATTCTTAAGATTAAGTGATAAAATACTTAATGCATATGTTTTTCCCCCGGCAGAAGACATCTGACTTGTCGAGCAAAAAGAAATTAAGCAAAAGCTTTTAGAATATGAAACATTACGACGATCGCAGCTAAAAGCTAAAAATATGTGATCTTAATTATTAATTTGATTGTAAACTGTCAAACGAATTATTTTTTTGTAGTTTCTACTATACCAAAGAAGGTTAATTTTGGGTTATTTTGTAGAATATTGTTTTTTATTTTTATAATAAATATGTGATGACAATAAAGCCAATTTTGAAAAAAATGTTTTTTTGTGTGTAAAATAATGAAGAAATATAAAAAAAAATTTGTTTTATGTTGGACCTACAAAATCAGTTATTGCGATTTTCATGTCGCCCCAATTGCGTTCCTACTAGCTACTTACAATGTGAAATAAAGGCAAATTTCAAGTCGCCCCAACTTGAAAAAAAACCTTCCATATTTTTTTCCTAGGGAGTGGAGGGAGGTACAACTTTTTTAAGTGTTGTGTCCAATAGCCACCACCTCAAAGTAATCTAAAATAATTTTTATTTGAATTAGAACGGTAAATAAACGGCGGTAGGGTATCCAATATTCCAAAAATGGTATCAAGTCGCCCCTTTTTACGGTATGTATTGTTACGAAACAGCACACTGGTATAGACCCTAAATCCGACTCTGTCTAAGCCAGGTATAAAAGTTAAAATTATGGCGGATACGCAGTTATAAAAAACTGTTTACGAGTTTACGACTATCTTATGTAAACATTGTTTTTGTGACCAGAGTTATCTAGAAAAGGCCAGAATCAATTGTTTTTATTTAAGCCGCAGTCCGGAATTTACTAGTAAAAATAGCTTGAATATATAAGGGGACTGATCAGGAAGAGTTAGTTTAGTTTATAATTTGACATCGTGAGTTAAACAGTAAATAAGTGAATATTAAGTGTTTATATAAATTAGTTTGAGTGAATATACAGTTAATATAAATTAATAATTAAGTGATTAGTTAAGTATATATAAATTAAGTGTTAGTGAGTTTCAATAAATTAGTAAGTGGCCATACCGAGTGTTTAAAATTTATCCCACCCGTTTATTGTCTAAATAAATAACAAAAACATTACAGTATATTTTTGAACTGTTTTCGTTTATATTTCTTAAGTAAGGTATTTTTGTTCCTATTTTTCAAACAGGTATATTTTGTAAGTATTATAATCTAATAGTTTAAATTTGGATTTTTAAGATTTTGCTAGTAGGTTGCATTTTTAATATGTTAAAACCTATACTTGTTTATATTAATACATATACAAAAATTTAGTTGGTTTTTTATCTTTTACCTACACCCCCCCCCCAAGTGTGCGTCGGTACGGCCCTGTACAACACTATTGGTCCCGTTAGAGTAAGGAGTATATTCATTACCTTCAACAACGAATGAAGTGGCAATTTGATAGCATTGCAAGAATTGATTGGTTTTAGTTAAAGAAGATCACGTTCCTCCGATGTGCTGGCCCTTGGGTAGAATATTAGAGTTTCATCCAGAGAAGGACGGTGTTGTTCCTGTGGTGTCATTAAAAATAAGAAATAGCACATTTAAGGGAGCAGTTACAAAGATTGTTGTGTTGCCAATTAACTAGAGTGAGATTAATTTTGATTTCCGTATTAACATATCGATTTCACGACATATTTGTAAAATTTAATTAAGTATGTAGATTATGTTGAAATTCTAAGCCTAGCCTTTCAAGGAGGCCGAATATGTTAAGATTTATTGCTAGATTTATAGAATTACTGTCAAGTATGTATGACTGTTGTCTAATTTGACATTACTAATTTTTTTACTGTAACTTTGTCAAACGTATCTTCATAAAACATATAATATAAAGTATTCATGAGTGGTGTTTCTTTCACTCAATTAAGAGGAAAAACCCCAATAATAATAATAATTAAACCAAAACTGAATCTGAATAATCTCTTCATCAATTTCAAACAAGTCTATGATTCAATATGAGGTACTGAGAATGTTAGAAGTAACAAATTTCATATGAGTCAGAAAATGAAATTTTACTGAAGGAATCTTCTCAGACAAGGTGATGATCCAATTTCAGAAGATCTGTTTAATTTTGTGTGTGAAGCTATATTACAAAAAGTAGAAAATTGGTAAAAAGAGCTGAAAAATAAGGACTCAAAATATATGATATAATAAACAAAATGTAAAACGTTATAGACATAAATAATAGTATTATATTTAAAACTGAACAAAATGATTATATTATGTTGCAATAAGTAATATGAATATTTTGGAAAGATAGTAACCAATAAAGGTGAGGAAAAAAAGATAAAAGGATAATAAGAAATAATAGAGCTGTCTTATCCTTGAAAAGAATATAATAGGAGCAAAGAACATTTCAAGAGCAGTCAAAATAATGAATGAAACAATTATAAAACCTATATGTGTCAGGATGTAGGGTACATACAATAGCGTTCATGAAAACACCTCTCATTTTTAACAGTGTTGAAGTGGCTGAGGCAGTACTTAAAAATAAAAGTGTTTATTAAATAAATCATTGTTTTATTAATAACAAACTGACAATATGCATCCGAAACATGAATGATGACTATGCAATTGAGAAAACATGGGAAATTTGTAAGAGGAAATCCTTAGAAAAAGTTTTGGGGGAATAAAAGTAAAAGAACATGGAAGATAGAAAACTTACAATTATAAAACAAATCATTAGCTAAGGAGTCAGACGGTTGGGACATTTTACCTGACTTGCAAGTCACAATATAAAAAAATGGGTATTGTCTGAAGGAGAATAGTTTAAAAGGGGAAGGGGGACAACCAGGAAAGTAGTAAGCCATATGTTACTCATAGTAAAGAAATAATCATCGTTAAATTTTCTCATAAAAATACAAGCGGTTTTAATCTAATAATAAAAAATGTAAGAGATGCAACAACAATACCTACTTAGGTGAAGATGAAATAACATTTTCTTAGATTTTACTTGCAACACACTACATTTTACTGTGAACTAATCATTTATAATTGTTATATAGGTAAAAGTTGGGTAGTTATTGGTAGTATGATTTTGATAACACATATTTTTTAACAATGGGAAACTGTAATAAAATTACTTTTCAAGGTCATAATATTTTAACTATATACAAAAACATACGATTCAATTACCTTCGAGATTTATTTTTTTATTAATGTTTTCAAATGTGAAAGATACATATAATGAAAATTTGCAATGGCCGGATTCATTAAACATTGAAAATTGTTATTGTTCTTGCAAAACGTAAATTTTTTACATAGAATCCAGGATCAGAATTGGGTACTCTACACTAATGAATGTCATCATCAGCTGTTCAATGGCGTCCAGAGGACAAAGGGATTATCATAACGAAAGTAAATAGACAGTTATTTTTATTTTAAAATTTTTGAATATTTTGACCCTTAAAATGCCTAGTTGTTGTGACTGTTAGAAATAATTTTAAATGTCGTAACAAGTAGGTTGTTGTTTATTAGTAACTAAAATAATAGAACTGTCAATTTTAAAATTGTTTATGTCATGTACTGTTAGCTGCTAATTTTTCTTAAATAAATTGCATATTTCAACCGGGATAATTACTTTAAAAACTATGGGCCCAGGTCAGTTCACTTGCCCACCAGCTGTGTAAAAACTTAGTGAATTAAAAACTTTGTGAGAAATAAAAATCGTGATTGTAAAATCTGCTGTTCCCGGTGAAAACTTTGAAGTTAAGTGAGAACTTTAGCGGCATAATATAAAATAAAAATGGCTCAATCTGACGAAAGTGCTTTGATTGAAAAACTATGCGATAATGAAACTTTCGAGGTATGGAAATTCAGATACTAATACTGTTTAAAGCCAACGGACTCTATGAAATTGTAAACGGAGATTGGAAGTTTGAATACTTGAATAAACTTGAAGAGAAAGCAGAATGGAATAAAAAGGATTCTAAAGCACAAAAAGTGATAATGACAACTATAGATAAAAAGCATTTAATGCATATAATAAACTGTGAAAATTCATGTGAAATGTATAACAAACTGTGTAACATTTTCCATAAGGATTCTGAGCAGCAAAAATGTAATATGTTACAAGAATTTTTCAATTTTAAATTTGATAAACAAATAGACATGTCACTGAGCATAAGCAAAATTGAAAATTTAGCCTTTTGACCAATGTGTTAGTGATGATATGATAATATCTAGAATTCTTTCTACTCTACCTGAAGAATACAAACATTTTGTCTGGGAATCCTGGGAATCAGCCCCATTAACAGAAAGATCATTGACCAATTTAATATCCAGATTAGTTTCAGAAGAAAATAGAATAAAAGGAACAAAAAAAGACGAAAGTGTAAAATTTAAAGCTGAAGAAAAGCACATTAAAAAAGGAAAATTTGTTAACCAAGCATCAGGACGTAAGTGTTACAAATGTGGAAAAATTGGACATATTATGAAATATTGCAGAGCAAAACAATGTTGTACAGTATGTAAAAAGAATAACCATACAGAAGGAAACTGTTTTTTCCGAAAAACTTATCAAAAGTCAAAAAAGGATGGTAGTAAAGTAAGCTTTCTAACACATGAAAAGAAAAATTGTGAATCAAAATTTGATACCACCTTTATCGTGGACTCTGGTTCAACATCTCATATGGGTAAAAATAAGGATCTTTTTGAATTTGTGAAAAATAAGAAAAGCGAAATCTGTGTAGCAAAGAAAAATGAAACGATGCAAGCAGAAGGTGTTGGACAAATTACTAATAAGTCTTGCATTCTAAATAATGTGTTTGTTATATGTGCCCGATCTAAGTAAAAATCTTTTATCAGTAAGTGCTATAACAGACAAAGGGGGTGATGTAAAATTTACCAAAGAAAAAGTTGTTATTTTAATAAATGGGTTGGAAGTATTAAATGGAGAAAAACAAAGCAATGGCCTATATGAAATAAACTTTTGTAAAGATAATGAAAGCTTGATTGATGAAAAACAAATAAAATTAAAAGCTAGTGAATGGCATAGAAAATTGGGATACTTATCATTGCAGAATTTAAAAAAACTCTTAGATATTTCCAATGGAATGGAAGTAAACAAGAATTATTTTCATAATCTTGAAAAAGAATGTGAGGTCTGCATAAAGTCAAAACAAGTCCGAAATCCTTTCTCTACAACAAGGTCAAGACCTACTCGTCCACTAGAAATATTACATATTGATATCTGTGGTCCAATTGATCCTACAACATGGGATGAAAAGAATTATATTTTAATTATTTTGGATGATTTTACTGATTATTCAGTTGTAATTTATTAAAACACAAATATGAAGCTACAGATTATCTTAAACAATGTATAGAAGAAATGGAGGCTCATAAAAATAGAAGAGTATACAAGATAAGATGTGACAACGGAGGCAAATTCTCAAATTTAAAACTAAAACAGAGGTGTAATATGAAGGGAATCGTATTGGATTATACAGCAGCTCATTCTCCGCAGATGAATGGCAAAGCTTTTGCAAAAACCCTAGGATACCTTAAAAAACTGGAGCCAAGAATATATCTTTATTGGTTATGCATCAAATGGCTATAGATTGTTTGATAATCATAAAAAACGAGTAGTAGTTTCTCGAGATGTTATTTTCAAAGAAGAAAACCATGAAATATGCAAAAAGAAGACTAGATAAAAAAACTCGAATCGACTGATGAAATAGAAGAAAATCTAAATAATGGCAATGGAAATAAAGAAAATCTGAACGATGACAGAGAAAATGAAGAGATTCAGCATGAATACGAAAATGAACAATTTGAACCAATTATAAATTTAGGAGAAGGTGAAATAGAAGACCCAATAGAAAACAGACGAGAAAGAATAATAAATAACTGGCTTAGCAGTCAAAAACAACTACAAAATGAAAAAGTTTGACATCAAAACAGCTTTTTTATATGGCGAACTTCATGAAGAGCTCTATATGTCATTACCTGAAGGCTACGAAGATAATAATAACAAAGTTTGCCGTCTTCGAAAGTCCTTGTATGGTCTAAAACAAGCTCCTCTTCTTTGGAATGAGCATTATTTTACACGTTTTTTAAAAGTTTTTGGTTTGTCTTCACTAAGAAGTGAAAGATGCATATTTAAAAACAAAGAAAGTTTTCTTTTCCTTGCTATATATGTTGATGATGGCTTAATCATGGGAGAAAATGAACAGGAAATAGAAGATTTATTAGAAGGATTGGAGCAAAATTATCAAATAGTAAAATATAAAACATTAGACAATTTTTTGGGAATAAACATAAAAATAGAGAAAGAAACAATAATACTCAGTCAAAAGGAATACACTGAAGAAATAATAAGAATGTTTAACATGGAAGAAGCAAAACCAATTTCAGCTCCAACAATTCATTTTGAAGACACAAAGGAATATAAAGAAGAAAACAAGAAACCCAAAAATTTTCCATTCAGAGAAGACATTGGAAGCTTACTTTATCTAGCTAATAAAACAATACCTGATATTTCTTATGTAGTCAGTTATGAAAGCCGAAAAATGGAAGATCCTACAAATCTAGGTATTTCAAACCTAAAAAAAACTATAAAATATTTAATCAAAACTAAAAATATGGGCATTTGCTTTAAAAATGATCAAAGTGACCAAAATGGGGACTATATTTTGACAGCATATTGTGATTCTGACTTCGCGGGTGACAGAGAAAGAAGAAAAAGTACAACAGGGTATGTGGTGTTTTTGCTAATAGACCTATTACATGGTGTTCCCGCAAACAGCCAATCATATCTATCTCAAGCACCGGTGCTGAATATATCGCAGCAGCAGAGTGTGTGAAAGAACTCTTGTTTTTAAAATCACTAATTGAAGAACTCACAAGTGTACCAGTGTCAATAACTTTAAATGTAGACAACCAAAGTGCGATAAAATTAATACTGACTTACAAATGGCTTATACATTTACAAAGTGTCTAGGAACTGTTAAATTTCAGAAACATAGCAACTCTCTCATGTATGAACTCTAGTTTTAAAAAAATATTGTTTTGTTATTTTAAAATCTTAATTAAGATATTTAAAATTAGGAGAAGGTGTTAGAAATAATTTTAAATATCGTAACAAGTTGTTTATTAGTAACTAAAAAATTGAACTGTTAATTTTAAAATTGTGTATGTCATGTAACGTTAGCTGCTAATTTTTCTTAAATAAATTGCATATTTCAACCGGGATAATTACTTTGAAAACTAAAAACCTAACAGTGACGTTGTTGATTGTGGCAGCCGTGGAATGAGGAATAAAGTGAGTTTTTATTTATTAATATCATCAGTGTTAACCTCTTTTATACAACAGTATCATATTTGATACATACCTATTAAATTAACTGTCTCGACCCTTACTTCGTGGAATCTACTCATATTAGTGTTTTAAATGAAACTCACGGTTTCTAGTCATTACCACAATTTCTATTATATTGTGGTATTAACTAGAAACTGTGAGTTTCATTTAAAACACTGCTATTAATAAATAGCTATTTCCTAAAAATCATGGTATTTCTGTTGGGAGACTGTTTTAGAGAATTGTACTGATATTTACTGAATTATGTGAACGCAACCCGTCACACAGATCTAGTACACATATCGCCAAAACCACATTTTATTTGACAGAGCTAGACCGTAACATATAGAGTGACTCTCAGTACTGAAATTAGTAGTGAAATTACACAGAAAATGGTAAGTTTTGTTGTAATAAATATTAGTAGACTTTTTTTGGATGTATTTACTTTGAATAGAACCTATTTTAGTGACAAAACATCAATTTGTTTTCACGTTTTAGCTATTTTTCAGTTAGTATCATATTTGAGACAACGGTTCATAAAGGGAGTTTTGTTGATTTCCCATCTATTTCAAATATGATACAATGGATGATAACAGTTCTATGCTTGTGTCTCAAATTTGTAACAATCGTAGGTAATGTAATGAGTAAAAATAAGAGGAAAACTAAAGCTCTTGTTCCTCCAAGTGACAGCGATGACAGTTGCCTGGACAGTGATGGCGATGATTCCGATTTTTATTCAGAATCTGTTTTATCCAGCAATCAGAGTGCAGAAAGTGAGGATGAGGTTGGTCAGAATTTAGGAGATGTAAACAAAAAACAGAAGAGAAAATGTCATGACTAGAGGGAAATAAAAAAGGAAGATAGTCCTAAGGATATACTTGTTTAGTTGGACAAATTGCCTGGAGATGTTGTTGACACACCAATTACATATTTTGAAGAAGTGTTTGATAGTGATATGATACAAAATCTTGTAGAACAATCTAACTTATACGCAATACAAAAAAATCCAGAAAAACCACTATCTATCACTATAACAGAAATGGAGCAGTTCATAGGCATATGTTTATATATGTCTATATTTCGTTTACCACGAACTCATATGTACTGGGCACAAGCAACCAGGGTAGCTCAGTTGCTGATATTATGATCAAGAATAGGTTTCAACAGATAAAAATGAATTTACATATGAATGATAATTCAAAAATTGATCAAAATAACAAAGACCGTTTTTTCAAAATAAGGCATTTGATGGAACCCCTATTGAAAAATTTCAGAGCTATACCCATGCAACAATTTTTTTGTGTTGATGAACAAATTGTGCCTTTCAAGGGAAAATCTTATCTTCGACAATATAACCCTAAAAAGCCTCATAAATGGGGTTACAAAATTTATGTTTTATGTGACGCCAATGGTCTGATTCACAATTTTGAAATCTATACAGGAAAATCAGAATACAACTCAAGTTTTCCTGACATCCGGGTCAGCTCCAATGTGGTCCTGAAAATGGTCCAATATGTTCCACACAATAAAAAATGTCTGGTATTTTTTGATAATTGGTTTTCTTCTCCAGAATTATTCGTTCAGTTACATCAAATAGGAATCTTTGGTTTAGGTACAATTCAAATAAAGAGGTTTCTGTTCTTACTTTCACATCAGATCAGGAAATGAAAAAAATGGAAGAGGTTCTATTGAAGAAAAGCAAACCACAATAAATGGCGTTGTTCTTAGAGTCATAAAATGGTTAGATACAGATCTGTTCATTTGGCGTCTACATTTTCTTCTGCTTATCCCACAAAGGAAGTAAAAATATTTGATGGGCCAAGAAAAACTTATATTTCTGTCACCTGTCCGAATATTGTATCGACATGCAATACGTTTATGGTAGTCCGGGAAAGTAAGGAAATAAAAGTCAAAAGTTTCCCATAATCGATTTTTCATTTTTAAATGAAAATATATTGACCCAGCATCACTCTCCTAGATTGTCTACGGAGTATCCGAACTCTGCCACAAAATGCAGGTAGTCGTTACGAGTAGTTCGAACTCTGCCAGTGTTTAAAATTTTGGAGATTAACTACCAAACCAGTAGAGGTCTAATAGCCTAATCCGATTTAACAATTTACCTTGAACTTTAGGTACTCAAATTCAATATAATATAAGAAAATATTAATAACATACATATATTTTCAACGTATATTTGCCACTTCTAAAAAATTACATCTACATTACATCTACATTACAATAAAATATATTCAATATACATAAACATATAAAAAAAACAAAAAATTAAACGTGTGGAAGATTTTTACATGCAACCGTTTTCACAAACATAAAGCGAGAAATAACATTTTTCCTATATTGATCCAAATGATCATTGATGAAATTAATTTTAACATTAATAGTTTTTTTGGTTTTTTTCTGGCTTTGGTTTGCCGAACGAATTTTCGCGTATACCTCCGTTTGTAAATCCAATAACACACTAGTAAATTGAACAATGTTTGGATGTGCTTTGTAAAAAGAAGCACCGAAATGCGAATGAAAACTCTCACAAGAATTCGTTGTTCTCTTAAAAAAGGATGCATTATTTGCCCAAATAAGTGGTGGAAATATCGAATTTTGCGTTATATATGTTTTATTGACATAATTTCGGAATTCTATAACTCTTTCGTCATACGGAAGCAAAAAATGTAGTTCATTATAAAAAAATTCTACAACTTCCTCAGGACTAAGATACATAATACCGAAATGTACTTTTAAGTATTCGCCAATTACAGAACCTTTCTGTCTGTACTCTTGTACCAAATGAAACTCCTGAATCTTACGAAACCAAGCTTGACAGAGATGAAATTTACAACCAAAAAGAATTTGATCTCTGCCAAAACATTCATATATAGCGTTATGAATGCTTAGTTCAAAATCTACTACGACTTCTTTAGGTTGAAAATTTAAGCCTACTTCTTTACATTTTTGTCTTAAAATTAAAAACAAATTTGAATATGTTTGACTTGATTTGTCCGGCAGCAAACAAAAAACAAGAGGTACGTAATAGCCGTTTTTAAAACCATGAATGGTAAACATTTGGTAAAAAAAAGTTGAAAAGTATTTAAAAGTCCCATCCATCAAAATACAATCCGAATTACATAAAAAATTAAGATTGGAAAAACAGGAGAACACAATAATTTTAAATACCTGGTCTGCTGTTAATAGAAATTCCTCTTCTCGGTTCGTTCGTAATTGTAATTCACGAACACTACTAAATACTTCTTCCTGATTTTTAGGCAATAGGGGTAAAAATTTTCTTCTCGCCGCGTGAATATTTTTCCTTATTCGGTCAATATCTTCGGTGTTGATATCCTCCGCGAAATTATTTGACACCAATTCTTGCCGAATTAGTTTGGAGGGTTTCTCAGTGGGATCTTCAGTCGCTTTCCTTTTAATGCTGTTACTCACTGCTTTTCTTGATAGGTTCGTTTCCATAGTATGATTGTGTTCTCCTTTGACTTCTGTGATTGTTTCTTCATCAGAAACGTGGGAGTACACTCTAACTGGACATTTTGCGTTACAGCACTTCCATCTAATGTTTCCACATTTGCTAGTATTAGCTTTCGAAAATTTATAACTGTTCAACACTATTAATTTATTTCCTCTTTCACTATACATTGTAGATGCTTTGTTCTCTTAACTTCTGTAGATCGATATGAAGTAACTGAATACAACTATAACTCTTATATAGTGTAAGTGCATCAACATCCTTCCCCTAATCCCCTAAATATCGATCAAAACAATCAAGATTTCTTCAAAATATTTAATACAAGAAATCTTTGAAACCTTTCAGAAATATACATAATTCTATGGGCCTCCGATTTTATCTATTATAAACCCTAATGACTCTAATAGGATTAAACTAAATGGTTGCGGCACAGTTCGAACATTTCAGTAATCCTCAAATTGATACAAGTCAGGTAAAATTTTATTTTGTGGCAGAGTTCGGATATGCCCATTGTCTAATAATTTCCACTGGAGCTTGCGACGCAGTTTGCAAGCACAGCTCAGACCACCTAAAATTCAAGTGATTTATGCTCGTGTCATTTCTGGATGTGTTCTTACAAAAAAATCGTAGAGATGAAAATTGAAGCAAATCTTATGCTCTTGAAGGTGACGTAAATAGTTTTTTCAAAAAAAAAATTCCGATCTTAAATTTTCCAAAAATTGAAAAAATTTACGAAAATTATATTTTTGGTTGGTAATTTTATAAATAAAATATTAATATCGAGGTCAAAACATAGATAAACATAGAGGGCAAACTTCTAAAAATTTACATTTTTTCAGATTTGGAAAATTCGAAATGGCGGCTGCGCACATTGTAAACAATTTTTTTTTTCAATCGCGTCTAAATTTATGAACATTAACGATATTGAGAAACGGTTTGTTGCAATCGAGTGAAAGTTATATTTTTATAAGTTACAAACAAAATTTACCGAAAATAAAACATTTACCGAAAATAAAAAATTTTCCATCTAGTTTTTTCTCATTTTGGCGTTGAAAAATTTGTTTAAAATATGTTTTCACGTTATAAATATGTGTCTTTGAATGACGAGTAGTTAAAAAAAAATTTTTTTTAGATGCGACTTTTACAAGTTGAGATGAACAAATTCAAAGTCTGTTAGATTCTGTGATAATATTGATTGAAATTTTCAAATTTTGATCACTTCGCTAGGTTGTCGAATCCCAACTCAACTTAAACACAAATTTTCATTTTTTTACCGTCAATTGGTCCATTCAAAAGAGAATAGTAATCCTAGCTCGCTCGGCCAAACGGTGCGGCGGCAGCTGCTTGGCGTTGTGGTGGAGGGTCAGCGCTCGTTCGCAGTTGAACGAAGCTCAAGCTTTTATTTTGGTTTTCTTTGTAAAAATTTTGCATTTGTGCTTTGCTAATAGTATGGTTATTATCAACCATTACATATTGCTAGAAATAAGGTACAATGATATTTATAATTTATATCTATAAATCCATTTATTATATATATATTATACATAATTCGAAACGTAGATACTAAGAATAATATTTATTTACAAATTTACATCTATTTTCTACAAATTCTTGCCCTTTTTGGTCTCTGAGGAAATGGCTCTGTACAATTTTCCTCGTTATTATCATTAGCAAACAAATCCTCATCGATATTATTGCTACTATCAATTGCAAGTTCACAATCAACTAATTGAGTCATATCAAAATTTAGATCATCACTCAGAAATTGATTATCATCCTCGTCATTGTCAAATACCGTACTTACAATTTCGATGTTACAACAGTTTTTGCCTTCGCAATTTTTACATAATATCGTACAATGTATGCCAACTTTTCTACAACCACACCTGGTAGTAGAGCACCCTGTGGTACAAGAACACGAAATCATTTTCAATAATTCGTCGAGTACAAGTACGTCGTCAGTCATTTCCGATGCGCTGACTCCCCACCACTACGCCAAGCAGCTGCCGCCGCACCGTTTGGCCGACCGAGCTAGGATTACTATTCTCTTTTGAATGGACCAATTGACAGTAGAAAAATGAAAATTTGTGTTTAAGTTGAGTTGGGATTCAACAACCTAGAGAAGTGATCAAAATTTGAAAAGTTCAATTAATATTATAACAGTATCTAGCAGATTTTGAATTTGTTTATCTCAAATGGTAAAAGTCGCATCTAAAAAAAATTTTTTTTAAATACTAGTCTTTCAAAGACACACATATTTATAACGTGAAAACATATTTTAAACAAATTTTTCAACGCCAAAATGAGAAAAAACTAGATGGAAAAATTTTTATTTTCGGTAAATGTTCTAAATAATTATGTAAAAAAATTTTTGAAAATTTTGTTTGTTATTTATAAAAATATAACTTTCACTCTGTCGATTGCAACAAACCGTTTCTCATTATCGTTAATGTTCATAAATTTAGACGCGATTGAAAAAAAAAATTTGTTTCCAATGTGCGCAGCCGCCATTTTGAATTTTCCAAATCTGAAAAACTGTAAATTTTTAGAAGTTTGCCCTCTATGTTTATCTATGTTTTGACCTCGATATTAATATTTTATTTATAATTACCAACCAAAAATATAATTTTCGTTAAATTCTTTCAATTTTTGGAAAATTTAAGATCGGAAATTTTTTTTTGAAAAAACTATTTACGTCACCTTCAAGAGCATAAGATTTGCTTCAATTTTCATCTCTACGATTTTTTTGTAAGAACACATCCAGGAATGACACGAGCATAAATCACTTGAATTTTAGGTGGTCTGAGCTGTGCTTGCAAGCTGCGTCGCAAGCTCCAGTGGAAATTATTAGACAATCTAGGAGAGTGATGGTGGGTCAATATATTTTCATTTAAAAATTAAAAATCAGTTATGGGAAAGTTTTGATAGTTAACAGATTTTTCGACCTTACTTTCCCGGACTATGGGAGGAGTAGATTTAGTAGATGGTCTACTGGCCTACTATAGAATCCACGTTCGATCCAAAAAATATTATTTGCGATTATTTTTTCATTTTCTGGACATGGCTGTTGTCAATAGTTGGCTACTTCATAAACGAGATTGTAAAGCACATTATTATACCAAAAAGGAAATAATGGATCTTCTTACTTCCAAGTCATCAGTGGCCTAAATTTTATGCAATCGAAATAATAATCCCCTGAAATGCGGCAGATCTTCTAGTAGCTACATTGAAAAAATGTATTTAGCAAAAAAAGAAAGGACCAATGAAATCAATTTCTGAATCGGAAATCAGAAGAGACAGCATTGGCCACTTTGCAGATGTAAAAGATAACCGTCAGAGGTGTAAGAAACTGGGATGTTCTGCCCTTACATCAGTTCAATGCATAAATTGTCAAATACTTTTATGCTTAAATAAAACTAGAAACTCTTTCATGGACATGCATCGGTAAAAATATAAGTTATTTGTTTGAAATAATTCATTTTCAATTAGTTTAGTATAAAATCTTTCCGTCATATACCGTTGTATCATAAATGAGACATACATCTAGTTTCTTTAAAATTGTGACTAAAAAATCTTTTTTTTAACCAATTGTCTTCTTTTAAGCACAACTTACACATAATAATTACATATATTTTTTTTTTAACCTTTATGGTGCTGTGGTATAAGAGGTTAAAGCATAGACAATATATAAACCAAAGTTGAATCTTTCGAAATAAAGAGAAAAAATGGATTGCAGCCCTAAAAAGAGAAGATTTGACTGGGAATACGCTTGAATTTGCTCAAAATACTTTATAACAGGTGAATTAATAGATATACAGGGTGTCCCGATATTTTTTTACAGGCTGTAACTCAGGAACTAACTAATACATTTATTTGAAAATTAGGTAATATTTTTGGGACCTACAGTATCAAAAATACAAAACAATGTATACGTCAGTGTTGTGGAATTCGATAAAAATAAGCATGTGAGGTATCCAAAAACCTTGTAGTAAGGACAATATAAGCAACAATGTACATACTGGTTAGTGGAGGAAATTTCGCCACATCCGAGGAGAAGTCTTCACTTTTTATAGTGATGGGGTCCGGGTACCCAATAACGCTTAGCTTTTGATAATATCGGTTCGCCACTTCTGGCTCCTCTCGTTTGAAATACTCATGATAACTTATCAAAAATCAAAAGAAAAAAATCGCAAAAAGCGAAAAACTACCCATGTTGTTGTTATGACAGTCAAGGAGGTTAAACAGAAACCTCATTGGATACAGTACAACTATGGGTTTGTCCTCTAATGGCCATATTGAATTTATTCAGCTGTTTTTATAGAGTGTCCAATAAAGTCTTTGACTACTTTTGACGGCACAGAATTTTTTGGGGTTTTCTCTTTAGTTACATTATTTCAACATCAAGTTACCCTATTTTAAAAGTATTCAACTAAAACATTTATGTTCATGTCATATTAGAACACATTTCAACTATTTTTTCTAACTTTGAATGTTGAATTTTGCCGGCGAACAGCATTGAACACAGAATAATAATTTTTAGAAAGCAGTTTTATATATTAATCAGTTTCTCAACAACAAATTCAAAAATACCATTTACAGGAACGAATTTTCCCAACAATTGCCGGAAAGTAATTTTCAAATTGTTTATATTATTGAAGTATTTGGTATTGGTTGGCTATAGGTATAGGTAAGCTTCTGTCAAATTTATACTTTTGTTCTTGGTGAGGTTCTCGCAAAACTGCTATTTTTTTTTCTTAATTACCATTGTACGCCAATGGAGTTACGCCCATAACTAAATGCTATTTTTATAAATTATAAAAGCGGTGTCTTAATATTCTAAACTATTTCAATCTCATAGTAATAATTTGAATGCAAAAGAAATATTTTTCCGAAAATCGATTAAATGTTAGGTAGGTCATCACAAAAATTATAAAAAGAACATGACATAATGTTAATTCCATAGAAACGTAAACAACAAAGTTACCGTACATTGTCTTCCTACTCATCGAATTACATGAAATTATTTTAATTATTCGCCTACTAGATAATACAAAAAACTTACCTAAAAATAGCTTCGTATGAAATATAACAAACACACTAACAGACACAAAGTGGGAAACAGAATGAGAAATAATTTCTCGGCACAATCGATGTAAACGACTCTCAAAATCCTCAACCTTGACCAATCCCATAAAATCTATACAAAAAACAAGCAAAACATATTTTGAATCAGCTAAAAAATTGGTATCAAGTGGAATACGTGGAGGTGGAAAATTGATTGAAAAATTCTGTCTCAATTACAATCGAGAATAATCGAATAGGATCTCTTCGAAAGTTTGATTCTGACTACTATTTCGGAGTACGGTCTATTAATATATTTTTCGAACACTGAATTGAAATAATATACAGTTATAATATACAGGACGAAAAAATAGTACCTAGAATGATTATTTAAAAAGTAATTAGTTTCCTTGACAGATATATATGCCTGATTTGATTTTCACAAACTTTACTTTAATTCACAAGGCATTCAGAAGCAAATAAATACATTTTAATAAAAAGGCAGATCGTATCACTTGTTTGCATGTCCTATAATGAATACAATTACCCATAAAAATTTCATTATTATTTTAATTTTACATTGTTATTAGAAGACATTTTAATTATTTGTTGGTTATTCTTAAGTTAAGATCGCACTAAGCGCAACTGCATTGCAGCAGGCGACGCGGCGCAACAAAATAATTTAGGGGATGTCGCATTTGAACTGCTACGGCGTGATATTATGCAACATTTTTGTTCAACCAGGTGCCTTTTGAGCAAGTTGGTTGACATTGACGAGGAAGTTATAATAGTGTCTTTACTATGTGAGAAAGAAAAAAAGATTCCAGGAAGCAAGAAAAAAGCGAAAAATATGACTGCATGAGATTTCTACTTCACGGTGACGAATGAGAATATCACAATGTTGCCAAGGCTTATAAGGGTTCCGAAAAGATTTCATACTTACTTTAGAATGTCTCACCATACATTCGACGAATTAGTACAAATTATGCAGCCTCATATAGAAAAATTGAACATACGGTTCCGAAAAGCGATAGGAGTAGAGGAAAAAAGGATGGTGACAATAAGGTAAATCATTTTTGTTTATTAAATTATAATGAATGTATGTCATAGGTACTCCTAGTAATTTCTTGTGGAAGTAGGATGCCATCCTTGGTTATCAGATAGGTGGTATTATTATTATTATTATGCTTTATTTATCATAGATAATGTTAACAATAAACAATAAAAACAACGAAGTACATACTTAATAAGCCAGATGATCAAAAAACAACTAGACAAAAAGAAAAAACGAGAAATAAATCTGCAAGCTACAAGATACAAGCATAAAAATATCCAGGATGTAAGCACAAAACATAAATAGAAATGTACAATTAGTTATATCAATAAAATAGTATAAGCAAATAAACAAACAAACTGTACCAAAATTAAACAGAAACATGTATAAAGCAACCATGAAATAAAGTAATATATAATATGAATAAAATATAAAATAAAACATGCACAAAATAAGATATAAAATTAAGATTAAAAATATAAAATATTACAAAAAATGTATATTATATACATGCCAATAAATAAATGTGAATATGAACCACTAGATTTCAGTGGGATTACTTTTAATGTATATGATCAATAATTTTTTAAACATTTTTACGCTTTCACTAACTTTTATGTACTGCGGTATATCATTAAATTGTAAAACACCTTTGTGGAATAAATTCTTCATCGAACTTCCTTTAATGGTTGTTTTCACATAAAAATTAATTGAATTTGCTGATCTTGTGTTTTTATCATGTATTTGCGAGATTGGAACTAGCTTACCATGTAAATATTGCGGTAAGAGATTATTGATAATTTTGAAGATGAAAATCATTGTTTGTACATACAGAAACTTCTCAACTTTTAACCAATTTAAACAGTTAGTCATCAATTCCACACTAGTATACCTATTGCATCCCAGAATTACTCTCATCGCCTTGTTTTGAATAATTTGTAATCGTTCATAACTAGCTCTAGAACAACCTGTATAAATTAGTGAACAACAGTAATAAAAATGTGGTAGAATTAAGGTATTGTAAACCATAAGCTTAGTATGCATTGACAGAAATGGTGAAATTCTTCTCAAAAAATCAATTTTGTTCCCAATCTTTCTACATATGTAATCTATGTGACTATTAAATTTTAGTTCATGATCCATCATAAAACCTAAATATTTTATTTCATGTACACTCTCTAGGTCCTGATCATTTATCTTAACACTCAAATCAAGGTTGAAAAATTTAGCTCGCAAAACAGGACCACCAATGAACATAAATTTAGATTTGGATTCATTTACTTTTAGTTTATTGATCTTAAATATGTCAGAAATTTTTTTCAATTCTGAATTGACTGTTTGTACTACTTCAACAAAATTATCCCCATAATAGTAAATGAGGGTGTCATCCGCAAAAAGATGGATTTTACATTTCTCTAGCACATTTCCCAAGTCATTTATATATAATATGAAAAATAGGGGCCCAAGAACACTACCTTGTGGAACACCAATATTGTTTAATTCCGGATCCGATGCTGAATTGTTAAATGTGGTTATTTGATATCTGTTCCCCAAATAATGCTGAATCCAGGAATAAACTACCCCACTGAAGCCACATTTCCTCAATTTCAACAATAATATATCACGATCTATTGTTTCAAAAGCTCTTCTGAGATCAATAAAAACTGAACAAATTCCTACTCCCGGCCTATCTAGAATATTTTTCATGTCAGATATAACCAGTTGGAGTGCCGTCTCACAAGAATGCGAATTACGAAAACCAGATTGATAACTGTGTAATATCTTATTTACAGAAATGAATTTACTTACTTGATCATACACTACTAGCTCTAGTAATTTCTCACAAAAAGGCAGCATATTGATTGGCCTTAACTGATCAGCTTTGTTTGTATTTAATACTTTGGGAATAGGAACTATAGTTGAAGTTTTAAATCTTTGAGGAACTATGCCCTTTTCCAAACTCAAATTTATCATATTAAGCAAAGGATAGCCTATCATGTGAAACAAATTCTTAATAACATCAAGACCTAATTCATCAGTACTGTTTTTCTTTTTTTGGGATTTTATTATTTCAAGTAGCTGGTATGTGGAGTAGATTGGTCAACAACAATATTCAATGAAATTTTTACAAAGCTATTTCAAAGATCGAAGACAGTTTGCCTCAATTAGGTAATAATATTGAGCCTCCTGCTATAATCATTCTGTCTGAGTACCTCAGGGGTAGGTTCTCGGACAATTACTCTTTTTGATTAATTGCAGACTTGCCCTTAAACGTTGTATAAGTATTACTGCGATAGTAGGTCATAATGAGTTTTTGTAATTAATATTTTTATAATCTTAAATAAAATACTTGAGTTAAATTATTCTTCTAGTTTCAATTAACTGCAAAACCAAAGTATTTTACAAACATTGCCAGCTCTAAATTGCAAACATTTGCTAACAACACTCAAATCATAATTTCTTTCGACACTAACAGTGCTGAAGAAGCTGCTGCAAGCTTAAACTCTTATTTACGCAAAATTTGTGACATTTCAGCTTATCATAATCTCAACATAACCCCCATTAAATCCAGTCTTATATTAATTTGTTCCAGAACTTAGCAATATATCCTCCTCCATCGCTGTAGAAGAATTGGTGCCAGTTTCCTGAATGGGAACGCCTGCGGTCTCTTGGCCACATTCCGATTCAGGGGCTTTTTCTTTTTCTCTATCATGTCATCCATCTTGGTCTCACGAGTACCGGGTTAATACGGTCCATTCCCCCAGTGACCCGTTTGGGGGAATAAGGCTGGTTCTCTGGGAGGTCGCCCGGTATCCCAGAGGCTCCGTTTGCGACGGTGCTCCATCACAGCCATGTACCCATCGGCACGGGTCGCTTGACGCCTTGGGTTGGGGGATCTTTATCGACCTCCCGGTCTAGATCCGCTGAGTTCAGTTGCAACAGGGCCAACACGTGAAGAGTGTAATCTATAATCACACACTCCCAATCATGTTGAGAGTACCCAGCGATCTTGGGACAGTTTAAGGAGTTGCAATGTCCTAGGACTCTCCATGCAAAACCTGTCCCCTGGGCTCTATCTCCCTCCCCCGTTCAACTTTACGTCGATTGGAAAAGGGAACAGAGCCCTCGACCCTGGTCCGCGATGTTGCTGAATTCCCATAGAAGGTAGTTTTGGGGAAACGATGCTGTGGAATGTGGAATATGCAGCGTCAGCATCTTCTTGTGGGAACCATGTAGGATGACGACATAATTAGTGATACCTGTATTCTATAAAACTGCTAATTTGATTTTGAATTTTAATTTAATTTTTGTTTATTTTTCTTATCTCACCCTTCATCTATTGCAAATTGCAGAGGACTAGAAGTTAAGTGGTAGAATAGCCAAGAGGTAAACTTCGCCTCTAACATCCCCACTATGCACGTAACATTTGTACATTTCTTTAATATAGACCGTTTATTATTATGCTTAAATTAAATTTTCTGCAACAATAAGCCGCGAGCCAAATTGATAGACAGCACTGGCGGCCAGATTTAGCCCGTAGTTGGTTTTTCGTGATTACGTTAATTCGCCGCACGCAAAATTTGCATTTGGCACCAATATATGATACTATCAAATATACGTATGTTGGCACCCTAGACATAACATAATTTGGTATTACAGGTAATAATCGATTACCTAACGATTATGTCATATATAACCTTAATATGGATTATGTGGTAATTACAATTACTTCCAGTAGTTCTATTGATATTTATCAAATTTAAAGATTTAAATTTCGAAATTTCTACAAGAATTAACAAACATGAGATAAGAATTTTCATATCACTTGAACATAATGTCTATTTATAAAAAAGAGATTTCAATATTTCAAATATTGACCTTGGAGTTCAAAAATTGAATCGATTACTTGCATTTATTCAATAACAAAATTGGACTTGACCTTGGCCTTTCATAAGGATTTTATTTGGATTGTGTTTGTGTAAAATGCAACCTTCGTTTTATTACCATGAGACTATAAAAAAAAAGATTATTTTGTTAAAAGTGCAAATAAAAAAAGTTGTGCTTTTTGAGGTTATGTATATGTCAAACCGGTAGAATAATAATAAGAATAATGAGTGAACCTACAAAAACAACGTCTTGTCCGATATGTAACAAAGACTTTCCGTTAGATGATATTGAAAATCACGCTAATCGTTGCATATTTTTAAATTGTCCTGATGAAGACCCCCAGAAACGTAAACGTTCTCCAAGTCCCGTATTTCAAGTTTCACAACCAAAAATGTCGCTGCTACAGAAGTCACCAAGACATTCTAATGGAAAGTTTTCTGAACGTACAGAAAATCTACCGGAAACCGTATCGTGTTCAAGTAATACTGAAGTGAAATTCAAACCGAATTTGTCATTTATAGTTCCATTAGCCAAACAAGTTCAACCAAGAACATTAAATGAATTTGTAGGACAAAATCAAGTTCTAGGGAAAGACTCTGTGTTAAGAGACTTATTAGAAAAAGCAGAAATACCAAATATGATTCTATGGGGCCCACCAGGTTGTGGCAAGACATCATTATCAGGTGTAATAAGTGAAATATGTAAATCGAATCCTAAAAAACTCAGATTCACTTCCTTATGTGCTGCTAGTGCTGGAGTAAAAGATGTTCAAAATATTATTACCGTGTCCAAAAATGAAATGAAATTTGGAAGAAAAACTGTTTTATTCATGGACGAAATACATGCTTTTAATAAAAGACAACAGGATACGATGTTACTAAGTGTGGAAAAAGGAGAAATCATTTTAGTAGGTGCTACTACTGAGAATCCTTCTTTTTCAATTAATTCAGCATTATTAAGTCGTTGTAGGGTAACAGTAATGGACAAGTTAGACAGTGACACTATGTATGAAATACTTAAACAAGCTGCCATTAAATTTAATCTCATCATTATAGAAAAAGATGATAGTGTCAAGTTAAATGGCCAATCTGGGTAAGTTTTATTATTAGATTATAAAATTATAATTTAAAATCAAAAACCATTGATTTTTTTAAAAAAATCACGATTTATTTGATTTTTTAAATTTGAATGTAAAATTTGAACACTTTGATTCTTTGAAATTATTGTTAATTATTTTAATGTATAAATCTAAAAACTATAACACAATTTGCGGCTCAAAAACTTGTGACAATGCATTTGTCGCGCTTGTTGCAAGAAAATTCTTGTCGGGATTTGTTTTCCTTCTGTCCTATACACTCACTATACAGTGCCGAGTACTGCCGAGTGAGGCATTAACGCGTTTGTTGTGCTTTTTGCAAGAATATTCCTGCGGAGGCTTGTTTTCCTTCTCAACCTATAAATTGACGTTGCCCAACAATTTCACGCATTTCGCTAGTTAGGTTAGTTAAGTGAAGTGAAAACATATAAATAAAGTAAAATGGGTGGAAGAAAAGAGGACCCAATATGGCAGTTCTATATTAAAACAAATCCAAATAAATTGGGGTGTAGGGTTATTTGTAGAAAGTGCAAGAAAGATATTCAAGGGTTAGTCCAAAGACTTAAAGCACACCACGATGTTTGTAATTATCAAGAGAGGAATACAGGTAATTAAATTATCAATTTAATTTTATGTATTTATATTTTAGATTTTTATTATTAACCCGGGAATGATCGCGGGGTTAGATTTTGCCTAACATTTTTTGTTTTTTGTTGATAGATAATTTTGAGACATAAATATTAATTATAAGTTAAGTAACATAGTGTAATTTTTAATTATATATTCTGAGATATTTTGAAATATTTTTTAAATATATGCGTATTATATTATAAGTAGATAAATTTTTGATAAATAACAGTATACAACAGGGTAACATATGTTTCTATGCATTAAAAGACACATTTAAATCAAAGATATTGTCTACAAACACAAAAATTAAAATATACAAGATGGTAATTAGACCAGTCATATTTTACGCCACAGAAACCTGAGAAAGGAAAATACTACGAAGAATATAAAGAATATACGGCCCAATTAAAGAAAATGGAGTATGGAGAATATTAAGAAACTATGAAGCTAATCAAAAA
Source organism: Galeruca laticollis (assembly GCA_963921935.1). Classification (NCBI taxonomy): domain Eukaryota; kingdom Metazoa; phylum Arthropoda; class Insecta; order Coleoptera; family Chrysomelidae; genus Galeruca; species Galeruca laticollis. Next base: position 45,343,393 of record OY998185.1, read on the forward strand.
TTCAATAGTCCAATAATAACAAATGAAATAAGAAGTAAACTATTAAGGTGGGCAGGACATGTACAACGTCTAGGTAATGAAAGGTGTGTCAAGAAAATACAGGCAACTAAAAGACAAGGACGAAGAGCTTAGAGTAATAATAAACATAGAGAGGGCTATTCATTGATAAACACGTTTATTTTTGCGGCCAACAATTCTAAACGCCAGTAGTGAAATAATGAATGAATTACAAAAAGTGGGGATGGTATTGTAGATACATGGCCTCGGTAATTTCGGCTGGTTTTCTGACAGACTTGGCACCGACGAACCATGATAATCCAAAAACATTAAATTAATTAACTTAAAAGTTTATTTTGTCACTTAAAGTCTTGAAAAACACATCAAAACGTAAGAACTAAATGTTTACTCTCTAGTCGTAATGGCGTTCGTATAAGCAAACCACTTTTGACATTATTTACTACTAGTGTTTTTAAATGAAACTCAAGGTCTCTAGTTAATTCCACAATATAATACAAGTTATTGAAAATTCTAAAAAATTGACAATTGTTTAGATAAATCAATATCATCGATGATGTTGATTAATCGAAACAATTGTCAATTTTTTAGAATTTTCAATAACTTGTATTATATTGTGGAAATAACTAGAGACCTTGAGTTTCATTTAAAAACACTAATATGAGCATATTCCACGAAGTAAGGGTCGAGACAGTCAATTTCATTATTTACTACAATACTACGGCGTATTTAAAATGATCGTCGATCACACTCTGACGATATTTGCATCTCTATGTGGTAATTAAACAAGGACGAAACTACTAAATAGGTTACTATTGACACATTAAACAGGTACTGAAATTTTGAGCAATGTTGCCACTTTTAGTTATAACCATAAAGGTGTTGCCACGCTCTTTCTTTGTGCCTAATTAAAGAGAAGAGAGAAAAAAAGAAATTATGAAGTTAAAGGAAATATTAATGAAGATGGATGATTTTAAAGAATTATGAAAAATATAAAATGAAAGTTGAACTGATAGATTGTAGCTATGTGAGCGTACAATTATGCCGAGCTATATCAAATGCCGGAGAGTAGGGGTGAGTTAAAAAGGGCGCCACTGTTCTATTTACGCTGAGCCAAAACAGAAGCTCTCCTTGCTGTCCTGGAACTCCCTATCAGTTAACGTCTTATATAAAAGGAAAATATGAATATTTACGTAAACTATATCAGTAAAATTAAAAAAAAAGAGATTAACAATAATAAGTTTTAAACATCCATAAGCAGAGGCTTGGTGGTGAACAAATAAAACAAAGTAGTTGAAATATAGTGTGATCTATTTAACAACAAAAAAAACTAATAAGAATATAATAATGTTTATGAATACACAGAAATGTTAGTAGCACAAAACCTAATTTTATTTATATACTAAATAATGAAGGTAAGACAGAAAATTTTCACCAAGTTTCCGATTGTAGCCAGGTAATGCCAACAGCTGGGAGCTGGTGAAACGTAGTGAAGTAGCCGAATTTTTACTCATAAGCTACTTTTATTAAGGACTCGCTCAATAGCCTTGTCGTCCGTGCTTAACAAAAAAAGAACTTTGTCGTCCGTGCTCAAAGAAAAAGCACTTTGTCGTCCGTGCTCAAAAAAAGCACTTTATCGTCCTTGATCAAAAAACACACTTTGTCGTCCGTGCTCAAAAAAACCCCTGAGATGGTTTATAGGGGTTTGAAAGAAGTGTGTATTCGGTGGTCTCAAATCCTGAATATCAGAAAAATCTTCATGTAATTAACTAAAGAACCAGGACAGAACCAAACATCCATAAAGATTACTTTGGAGAAAGAGCCCCAAAATCCACAAATAAGTGATAAAATACGGGGTACTAAATCTCCAACCAGTCGAACACAATTCTTGAAGTAAAGATAAATCAAAATTCTCCTCAAATTTCGTTCTCCAGGCACAGATAAAAATAACTCACATAAAAAGGACATTAAACGGCAAAAACTTCTCCGCTTGGTAAATAATGAAAGCGTAGAACGACAGTGAAGGCTTGTACACACGCTTTGTATCAAAATAATAAATTACAATTTCCTTCATTTTGAAACCCTACCTTTTACCGAATAGATTCGTAAAAATAAAGAATGTTGATTTTAACAAACACAATGCCATTTGCCTGTATGCAACTAACATAAAACGAAACATTATCTAGATAACTGAATTTTAAAGGTTAAATCAGGATTTAATTAAAAGAGTTGCAAAAGTAGAACGTCAACTGGGCATAATAACAGTCAGTTGTGGGTAAATCAACCAGATATTTCACTTGAATATATCGAGAATATACTAAAATGATAAGAATTATAATTTGCGAATACGGGGGCGACTCGAGAATGTTTAATAATAAAATCAAACCGTGACAGTGTCTAAGGGTACAACAAATACTTGTTTAAAATTTATATAAGAATATGCCTTTATTAAATAAAATTCAAGTATTATTAATTAATTTTAAATGCAGCGACTCAAATGCATAAATTAATATGACTTTTTTTTATTTGCATAACTTTTTAACACATTTTCAATTAAACTTCTAATTTCTTTTTTCCCGCAACTAAAGAGGATTGTAAATACGACAAAGCAGTGGAAGTGTCCGCAAGTGAGCTTAGAATGTGACTCAATAATTAGGGCAAGAAAAGAACAAAACAAACATATCTATTTTATTTGTTAATCTGAGACGAAGAGCCAGGGGACGACCGAAAACTAGATGGTTGGATGGTGTAGAAGAAGATCTTAAAGAAATTGGAATTAATGACTGGAAGAACAAAGCAAAAGACCGGAAAGAATGGAAAAGAATAGTAGAAGAAGCAAAGGACAGACTTCAGAGCAGAAACTAAATCACCGAATTCACAAACACCCGACTGATTTAAAGCAGTAGGGTTGCCCAAGCGGCTGGCCACCGCTGCCGGAAAAATGAGGCTAGGAATACCGATAGGGAGACTGGACCTTAAGGTCTGAAAGTCAATGAGAAGAAGAAGATACATTTTTGAGATAATTTTAAAAAAAATTTGATAGATATTATTTTTAACAAAGATAATATAATTTTTAAGTATTCATTTATAGATATTTTAGGATATATATTTTAGGCATACAGGATTGTTTTCAAATGTTAGGTGAAATCTAACACGTGGCCTTTAATGTAACTTTTTTAATGCGACCTTTCCCAGGTTAATTAAAGATTATCTTTACTCTTCTATACTTACTTAATTTTTAATTTTTTTCAACTTTGCTTTTACATCTCTATTGAACATTTTATTTTAAAATCAATACTAGATCAATATATCATCAATTACAATTTTCAATTATGTTTTTTTTCTTTCCAGAGAGTTGAATGTCGCTTGACAGTTTTGCTAGCACATCATCTGTCTCAAGTTGTAGGTCACTCATGACGGATAGTTCATATGTTAGAAAAACTCCACCGAAAGTACCAACAAGTCCAACAACTTTTGAGCCAGTCCAAAAAAGAAAGCAATCGAAACTCAGCCTACCATGAGTGGTTTTGTAATGCGGACTTCAACTGCTGAAAAACATAAAATTGACAAACAAATAGCAAACTACTGCTACTAATTCGAGCTTCAGATGTACTGAGAATTTAGAGGTGAAAAAAGCCATTCAGTTATTAAGGCCTGGTTATACACCGCCCTCGAGAAAAATGGTAGCAACAAGTCTTTTGGACGAAATCTATGAAAAGGAAAAAGAAAAATGTTTCTGCTCCCTGTCAGGACAGTCCGTAAATATGTCAATTGATTGGTGGTCAAATGTGCACAACGAACCAGTGATATGTGCAACGATAACCACTGAAGATGGACAAGCCCTCATATACGAAACTATAGATACATCAGGAAATCCACATTCTTCAGAATATTTAACTCAAATAGTTTGTGACCTGATTTCTTCATGTGAATTAATATACAAGTGTACTGTAAAATTTTTTGTGGCAGACAATGCCGAAAATGTGATACTACATTAGAAGAAAAAACGAATGCAAAAGTTATAACTTATGGCAGCTCTGCACATATTTTTAATTTACTGTGCAAGGACTTTCAAGTTAAAGACGTTAAAGAACATGTGGTCCAAATTGTTAAGTATTTTCGAAATAACCATTTGGATAGAACTAAATTCAGTCAAGCAAGAGGCAGCGCTTTAGTCCTTCCAAGCGATGTGTGATGGAATAGCCTTGGCGACTGCTTAGAGATGTATGTCACTCAGTGGGACATCATATTAAAAATCTGCGAAGATAATAAAATGGAGATTTATTCCACTATTTACCAAAATGTTTCAAATATTGCGATTAAACATGCAGCGCAAAAATTATTTAAACATTTTAAAACCTATATCAGTTGCTCTTGATACTGTGCAGAGGAAAAATGCTACTATCGCAGATGCTGTAGAGCAGTGGAAACATTTACAATATATATTTGATGAATATGTGGAATTACCATTACAAAAAACACAATAATTTAATAATCGATATAAGCAAGCACTAACACCATATCATTTTATAGGGTATATGTTGAATCCACAAAAAACAAAATACCAGTTATCACCAGAAGAAAAGAATATAGCTTCAGAAACAATTAACGAGTTATATGAAAACACAGGACTGTTACATTTAGTAATAAAGTTAAATGCCCGCAGTGCTCCATTTAAGCAAGTTATGTTTTCGGACGAAGTAATAAAAAATGTAAACGGACTACAATGGTGGTTATCACAAAATGATGAGCCAGAAATCTTGAAACAGTTGCCTATAATAAAACAGTTCCTGTGTGCAATTGCTTCTTCAGCTTCACTAGAATGTGTATTTAGCTCATTTGGTCTTGTACACTGGATATTAGAAACAGATTAGGCATAGAAAAAGGAGGAAAACTCGTGTTTTTGTTTAAATTGTATAACGAAAATAAATAGACTGAAAATATACAGTAATAAAATTTAGGTGTTACATTTAGTTTAAGAATTTGGAATTATGTACCTCTTTTTTGTTGTTTTTGCTAAAATCAGATACTTCTTTTGATTTTTGAGAAAACTTTTATATTATGTTGTTATCTGGTTCTGAATAAAAAAGAAGAAAATTGATTTTAATTTTAAAAATCAAGCGATTTAAATCACGATTTTAATCAGCCCAACCCTGGAATATAGTAACACATAAATTCACTCTGATAGTTCTTGTATTCTTTCCCACAGTATCTTTTCTGGAAATTTGCATCTTAATATTCTGTTTTCTCTGGCAATATAGTATTTGGTCATAAGAAGTGTCCTGTATTCGTTTTTTGCAAGTTTTTGTATATGTTCATTTAGGGATGTGATTTTCGTTAGTTCGTAGATCAACTCTATTGATTTTCAACCGACGGGTAAACCGCTGAACAAAAACGTGTACACTAATTCCCAGGAATGTTTATAATTCCCTACTAATTCTCCCAATACCCCACTAACTCTTGCCTTTTAACAAATTCCCAAGCTAATATTCACTACTTATTTATCAAATCTATTACGTAATCTAGGAAAATGGTGTGAAATAAATCAAACATATTTAAATGTTGACAATAGGCATTAAATATGATTGTTTTTTCCCGGTCTGTTATGTTGTGGTCATTTTTGGTTATCCCTACCAAACGTTTCGGCTGCAATTGCAGTCAGTCATCTTCAGTGGCGTGGACTTTGTCCCCCCCTCTTTTAGTGTGCTAATATTTTGGTTATTATTGGTCAGGTACTCAAAAATAATACGATATTTGCTCGGATTTTTGTAATCACCCTGACAAAAATTCCAATAAAGACGTGAATATTTAAAATTAACCCCTTTCTACCCCGTATTAAACTGTGTGTCAACCCAACCAAAATGATTTTTTAACAGTTATTTTAGTTTTTTGTTACCTAGGCAAAATAATCAACAATGTTCGAAATTCTTCTATTTTTGGGGTTTTAAAATCTATGTACATATTATTCGTGTAATATAAAAAATATTTACTTACTGTACTGTATAATGAATATACAAATCGATAAACTACCACACATGCAGCGTCACTTATGATATACCACTGAAAGTATTATTTAATTTTGATTTGTTTATGCAAACAGCAAAATGATGAATCCATGAATTTGGCGAACTAGACTAGATCCAGAATAAAAGACGAGGATCACTGGTAAAAATTTTATGCGACGCAACGTTGCTGGATCCACTCATTTTCCTGTAATTCCCCAAATTTCTTCTGTAATTTCCTAAATTCCCCACTAATTCCCTACTAATTCACAAGGCTTGTACACTAAAATTCCCCTGCGAGTTACCCCTCGCCTACCCTACTGTTGTAGCATGCTAGAAATTTTACACAGATTGAATAGAATTCAATTCCTGAAGGATGTTAAGAATGATCTGCAGGGTAGTTATTATTTTCCAAGAAGTAGAAAAAATAGGACTGTTCATTCCACGAAGTTTGAGAGAATGACCGATGAAGACTTTGGAGCCATCGTTTTGAAATCCCAAAAAGAAGCTATAGAAAAAGCTGAAAATGCGGAAATTGTGAATTGTTACGACAAAACATTAATGATGGATATAACAGACGTACAAAATTTAGAAGAAAATGACTGATGTGATTCGAACTGTGATGCTGATGATGAAACTGATTGTGATTTAATCAATTATAAAGGAAATAGAGACGACTGTCTTCAACATATCAATATATCTGTATATACATTGGCTACCTTTTTTGCCATAGTAATAAAATTCATGGAGGCCTAGCTATTTACGTAAAAGAAAACAATGATAGTTTGAAGTTTAGCTCAATTAATTTGGACGACTTTAACAGCGAACAAAATTCAGAATTTACGGCAATTTACTTGCCATCAATGAAAATCTCAGTTATAGCACTATACAGATCTGGTATTACACAACTTATTAAACAAATATGAAAAACTAGTAATTTTAGGAGATTTCAATTTGAATTTTAAGGTTGAAACTGGTGTTTTGAATAAGCTGAAATGTTTGCTGCAGTCGTACGGCATGGCAATCACCATTTTAGAGGATGCGAGGATTACCGCTACCTCGTCCGACTGTATTGACAATATAATTACCAATATCGCGGAACAACAATTTTCGGTCGGTGTTTTCGAGCCTTGCTTTTCTGACCATCGGGCTCAATATATTGTCATAGACAATAATACGAATCCAACTAATACGTCGCAATCTGTTATGAGACGTTCGGAGTGTTTTCCTCTAAGAAAGGCTAAGCAAGGCACTGAACGTTCTCCAGTGTCTTTGTTTACAGATGATTTAAGGTACCTAAGAAATCAACTTTCATCTTTGAAGTTAATAGTCGATGCAAGAAAACAGCCAGAAGATCTAAAAAAGTATAGGACTCTGAGGGTAGAGTATAATAGCAGGCTAAAATCCGCTAAAACATCAGCTTATGATAATTTTATCATGTCGTCTGAAAATAGAGCAAAGGCTTGTTGGAAGGTTATTAACTATGAAAGAAGGAAATCGAAATACTCCTTAATAACTCCTGATTTGTCACCAAATGAGATAAATACCTTCTTTTGTGAAATTGCTGTCAATATCATTCAATCTCTTCCAAACATTTCTAATGCCGAGCTCCTATGTTTTAAAAACTTTCCTGCTCCTTGCGGTTCATTCTATTTACACCCGGTCACTCACTTTGAGGTCTCTTCAGTCATTAATGCATTGAAGAATTCGGATTGTCTTGATATTCATGAACTCAATAGCCGCATTTTGAAGGAGACCAATTCTATTGCTACAAAACCTTTTACGGAACTCATAAATCTTATTTTTAACACCGGTATTTATCCCGATATTTTTAAACTATCCAAAGTGCTTCCTCTTTTTAAAAAAAGCGATGCTTCCGTAATCGATAAGTATCGCCCTATCAGTATTATTTCAATATTCAGTAAAGTCATTGAAAAATTAATAAAAAAATAGTTGTATGACTATTTTGATTCAAAGGAATTCTTTAGTAGCTCCCAATTTGGCTTTAGAAATTCCCGCTCAACCACCCAGGCAGTTCTTAATGTTGTGAGTGGCGTAGTGGAAGAACTTGAACACGGTAACCGTACGGCCATAATGCTGTGCGATCTTTCAAAGGCATTTGGCTACGTTTCTCACGACATTCTCTTAGAAAAATTAAATTATTATGGAGTTAGGTGAATTCCATTGAAGCTTATTGGTTCTTACCTGTCAAACAGAAAACAATGTTTTACAGTGAATGGTGTAACATCAGATTTTCTGGAAGTAAGTCATGGAGTCCCTCAGGGGTCGGTTCTAGGCCCCCTCTTGTTTATCATTTATATTAATGATCTGAGCCGTTTTATGTTATCCTATATATCGGTTCTATTTGCAGACGATTCAACATTTATTATTTCGGAGAAAGATAATACGAATTTAGCCGCCTCTCTAGATTGCGTTAGTAACAGGGCAAATGAATGGTTTTCATCGAACAAACTAAAATTAAATAATAATAAAACTGAAATCATGCATATATCTGCAAGTAATCAATTGTCATTTCACCAAAGAACAAAAAATGTAAAATTACTTGGATTAGCCCTAGATCACAGGCTAAGTTGGCAGGCATTTAGTCAAAAAACTTTCAAGTTCGTTATTCATTTTACGACAGTTGAAAAATATTACTAATTCAAGTACACTCAAAACTACGTATTTCTCACTCTTTCATTCGCATATTAGCTATGGCATCGCCCTCTGGGGTAATTCCTCCCATGCTTTAACAGTATTTAGAATGCAAAAAAAGGCGATAAGAGTGCTTGCTGATATTGGTTTCAGGGATCATTGTCAACAGTTTTTCATAAAATATAAAATTATGCCATTACCGTCATTGTTTTCATTTCATACTCTAATTGAAATTCATGGGAAACATTCAATGTTGTCTAGAAATTCAGATATCCACGACTACAACACTCGTAATGCTGACCATATCAGATGCAGCTACTTTCGGCTAAATAAGACACAATCAAATTCACCAAACTATAGGCTTTTTAATATTTTGCCATCAATTGTAAAATCCTTGGGCCCCAATGCTTTTAAAAAATATTTAAAAAAGTTTTTGCTTAAATATTGTTTCTACTCTGTCGATGATTACATTGTGCATTGTTGAGGCAATCTCAACACCGTATCTCTGCTGTGACATTCTACTCTGTTTTTATCTTAAGATATATTTTGTATATTTTCTTTTTGACGTGCTACAAACATTTTATTGTAAAGTAGTTAATAAATATCTATTTATCTATCACTTTTGTTGATGACTTGGAAGAAAAAATAAGCGATGATGAGGAAAACAAAGATTTGGAGGAATCTTTGAAACCTTTTAAAGGAAACATAAATTTAAAATTTCTTATATTTTCATGGGTTTCGGTCAGAAATAAAATCACTTGCTTATAGTGGTAATGTTTCGGTCTATTTTATTTAAACCATTTTCAAACCTTTTTTTTATTATGCCTCCGTAAAGGCTTGTCTACTACGACAGTAAGTATGAAAATATAAGAAATTGAGTATTAACGGTCATTAAAAATATATATGTATAAATTTAAAATATTTCTCTACTAAACTGATTGACGATAAATCAAAAAGTTCTTTTTTGAAAGTTGTTCTGGAAAATGGTGCAAATAAAACAGTGAAAAAAACGTCATTGTGTTGGTTGTTGGGTAAAGACTCTCCAAAACTCAGTACAGACAGATTAGAAAGGATCAAATCTAGGACAAAAACCAAGAATGTCGATCGTAGAATATATTCTACAGTAAAAAGGCCAGGGAAAACCATGAAACCAAAAATTCCGATATCTGAATCTGAAGAAAAAGAGTCAGAAACTTAATTTGATGATTCGTCTGATGAATGTGAAAGTACAGATAATTTAAAGAATGAAAAGAAACAAACATTTAAATTGAAAAATATTATACTGTTATGCACGATACAGGGTGGTACATAAGTAAGACCATCAATGAAAAAAGAGAACATAAAGAAAATAAACGAAAAATAAAACGTAAATTCCTCAAAGAAGAGTTGGAAGATTTTGTATGGCCTAGGCACGACGATATGCAAGAAGTTGAAGAAGACAGTATTGTTTGCATTTTTCTAAAACAACGATGATTGTATTCGCTTCGAAACTGTGTATATTAAACTTTGTATTGTTTTGTAAAACTACTATTTAATTAAAATAAGTACGAGCAAGTATAACTGACACTATTTATTTATCTGTCAAAAATATGCCAATAAATCAGAAGCGCTGTCAGCTGACTTTTTGTTATTCAATAAACACAAAAGATAAAATAACACAATTGTATCAACTCTCCCCTCTAATTTGTTAAGACTGGAACATTTCACATTTCAGAAGCTGGTCAATATATCTTCGCCAAATACTGCGATCGTCCATTCTAATCTTGTAAATTAAAGTACTCTCTTTCTACAATGTTCCCAAAGTCCCATTTATGTTTTGGATTTGTGTAATTCCGTGCTTCAACACTCTGTCCCCGACATCAAAGTGCCTTTTTACCTTTTTTGTAGTAGTTGTTTCTTGATCAATTTTGGGATGCATTAAGCTCAAGTGAGTTCGAATCTTCCTTCCGTACATTAAGTGGTATGCATTTGATCCGGTGGTATTTGGGATTTGTCGCAACTGCATGAGGAGCCTAAAAAGTTTGATGTCTAGCTTTTCTCCGTCCTCTCTCATTGCTGTAAGTAACTTTTTCACTGTCTGAACGAATCGTTCCGCTTGTCCATTCGATGACGGGTGGTATGGTGCTCTAGTTTTGTGTGCTACACTATTTGCACATAAAAACTGTCGAAACATGTCCGATGTAAATTGGCTTCCATTGTCTGAAACTAAAACCAATGGAAGGCCAAATGTAGCAAACATTTTTCTGAGTTCTCTCACACACCAATCTGAAGAAGTGTTTTTGGTGGGAATTACTTCAACCCACTTCGTAAATGCGTCAACAACAACATTGTCCTTGCATTGGTCCTGCAAAGTCAATATGGATTCTCTCCCGAGGAGTTAACCGCGGATGATTTTCTTTCTAAAAATACATCCATCTTGCAGGGTACGTTCGTTGTAAAAACCAAATTAGTCTATTGATTCTTCCTTTTTGAGTACATGTAAAACTTGTTGTATATTCTTGTCCTGAGCAGTTGTTCTACAAATCACTTCACTATCAATTTGCAGTGAATCAAGCTGACTAAGTTGAAACAAGCTGCAGCTATCCTTCAGGTTACGAGAAGTGTGTTCTGTAGGAAAACGAGATAAAAAATCAACGTTAGCATGATCAGAGGTTCTTCTGTATTCGATGATATAATCAAAACCAGACAGAAAGTATGCATAGTTGAATAGTCTGGTAGCAGATATCGATGGAAGTGTCTTTGTAGGTTTAAATATGGACACTAACGGTTTATGGTCTGTAATCAAGGTAAATTTACGACCATAGCAGTAGAGGAAAATTTTTTTTAGTCCCTAATAGATGCCCGTCGCTTCCTTGTCAATTTGACTGTAGTTCAGCTCACATTTTGTTAAACTGCGTGAGGCAAAACTAATTGGTCTTTCACTCTGTAACGATGAGAAATTATAGCTCCAAGACCTACTGGGGATGCGTCGGTTGCAAGTACTAAGGGCAAATCTGGGTTGTAGTGAACGAGAACATTATTACTTGCTATCTCTGATTTTACCCCTTGGAAACTTTCTGCACATTTGGATGTCCATATATACGGTTTGTCCTTTTGAAGTAGATTGTTGAGTGGGTGAAGGATCGTGGCTAAGTTTTTTATGAATTTATTATAATAGTTTGCTAGACCAAGGAATTTCCGAAGTTCATTAATATTCTCTGGTTTCTTACTGTTCATAATGGATGCTACTTTATCTTTTGTTTTGTGGATGCTCTGAGCGTCATTAACGTGTCCAAGATACTGTATACTGGTTTGAAAGAATTTGCACTTATCCTGGTTCAGTCTTAGGTTGGCGTTTCTTAAGCGTTGTAGGACGATACGTAATTAATTCGTCAGACGTTTTACCCTGTAATATAATGTCGTCAAAGAAGCATTGTGTTCCCTCTATTCCTTGTAAGGTCTTGTCCATAAACTGTTGCCAAATAGAAGGTGCTACTTTTACCGCAAACATAAGGCGGTTCACTTTGTACAGTCCTTTGTGTGTACTTAATGTTTGCATGATAGTCCAGTAAAAAATGTTATAAACCATGATTTTGGAAACGAAGGTGCAAAGTATAAAAACCAATGCTTGAACACGCCAGTATTAAGATTTGATACCAAATTTGATCATAGGGATAGGGGATTTCGAGAAAAAAAATAACTAAGGGTTGAAAAATGTGTTTTTGACAAATATCTTGAGAACGGTGATTAATAGAAGAAAAAACATCGAAATAAAAGTTGTAGATAATAAAATTCGACATAAAAAAGATTATATAGAGTTTTTTTTATCTTCAATAGTTTAGCGGTAAAAAAGGAAAATAAGTTTTAAAATTTTTAAACCCGTTCAAGCGCCTATTCTTACTACGGCACTGACGCACACTCCACACCAGCAAATACGTCATCGCATACAAGCGTGTTTTTACGTGTAGATTGTAGAGCTGGTCAGCTTGCGATGTGTTACATTACTGCTAGTGTTTATATTCAGTAATTTCTGTGTTTTTGGAATTATAATATTATATATTTTTTCATATCCTATGAAAACCCGGTTTCATTTGCTTATTCTGTTTTAAAAACCGGTAAAGGTGCACTTTAGGTTGCCTAAAAATGACAAAATAGTTTATGGTTAAGTTTAGTATTGTTGTGTTATGAAAGTTCTATAGTAGAACAATTAGAGCAGCAGCTGAAAAATTGATTTTCAATATATATAAATTAGATAAAACATCAGTGGATACAACAATTGATCAATTAAGATACAACTTATTCACGTCATCAGCAGCAAAAACTGAAAATCTAAAAAAAGAACTATCATTTGCTGCACTTCCACCAACTGCATCGGCATTGCGCCAACACGCATATCGTGTTTTTTATCAAGTCCAACAATCGTTGGGGAACGACTTAAATCCTGAAGAATGGGGATCGAAAAAAACCAACACGATGATGTTGCAAACACTGATGATCCAGCTCCCAAAGATTTATTAAAACTGGTAATTATTAATTTTTTAAGTTGATTGATACCTGTATTTATACAATTATTAGTATAATAATACACCTTACAATTATTTTATTTTCAGATCAGCTGTGGGAGTACAGCCAACTGCGCAACTGCTAGATGCACATGCAAAAAAGCTGTTGTGCACTCAATTGTGTGAAAATTGTAACGACTCAAGTTGTCACAATATTTCTGGAGAAGTGTTACAGGAAAATTATATTGATGATGATGACGATGATAATAGTTTCAGCGGGGATGATAATGAGGCAACATTCCACGATGAATCGGATACCAACAGTGCCGACGAAATGGTTAAATTAATCGAATATGAAGAATTCAATTTTGTAGATTTTTAGATTAAATTGATTTAATTTAACTTTTAAAAATGTTTATATATAATATAAGAGAAAAAACTGATATATTATGAAAATCTTTTTTACAATAATTAAAAAATAATATATTTTTTTGTAAATATAAAAAAGTGTCAAAATTATTGTTGCACCAAAAAAAAAGTTAAGCGACTGATCCTCCAAACAAGGCCAAAAATCCTCTACTGAAATTGCTATTAACTATTTCATTTTATCGATTTGTTGTGTAGACTTATAACAATTGTTACAAATTATGATAAAACGCGAAAAAATATTTGTGTTATTCATTATAACCAGAAAAATATTTTGTTTAATCTGAAAATTTCATATCAAGATTACATACCGTTTTATTCAATAATGAAAAGAATATCGTAATTTGTTATTTTAAAATTAATTCAAAATTTGCCCTAAAACTCTATTTAATCGTTTTTCTATTTTTTGGATTCATTTCAGTAGATTTTGATGTAAAAAATCAATTTCAAAGTTGAAAATAGATTTCAAATTTATATTTGGCACCCCTCACTTAAAGAGAAGAAAAAGAACATTATACTGCCTGTAGAGGGAAATGTATCGATAGCCGTTTGTTAAACGTAGACAGTGATAGACAATTTAAGTATGTCTTGATGTCTACAACAGAACGTTACTTTTCACGATGTACTTTGGTTCTTTCAGTCACTTCATTATTAACAAATCGTGAGGTAGAGGGGGAAAAAAGTACACACAAATTAAGCGGTAAAATCGTTTCAAATATAAGTGCAATTTTGAATTTACGATAAATCGAATATTAAGCATTTATTGAAATAAACTTTACATGTAACTTCAATATTTGTGAGTTTTCTTCAGAAATAAATAAAAAAAACGTCTACTTTTTCTAAACCGGATGGGGCCATTCTAAAATAACAAGACTTGTTTTGTATATTGCATGCGATGACGTATCTGTGAAATGTGCGTCAGTGCCGTGTTAAGAATAAGACGCTTGAACCAGTTTAAACATTTTAAAACTTATTTTCCTTTTTTACCACTAAACTATTGCAGATAAAAGAATGGATAAAATCTTTTTTATGTAGAATACGATCTACAACTTTCATCTCGACCTTTCTTCTTCTACTAATCACCGTTCTCAAGATATTTGAGAAAAGGGCATTTTTCAACCCTTATTTTTTTCTCGAAAACCCCTATTCCTATGATCAAATTTAGTACCAAATCTTAATACTGGCGTGTTTAAGCATTGTTTTTGATACTTTGCACCTTCGTTTCCAAAATCAGGTTTAAAACATTTTTTTACTGGACTAATGAGTACACTTTCTTCATTCATTTTCATGTGAAGGTACGCATTGCTAATATCCAAAGTGCAAAATAGTTTTCCTCCATTCATTTGTGAGTAAATCTCTTCTATTCTAGGTATCTAACCTGACCTCTCGTAGCCAGTCGCTTCCGAATATTGCATCTACATTATGATCAATAAGATACAGTTTTCCCACAAATGTCTGTGTCTTGTACATGCATTTAGCAAATGTGATCGCTCTTGGTTTGATAACTTCTCCAGTATAAGTGCGAAGTTCAATATTTGTTGAAAACATTTTCAGAGGTATATTCAGTTTTTTAAACTCACTGTAAGACATTGTACTAAGGGCTGCTCCTGTATCTTATTCCATGGGTACAGACTTTCCTTCTATGCTAATCTCAACCATAAATTTGTCATTGCACTTGTCACTAAGAACGTTGATTTCATATTCGTTTTCACTATTTTCAGATCCATTTTCAGTTTTATGTTGTCTTACATTTTTGGGTACCAATAGTTGAGATTTTTTCTGTAAACATACACTTGCAATGTGTCCAACTTTTCTACACTTTCGACATTCTGTATCTATACATCGACATTGATTAGCTCTGTGTGAAGATGAACCACATCTATAACATTTGCCTCTAAGTTTGTCAATTCCTGACCTTGAAGATTGTGAGCTAAGAGGCGTTTGTCTATTCGTGTCGTCCCTTGTTTTGTTATTCCTACTGTCACTGACATTTCTGGTGTCGATTTTATTTAAACCAACTGGTTCTGTAGATTTATTATGTATACTCATACTTTCTGACTTGGCCAACTCTATAGCCGAAGCTATGTTAACTATATTTTGGTATGTGCGTTTCTCTCGATCTTGAAGCAATCTCGTTCGAATGTTCATGTCATTAAACCCACGAATAAACTGTAACTTGAGAAACATTTCTGCCACGGACTTTCCACATCCACAATTAAAATCGCAGTTAATCGTCATTTTCTTGAGCTACTGAAAAATCGTTTAGAGATTCATGTTCGTGTTGTGTCCTAGAAATAAATTTGTGTTGTAGAGTAAATTGGCTTGGCTGTGGGTCAACAAAATCCTGTAGTAGATGTACTAACTCATTATAGTTTTTTGACAATGGATTTTCAGGAACACAGATATCATAAAGCTGCTGGTGCAACTGGGGAGTAAGGGCGTGCA
This sequence comes from Galeruca laticollis, assembly GCA_963921935.1. Lineage (NCBI taxonomy): Eukaryota > Metazoa > Arthropoda > Insecta > Coleoptera > Chrysomelidae > Galeruca > Galeruca laticollis. Next base: position 45,359,417 of record OY998185.1, read on the forward strand.
GTAATGTGTAAACCTTACTTTTATCATCAATGAGTTGACCTTTTAGATGTAGAAATACCTCTAGTCTTCTAATAAAATTTGTAATCGTTTCATCAGGATTATAAGGAGTAAAATTGATGTTGCCTGGTGTAAAACCATGTGAGATAAAAACAGTTTTATCGTAAGATGAGTAAGGTATAGTAATTGAACTAGCAGGTTTTAGATTCTGTATTAAGTCCTGTAATTTAGCTGTAAGTTGTAAGTATTCATCTTTAACATTGCATCTACATTCTATTTCGTTCTCTAACTCGATTTTATCAGTTAGAGAATCGATACTATCCTGAATTCGTTTATAATGATCTCAGTATTCTGCAATAGCATTTAGCTTGACACTAAGCTCATTCAATGTAGGGTTACCTTCTGCATTTTTTTTGCCTTCTTAAGTTTCTGTAAATCTCCCTCTTCCGACATTTCTTTTCCTCGTCGCCACTATTGTGTTGTAAAACTACTATTTAATAAAAAATAGGTACGAGCTAATATAACTGACATCGTTTATTTATCTGTCAAAAATATGCCAATAAATCAGAAGCACTGTCAGCTGACTTTGTCATTCAATAAACACAAAAGATAAAATAACACAATCATATCAAGATTAGACTGAGTAAAGATATACAAATCTTTGAGAAAAGAGTTCAACATGAAATCTTAAAACCATTTTGTTTTTATACGTTTTTATATAAACAACTGTCAATAATTTTCAGTTTTTTTTTGTATTCATATACCTGCTGCCGTTTTGTTAAGATTTTTCGAGAATAAATATTTTTTGTTTATTATTGTATATGTTTATTTTCCTTGAACTACTTGGCAACAACCTGTCTTGGATTATTTTACCATTACAAATTAGCATCATCCACAATATTGGTCAACACTGCATCTTTGATAGTATCTGCTACATCACACATATCATTGAATAATAATACTCCAAATATGCTACACCGATATACATCAAACTCATTCATACGTCAACTTGAAAAGAGATGTGAAAATTTTTTAGGGCATCCTGTTTCAATATTTGAAAGAAACTTAAATTTTCTTTAATGAAAATGATTCTGCGTAAATTTGTACCTCACTTTGTTAGGGGCAACTTGGGTAAAGAATGTTGCAAACATTAAATAAACAAAACGTGAAATTAAAGGTTGTAGAACATTTCTGAGTCTACATCAGACTCCTCCATCGAACAATCTTGAATTATCCTCAGAATCGCTGTTTTTCTTTCAAAATCTGTCAAATTGGCATTTGTAAACACACTGAGAAGTTAATTCACTGTACCTTGAAAGTCCCCAATGCTAATTCTGTTTTCAATAGAGATATCCAAATGTTTACTCCTTTCCAGAAAGACCAGGAACGTATTCTGTCCCAACACGACCAAAAATGCATTTTAGTGTTTTTAAATGAAACTCACGGTCTCTAGTTAATTCCACAATATAATAGAAGTTATTGAAAATTCTAAAAAATTGACAATTGTTTCGATAAATCAATATCATCGTCAGAATGGCAGAAGTTACATTTGATTTTATGCCTACCTGATGTTTAGTAGTTATTTTTGGCTAGACCAAGAAGTAACCTAACTTGTGATTGGCTTAATATATGTTTATAGAAAAAAGAAGAAGATGTGATATTACAAATATTGAAGCTTAGATATTATTAGCCCTATGGTGATATCCTGGATATCATTTTTCCAATTAAGATCAGTATAACTGTGCAATGATATAGAAAACCAGGAAAACTATATCTGCTGATCTTTACAATTATCACTTAAGAAGACAGTTTATTAGTGGAGAACTCCCTAGATTTAACTGTTCATTGACAACTTCATATTGTGGGTTTCTTAAATGTCTTCTAATTTCCAGTTCTTCAAGGAAATCCAGTTCTTGTTTCTTTTCACAAATATGCAGCACTTCTAGTTCTGTGTTAGGTGTCCATGAATGATTGGTGTCAAGTAGATGTTTTGTATAGTGGGATTTATCTGGTTGTTTTAATCTGTATGCTCGTAAGTGCTCACTGTATCGTATTTCAAAATTCCTAAGGGTCTGACCCAAATAGACAGCATTACATTCTGGACATTTGAGTTTATATATACCTGACTTCTTTAATAGTGGTATTTTTGTTTTTACATTTAACAATATTCTAATAACGTTACTTTCTTTTTTAAAAGAAATTGTTGTATTCGTTGCTGAAGATATTATCTTTGAAATATTATTAGAAATATTTCCTGCATATGTGATGGTTTTATAAGTTTTAATTTCATCAGCTTGTTTAGGATATATTAGTTGTAATGCCACTTTTTCCTCTTTTTTACTAATTAGCTTATTTATCATATCTAATAGATAACCGTTAGATGTTGCTATTTGTCTAATTGTATTAATCTCTCTATCAAAATTACATTTGTTCATAGGAACTGAAAAAGCTCTATGTATCATTGAATTATATGCTGCTAGTCTGTGTTGGTTTTCGGTAAATTGAATAATCAAGTACATTATTAACTCTTTGAATTTTTAAATCAAGAAAATTGATTGAGCTATTTTCTTCAATTTCTAATGTAAATTTAATTTTCGGGTGTAAATTATTGATGTGGTTGAAAAATACATCTAATTGTCGTTCACTACCCATAAAACAAGCTAATATGTCATCTACATATCTATACCAAAATAAAATATTTTTCGAAATATTACTTTCAAAGATCTTTCTTTCTAAATTGTCCATAAAAATGTTTGCTAAAATAGGTGATATAGGGCTTCTCATTGGTAAACCTTCATTTTGAATATATATCTTATTGTCAAAAGTGAAATAATTCTGATTAATGCATACATCAAATAAATTAAGTATATCTGATATTATTCCTGGATTAATATTTTTATCTTCTAGTAATTTTCTTACAAGTATTAGACATTCTTTAGGAGGAATTTTAGTAAACATATGCATTTAACCAAACATCCATCGTTTCCACATAATATCAACATACAATTCTGTATTTTCATAAATTGCTCCTGACAAATTAGTGCAAATATTTATGCAGACGAATTTTCATTATTAAAAATTTGTAATTCACTTATTTAAGATTGTTTCCGGTATTGGAAGAGAAAGCTCTAAAAAGTTTTCAAGATGTAAAATCCTGCCACAATATATTTCATTAAATATCTTGTAAAAGAACATTTCCCATCTAAAGTTATCTTGACACACTGCCAACGATCACATAAATAAGGAACTAGTAATTTCAATACATATTTCATACAATTCCACAAGTTTCAAGATTTTTCAATCAAATAATATCGATTAAACCCAAAAATGCTTTAAGAAGATCCACAAATAATTCTGCTTTCAGATAAAATTCCTCAAAAAATTTCACAATGTTATTAGTGCATTGAAATATTGCTGCTTGCGTTGGTTGACCCCGTAATTATATTAAGAGGAGATCCAAGGGAATACAAAAAGATACAAAGAAATTCTGCGGGGAGGCAATATTTTACCACAAAAAAATCTTCAGTGGTTATCCCCTTGGGTTACCTGGTTCATTTGTTTTGTTTAATAAAATTATTGTTTTCTAAATAACTTTTTAAGATGTATCACGACTAAGGATATGCTAAAATACCTATTGACGCAAATATTTGTTGATAATATGACACATATTATTCAAAATAGTAATATGTATAAGTAGTTCAGGATAGTTTCCGAATGAACAGGGAAACTACAAAATTTGAAACTTAATAATTTAACAGTTGTTATGTATTTGTTACCCTTTAAGTAGATTAGATTAGATATACCAAACCATATTATTGTTAGACACTGTATATAAGACAAAGAGGCATTACTTATATTCATTCACATAATCCATAAGTTGAATTATTAATAATCCTCTTTAGTTAATTAGACAATTAATTTCAGTATCAAATAATATGAATTCATATTATATTTTGTTAAGTAAATAAGTTAGTGGAAAATATTTAAAATGTAATAAATGTGTTGTACTTTTATAAAAACAAGTATGACTAAGCGCATATAAACTCGATAACAGAAAGAAATAAGGTATTGGATATTTTTAAGCATTCATTCTATTGTGTTACGGCGAGAGGAACAGTGGTAGAGTTATTAAATAGCGATTTTTGAAGAAATAGTGTAATTATTTCAACACCCGTGTAATACGGTATAAATTATGTTGCTTTTTAAGTAAAAATAACAATTGATTCTGTTCATGCAAAGAGGTACTTTACTCTTGAGCAGTTTGGTTGAATATATAAATTTTTTTGTTGGTACAAATTAGAACACATCTTTTTTTTGTTGCCACCTTTGTAATATATTTTTTAATGTGTTCATGCTAGCTTAGAATTAAGCTAGCAGCGCCAAGTTTTTTTTAAAACAGAGCATGATACAAATTAGTACTAAATAATGCAATATGTCTGAATTGATTCTGCCCAGTTGGTACTGTCAGCTTAAGAGAGGTGTTATTGATCCGTTTTTAGTTGTCAAAACAATTTAAACAACATAATTTCTCATTTTTGGAACAACATGAGATATTAATAGTTGTTGGCACATAAAAAAGTGATATAATTTGCCTTTTTATAAGCTGGCTAAAGTTATATGGTCCATGATAGTAGTGACATCAGGGTTTCAATACAAAATAGTAGCCATGGTAACTTGAAACTTGACAAATGTCATCTTGTTACTTTTTGTTTTGTTTACGGTGTTACCAGTGAAATTGATTTTTGGAAAGTGAAAATAAAAGGCGTTTAATTTGAATCATGGCAAAATATATAATCAAATTAGGCGAGTTATGGCTTTATTTAAGGATGAACCAAAATTAATGATTCGTGCAGAAAATGCGCTCGAGTCAGGACATGTGGCAAGTTTCACATTTGACGATCCCTTAAAAGTAGTGAGAGGAAAAGTTAACTGTAGTATGAAAGACAGGTACGTAGAGGTAAGACATTTAAAATAAATATTAAGGACTTAATTTCATAATAATTGATTCTTATGAACCTTTTTGATACTGGTTTTAATTTTGTTTTTTAAGATATATATATCAATGCAGATTGGACAATACGATCAGTATCTTGTTCATGTCCAAGGGAAGAATAAGTCTGCCATCATATTGGATGTCTTTTGCTGTTTGCTAGAGAAAACGTTTCAGTGACAGATGAAGCTTGTTCCTGGTCAGCCCCAAAGTATACTGATGATAAGGTTAAAAAAATCAGTGATATTTACCCTCAAAGGAATCATCGCGTCTCCAGTAGAAATTTAAATGAACAAAGATTTTTCATTTGATGGAGCTGTTGGATTCACTTGGGTCTTAATGGATGAACATCAAGTAGACCAGGAGGAAACATTAGTTCCTAATATAGAAGATGTCTTGTTTAGTCAGAAATATTTTAATGTGTTAAATAAGCAAGAATATTTGGAACAGATATTAAAAGTCTCTGAAGACATGATTGAGAGGATTGCAAAAAACACTGAAGGGTTGCATGAAAACCCGTATAGGCTTATTACAAGGAAAAACAGATTGACGGCAAGCGATTATGGGACCATCTTATCTGCAGTTAGAAGGAACAGGTTCCCTCCTAGCCATTTTAAAAGGATTTCAGGTAAAAACAATTTATAGTTTGTTTTCATTTTATTTGTATTTTTTTTATTTAAAATGTGTTTTAGAAAATATATTGTCAGTTATTGAATTTTCACATATCATAGTTTGTTACCAGCCTGCCAAATTTCTAAATAAGTTAATAGTACATTTACATCTAGGTTGAAAAGTGAACTATTATTTACCAAGCACTTTTATATCCTTCTGTGCTACATGCCTCATGATATAATGTATGAGGTAAATAATTGGCTTCTCAACCAAGGTAGGTATATATACATTTTTTTCATTACTAACATTGATATATTAGCAATTTTAATTTTCTAACAATTTGTTAAATATTTCGAAATGTCTCAAGCAGGTTGGAATGTGTTTATAATCAGCACAGCTTTTTTTATGTAAAACTTTGGCATGTGTCTAATTTTGAAATGCCTCTAGAAAATATACTATTGCATTTTTTGATATTATAGTTACTGGATTTAGTAGTATTAGCTTAAATAAGCATAACAAATTAATGGTCTTGTCAAAGTAGGGCTTTTGGAAGTACATAAATATATTGAAAATTTGACACTTATTATTTACCTAGGTGTTTTTTTAGTGACATTATTTATCTAGGGTGAGAAATATTACTTCAAAAAGGTTCATAAGAATCAATTATTATGAAATTAAGTCCTTAATATTTATGTCTTACCTCTACGTACATCTACGTCTCTCACTACTTTTAAGGGATCGTCAAATGTGAAACTTGCCACATGTCCCGACTCGAGCGCATTTTCTGCACGAATCATTAATTTTGGTTCATCCTTAAATAAACCCATAATCTCGCCTAATTTGATTAAGTATTTTGCCATGATTCAAATTAAACGCCTATTATTTTCACATTCCAAAAATCAATTTCACTGGTAAAACCGTAAACAAAAAAAGTGACAAGTGTGACATTTGTCAAATTTCAATTTACCGCACGACTCATAGACAAATAATAATTGTTTATATCTGTATGGCACGACTAATCATGGTCCATTACATTTGAAGTTTTATCTAACGCCCTCTAGTTTTCAGTTGAAATATTATTTTGTCATCTGTTGTTTTTTGAATTTTAAATAAGTTTTTAAAAGTTAGTTCAGGATAAGGAAGTTAATTACATTCAAAAATTAAACAAAACTGTACCTACTGAAAATATCAAGAATCCAAAGTTTAATAAATATAATAAAATAGTTTACTTACGATTCAGATGTTCCATTTCGGGCACGATCATTTCACTAATTAGCCCACTATGTTTCTGGCTCATTTTGCATCTTCAGCTCGGCAAGTTCAGTTTATTTTTATTTTATAACTCGCGTATTAGACCACATTAAATTATCTTGTCTTTAACACCGATAGAATGTCCCGATTATAGACCACGTTAAAAAATCGTTAGAAAACGAATCACTTGTTTTTAACACCGAAAGTACTTAGTCACTTCTACACGTACACTTTTGTTTTAAAACATTACCGCCATATTGTAAATATAACCTAAGTTACTGCCATTTTTAATTTCTGTTTCTTATTAATGCTAATTACTAAAAATCAAAGAGAAATTTTAAGATGCTTCCCCTTTGAAGATGAAAAACCAACTGACTATAGCGTTGAATATTCCATTTCTTATATGCTAAAGCATTGGCATCGGTAACTAGATAAACATCTATCCGTCAGAATTTAATAAAACAATTGAACGGCGTTAATTTTTCTTTTCAATTTCATAAAACTTCCCGCTGATCTTCGGAGAATGGAAAAATCGTTAAAAAAATCAGAAAGTACATTTTCTCGTGATTCTTTAGAGGTGTTTTTCTTGATTATTCGTTATGTTTTTAACAAGTTATGAATGCTTAGAGTTTCGACATTTAGGCCCATGATTTTCATTTATTATTTGAAATAAATACGTTTATTTTTACAAAAACTCTCCTTTTTTGTTTATTATTTATCACAAACTAATTTTATTACACCTTAAAAGCTATATAACATTGAGATTTAGAAATATATTTCGTTCACCCTAGGTGCATTGACATTCCATTTCAATCAATATACTTTAGAGTCCATGTTGTAGATTTTACATATTTTTCAATATTTTCCTATTGATTTTTTCCCTGAGTCATGAATGTAATATACTTTTATGGATTCTGTATTTGGAAACCATTAATACATTAGGTGCCTAAATAAGCTATTTTTTAGTCTTTCGATACAAAATGAAGCTTTAAAATGGCTAGCAGATATTAGTGATGGGGATGCAAGAATAGCACTAAATAATTTACAATTAGTCATCCAACACAATGAAGATGGTAACGTGATCAATATTGATGATATCAAAGAAGGAATGAAGGTAAAATTATGTTTTATTTAAGAAATCTGATACCTATAAACATAATTGAAATTATAATATAATTCGACTGTACAATAATACCAAGAAGTCTGAAAAGTGCAATGACCTCCGTCTGTAATGATAATATTGGTTTTGCACAGTGGCGTGGACGTTTTTTTTGGGGTTAAAAATAGCATTGTTACATTTTCTTGAACTATTTTTTGGAGATGAGAAACATTTATAGAATTAAGAAAAATCATTAAGTAAAACAAAAGGAATTTTTTTTCAATAAAGGAAATCGGGTTTGTGGAGGGAAGTAAGCTTTTGAATTCGTTCTGAGAGAGGATAAAATCAGTCTCACTTCAATTGTAGGGCAGTGAATACTTAGAGGATGAGAGAAAATGTAAAATATTTAGTGGGATATTATCGAGAAGTCAGGTGAGTTGTAGTCGTCAGTTGTCGGGTCACCGGAATACGTGTAAGAATCAGGATCTAGTTTGGATTTAATTTTGTTTTGTAGGCATGTTAAGCGATTTTTTAAGGAGCGTTTACTAGAAGCATTGTAGAGAGTTTTCAGGTCTTGGAGTAAGGAGGAAATATCAGAAGTGATTTTATTGGCTTCAGTAAATGGATCAGACATACCAATAGTATTTTCAAGAAAAGCGGTCAGTTGGGTTTCGGTAAGTGAGAGAGAACTAGGCGAATCAGAGCATATTTTGTGAATAGTGGAACAAGTAGAGCTTAAGAGACGTTTTTCAGGTTCATTAGATTTTGATTTTTTGGTTTTCTTTTTAGGAGGTTTTTCAAGGGTTTGCGATAAGTTCGATGCAGTGGGGGATATTGCAATTGGGCGGAGGAAGTTGCGGGTTTCAGGTGATAGAATAGTTGGGGTAGCCAAGCTGCTATCATTAGAGTGCGGTTTTTTCTCACCAGGTTTTGGTGATGGTATGTAGGATGGATCAGAAGGATCAACGAGGTCATCGTGGAGGTTTGGGTATTATTTACAATGCAGTCAGCAGAAGAGAGGGAAAGATCAGGTATGTGTTCAATGGATGCAACATTTAATTGGGAAGGGGAGGATGTAGGGAAAGGGGTGCAAGATTCAGTGGTGTGATTTGGTTGCTTACAGAGAAAGCATTCTAATTTATCAGTCGAAATAAAAATTCGGTGAGGGGTGTTTTCATGGCTGATAAGTATTGATGTTTGGAGGGAAAAATCATCGCAATCGAGGAGAGCTATTTCAATCAGAGAGTGAGAAATTGAGGGGTTAACATTGGAGATTAAAATTCTTTTAGATGGAGAAATAAGTATACGAATAGGCATAATTTGAGAGTAGATTGTTATGTTTGGAGTGGTTTTTAGGAGATTTTCAATTTGTTCGGTAGAGGATAAATATATGCAAATACGGCCACGGACAATGCGAGATGCAAAATGAGCATTTTTGATAGAAACAATGCTGCCAATAGCTTGAATGTAGTCGAAGATGACGGAATTAGGAATAGATTGCATCACAATAGCTTGATCTTTAGAGGGTGTTGGGGGCGGGGGCTCTTTACTAAGGGTAGCAGCAGCATATGATTTTTTTTTTAATTGAAACATGTCGCATCCACCAAAAGATTATTAGCGACAAAACAATAATATAATACCATTAGATCTTATACAATAAGTTTATAGATTTTAAATAGTCTATGATTCGCCTATGATATTGACAGTTTTTTCCGAGGAGAACTTCTAAACTGATTGGAAAATTATTTGTTGCTCGTTCGACTCTGTATTTTGGACATGCAATAAAGACATGTTTTATGCTATCTACGACATTACACATTGTACACATCGGGGGTTCAGTATTTGTGAATAAATAGGAATTACTAATAAATCTGAGGCAATTACCACGAATATTCCATGAGTGGAGTTCTTTTATTATGTTAAATCTCCAGCATGTGTTAAATGCTCTTTTCAAATCAAAGAATGTAGATATACATGATTGTTTAATCGACAGTGCTTCATGGATATCACTTTCCAGTTCAAGAATATTATCGATGCCAGATCGATTTTGTCTAAAACCATTTTGTTCGGATATTAAACATTTTGATGTTTCCAAGGTCCACATTAATCTGTAATTAACCATTTTCTCCATTAACTTGCACATTGAACAGGTTAAACTTATAGGTAGATACGAGTCAGGTTCCAGACTTGACTTTTGGTTTTTCAGGAAAGGTAGAATGTACGCTGTTGACTATGTTGAAGGAGATTGATTATGTTTCCAGATACAGTTGAATAGATGGAGAAGGAGTGTTTTCGCAGATTCAGGAAGGTGTTTTAAGAATGTGACTGGGATATCATCTGGTCCAGGACTAGCATCTTTCATGCAATAAAGTGCATTTTCAAGTTCCTCCATAGAGAAGGGTATGTTTAGTAGAGAGTTTTCGTCTTTGTCTTGAAGTAGCTCTGAATTTTCCACCACTAATCTGTTTTCAAGGAAGGTATTATCATAATTGTGGTTTGAAGACAAACTTTCAAAGTGATTGGCTAAAGCGTTGGCCATTAGCTGAGGAGAGGTTGTGACTGCATCATTAATCTTCAGTCGAGATAATATTGGTGTGTACTTTAGTCCTGAAACTTTTCTTATTCTTTTCCATACTTCACTGATGGGAGTGGCGCTGTTTATTTCGGAAACATATTTTGACAATAATGTTTTCTTAGCTGTTTTGATGACAAGCTGTGCCTTCACTTTGAGCCTTTTGAAATCTATTTTATTGTCGATTGTCTTGTGCCTCTTGTACTTATTAAGTGCTGTTTTGGCGGCACGAATAGACGTATGACATTCCGTATTACACCATGGTACAGGGGTGCGTTTTTTGTTTGTCCTCATAGTTTTTCCTATGAAGAGTTCTGCACTTCTTAGAATAATGCTGTTGAAATTATTTAAGGATTCATCAACGTCGTCGGTCATCTTACATTCCAGCATTTCGTGGTTGATGTGGGATTCAAATTCTGTTCAGTTTGCAGATCCTATTTTCCATTTCGGAACAAAACTTTCAGGAGTCAGGGCTGCTAAGTTCTTGATAAGGATAGGATGGTGATCACTGCCGTATGGGTACTGAAGGGCTTCCCAAAAAAGGCGAGGAGTAAGTTGGGGGTCGCACAAACTTAAATCAATTACTGATGAGTTCCCAGTGTTGACGTTAAATCTTGTTGGAAAGCCATCGTTAAGAAAGTTAAGCTGAAGGTCCGATATGATTTTTTCTACAATATTCCCTCTAGCATCAGTATGAAACAAGCCCCATATAATGTTGTGACTATTAAAATCTCATACTATAATGCGAGGAGCCGGTATCTTACTAAACAAATCTTTTACTTCGTTGTAAGTTGTAGGAGTGCTTGACGGTAGATAGAGATTACAAATAAAATAAACATTGTCTGACTTAATTTTAACAACTATGGCTTCAAAGAGTTGTTACGGGAAATAAACTTGCTTCTAATATATCCTTAACTAATGTTGCTACGCCACCACTCGATATATTGTTGGTTTCGAAAGCATTTGAATGATACAGAGTTCTATATTTTTTGAGGGTTTAAGTTGGTTTCTTGCAGACATATTATGTCCGCAGTTTGTTTAGCAATAAGGAGTTGAAGCATAGCAAGGCGATGGAAGAATCCATCAATATTCCACTGTAGCATTGATGTGAATTTAAGGAATTAATTAGTATATGTTAATTCTGGCTTAACTGAGAGGCGTCGCTTTCGTCATCTGAGAAATTACCACCCAGCTGAGCGAAAATTTTCTTTTTAAGTAAAGTTAGTTTGCGTTTTGTTGATTTGTCTTTTACGTGGGGATATATTAGACGTAGCATACTAGTCAGTGCTAAAATATCTGTAGTGTACTCTTTTATAATACTAATGGGATCTGAAGATCCGCTTAGACTGCTTAGCAAAAGAATTAGTTGATCGAAATTGAGCACAAATGGAGGAGACTGGGTTTCGATAAATGTTTTGCCCGGTTCAAGTGATTGTATTAAGTTTACATTGCTATCTTAATTTTTTGAGTTAGAGTTGAACTTTGCACTGTGTGATAGGTGGACTCACTTCAGGTGAAACGATTTCGTCAAAATTTCGTTTTGGTTGGCTTGTATCGACAGTTGCTTGATAAGTTTCCATAGTTCTAAGTATTTGTGGGTTATCAGAGACAGCTTTTGTATTTGTTGGTTGCGTTACTGTATTTGTTTGAGATGGGGCTGAAGGAATTTCATTTGATACATAATAATAATGTTTATTCATCATAAATGTACAATCAAGTATAATTTTGATAAAACAATGTCAAGTTACTAGTACTTGTGAGCTGAGTGAAATAAACAATGGCATCACTGAAGGAGCAATCGTAGAAAATTACTCCTTGTGTGTGATATAGCCTCTAAATATAATAAAAATACTTAAGAATAAAATATAAATTTCAAATTAGATAAAGTATAAGTATAAAACATATGGGTAGAAATTGCATCACATAAAATAAAATATCAGAATTGGTAAAATTATCAATTTCAGGTAAGTTACACATAAAGTGTTTATCATAATCGGGTTCAGTGTCTCATATACACATATATTACAGTCATACGATTTTGATCCCATGTGAGTATCACATAAGATTTAATATCACAATTGGTAAAAGGGTAACATCCAGGTAGGTTTCACATAATGTGAGTGTCATAATCGGGGTTGAGGTCACATACACATGCATTACAGTATTATTAGTTTGATGAATAATTTGTTGAGGGTTTAAATTATTTTTTGGAAAATCTGTCTATCATAGCATTGAAGCCAATTCTTAACTTTTATTTTAAAAATTTCGTTGCTTCGGCTGGTTTTTATTGTTTCAGGTAACAATTCCCAAATTTTTGGACCTAGAAAGCTGCAGTGCCTCTGACCCACTGTTTTAATACATTTCGGTACCACGACGCTGTAGTTTCGCCTTCTTGTATTATATAGATGATCTGGGTGCGTTATTTCAATTTTATTATTGTAAATTCCTTGTAACATATTTTGGCAATAGAGTTGTCTAATATCAAAAATGCCGCATTCGTTATACAAATTATCGGTAGAGTACGTCTTTCCTTTGCCAAGGATTATTTTGAGAATCGTCTTCTGCACGATATTCAGACTATTTAAATGCGTATCATTTACGCTTCCCCATCCTATAATACCGTATATAAGTTGGGATTGGATTAGGCTATAATATATAATTTTCAACTGAGAATTTTCAAGGAATTCTTTCAACAGTTTGAATCTTGATATGAATCCACGTAGTTTTCTTGTTAGGTACGATATATGTAAGTTCCATTTCATATGTCTGTCAATTTGTATACCAAGGTATTTTATTGAGCTGGCTTCTGGAATGGATATATTTTGATTTATATTTAATGGACCCATATTCGGCAAGTTATTGCTATAGAGGTGAAAGGTAAGTATTTGGTCTTTTCCGCGTTCACAGTTAATTTATTGTATTGGAACCATTTAAAGATGTTGTTGAAGTCTTTTTCCGTCTTTGCTTTCAGTTGTTGCCATGTGTTGTCACTGTAAATTACTGCCATGTCATCAGCATAACTTATGATATTACCTACCGTTGTCATTTTCAACAGGCTGTCTATATAGATAGTGAATAGTAGGGGACCTAAGACCGTGCCTTGAGGAACCCCGTAAGTGATTGTCCTCGGAGTGCTCACCACACCATCAATATCTACTACTTGTTTTCGGTTCGACAAGTATGATTTCAAAAGATCGTGCGGTTTACCCCGCATACCAATTTTTTCCATTTGCTCTAGAAGCCTTTTGTGACAAACAGTATCAAAGGCTTTGGAAAGATCAACAAAGATACATAGCGACGGTTTAGAAATGTCGAGTAATTTGTAAATGTACGTTGTCAGTTTTAGTATTGCATCTTTGGTTGACCTCCCCTCTCTGAACCCATACTGATTATCAGATAGAATATCATGTTTTTTCATGAAATGTACCATTCTCTTTTTTATTATTTTTTCAAAAATTTTTGCTATGTTTGATATCAAAGAGATGGGCCTATAATTTGAAATTTGCAGTTTATCCCCACTCTTAAAAAGTGGTTTGATAACACCAGTTTTTAAAATGTTCGGAAATATTCCATTTTCAATACAGCTATTTATAATGTGAGTGAGAGGGACTGTTATGAAGTCGGCTATTTGAATCAGAGTTTCTGCAGTAAAACCGTCATGCCCAGGACTTTTTTTGAGTTTAAGTTGCTTGATTATTTGTGATACTTCTCCAGTGTTTGAGGGGTATAAGAACATATTTTTGTTTATTTCAGTTGTAATGTCTTGGAAGGAATTTGGTTTTTCGATTTTATTGGCTAGTTTTTGCCCTATTCCACTATAGTGTTTATTGAATTCATCACTAATAACCTGTTTGTTTTCAGTGGTACAATTTTCTTTTATTTCTATTTTGGCTATTTTTGTTTTTGGGCGAGTTTTGTTGCAAATCTCATTGACACTTTCCCAGAGCCCTTTTGTTCTACTTTTATTCTTCTCAATTTCGTTTTGAAAATATTGTTTTTTTGCTTCTTTCGTAAGTTTAGTTAAGTTTCGTTTGTAATTATTGTATATTTGTTTTACTTGTAGGTTATTGGGATTTTCAATTAGTAGTTTATAGAGATTGTTCTTTTCTTTTATTGATGTAAATAGCCCTGACGTGATCCATTTTTTTCTAGTTTTATCTTTATTTTTTATTTTGATTTCAGATGTGTGTTTTTTTACATGGTATTTCAGTCTGTTTATGAATATTTCACATTTGGAGTTGACGTAGTTTTGTTCATAAATGTTTGCCCATGTTTCACTTTGTAGTGCCACCCGTAGCCTGTTGTAATTTATATATACTTTTGTATTTTTGAATTCTTTATTAACAGTTCTCTCACCCACATCTATTGTTAGAGCAATAGGTCGGTGGTCACTAATTTTATCCTGAAATATGAATGACTTTATACGATCATGCATTTCTATATTTGCTTTTACAAAGAAATGGTGGAGGCACGTGGAGCTATCTGGTCGAGTGATATCGTTTATATAAGAGATGAATTCGAAGTATTCCAAATTATTTTTATATTCATCAATGTACTCATTTTCTGTTAGTAAATCTATGTTCATATCGCCAGTTATTACGTGAATATCACTTGATTTATTTTTTTGTAAATAGTTAAAAAAGTGTTCATTTAAATCATATGGACATGAACTAGGAGATCGATATATCGAAGTTATTTTAATTTTTTTTTCATTTCATTTTATATTGAGTTCGAGAAGTTTAATGTTTCCTATGCTAATATTTATCTGATCATAATTGAGTTGATTTTTAATGAATATTATGACTCCATCATTTTTGTTTAATGAGGATTAATTGTACACCGTGTTAAAACCTTTTAATCCATATATACTGGCATCAGTGACTTTAAAAGTTTCAGTCAATACGATTATATCGAAGTTGCTTTCAAGTTGGTTTAGGCCAATGAACAATTCATCTATGTTTTTGGAAATACTTCTTATATTGGTATGAAAAATTTTAAAGTCACTGAGTCCTTTCTTCAAATATGTATTAAAGTCTGTGACTTCTTTGATATTTTGTCCTTTGACAGGATCATTTTGATATTCTCTTATAAATGTGTCCATAATTGGTGTGGATTAAAACTAATATTATCAAGTAAAAGTAATAAAAACAAAAACAAAACAGTGACACATATTATTTAACCCCTCAGTATCAACCGGTTTATGATTTTCTAATGTTACTCACTATTTTTATTAACCGAACGTGTTCTTGGCTTTTCTTGTGTAGTTTTGTGCTGTTGAGTTGAGTGTGTTAGTTTTTTCGTGGCAGGAATCTTCGGGGTGCTGGGTCCAGTTTGTAGTTCCGGTAGAATTTTCGTGTTTTGGTCCAGAATTGTAGGTGTAGAAGGGGCGCTATTTGATTTGTTTTCCAGACCATCTACTTTTTCTAGGTCATCTGCTCCATACGATATTCCGTCAACCATAAGTTTGTTTCCTTTTATGTAGTGCTCCGTATATTTTCCCTCTTGCTTGGCGAGAAAAAGATGTTTTCTCAATATTTTATTCTCGGTTCTTTGTGCCGGTGTTTGGTCGTGGGTTATAGGTATGTTCCTTCCTCTCAATTTATTTGAATTTTTTAGAACTTCTTTCTTTTTGAGGGTTGAAACAAACTCGATCTTTATTGGGCAGGTATCCGATTTACCGAGTGGGTAAACGTCGCCAAAATCACTTTCCTTCAATTCTATCCCAATCAAGTCTCTGAGGTCCCGACACAAATTCCCTGCAACAACCTCTTCTCGCTTTTTATTGAGACCAAAAATCACAATATTTTTTTTATTTTGTGCCCTCTTTAAGTATTCCACCTCTTCTTTGAGGTAACTATTTTCTTTCTCCAGTTTTTATACAGTGCTTTTCAAGTCTTTTATGTTTAGTAAAAGCCGGGTTTCACTGGCTTCGATACAGTTTTTCAATTCACTACGGTTTATCAAGATCTCGTCACGAATGATTTTGATCGCCTTTTCCAGTTCTGTCATCTTAATTTTATCATAAAGTGTAAGATCTCTTTTATGCTGATCCCCAGAATAACTTTGGGATCTGGCAACACCGCTAGTCGGAACAACCTGAATACTGGGAGATTCTAGGGTACAAAGTTCAGTATCGGGCAGTTTCAGTTTTGTGAAATACTTGATGGCATCCTTGGGACACTTTAAAAAACTAGAATGTTCTTACAAGTATTATGCTTGGGTATAAAATGAATTGATTGTGGTACTTGCACTAATTTAAAGTCAGTTTTATTTATAAAACATGAGTATATAACAACACCAGAGAAATCACATGTGGAAGTACTGTAGGTTGAGGACATTGAGATGCGATGTGGCCTTGTTTTTTGCAATTGTAGCAAACTATATTGTCTTGAGAAATGAATATTCTATAGGAAGTGTTGTCGAAATCAAGTATAAATGAATCTGGAAGCTGTAAGTTGTGTGGGCTGACAAATACTTGTCTTCTGAAACTCAATATGTGAGTATATTCCTGTAGAGATGCACCAATTCTCAGGATTGTCATGGGTGAAACAGGGGCTAAACCAATTTTTTTCATTAATCAGTATATTATGAGGTATAGATTGGCACACGTTTGAGAGAACGATTCTTTCTGCTGGTGATATTAGTTTTCTAGCACTGAGTACCATTCCGTTAACTTCTATTTGTCCATAGTCATTCATGAAAGTTTCTACTAGATGTTTATTGGATAAATACATGCATATCTGGTTGCTTGATAACTGAGATGAAAAGAATATGTTTTTTAGCTGGATTATACTACCCAGAGGAATTAGGTAATCTTGAAGACGAGTGTTTTCTAATGCACTGAAGACAATTGCTTGTTCTTTTGAAGGGAAGGTGGGGATTGAAGCTGCTGATGAATAGGTTCGGGAAATATCTGATCTAGACTGACAATGTGGAAGAGTCGAAACATTTTGGTTGGGGTTCTTGACGAAGTGTCCGAAAAATAATAGGGCCCTGTCATCTGATAAAACAGGTGTATGGGCCTGCGATAGTAATTATCCAGCTAATGAGTCCGGTTTCTTATCGATAATAATATAAAATTAATGAAACTGAAATTGTTTAATACACAGATATCGTACACTTTGTTGTCAATAATTTAATTTTGAATATACCAGCAAATGCACTTACTGTTGTAAAAGTATCTCTACACAAAATTCACAATTATTACTTTGTTAACACTTAGCAACTTTGGAAATAATCAGAGCCCAGATTGAACACAGATTCTCTGTATTCGGTCAGGGCCGAACTCGCAGCATATGATTGATGAGTTGTGTTTATGGCTTGAGATGTACTCTGACTTTGATTAATGGTGGAATTGTTAAGGGAGTGAGACGGTAGATGAGCCATACTGCCATTCTGGTTACCAAAATCGCAGATATGAGGATAGGAGGTATAAAGTACGGCAAATATACCAATATTCACTAGATGAATAAAGTTTACATACTTACCGGACCCTTGTAAATTTAAATTCACAAAAATCAAAAATAAACACTCGTTAATTACCAGGTCGGCTAAAAAACGGAGGTCATGGAACAGGAAATAAAACACGTCCGTCTACTAAGAAAGTGAAATTAATTTACCATTAAAGTATATTTCTATTTTGTGTTAATCAGTATAACTATTCCATAAATGAGTACTTACCAACTAATACATACCTCCTAAAAGAATATTTTTTCTATAAATACAAAATAGGTACTATAAGATGTTGAAACAATTTACTTGTTTCCATTTTTACAGAAATCTCATATGTTGTATGATAGAAAAGGAGAGGAACATTATAACCTAATATCAGCAATGCACAAATCGATAAGAGGATCTGATGAAAATGCAGCATTATATTGGACTACTAGAATGATCGTCAGTGGAGAGGATCCCAGATTTATTGCTCGAAGACTTGTTAGAGCAGCTAGTGAAGATATAGGTAAAATATTTGATTCTGTTATTAACACACATTTTTATGAAATTATATCCAATGAATTTTAAAAAATTGTTCAATTTTTCAGGTAATGCAGATCCTAACGCGCTTCAGTTAGCTATATCTACTATGCAAGGTTGCCAGCTCCTTGGTATGCCCGAAGCAGATGTACTGCTGGCACAATGTGCCATTTATTTAGCTCGTGCTCCAAAATCTAGAGAAGCAGATGCTGCATTGGCCAAAGCAAAAGCTCTAATTAACAATCACAAAGGTCCTCAACCTGCTGTACCTATGCATATTAGAAATGCACCTACGAAACTTATGAAGGAGTTAGGTAAGTCACAAGTTGTTGAATTTTGTTTTTCCTTGGTATTATCTAATTTTTATTTTAGTCGTATAAATTTAGGGTTGATATAAATATAACTTAATGTACTGACTTATATAACCAAACAATTGTAACAAATTATCTGAACAACTTACTTATCTATCAACCCCCACACCACACCTTCCTACATCTCTATTCCTCCAAAATCAACGATAGTATCATCTTTTATCAAGTCTCCTAAAGATGTAATTTTTATCCCAACCCTGCAGAGAAAATTTTCTTATATTTTTTTTGTGAGGCTTTGCTTCGACCGCTAAGGTTCATTCTACTACATAATAAATTATAAGCTGTTCATTACATTCACTAGATATAATTATAGAGTTTAATATTTTTTAGGTACTGTTTTGTTTTTTGTATTTGTTCCAGCGTTTTTATATTTTCATCAACATCTATGGAGATTTTGTTTCTTTGTCTTTCCTCTAGAAATTTTGGACAGTCAACAAGGATGTGTTTAATGGACAGTGTTACATTGCACTTGTTACATTTGGGATTTTTTTAAAAAGGTGTTTATTTACAATAGTTTATATCCCTAATTACATGTAGCTCAAGAAATATACAATTAGTAAGTAATGCCAATGTTCTGGCCATATCCGAACCACTCGTGTACGTCTGAGGGTATGAGTTGGCTCCTTGCTCTTGTGGCATCATCCAATTGTTTCTGGGTGGGGAATTTGCTTTGTCCCTGGTATAGAATTATGACTCCATAGTTTTTTTTCGACTGGTATGTCCCTGAAAAGCAGCTGAGAAACAGTGTTTCAAAATCGAATGTTGGGTTAGGTTATGACAGCAACTTGGCTGAAGTTGGTAATTATACAATTTTGTTTTACTTGATTTATGATATGGACTTGTTTTTAGGAGTAACTAGGTTAACTCCTAAGTTGAAGTAGTTGGAGATAACAATCAGTTATGTGTATAGCGACCCGTGCAGAAGCCTACACCCACTGTCGCGGATGTCTTCTGTGCGATTGGCGGCTTTGAGTTGTTCATGAAGATTTTTTGGGAGACAGTGACTGTAAAAATTAAAAGAAATTTTTGATATGAAATCCTTGACAGTGGGTATGTCGGCTTGTTCGTGTAGCCATGAGGTTTTTGGAAGTTTGAGATAGCATGTTTTGTATTTGATTGCCATGCGGAGGCACTTGTTCTGTACCACCTGCAGGGTATGGAAATTGTTTTTTGCCAGTAAAATACACTGTCAATATTGGACGAATGATCTTTTATGCATGATTAATTTATTCGCCGTTGAGAGATAGCTATTTTTGCATATGATGGGATATAATCTGCTCATTGCAATTTTAGCTTTTTGAACTTGCTTCTTTATATGTGCATTAGCGTTTGTGTTACCTTGTAAAGTATATCCTAGATAACTTAAAGTGTTACTGGGTAAAAGGTGTTGTCCGTCAATGCACAGCTGATATTGCAATGAGTTGTTTTTCCTTGTGATTCTTCTGAGTAACAAGTACTCCTTCTCTGATGTGGTTAAATACTCTAGATTTGTGCAATAGTACTGTGTCTTGGTCCTAATAATGTGTATTTTTGTCTTATAAATATTTTTCTGTCTGTCATAATATCGCACAGAATATTTCGTATTTTGGTAGGCATACCGATTTGTTTCAGCATTCCGTTCAGTATTGGAATTTCTACAGAGTCGTATGCGCCTTTTACATCCAGCAGTATACCTATTTTCTCCAAAATTAATTTGTATATCAGTGACAAGTTGGCTCACCCCGTCCATTGTGCCATATCCTTTCCTGAATCCGTACTGATGAATTGGTAATATTTTGTGTTCTTCTAACCACCATTCTATTCTTTTTTTTAATATCCTTTCGAATGTGTTCAATAGGCATGCTAATAATGATATGACTCTGTAGGAGTCCGGGTCATTTGGATCTTTTTGATGTTTTAATATTGGAACTGCAATTAGGTTTTTCCAATCTTGTATTGTGCATTTGCCCATTTTTAGTATGTTGTTATATATTTCCAATAAAAAAGATTTGGCATTATTTGGTAGGTTGCATAACATCAGATATCTGATATTGTCTAAGCCTGGTGCGGTGTTTTTTCTTTGTTTTATTGTGTTTTCTAGTTCTTGGATATTTATCAGATTTTCGAATATTTGTGGTATTGTTTCCTCATGTTCCTGCTCATTTTCTAAATTATTTTGGTAGAAGGTAGATGGCGGTGCTATTCTCTCTAGTAGCTTTTCTTTCCAATCCTCACTGCAGAAATGAATGTTCTCTGTCCGTATGAAAGTTCTTTTCATTTTCTTGGCCTGTTTCCAAATGTCTGACATTGATGCGTTTTTATTCAGATTGGTGCAGTATGCTCTCCATGAGGATCTTGCCTTTTCTTTCAAAAATTTTTTTGTGCTTGCTGCTATTTTTTGCACTGTAATGAAGTTTTCCAACGTGCTGTTAATTTTGTAGGCAATTACCGCATTTTTTTTATCTATTACAGCTATGTCACATTCTCTGTCCCACCAAGGTGGTAGTGTTCTTGACTTGAATGGTTTGTTTGTTGGTATGGATACTTGGGCAGCTGTGTTTATTCCTTGTATTAGTTATTCATATTTTGCATTAATGTCATTAAAAATAGGTGGTGTTTGTGAGAAATACAGTTCTGCTTCGTTTTTGAATATTGACCAGTCTGCTCTATTTATATTCCATTTATTGGAAGGACATATTAATTCCTTTGTTTGTAGACACTTATTTTTAGGCACATTGATGTTAATAAGTATTGGAAAGTGATCTGAACCCAGTGTGTCCTTTATTACGTTCCAATCTATGTTGTTTATGAGATAGGGTGTACTAAGTGTCAGGTCCACTGCGGAGTTTTCCCCGTTGCGGTTTAATCTAGTAGGTGTTCCATCGTTTGCCAATATTAAGTCATGATTTTCTAAGACGTCTAGAAGTTGTATACCCCTCTGATCATTTTTGTACGAACCCCATGTTCTGTTGTGTGCGTTAAAATCTCCACATATTCTGCCGTTCTCTTTAGATATGATATTAAATATGCTTTTCCAGTCGCTGTTATTGATGCTAATCTTTGGGGGGCAATACACAGATAATATTTTAAACTGTAAATATTTATTAAAATTAATTTCGGCAGCACACATGATAGGGATGACGGATATGGAATCTGTCATCCCTATCAGTTCTAATTGGATTATAACCTGGAAAATTGATGATGTTTTTTTTTAAACCACGTTTCAGATATAACGCAAATATCAATATCGTGTTCTGACAGACACTTCACCAAACTATATTTATTTGCAATCGCCGAGCGCGCGTTCCATTGTAATATTTTAATTTTATTAAGCATTGGTATTTTTTGGCTGATTGTGATTCATTTTATATAACCTATCTGTTACAAATTGAATGTCAACTTTTTGTAAGTTGTTGTTGTTGTCTTCCAAGATGTTTTTGAAAACTT
Source organism: Galeruca laticollis (assembly GCA_963921935.1). NCBI lineage: Eukaryota > Metazoa > Arthropoda > Insecta > Coleoptera > Chrysomelidae > Galeruca > Galeruca laticollis. Next base: position 45,381,709 of record OY998185.1, read on the forward strand.
GGAAGAACGTTTGAATTAATGTTGTATCATTTTCTTCATTTGACTGCATGGATTCTATCTCCATATTTTCATTTGTACTATTATTTTTAAATTGGAATACTGGTTTACTAGGACCAAAGGATCTGGGAAACATGGGTGCTTGTGTGATTTCATTGTTAGGTGATTGTATCCTACGTTTTTTGGTTTGTGTGATTGTGTGTTTACTGTGTGATGTTGAGGGTTCTGATGGTGTACTTTTTTTAAATGTATTACTTTCCCTATTTGTTTTGTATTGGTGGGTTGTTGTCTTAGGAAGTAATGGAAGGCTTTCCGACGTATTATCAAGTACATTGAACCTATTATTGCTAATTTTACTAATATATGAATTATCAGACCAGTTTTTTGCTTCTATATAGGTTACATTATTATCTGACATGAATTGTTTTATTTGCTTCTGTTTTTCAAATACGGGGCATTTTTTATGTATCGTTTGATTTACAATAAAAACAAAATGTGTCTTCAGGATCTTTGCATGAACGATTTTCTTCCTTTTTCTTGCTACAATTTATGCATAGTGTGTTAGTGCTTTTGCACTGTTTGGCCACATGGCCATACCTCAAGCAGTTGTAACACTGTACTACCTTTTGAATGTATTTTTCTACAAGACATATAACGCTATTAATTATAACAAATGGGGGTAACACGTTACCCTCGAATGACACTAAAACTGTTTGCCTTGGTATATATACTGCTTCCCCATCAATATCAATTTTTCGTTTAAATCTACGAATACTGGTGACTGCGTTTGGAGACTCAATATTTTCCAACAAATACTCGTCACTGAATGTGGTATCTACTTCTTTGATTACCCCTTTCCTTTCTATTAAATTATTGGGTATGAATGCTTTTAATTGTTCATCTTTCAAGTTTTCGTTTTCTATTAACATTTTAGCGTCTTTAGTAGTTTTAACCTCTACTCTTACTCTATTTCTACCTACCTTTTGTATTTTAGTAATGTTTTGAACTTTTAGTTTTTTATGTAATAAGTGTCCAACTGACATGGGATGTAAATTTCCTAAATTTTCATTATTAATTTTATCGATAAATACGTAAATTTTATCAATTGAATATAAATTAGGTTTATCAAGTTTGAACTTTTTTGCTACTTGTACTGAAATACCTGTCGCTGTCTGACCAGACAAGCGTGTTTCTTTATCCTTTCCTAAGTTTTTGCTTTCCTGAAATGCTGTTTGGTATGTTGAATTGTAACGCACATTCCTTGAGTTATCATTATTATTGCACAAATCTGAAGTTCCCCCTTTGTCACTACACATTTTTCACTGAACTATAAATTTGATTAACTGATTTACTAGGTGGATTGACCGGTTCAATAAAATTGGAATTCTTAACAAAAACGATTTGTTGATAAGAGAGCTGTTTTAAACACGTCTATACTAATTGACTGTTAAAATCGCACTCCACCCTTTCTTCGTACAAAAAAAACTACAAGACAAAAAAAATTTGGAAATATTTGTCTAGTCTGATTATTCAATTTTGTCACAAGATCAAAACGAAAAGAAATTGTATATTACTGTAGGAAGAATTTAAAATGTTTTTCTTTCTTCAATTGTAGGTAATTGTTTATATTTTTAATAAAATTTGCATTTTTTTGCAGGTTATAGTAAACTTCAGAAAGGCGCTGAATTTCTTTTTATGCCCCCAGAATATAAAAATATTGATTTTTTTAACAAATAGTATCTGAACTTTCTATTTTTTTATTAAATAAATTTATCTAAATATTTGTTATTTTATTTAACCATTAATTGGTATGACGGGATCAATTATGACCCCAACACAAACGTATTTTAAATTTTCATAAGAATGAAAGCACTTGGCAAAGTCGAATATTGAATTGCATGTATCAGGTTGTTCATGGACTGGCAGTGTTACTGCGTGTCCCGCCATACTGCAAGTGGAAGTTTTTCCTATTTTTTTATTTTAAAGTATAATGGTAGATTTAAGAGAAAGAAAAATATCCTTGATATAGCAGGAGCTGGAAGAAATAGCTGATACATTTTGGAATCACAACGGCGAAATTTCCGACGCTAAAACCATTATTAGTGATCATGAAACTGATTCGGAAGAAGACAGAAGTGACAGTGTTAAAACTAATCAAAGTCCGGAGTCAGAAATAAGTAACGAGGATGAAATGGTAAGCAGCTATTTTTATTGAAAAAATAGAAAAAAAAACGGTCAAAACAAGCTACTGTTTCAAGTCGTCCTCGGCACTCAACTTTAATTCATCAATGTGACTTTTATGTATGTATATATTTTGTAATTGTGAATTTACATGGTGAATAAAATATTATTATTATATTAGTGAAAGTTACGTCTGTTATCACAACCATTTATGAAACATGTCTTCATCTCCAAATAGAATATAGTCGAAAAAGTATCTTACACCACCTACAAAATGCTAGTCTCTTTTCAAAAGCATCATCAGTAGCTGATATTCCTACATTAGTCGCAACAAACTGGAAACGTAATAACTCAGTTCTTGTTTGCTGGAAATACTCCTAACATTTGTGTGTGGATTTTCAGTAACTGCCAGCAAAATATTTCATTTTCTTCTGTCACAGAAGTCGTTGATCGTTCATGTTTTCCATAATTAACTGAACCCGTGCGATTGAACCACTCCATCAATCTTTCCAAGCTAGCTTTGGTAGGTCACTGCCTTTCAAGAAAACGTTCATGGTAAACTCTTGCCGATAATATTCTCCCAATATCAAGATCATATCAATCATTTCATCTCTAGTGAAATTAACTTTTGCCCTAGTTCAAATTCTACAAAACATCAAAAAATATACTGAACCGGTGAGTCTTTATTTCTTTCTCTTCTTCTTATGCCTTCTCGGGCGTCGGATTGGAGTTCTTCCTCCCTCTTCTATTATTTTTTGTCCCTGGCCAATACCTTCATCTCTCCTAACGTTTTTCCTAATTTCTTCGATCTGGTCTATCATTTTCCTCCTGGGTCTTCCTTTTTGTCTTTTTCTTGATATTCCCATGTCCATAACATTTCTCGCAATTATATCTTGCTTCATTCTTACTAAGTGGCCATACCAGTTTAATTGTTTCTTTTTAATCTTTGATATTATTGGTTCTTGGTTAGTTATGCTTCTGATTTCTTCGTTCCTTACTTTGTCCCGTTTTGTTTTACCTGCTATTTTCCTTAAATGTTTCATTTCTATTGCATTTATTTTTGTTTCCTGCTTTTTCTGCAGTACTCAGTTCTCACTAGCTGTAATTTTGTTGTACATTTCCATCTTTGTGTCAATATCAATGTGTTTATGGCTTAATATTGTTCTATTTAAGGAATCATATAATCTTGTTGATTTATTTTCTCTGTTTTAAGTTCTGCATCTATTTTCCCTTTTTCTGTTATATTACTTCCTAGGTAATTATAAGTTGTTACTCTTTCTAGTATTTTGTAATTACATTTCAATTCCTTGTAATTACTCCTCTCTCGATGTTTTTTATTTACTATCATTACTTTTATTTACTATCATTACTTTGTTTTTTTCTGTATTTGTCATTTTCATGTTTTCTATTTCTCTTGCCAATAAGTTAATTAGTTTCTGCATTTTATTTTTTGATTTTGCTATAAGTACAATATCGTGTGCATTCAGTAAATTACTTAATCTGACTGGTACCATGTTTCTGTACCCTATTAACATGTCCAGATTTCCCCCTTGTCTTTTTATTTCCTTCACTATTTTGTCCATTATAATGACAAACAACAGTGGGCTTAAGCTATCACTTTTTTTCATTAAAAACTCTTCCGATCTTTGACCTCCTCTCTGCACTCTTACTTTGACAGTGTCGTATGCGCTTTTAATTATATTAATTAGAGCTTTCGGCACTTCTAAGTCTTCCAATACTTCCCCAATTTTTTTCTCTTCCGCTGTGTCAAAAGCTGCCTTCAAGTCAATAAATGCTAAATACATACATTCTCCAACTTCTACTGTATTATCTATTAGCCTTATTAAAATGTATATATCATCATTTGCTTATCATCCTGGTCTAAAAGCTACTTGTTTCTATTCTGCTGTTGGTTCTACATAACGTCTTAATCGGATCTCTATTATTCTCGTATCGATTTTAAAGCTGGTTTGGGCTAAGCATATTGGTCTATAATCATTACACAGTGTCTAATCCCCTTGTTTATGTATTGGCAGTATAAGGTTATTTTCCCAGTCTTTGGGGATTTTTTGAGTGTCACATGCTTCCCTGCATATGAGACACAACCATTCTCTTCCTTTTTCTCCTAACCATTTTATCAGCTCTGGCGCTACTCCATCCTCCCCATTAGCTTTTCCTATTTTAAGTTTCTTTATAGCCACTTCCATGTCTTCTCTTTGGATTGCATGGTATTTATGTTCATTCAATTCCTCTTCATCTATATTAGTTGTTTTCTTCTTCGGCCTATTACTAAATTTGTCTTCGTAGTGTTCTTTCCAAGTATTTGATTCATTTCGGTTTCCAATTCGTTATTTTTATTTTGTATTGCTCTTATATCTTTTCCTTTACTTCATCATAGTCATTTTGTTGCTATCCAAAATTTTCTATCTGATGCATGTCTGTGACATCTCCCTTCCAAATTCTTTCCAGGAGTCCCTTTTCGCTTTCTTAACAGCTATGTTTCTTTTTCTGTTAAATATTTCTTTATCTTGTGTTTTTGAAGGTATTTTTTCCATGAGATTTTCTTTTCTTTCACTAATGTTTGTATTTCTTTGTTCCACCACTTAGTCCTTTTTAAATGTTTGTTGAATTTAATTCTTCTACACATATCATCTGCTTTTTCAAGTAATATTTGTTTGAATACTGTCCACATTTTGTAGTGTCCATTCGTTGTTTTTATCAATCAGTTTTTCGAATTCCCTGTATGTTTTTTCCCGATATTTAGATTTTTTTTGTGTTTCTTAATTTACTTATTGCAATTCTATTGAATCTTACTTCTTCTGCCTTCATTATTTTTTCTTCATATTCCGCTACTACTAATCTATGGTACAAACCATATACCCAACTCAGCCTCTTTTCTTATCTCTACTTTTTTCATCATATTTGATAGGTTTCGTGTATAAAATATGTAATCAATTAAACTTTTTGCATTTCTTTCTTCTGCTACAAAGGTATATTTATCTTCTAGTTTTTGTTTCCACATTATATTTCCTATTATTAAATCGTTACTTTGACAAAAACCTATCATCCTAAGTCCATTTCTGCTCGTTGTTTGCTCTCCATAAACTCCCATACAACCCATTCCTCGATTGTAATCTTTACCAACTCTTGCGTTCAATCCCCCATAGTGATTAAGTTTTCGTTTTGCACTTATATCATCCACTACTTCCTGTAATTGTATGTAAAATCTGAAACCTCTTCCTCTCCCGTTCCTTCAACCGGTGCATATATTTGTGTTATATTCAATATTTCTTTTAGTCATATACTTAGAACTAGTATTCTTGAATTTATATCCTTGATATTTATTACCTTTTTGTTTATTTCCTCTGTTAAAATTATTCCTACTCCCTCTTTTGCTCTTTGTTCTACTTTTACCCCTGAGTAATATAATGTGCGATTATTGGTCTCGATTCTTTGTTTCACTTATTCCTAGGATATGTACTTTGTTGTTTTTCATTTCCTCCGTTATTTCGATTTCCTTTCCTCTTAATGTGTTAATATTCCATTTACCTATATTTATATGTTTTTGGTCTGCACTATTTATATATTGTCTATGATTATTCTTTCCCCATTAACTACTCTGATCAGTTTTTCTATCCTGTCCCCTACCATTATTATTTTTGTCTTTAAATTTCATATTAGTTTCTTCTTTATCCCTATTGCTAAAACTACTTCTATTCTCACTGCTACACTTATTACTATTCTTAATACTATTATTGTTTAATTTATCTTCGTGTATGTCTTCTAGTTTTTTGGGTACCCTGTTTGTATCATTTTCCGAGTTGGTGCTATATCTTCATCGTCTTCCATGCTGGGTGACCACTGGCTAGCCGTTCTTTCTTTTTTCTTGTTGGCATTTGTTTTTGTTTCTTCTTCTCGATTGTACTCCAGCTGATCTAACGTTATATATTCTGTTCTCCACTCTTAATTTATCATATATTATACTTACTCTACATCCTTTTTCTCGAGCTGATTTTAGAAAGGGGATGAGTGCTTTCCGTTTATCATGGATTGCTTTTGGTAGATCCTTTAATATCCATATTTTTGTACCTTTCAAGTTTTTAGCTTCTCTTATTATTTCTATTTTTTTGTTGTCTTCTCTTGATAGCTCTAGCTATAGTGGTCTATTTCTGTTATTGGTCATCTCTTTTTTACCGATTCTTCTTATTTGTATCCATGTTTATTTTGACCTTTATTTTATCTAAAATTTGTTGTTTCTTATTTCGAAGGTTTCATTCTCAGTTTCTTCTATACCATATACTACAAGGTTCTTTTTCTAGTTGTTGTATTCATTTATCCTGAATTTCGATTTATTGTTCCATTTGGGTAACTTTGTTCTTGATAATTGTCCATTTTTTTATCCATTTTGTTTAGTTTTTCGATTATTTCCTTCATCATATCAGACATTGTGTCTCCCTGCAGGTTAAATACCAGAACCCTACCTATTCAGATCCCAGTCCTACCTGAAGCTGACAATTATCAGTCTGGAGTAATTTATTCTTTGTAGAATTTCTATTATCCGCAAATTTATAATGTCCAATATAGTCAGTTCGTCTGTTCTTTTTAATAACAAATTTAACGAAGACAGGTTCTTAGTGTTTTGCTGATAACTCTAATAGCTATTTTCCCTGAGAACGTTTTATATGTTAATTAATTATATTAAGTTTTTATTTATTATAATGTAAGAAAACTGATCTTACTTCTATTTGCTGTGTTCATTTCCACTTATTTGCAATTTGTGCACTTTTTAAATCACTTTTATGTAAACTAACAAAATTATTTTGATATATTTCCTATAAATTTATGATTATACCACTAACTCTTACCGCACTTTTCAGTAACCCAGTCAGGACTGAACAATATTGTACCTATTATTGTGTCAAATATCAGTCAACTATTCACTAATAAGTGAGCTTGGACGCAGTTGAGAATGTACAACATAAACCATTTAATCATTCAACGTTTAAGTTGCATGTCAGCAGGAGTAATATAAATGCATAGTACTCATTTCTTCAACTGAACTGTTGCATTTCGGCCTTATAGTATCAAGGTTGCGATTTCGAGGTCCTGATGCTGGATACATACAGCATCTGTTAATGCTCTTGGGATTTTTGTTGGTGCTCCCTGTATGCTGGCACAGGGCACTACCTCATAGCTCAATACTATCCATTTTTAATTTTAGAACTGAAATATTAGGGTTATAAGATATGTTGGATGTAAAAATAAAAATGTATTTGAATCTATGTATTTTATTAATAAAATCTGTAATATACAGACGGAATTGCTACAACTTGTCGCTCGTTTAGTGAGGACAAATAAGGGAAAAAATCGTAATTTTGGTACAATGAGTTATCATTTCAATCATTCATTCCAAATAAGCACAATAACGGAAGACAGAAAATAAAAAAGAATTGCCATGTAAGTCTCAAGTATTGTCGTCAACTTTTAATATCGGTAGTGGAAATGATCAAAATTTGCTAATTTATAAAAATTGACGACTATACAACTCCTAATAAAAAACGATACAATATCTGTACACATAGATATTTAATACCTCCTTAAATAGAAGAAATTCTCTAAATAAAATTTAAAATGTCACTATTTAATAATTTAATCTTAAAAAATATAAGTGAATTGATCATCGAAACTATACCAAGTTTAAGACGATCTCTATTTTTTATTTGTAACTAAAGTCCTTCACACTGATTCGACAACTGGTCAGTTGGAAAAAATTAAAATCTTCCACTAGACTACTCGGAAAAAATCAGTTAACATACTTTTAAGTCAGCATGCAAAATTGTTTACATCTATACAAAGTAAATTTTTTTTGAAGCTAATAGAATTTTTCAACAAAGTTAGTTGCGGAATGAACTTCTCAATGAAGGGAGTTTGGGAAAGAATTTTGGAGCTAATAGGGGAAGGATATATTCAAATTTTGCAGTCCCATTTATATCTGACATTCAGAAACTTCGAAATTATTTGACCTTTTTCAAAGACTGGCTTAAGAAAACAAACCAGGAAGGGGAGAAAGAAAAATAAATCAATAATTGCATCAGACACCCCAGAAAAAGAATCACATCTGCACAGATGATGAAAAGAGGAATAAACTTGCCAGCAGATGATAGCAGTGATGATTTGGAGAATCAAATGAAAGTGAAGAAATAGAAGATGGAAGTCATATAGAAGGGTTTATAGAAATAAAACAAAAGATGGTCGAAATTTTGTGGCAAGAGAAAGGACTTATTCAAGAGGCTTTTTTCCTGCAAATCGTGTCTCAATAACAGAAAAGAAAGCATTCGTTCTTAAATATGACGTTACAGCAAAACTTCCAAATCCAATCATTGACACAAGGCCCAGATTTAACCCTAAAACCTCAAAGTGGGGTCGCCGGCGACCCTACCACATATAGTTTTGGACACGAGCGCTGCTTTTTAAAAACTGTAGAGTCGTGCTTCTACCTACCTTCAGTACTGATTTGATTGGTATTCGTGGATCTACGTGCGCGTTTTTAAAATACTCCACTTTTAGTAGAGTTTGCCACTACATTTCAGCTTTTCATCCCACCTTGCGATTAACGTAACAAGTTTTATGCGGTAAATTTTTTAAATATTATTCTTATAGTAGCTTATCGAGTTTTTTTTGTTAATTAGAATAACAATATGGATTCACACAAACATCCTCTTACCATAGATGAGCAACTGCTGAGTTTCAGAGGAAGATGCAGCAGAGCTTCAGATGAAGATGCAGCTGAGCTTCAGAAAAGAGCAGCAAGATCTGCAAAAACAGTCAATTCCAACTCATGTTTTAAAGCTGACTGATTCTGGGTACCAATCGTAATATAACCATGGACAATTGGTTTTCCTCGTATAAATTGGCTGAAAAATGGTTTAACGATGGTTCGCAAAAATAAAAGGGATATACCAGCTCAATATCTGGAATCGAAGGGTTCATAAATCCCCTCTTCATCCTTTGAATTTACTCAAACCCCCTTGTTTCACGTGTCCCAAAACGAAACAAATGCATTGTCCTAATAAGCATTCTCATGATGTTGACCAAGCTATGGATAAACCAGAAATCATCTTGTTCTACAACAGTACAAAACGATCAGCTTTGTCATTCAAAAACCGTTGCTAGAAAGACAAGAAGATGGCCACTAAGATATTTTTATGGTATGTTAGATGGAGGAGGTTTTGTATAGGCTCAAACAAAGTAATGTAAAAATGTCCCGATCTACATTTATCAATTCATTAGCTTATTCTCTAGTAGAGAATCACGTGAAGGAAGAAAGGACAGTTAATTCACAAAAAAGTTGAGGCAATCCATTCGGAATTACCTGGGATATCTAGACGAACAACAACCTGTTGCAAATCTTCAGAAAAGGCCTCGCCGATGAGATTTCTGTCCAAGAAAACGCGACGTCATATTTATGTTCATTGCGCAAAAAAAATGTGTTCGCAGAACATCAGTTCGGCATTTGTGAAGATTGTTAAGCCTAAAGTAATACCCCTTTCTATTCTAGTTTTATATGTTTTAAATATTTGTCCCCATATGAAAGGTAGTTCAAAAGTAAGAGCTTTTTATTTTTAACTAACAAATATTTTATATGAAAAAATAGAAAAACTTATTTTGATCACAAATAGTGTTTTAAATGAAACTCACTGTTTCTAGCAATTCCACAATATAATAAAAATTGCTGAAAATTCTAAAAAATTGACAATTGTTTCGATAAATCAATATCATCGTCAGAATCACAGAAGTTACATTTCATTTGATGCCTACCTGATGTTTAGTAGTTATTTTTGGCTAAACCAAGAAGTGACCTAACTTGTGATTGACTTAATATATGTTAATAGAAAAAAGAAGAAGATGTGATATTACAAATATTGAAGCTTAGGTATTATTAGCCCTATGGTGATATCCTGGATATCATTTTTCCAATTAAGATCAGTATACCTATGCAATGATATAGAAAACCAGGAAAACTATATCTGCTGATCTTTACAATTATCACTTAAGAAGACAGTTTATTAGTGGAGAACTCCCTAGATTTATCTGTTCATTGACAACTTCATATTGTGGGTTTCTTAAATGTCTTCTAATTTCCAATTCTTCAAGGAAATCCAGTTCTTGTTTCTTTTCACAAATATGCAGCACTTCTGGTTCTGTGTTAGGTGTCAAGTAGCTGTTTTGCGTAGTGGGATTTATCTGGTTGTTTTAATATGTATGCTCGTAAGTGTTCACTGTATCGGATTTCAAAATTTCTAAGGGTCTGACCCAAATAGACAGTGAACACTTACGCGCATACAGATTAAAACAACCAGATAAATCCCATTACGCAAAACAGCTACTTGACACCTAACACAGAACTAGAAGTGCTGCATATTTGTGAAAAGAAACAAGAACTGGATTTCCTTGAAGAATTGGAAATTAGAAGACATTTAAGAAACCCACAATATGAAGTTGTCAATGAACAGATAAATCTAGGGAGTTCTCCACTAATAAACTGTCTTCTTAAGTGATAATTGTAAAGATCGGCAGATATAGTTTTCCTGGTTTTCTATATCATTGCACAGTTATACTGATCTTAATTGGAAAAATGATATCCAGGATATAACCATAGGGTTAATAATATCTAAGCTTCAATATTTGTAATATCACATATTATTCTTTTTTCTATTAACATATATTAAGTCAATCACAAGTTAGGTCACTTCTTGGTCTAGCCAAAAATAACTACTAAACATCAGGTAGGCATCAAATGAAATGTAACTTCTGTCATTCTGTCGATTATATTCAGTTATCGAAACAATTGTCAATTTTTTAGGATTTTCAACATTTTTCATTATATTGTGGAATTAGCTAGAAATAGTGAGTTTCATTTAAAACACTAATATGAGTAGATTCCACGAAGTAAGGGTTGAGACAGTTAATTTAATTGATAACAAATAGTTTGTGAAAATACTTTACTTTTGACCGTTTCCAAATGAACTTTCAATTCGGTGAACAAATTTGTCAATGAAGGGAGTTATTTTTGATAAACTATTAGAAAACGCACCATATTTATGAAGGAGAGAATTAACCATCAGAATCAGAAAAATGGTTGTTTTGTATTGTTTTTGGACAAAATTAATTTACAGAGTCGACAGACCTTAGTTCTAACTACTCGGGGATCGAGCCTTTTTGTCAAGAATGATAGTTAGTTCTAGAGTGTTACAAGTTGTTCTGAAAGGTGGATGATAAACAGATGAAAAAGAGATGAAAAAAAAATATGTTGGTAGATAATTTAAAAATGAATGAACGAAGGTTATGAAAGAAATTTAGGATGCTTTCTAATGCCAAAGTAGGCTCATGCAGAAAGAAAGATTTCTTTAACAACTTTATGAGGACAGTTAGTTATTGAAAGACTGTTTCCGAATGAACTTTTAATTGAGCAAACAAATTTGTCAGTGAAAAGAGTTAATTTTGATAAACTATTAGAAAATTCATCATATTTATGCAGTTTTTGGACAAAATTAATTGACAGAGTCTACAGACCTTGTTCAGTTAATTAGAAAAACTAATTCGTCAAATTTTACAATTACTTTGAGAGCACTACAAGTTGCACCAAAGGGTAGTAGATGAACAGGTTAAAATATGGAAATAGAAACAAACCTGTGGGAAGAGAGTGAGATTTAATAAGGAAGGTTATGAAATAAATTTCGACATTGCCCCTTGTCGGTAATTTTTTCAACAATTTTAATTAATTTGTTTTTTTAAATAAAAGTTAATATTAGATGTAAACAATATACGATAGGGTTCAGTTAAATAAAATTACATTCAGATAATGTAAGTTATTCAATTATACAGTGTATTTTATGCGCTTACAATGGAATGTTTCAAATTTAATTCTTAATCTCTTTCATCAAGTGAAGAGGGACATATTGCACGCATATATTTTAAAGAATATCCCAATTTTGAGCATTCATTTTTTGAAAACTTCAATTTTTTTTAATACATTTTACTCTGCCGCAATTATTCGAAAAGTCATCCTATTAAATGGTATTTTTTCTTAAACCTACATTCGACAATACTGACTAACAAAAAATCGTTTACTTGATAACTCACATTCAATTTCCTCGATATATCGCACAATATATAGCAGTTTGTTCTTACTAATTTGACTAGCGTGAAAACTATACACATCTATATGCATATCGTTGATCAAATTTAAATAAAACATATTAAAGGTGAAGAAACACGATAATGGCTATTAAAAAACGTTTATTTTATTATTAATAAACTTCTGTTATTGAAAAACGCATGAAAGTAGAGTTTTATACTCAGTTTATGTGTGCCGAACCTAAACAGGTATTATATCTAGTTATCAACTGTTCAGCTGTATACAATTAAATATTTCATCGTTTTTAGTAAACAAACCTTACTTATAGCCTGGCTTATCGGACGGCCATGACCGTACTTAATTATTTTCATGTTTGTGGAAAGTTCAAAATGTATAACAACGATTCTCAATATTATACTTCCAATACCTACTCTTCAGCAATCGTTTTCAAATCTTTAGAAAACACTCAATTACAAGATTATCTAATTCCTCTTGGAACCATAATCCAACCGAAAATATCATTTTTTCCTCTCAGTTGTCCTGTAACCATATATGCATATATCTATCCAGTAAACAATTGTTGGATGAATTTATAAACAATCATGGATACATAAAAGTAGAGGGAGAAATAGTTAGGGCCAGAAGACTGAAAGGCCCATTCCATCGAATGCATGTCCTACATTACCCAATAATCTATTGATAGTTACTAAACATCGGACTAAACCCTGTTTCTCATCTGACATGTTTAAGAATCAGTTCCTCTCTAAAGTCTAAACGCTGAAACTTTTCTGACACGTAACTTAGTTGACGATATTATTCAACACATATTATGTTGATACTGTAATGTATATACCAACGACCAACCAACCGGCCCGACAACAAGTAGCTTTATCTATGCCAACGATGTAGTCAAAAAACATCGCAGAAATAGAAGAGCACATAACAGAATCCCTATCAAGGCTGAGCAACTATTATAGGTCAAATCAGCTCCGTCCGAACCCAACGAAAACGCAGACATGCCTATTCCACCTCAATAACAGACAGCCGAGAAGGGAACTGCAAATAGATTGGAACTCGGTCAGACTGCAACGTTGCCCAAACCCAGTTTACCTAGGGGTTATATTAGACCGCTCTCTGATCTAAAGAAAGCATATCGATAAAACCAAGGCCAAAGTCAACACCAGAAACTGACTAATGCTCGGTGGGGAGCAAACCCTAACGTCCTACGCTCCTTGGAACTTGCGCAGCCGAATATGCATCCCCCGTATGGGAAAGATCAACACACGCCCATAGATTGGACCCCGTCCTGAATGATACGTGCAGATTAAGAACAGGATGTCTAAAACCCACCAACCATGACCTACTCTACATGCTAGCCAGAATCGCACCATCGCAAATACGGAGGGAAATTTTATCCATGGCCGAACGAATCAGACAATGCGACGACACCAGACATCATTTGTATCAACATATACTGGTAGCAGCCAAACTAAAATCAAAGCGAAACTTTATGCAATCTACACAACCCCTCACAGCCTCTAAAACAGCGACCAAGGAGGCAAAATGGGAACAGCACTTAGTAGACAATGACATCCAAAAGAAAAATTTCCTGCAGGATCGGACCTAGACTGGGGTACCTGGAAAACCCTCAACCGATTCCGGTGTCAAATGGGGAGATGCAAGTTCAACCTCCTGAAATGGGGATATGCAGAAGAGGAAGCATGTGAATGCGGAGAAGACCAGACAATAGAACACCTTCTGACATGTCAATCCCTACAAGCTCCGAGTCTTATGAACGTGCAATGAAAATGCTGTGATATGCACCAGACACTGGAGTGATATATGAACAGTTATATGTATTGTTAATATTATATATAGATATTTTACAAGTTGTAGTTCAGACACGATTAAATAAATAAATGTCGAATGCACTGGAATGTGTTCGCGGCTTAACCATTTTATCCAATATCTGCTCCTCGAATTTAACCAATAGCTTAGAGCTTAAGAAAACCTTATTGGACTTTAAAGCAGAGAAGCAAGTTAAATTTGATCGCATATCAGGGGCCTTAAAGATGAAATTTCCGATCTTAAAAATAAACTAGCGAAAGTCGAGACTTTAACACTGTGAAAATTACTACTAATATCATATATAAAGCCATCAACCTCTTCTGAAAATTCACATTTACTTAAAGTAGCCATTTACAAATAAAGTGCTTAAATTCCTCCCACTGCTAATGATACCAGATTTGTTTGGGAAGAAGATAGTATATCCATATTTCCGCCAGCTAATTATACAGATTGTTCTAGAATAATACCTCATGAACAATTCGAGAAGTTCTTTGATAATCAATTACTAGAACGTTGCGTCGAATCTGACGATATGCAGTTATTCTGGGTAAACCAAATCCAAATATTACAGTCGAAGAGATGAAAATTTCTATTTTACTTTCGGCATGCAGATTTCATCTGCATTTTTAAATCTTTTTCCGCATCAGAGTACCTTATGTGATTATTATTATTAACCTAAATATTTGTTTCAGATGCCGAAGAATTACATTAAAAAGACCAATCGTTGCTAAATTAGCGAAAATAACATGAAACTGGCTATTAAAGCTGTTTTAACAGGAACTTTAAGTCAGTACAAGGCTGCACAAGAATATCAATTGAAAAGACAAACCCTGCAGTCTAGAATCAAGACCCTTTTGAAGAAAAAGTCCAAATAAAAGCTGTTAGCTGGGTGGGCCGATTCAGGCAATGAAAGTGTAGAAGAGGTTTCTTATACAAGCAAATACACAGGTCGACAAGTTTTCACCTCAGTCAAGAGTTAGAACTTATATAAGAAAGTGCCCAAACTTGAATTATGGCCTTAAATATAAGCAGATAGGGAAACTGGCCTACGATCTTGCTAGCGTTCTACCGGACTCTAGGGCTCCACCGAGTTGCGAGTCTAATAAAATGGCCGGTTAGTTTTCTTTTTTGAAAGAATCAAAAATTTACATCTACAAATAATATTTTTCCAAGTCTTGATTGGTTACGAGGCTTTATGAAACGGTATCGCAACGACATATCCCTTTGCATGCCTGAAAATACTAGCATAAGTAGGTCTACGGCTTTCAATAGGCCGGTGATCAAAGACTTTTTTGACAAGTTCGCTAATGTTCTGGAAAAATATAAGCTCAAGCCAGAACAGGTCTGGAATCTAGATGAGACTATAATAACAACAATTATGACACCTGCTAAAGTTGTTGCTCCCAAAGGCAAGAAACAAGTGGCTCATATATCTTCACAGGAGAGCGGTGAGCTT
Source organism: Galeruca laticollis (assembly GCA_963921935.1). Classification (NCBI taxonomy): domain Eukaryota; kingdom Metazoa; phylum Arthropoda; class Insecta; order Coleoptera; family Chrysomelidae; genus Galeruca; species Galeruca laticollis. The sequence continues at coordinate 45,397,329 of OY998185.1, forward strand.
GTCACAATCGTGAGTATGATAATTGCAGCTGGAGTAGTGCCGCCGGTATTTGTCTATCCAGATGAATATTTAGACGACGAATACCCAACGTCTGCCATTGCTCTTGGGAATAAGAAAGGGTGGATGACCTCTGAACTTTTCCCAAAAGCTCTTGAGCATTTTGCAAAGTGCTTATTCTCTTAGATAACCACGAGTCGCATATTTCTGTGGAAGCTATTAAATTGTGTCGAGAAAAGGGGATAATTCTACTTTCGTTTCCGCCACATACGATGCACAGGACTCAGCCTCTGGATGTACGGGTATTTGGCCTATTTAAATCATACGTAGCTACAGCTCAGCATGACTGGCATCTATCAAATCCCGGAAAGGCTCTCATAATCCGACATCTGGCGTGTTTGGCACAAAATGCATATGAAAGTGCATTCAAAATTAAAAATATAACAAGCTCATTTAAAAGCACTAGTCTGTGGCCAATGAATCGATTCGTTTCAGTGATGAAGATTTTATCCCAAGTGAAGTAACTGACCAACCACTGATGGACAATGGAGACGACATTAGCACCACACAGATGGAAACGAAGACCAGAACAATCTCACCAATTCCTTCAACATCAATACAATCGCAGGAAATTATAAACAAAATCATAAAATTAGTCACTTGTATATACTCCGGAGGCTGTATCGTGCTAACAAACTGAAATTTCTCCAAAAACGACAAAAATGTCGTACTTAAAGTACTGTTGTACTGGCTGTGGTGAGCTGAAATTCAATAAGGTTCATCTGCGAGATGTTCTGAATAATATTCAATCATAAAATTGGTGACTTTTTGCACTCCCGAGACTGTATGGTGCTAACTGAAATTGGGGTTAGGTGGAAGAGCAGATGTATGTTAAATGCTAAATATATATTACATATTGTACTTTATTTATTATTACTTACAAACTGAATCTCGCCCTATTTATATAAACAAAATGTAATTTTATCTTTTAGTAATTGGTAATAAAGCCTTTTATTATAATTATTATTAAACTGAAATTTATCAAAAAATTACAAAAATGTCGTACTTCCAAGTACCATAGCACCCGTTGTACAAGCTATTGTGAGCTGAAAATCAATAGGGTTCATCTGTGAGATGTTCTGAACAATATTTAATCATAAAATTTGTGAGTTGATGCACTCCGGAGGTTGTATCGTGTTAACAAAACATGTAACGAAAAGTGGCCGACGACAACGACATACACACAGGACTTTTTTTTCTAAAATCCATTTTTTCGTGTTGTTCTTGATGAAAAACGTAAAAATAACTCAAACTTTTCTTCAAAATTTCAACTTTTTTGTGGGTAAACCAATACTTTTCTCGCATATTAGATAGGTTTGGCGGAAAAGATATTTTATGTGGGATTTCTAAAGTATTGGATCAGGGCGAATGCCCCCTTGCCTCCTCCTGGATACGCCTATGAAGGTTGTTATAATTATTTACTTCAACGTCCTTTCAAGTAAAATATTCTAATAATGAAAATTGTGCCTTATATGCAACATTATTATTTATTTTTTTTTTTTTAGCTCTTTTGAATATTTTTTTTAAATGTAAAGTTTGCATCAATACCATTTATGTCAATAAAATTTAAAACTCATGAAACATATATTTTGCTTATCATTTGATATTTTTGGTTTAGTTATCCATGTTCATTTATTATTATCAAAAAACATTTACATGCATATTATTTAGCATTACCTTTAGATCCAACTAATGTACCAAATTTTTAAAATCTTAATTTAAAACAAATCGAGCTTCTTTTTCACGTTAATAGCAATAAGTGCGAGTGAGACAGAAATCACTCTATTTAACGGGTTGCATACATTTAAGATTTGCTTCAGTAACATAAAACAAAGCGTCCGTTCCGGTCTGTTTGTTTAGTTCGATGGTAGTAAATAATGTCAAACGTGGTTTGTTTATACGAGTGCTATTACAACTAGAGAGTAAACATTTACTTTCGTTTTTATGTGTTTTCAAGACATTTAGTGAAAAACTTTTTAGTTAATTAATTTTGGCAGTACCAAGTTTGTCAGAAAAACAGCCGAAATTACCAAGGCCATATATCTACAATACCATCTCCACTTCTTGTAATTCATTCATTATTTCACTTCTGCTTTAGGATTATTGGCCACAAAAATAAACGTGTTTAAGAATGAATAGCCCCCTCTATTGTATATTATTACTCTAAGGGAGCAGCATATTTACTTGGCTACTTGATGTGTCAGTCCAAAATGCATTGCAGTCAGTGTTGCCACAGCTCGCTCGATCGAGCGAGATCTCGCACGTTCTGTGTCTAGTTCGCTCTCTCGCTCCTCTTTGTCCAATCTCGCTCATTTTCTCGTTCGCCAAGATACTATTACGATAATACGCATGGTTGACTGGATAGCCTTAGAAGCTGAGGTCACTACAACGTCAACTAGGAAAAAAGTTGAGTTGACGAAAAAAAGTGGCCACATTGGAAGCAAAGGCCAAGAAATCTGAGAGAGAGAGAGACTTGACGAAAAGAAGAAGAAATATTCGAATACTAAGTAACCTTAAATAATGCTAAATTCATTTTAAAAACTATCAAAACTCTCCAAAGATCCAAAGAAACTATAAACCAAAGATTAAACTCTACTCTTTGTTTAAACTATACAAGTTTTTAACGTACACAAACCACCAAAAATGGATAAGTAAGTTTATAATTTTTCAATATGACTATAGGTATTTATTTCTTCATATTCCTCTTCATACAGATTTATTGTGAGGACATCGAAACCGAAAGAACAATCAAGAAATGGACAAGAACAAAGGCAAGAGACTGAAAAATATAAAATCACTGCCGGTACAAGTAAACCAAGTATAGTTATTTCTCACTCAACCGAGGACATTTCTGAAATTATACCTGAGAGGGAAGAGACTGAAGGTGAAATTGAAAAACCAAAAAAAAAAAGGAGGTATGATCAAAAGTACCAGGAAGAGTGGAGAACGAAGTATCCATGGCTTAGGAGTTCTGGCAACAACCAAGTTGGCTGTGTACCCTGTAATAATTCATTTCGATGCACTACTTTTAATATTAAAAGGCATGAGGGAAGTGATTTTCATAAGAGAAATATCAAGAAAGTTGAAAAAACACCGAAAATAGATGATATCATGATTGATGATACCCTTTCAAAGAGACATCATCTTGTTAAGCAAGCTGAACTGAAAATTTGTGCGTTTTTACATGAGCATAACTTGCCATTTCTGCTTGCAGACCACCTTTCTAAGTTCATTGCTAGTGTTTGTCCTGACTCAGATGTTGCAAAACATATAAATTGTTCTAGAACAAAGGCTACCTATATCACAAATGAATGCCTAAGCGTTGAACAACTAAAAGTAGTTTCAAGCATTTTGAAAAATTCGAAATTTTCATTAATTATAGATGAGACTACTGATATTAGTACTCAAAAGTCTCTGGCACTAGTGGTTCGCTATTATGATGAACTTCTTAAAAAAGTTAGGGATTCATTTTTTGGTCTCATAAAATTGGAGTCGTGCAATGCTGAATCAATTTTTTTGGCAATCCAGAGCCACTTGGCAGAATATGATATTCCCGTTCAGAATTTGATAGGATTTGCCGCAGATAATGCTTCTGTGATGCAAGGAAACAAAACAGGAATACAAAAACGATTTAGAGAAATCCTGCCGAACATTTATACACTTGGGTGTGTATGCCATTCACTTCATTTATGTGCTTCAGCTGCTGCAAATAAATTGCCAAGCAGTGTGGAGGATTTTGTTAGGAATATATATAATTATTTCTCAAACAGTTCAAAGCGCATAGACATGTTCAATGAATGTCAAGTATTTTGTACACTGAAACCAAAGAAACTTCTTCACCCTGCTCAAACAAGGTGGCTGTCATTGCAAGCAGCAGTTGACAGGGTCGTTGAAAATTGGGAAGCGTTAATTCTTTTCTTCACCAATGAAAGCTTCAATGAAAACCTCCAAACCTGCAACACTATACTAGAATCATTGAAAAATCCTATCTATAAATTGTATTTCTATTTTCTGTCATATATTTTGGATATAACTAATAAAATGAATTTGGAATTTCAATCCGAAAAAAATAAGCTACATGTCCTTCTGAAAAGAGTATCAGACCTCTATAAAAATATTTTAAGAAATTACTTGAATCCAGATTATATAAAAAAAAATGAAAACACTGAAAAATATAGATCCTAAAAATCCTAGAAATTTTTTGAATATTGAAAAAGTTTATTTAGGAACTAAAGTAGAGTTACTGTCTGCAAACAATATAAATGAAAAAGAATTTGGTGATTTCAAATTGAAGTGTCTAGAGTTTTATATTGAATTAGCCACCCAGCTAAAATCCCGATTTGACTTTGAGGATCCAATTTTGAATTTCGTGTCATTATTTGATCCCAAGGAAGCCATATCAGGAAAAATAGTTAGTATAGCAGCTGCAAGTAACAAGTTTTTCCCAAATCTGATCACTGACCTTGAGAAATTAAATTCTGAATGGAGAATGCTTCCAGATGTTACGCATTTAAGAAATTTCATCGACTCAGACCTCGAAACATTTTGGAACACTGTTTTTGCCATGAAAAATGGCGCTGAAGAACCAATGTTCCCCAATTTAACACATTTTGTGAAAGGTATAATTTGCTTGCCACATTCGTCTGCAGCTGCGGAAAGAATTTTTTCACAGCTATTTTTGTTGAAGACTAAAGTTCGGAACCGTTTAAATATTGAAACTTGTTCCAATATTTTACATGTAAAGGAAATGATAAGCCCTAATGAGTGCTATTCATGGAAACCTAGTTCAAATTTGATGAAGAGAAAATTTAGAGAGAACTGACTCCCATGCCACTAAACAAACATTTTACATGTTCACAGTGATATAAGAAATTAGTTTTGTTACATTTTTTTTATTTTTCATATATTTTGTTCTTAGTTTACTCACTTTGCTTTGAAGCGATATTGGTAAATGAGTGTTTTTAAGTTCCTGTATTATTTGTGATTATTTTTAGGTTTTGTTCATGTTTTTTTCATATATTTTATTCCTTTTGTACTACTGACTGCTCTGTAAATATGTGATATTAGCAAATGACTATAAGTTTCTCATTTTTAATATGTATTTCATTACATCTAGTTTCATGACTGACTAATGTGATATTTGCAAATGACAATACTTATTGTTTTTGTTAAGTTTCTCATCAATTGTTGATGTATTTTAACATAACTGTTTATTTTGAATAAATGTTTCAAAAATTGTTTTTTGAATTCCTTCACAAGTCGACCACGTCGTTCTTGTTGCCTCCATTAATTCATGAAATGCGCTCCCGCTAGATGGCGCTCAGCATTTAAGCGCAAAACAGTTAAGTGGTGATCAGACTCTAAATTCCTCAAAACTAAAAGACTGGTGACAATGGATAAATGATTTTCAAAAATTTCAACTTTATGGTGTGGCTGGTGGCTGCTAGCAGGTATGTAAATGGCGAATAGTGTCGCCTATTGACCAATCAGAATGCGTGACGCAAAACGATGCATTGGGAATTCACCTTTATTTATTTCAAGGACATCTCGCTCTTTCAATCACAATCTCGCACGTTTTTGACAGAAGTTCTCGCTCGAAATTTTATAGGTCTGTGGCAACACTGATTGCAGTTGCATCTATCGGTCCACCCAGCAATGTCACAGTTAAAATTCGGACGTAACATAGCAAGCTTTTATGCCAAGCATTATGGATAAGATGCGAAAGGACCCAAACCTTCTAGAAAATGGAAAATCTAAGACACAGTCTATGAAAAAATATGGTTTGATGAGTTCAACCATTGGCCGTTAAGATGTGTTGGATTATCCTGTAACACTATCGATCGTACTGCCAGCGAAAAGTGCAATGTAGGATTTTGCCTGATATGTTTTAAGAAATATCATACATCACTTTGATTATGTTGTATTATTTCAATACAACTGAAGTTTTTATGTGATTATCTAATATTGTTCTTTTAATTACCATAACATAGAATATATTATCTGGATTGGCTATGATTTCAGTAGAACACAAGGTTTATGACAGTATACATTTATCAGACATTATAAAACATTTTGCAGACCAAAGAGCGCGAAGAAAATTACTATAATAGGCATGATGACAGTACTAAGTACTGGTTTTTGAGAAAAATATGTGATTCTTAAAATGACCTAGTTTTAATACAAACATTTAGTTTAATAAGATTTTCAGGACAATAAAAGCATAAAATACTGCAATCGAAGATATTAACCAAAACAACGATGACGTCACGTCTCAGTAAGTAGCAATTACCTGCAGAGTGTTGCTCGAATTTTTGTTGTTATTACGCATTTCGACCGATTCCTACATCATTTCATAATTTGTTGTTTATTCGCGTTTTGTGATAAAATAAAAAATCATCAATGATGGAACAAGGTTTTATTCGGCAAATAGCTTTAATTTTGCCACAAATAATTTGTTGATGTTGGGAGAGTTTCTTGCATCAAATAAGATTCTTGCTCATCTGAGTTTCGAAAAGTCAAAACTACCTTCTAAATAAGTACAGCACTAAGTAAAATTTAATTCACACAAGCCATTTTTAAACATATGTCATGTCATTTTTGAGGTTAGCTTATCAGTTTATTTACATATTAGTGGCGTTCGTTTTGCTCGCTAGAAATCAAAAACTTCATAAAACTAACTATAGAAACTATTTTTTGAGGTTATATGGTGCACACGTCGTGTCACTATCGAGTACTCTGCCTGAGCAGTATAGGCTGATCGAACGCCCCTATTTTATGTGTAATGTCATATCTTGTTCTTTTTCTATTCATATTTTTGACATGTGAAAGATGTATTGTTGACGTTCTTCGATAATCATAAACACAATAAGTATTTACAGTAACCAAACCTGGATCAAGTACTGGGTTCTTAAATTCACGTGACGTGTTGTTACTTGGTTCTGGAGGTATCCGAAAGCACTTTATTACTCGTTCGAGAAACCATTTCTGAGCTGTCGTTATATAGCGAAGTGCAACAAATTTTCCACTTTTTTATGTGAGAAGTTATGTATATAATAAAATTCGAATTTTTGTTTATAGCAATCACACAATAACCCAATTTACCCAAATAGGGGATTAACACATTCAATGCCGATGAACCGGATCCGTGTCACGTCTCACCCGTAGCCACATGCGCATGACAAGGATCCGTGTTGCCCGTATCTGTTAAGTCAGGAAGGCAGTGTACCGCGAGCATCGGTTGAAAGCATCGTGCGCTTATTAGCGTATAGCCAAAGCATAGAATATTCGTATTTTTCGTTCAGTTTCCGTATCGGACCTTCGTAACAGCTGATATTAGAACAAAATGGCGGATAGTGAGACAGGGCCGTCGGGGCCTAAAAAAAGGAAATTGACTTTTAAAAACCACCAAATGGTATCATTTTAAATATAGCTGTGTACACTGGAGTACTAGATAGTAAAGGAGGAAAGGGTCGTGCGGCAAACGTTGTGTTGCATCTGATGGAAGGTAAACTGAATTGTGGCCATTCTGTTTTCTTGGGACAACTTTTACAGCAGTTGTGGCTTAACAGAAACTTTATTACAAAAACAGTCCTATTGTACTGGAATAGTTCGTGCCGATCGAAAAAATAATCCAAAGGAAGTTGTTAAAGTAAAACTGGGAAAAGGAGAGACTATTTCCAAATATTTAAAGAAAATATTGGTGGGAAAGTGTTCTTTTTTATATCAACGTAGTTTGAAAATGAAATAGTTGAATATACAGATAAAAGAAATAGAGCACGAGTAAAGCCTATGCCTATCCTTGAATATAATAAGTACATGGGAGGGGTTGACATACAAGATCAAATGACCTCGTATATCCATGTGAAAGTGGTACAAGAAATTAGGTCTTCATATTATCCAGCTAATGCTTTTGAATGCGTATTATTTGTACGGAAAATATTCTTCAAATAAAAAAATGTCACTATATGATTTCCGGCTGGCAGTTATTGAAGAGCCGTTGGAAATAGACAAAAGCTACTCCGGATTTCAAAGCCACAACAGTCGTTTCCCACCACCCAACAAAAATTCCTGACGTTTCTACTAAGAACGAAACCAAGAGAAAGAGGCGTAGGGTATGCTCTCAAAATAGGATTAGAAAAAGCACTATATATCACTGCGAGAAATGCCCTGATGCGTCTGGCGTGTGCCTAGGAAAATGTTTTGTAATATACCATGCCAAATAATGCTTTTTATCTTGGAAACAAATTATTTTTCATGTTTGTTCTGCCTTTTTCATGTATGTATTTTATGTTTGACATGACGTATTTTATTTGTTTCAATATATTTGTGTTCTGCAATAATTTTTTTACGAAATGGAATGTAGCTTGAATTTTTACTGCCTGCAAGAGTAGAAAAAAACATTAGAAACTTGTCGACACGGATCCGTGTCGGTCAGCAAAAAAACAAGAAAAATTTTACTATATGCTCATGACACGGAATCGTGTCATGCCTACAAAGTTCACGAACACTCGTTATATGTTGGTAAAAATAGTGAATTTATATTTACCAGAAGATAATAAAGAAAAACATTGAAAAAAAATTAGCACCCAGGTTCAGTAAGCTTTAAAAAATCCGCAGCCAATGTGTTAACTCGTTCCATAACCTATTCAACTTTTCGAAAGAGGTTAGTTCCATCGGATCAAGTAAACGAACGCAAAATTATAAAAGTTGGTTGTAGATCACTAATCTGTTCAAGTTTCCGTAAATACCTAATGCAATATCTACTGAGGCGTGACGTCACATGCGTTTTCGCGCATAATTCAAAGTAGATAGAATAAAACGCAATAATTTTCGATAGAAATTAATTTATTACTGAAATGATGTATTTTTCGGAAATAGCAGAGATGTACAGTAGAAACGGTGAAGCTTTTCCATCACGTGACTTAGTTGACGATATTATTCAAAACATACTGTTAGTAATGTCTTCTTATAATAACAGAAAAAGAGTGAAACTCTATACAAGCGTTTGTCATATTGTTTTGATTAAGATGTCATATCAGTCACGTGATGGAAAAGACTCGGCGTTTCTACTGTAGCTACATTATAAAAGAGTATTTCAAAATCTGTCATCATGCTTATTATGAGGTAGGATTTAATATTCTCTTAAAAACGGTTTTATTTACATAATTTGATTATTTTTAAGAATAACTGATACGTTATGTAGTGTTACATAATTTTTTTATTTGTATTAAATTTAAAACAAATTACGAAGTAGTATTTAATATTCTCAGACCAAGCTCATGACTTATATGGTGTTAGTATATGTCAAAGGCGGCGAAAATTATCTTTGCCTGGGGCGACTAAATAGCTAGATTGGGCTATAACAAAACATACATTCTTACGACCCACATATGGTTTGAAGGTAACTGAACTTATGACAAACAGTTTGCATGGGTCGTGTTCAATAATTTTAGCTTTTTTTATATTCTATTTTTGAAAAATCGCTGAATGAATTATTTTTAAACAAATGCTCATATCCTTTAACTGCTGAAAACTGAACGATTTAAAAAAGAAAGTGGAACAAACTTAACAAAATGCGTTTTAAATTTAATCAAAGATATGCATAACGCGATTAAGGACAAATCTAATAAGTCAAAATCTGACTTCGCCACGATCTCTACTTAAGCAAACGATAATTTGAAAAAATAATTTAATTTTTACATGTCCAAATATTTTCAAATTCAACAACCACATTCACTACGAATATACTCAACTTTCAACCAAAATAATATACAGACAGAAATTTTTTATTAATCGTTGCATAATGGACAATAACTATCTGGACTTAATTATGATAACGATAATCACTATTACATATGCGATTTTTTAATTATGCAACAATAGAATAATAAAACTAAATGAACAATCGATAAAATTAATCACGTCAATTATAAAATGATTCAACTTATTAACTTATATTTTCCGAGCATCCTTTTTTTAAATTATACTAAACCAGTATCTAAAATAAAGAAGAACCAAACTTAAAACCTGTAGTCCGGTCCTGCCATATCGATAGCCCATCTGAATTTGTCCCTTTGCGTTTTGTTATAAATCTTTTCGATGGGAACGTTGTATTTTTTACACCACGCGACGCTGATTCTGGGATCCAAATAATTTAGTTTTGAAGTACCGAGAGCGATGGTCTTGTTTTCGTCTCTGTCCGTTTCTTGGATTTCGAGTTTGGTCAATTGTTCTTTGAGACGTTGTAGCATCTTCTTTTTCTTATCGGCCACTAACTTCTCTTTGACACTACCGTGTTTGGCTTCGCGAACGGCATCTTTCACCTAAAAACAATTTTCGTTTTATAACATTTGCAATTTCTAAAAAAATCGGAATAAAAATAACGTACCTGTCGTTCACCGTCTTTAATTGCTTCTCTCTTAGCAGCTATTTTCTCTTTCAACTTTTCCATGGATTTCTCATGCCCTTTGGGCACCGACCGTTGATGGTTACACAGTATAGCCACTGCCCTGTTCGCTCTGTTATATGCCAAAATTTTTTCGGCTTCCGAATCATCTTCATTCGTTAATAGATCTAATTGTTGTTGTAGCGTAAATGATGCATTGTATGTACGGAAAACCTTAATAAAAAAAAAGGAATTGAATATCCACAACGTTTTTGTTATTTTTCCTTAATTCTTACCTTGGCTGTAAGACCTTCCATTAATTCGTTAAGATGTTTGTTCATAATTGCGGTATTAAGCCTGTCGAACAGATCATCACCTCCCTTTTTATTTTCCATAAATAATCCAAGATTTTTGAACACTCGTTTTTCAACTGGTACTTCGTTATAATACCTAAAAAATAATGTACTCAACACTTTGAGCCTCAGCAAAAATTGTCGAAGTTTTCCATCGAACCAATAATTTTTTTGTCAAAGCAGCATTGACTTAAAGTTGGTGTGAGAGTGCTGAAGAAAAATTGAATAGGAAATAATAACAGGGTCTCTTTACTCAGAAATCAAAATAAATGAAGAGGCCGGAGCCTTTCTGTGGTGTAGGAAAATGCTCCTATAAGTTTTGAAAGAAGGAAAAACCCCAAAGAGAAGCACTTTGGCAGTGCCTTCCCACGCTGGATCACTCTAAAAAGTTCCTGTGGAACGGTGACACCGCTAGATCCAAATGTACCTGTATCTCAGTAAAAAGAAGCTACATCTTCTAATGAACTTCCTGGGAAAAAGTATAATGAAGTACTAGTAGTGAAGCCAAGAAAAGTTTAAGAAAGTGCAGTAACAAAAACACAAATTGAAGAAAATATTGATCCGGGTAAAATCAAGGCTGGGGTCTCAGGAATGAAGTTTCTTCGAGGTGGGACAGTTGCGTTTAGTTATGAAAGAAGAGAGGATTTAGTGAGTATATCTGATTCAAGAGCAATTTGGTGAGGATTAGGATGTACAAATACCAGAAAAAAATTCCGAAGATAAAAATTATAAATATAGAAGAAAAATTGTTGAACAATGAAAATGACTTTATAGAGAAAATTATTTTGCAAAATGCTATAACCACAACAGAAACATATCTGTGATAACACACTTCAAAGGTAAAAGAGGAAGAGAAAGTGTTGTTTTGGAAGTGGACTCTAATACATATAGCATAATACAAAAAAAAGATAAACTATCAATTGGGTGGAGATCGTACACATATTTTGATCATATAAAAATAGTGCAGTGTTATAAGTTTGGTCATATGGCAAAAGACTGCAAATCTGATAAAAGTGTTTACCCAAAATGTACAGGAGATCATAAAATAGATGTATGTCCAGTCTCGACAAAATATCTGTACCAACTGTAAATATGCATCAGATGTATTGAAAGTGCTAAATATTGATTATAATCATATTGCATTTGATAAGAATTGTGAAACATACAAAAGAATATACAAGGAACCGAAGCAAAAAATTACCCAAGTAATTATCCTTTACAAAAATAGCAACCAAAGGGGATGTTAATGTATTTAAATATACATAGTTTACTGGCACATAAAACTGAACTGAGTTTAATTATTAATAACTGATAACCTTCAGTAGTTTGTTTATCCGAGACATGTATAACAGATCAAATCTTTGAGGATGAAATTCATATTGATGGATATAGCCTCGTAAATACAGTATCACATAGCAGGCACACTGGTGGGACAATCATTTACATAAAAGAAGAACTATCATCAAAAAATTTAGTAAGATCATCATATTTCAATAATGCGTGGATGATTGGCATAGAACTTTCAATAAAAGATGAAAAATTCTTAGTGTTTAGAGTGTATCATCGATTATATTCATAATATCAGCTGCCTTACGATTTTTGGATCAAGGATTATTGGAATTTCAATCTAATTCAACAAAAGACTACCACGAAGAAATGACGGCTGACATTTTTGAGGAATATTTCCAGCAAATGATCGAATACATTTCCCAGAATTCATTTATTGTAATGGATAACGCCAGCTATCATTCTCGATTAGTAGAGAAGCTTCCCACAAGTTCATGGAAAAAAAGCGGCGATAATTGAGTGGTTGCAGTGTAAAGCCTTAAATTTCGATGATACAATGGCGAAAAAAGAACTTTTGCAAATTGTTAGACAGCGTAAGGCAGAGTTTAAAAGACTGGTAATTGATGAAATGGCAAAAAGCAGAGGTATTATTGTACATCGTGTCACCCACTGTGAGCTGAACCTCATAGACTTATATGGGCACAAGTCAAAGGTGATGTTTCTAGGAACTACAAAAATTTTAAACTTCAAGAAGTACGGCAACTTTTGATGGATTCATTGGCGAATGTGACTGCAAGCGCCATAAAATAAGTTATAGTGGAGGAGTGGAAAATGTGGGATCTTGACTACTTAATCGATGAAACTACAGATATCGAACCGTTAATTATTAACTTAGGACAAGACGATTCTTCAGATTTTTCTGACGAAAAATTTAGTTAATAATGCTTAATAATGCTGTATATATTATAGTTAATTATTTGTTATAATTTTTTTAATTTTCAAAAGAATATGTGTATATAAATATTGCACAATTACTTTGTATTGTCATTATAATAAACGTTAAGCAAAAATCATAAATAACCCTGTTCTACAGCTATGGTCCGTTTGGTTACCTGCGTATGCTTTCATTTGCATTTTATTACCTATTGTTATTTGACCGATTACCGGGTGGTCTGGTCACAATTTCTTTCTTCTTAGTCTAGATACATTGTAAAACATAAATACGAGATAACAATTTTTGAGACACCCGACTTCCGTATTCCGTTTATGATAGGCGATTTGTGCTATCAACTACTTTGAAACAAAGTATAAATTTTTTTATGATAATTCTTCTTTTATGTATATGATTGTCCCACCAGTAAATAACTCCACAAGAGTCTCAAACCATACATCAACAATAATACATTTGTGACAACAATTTAAAACCACAAGTACATACAACACCAAAAATTACATACCATTGCATATTGACTTGATTTAATAGAAAATAACATTACTAAAGAGAGTATCACTAAATATTATAGACATCAAAAATGTTGATGACTTAAAAGTTTCAAATGGATCTTATGGATATTGAATGGGACAGAAACTGTACAGACATAGACACACTAGCAGAGCAATGGGTAGATGCAATCTCCATAGTACTAAATAAATATGCTCCCATAATGGAAAAAGTTATCAAAAAATAATGGGGTGATTAAAAATGGTGGACAATAGAAATTGATTCAAACATACAAAAAATGGACCAGTTATATTGGAAAGCTATAATAACTATTGATATGATTAGACAGCAGAAAAGTATTTATTACAATGCAAAAATAGATCTAAAAAAAATTAACTCGACAGAAATGTGGAAGACTAAAAAAACTAGTAGGAGGAAAAGTTAAAATTGGGAATATATTTTCAAGGCAATATCGAGAGGCGAGAGCATTATAGCAGAAAAATTTAACACTTATTTAATACAAAGCATAGAAGCGATAACCATGAAGATAAGTAACCAGGACATAATGGAGATAGAAAAAATAGAGCAATGTGACATAAGAATGGAAAAATTTAGATCAATTTCAATATCAGAATTAAAAACTATAGTTAAGAGCGTTAAAAAGAAAAACATTAGTGTTGATGAAATAACCATAAGCATCCTGCGAAAAGCATTGGAAGTGACCGGTGACAGATTTTTACAGTTGATAAACAGCAGTTTATAATGTAGAACGTTTCTAAAACATTGGAGAAAGTCTACAATCATCCCCATAGAAAAATTACTAGAAATTATAATTAATGAACAATTTATAGATATCAGACGGGCTTTCGAAGAAACAATTCATGTGAAAGTGCATTACAAACAGTGTTAATGAACTGGAAAACTGCTTTAAGAACAAATAAGGTTATTAAGGTAGCTTTTTTTGGATTTTCGAAACTACAGGCAGGTGTATGCTTCTGGAAAATTAAAAAAAATGGTATCGAGAGGGTTGTACTAAAATGGTTTAACTATCTATCAAATCGTACTCAGGAAACAAGATTTTCGAATAATACATCAGAAGAAAAAGAAAATATATTTGGTATTCCCCAAGGGACAGTTTTGGGCCCTAATCTGTTTATTGTTTATATCAATGACATTGTCAAGAACATCCAAAATTGTACCATCCAGCTTTTTGCTGATGATACCTTATTGTATTTGATGGGTGAAGATGTTGATGCAATTGTGCAAACCATAAATGAAAAGCTAGCAGTACTGTATAAATGGCTAAATCATAATGGCTTAAGTCTAAATACAGAAAAAAACTAAATTTATGATAATTACAAGTAAGTTTAATTCTAGCCACACAGGAATCTTTATAAATAACCAAAGTATAGAACAGGTTGAACAGAGCAAATATTTTGTGTTATAGTAGATGAGCATTTAACATTTTTCAAACATGCAGAATATGTGACTAATAAAATAGCAAAGAAAATAAACCTATTGAAAAGAATGAGTGGATATCTTAGTGACTGGTCAAAGCTAATAATCTATAAAACAATCATCCTATCACACTTTAACCACTGTTCATTAATATTGTTTTTGTTGAACACAGCAGAGAAAAACATACTTCAAAAAATGCACAATCAAGCCATGTGTTGTATTATAGGATGTAATCGTTATACCAAGTGTTGGCGCCGTGTTACAGGCAACAGGATTAGATAGATGCCTAGAAGAAAATTTATCTAGAGCAATTCAAACAGAACTAAATAAACAAAATAAGAATAAAACTGAAGAGATACAATTTATAAAACTACAAGGATAAACAAATGAGGAAATGGTAGACATAAATTTACAGAAATTAGGAAGTGAAGAAATTATGCAAATTTATGAAAAAAATATTTATTGGAAAATAAAAGACTTTTGGCGATAGTTTTAGTTGCATGTTAGCAGCGTTGGAGCACGGTACTGCCGCTGTTGTAATTTTTTTATTATAATACGAGTTTTTTAGTGATTTCTAATAAAATGGCAGGTAAGTTTGTGTAGATACAAGTTGTATATATAGCATATTTTTATGATAAATATTATTTGATGAATTTCGGGCATTTTACACTTAGTAATTGAGGTGGTCGATCTTCTGGGACACAAGGCACTGATGGGTTTTTTGTTTACAGGCAGAAAGAAATATTCTATTGCTGATTTGGAAACTATGAGTCAGGAAGCATTACTAACTCTTGTTGAAGACATTCCATCTGATGCAGACTCAGAACTTGATGACTGCTACGATGACGATACCGAAACAGATTTTTTAAATCTGGAGCCTCTGCCACTTATCTCTGAAGAAATAAACCAAATTGAGGACGTGCCAGAGGTAAATGAAATTGAGGACGTGCCAGATGTAAATCAAATTCAGGACGAGGACGTGCCAGAGATAAATCAAACTGACGAAGACAGTGATGATGACATGCCGTTGGATATGCGTATAAAAAAATATTTTCTTCTCAATACAATTTGGACCAGAGGCTCCGAAAACTGCATTCAACATAAAAAAAGTTTCAATGAACGGGTCGGTCCCAATCTACCGGACAATATAGATTCTCCGACAGATGTTTTTCTCCAACTTTTTACAAAAGAACTTATTGAATATATTGTCTTTCAAACTAATTTATATGTGGTGCAACATTGTGGTGGTGACGAAAATCGCATTGTACATACACAGACTAATGCGGAAGAAATGCGAGTATTTTTAGCAAGACATTTACTAATGGGAATAAAGCACCTCCCGAGTTTGAGAGACTACTGGTCTTCCAGGGCAGATCTTCGAGATGTTTATATTAGTTCCTGTATGCCAAGGGACCGATTTGAGTGGTTGCTATCAAACTTACATTTGAACGATAATGCTCTTCAACCTAAAAGAAATGAAGCCAACTGTGACAAGTTATATAAAGTTAGACCTTTATTGAATTATTTATCAGAAAGGTTTGCTGCATGTTATAATCCCGCAGAAAACCAAGCAATCGATGAGTCTATGATAAAATTCAAAGGGCGTAGTTCTTTGCGGCAATATTTACCGATGAAGCCAATAAAAAGAGGATATAAGGTTTGGATAAGAGCGGACGAATCTGGTTTTGTATGTCAGTGTGACATATACACAGGAAAAGCTGCTGATACTACTGAAAACAATTTAGGAGCCCGAGTTATCAAAGAGCTTACTCGTCCATTGGTCGGAAAAGGCCATAAAGTTTATTTCGACAATTTCTTCAATTCTGCGGAACTAACGAAAAGCTTGCGGGAAGATATCATTTACGCATGCGGAACAGCAAGGAAGGGAAGAAATATCACACCAATAGATATAAAAGAGGATAATCAATTAGCAAGAGGGGAGTCAGATTGGCGAGTTAGCAAAGACGGCACTGTTTTTATAAAATGGAAAGATCGAAAAGGTGTTTTGTTTCTAAGTAATCATCATAACCCCGAAGATATTGACACAGTTTCTAGAAAGAAGAAAGATGGAACTTCAGAAGAAATTACTTGTCCAAAACTAGTCAAGGACTACAATGCCAATATGGGTTTTGTTGACAAAATGGATATGCTGAAGTCGATTTATGAAGTGGACAGAAAATCGAAGAAATGGTGGCACCGGATCTTTTGGTATTTTTTAGATGTCTCACTGGTGAATGCTTTTATTATTTTCAAAAGTAGAGCAGCTGGAAAATCGCTTACGCTGAAAATGTTTAGGTTGGCAGTTGCAAACGGTCTCATTGGTGCCGAACCCGCCGTACCTAGAAAAGGACGCAAAAGACTTAGTACTGAAATAAATCACTTCAAACGTACAGTGCCGTTAGAAGTTCGCTTTGATAAATGTGCACATATGCCAATTCACATGAAGCCAAGAAGATGTGCCTTTTGCAGTAGCCGTAAAGAACCTCACAAGTCTTCCTGGAGCTGTAAAACATGTGATGTAGGTTTGTGTCTTAACGACAAGAAAAATTGTTTCTCTTTGTACCATTCAAAATAAAGTATTACTTATGAAAATATTTTAGTAACTTATGCCTAGTGTCCCAACACCTAAGACATGGTCTATTTTTTTTGTGGTTTGAGAAAAAAAATTAAAATGCATACCATTAGTTTTAAAAATAATACTTTTATATAAAACTACCAAAAAACTATTTAAAAGTAAAAAAAATTAATTCCGGCGTCAAATGGTCAATCTAGATGATATTTGTATCTGGAGAAATAATAATGAGATTCTATCGCAAGCGCAGCGTTTGGGTTTAATACCCGCAAATAATGAAATTAAGCGTCCGGTGGATTTTGACATCACAGCCAGATTTTCGTTGGAAATGTAATGGACATATAAAAAAAATAAAAAGAAACGTGTGTTTTGTAATAAAAGATAAGTATAAAATTTTAGTTTATTATTCAAAACTCTTTTTGACGTTTCCGGTAATTATTGATGTTGCCAAATAGCATTTTTTTTTTGGAAAATATCCGAAAACCTTATAAAGAAATGAAGTAGCAAAAATAGCTAAAGTGATGAGCGCACTCAGGCGACGTTTCGACATTCGCGTGCACGAATTTCGAAACGTTGCCTGGGCGCGCTCGCAAATTAGTTACCATGTCAACCAAAATATACATTATATAGGAATAATCTACCCTAATCTTTTAGGACATCTTTACATTATAGGAGTTTTTTATTAAATCACACTTGCCCATTTGGAGGTTGTAGAATTTGTTCTTTTTTATGTTTATCTTTATCTACATTTAATTATGAAAAAATATAAAAAAAGTAGACTTTCAGGAAAAAAATTATTGGACGGGGGAAATTTTGATGAGGCCGCCGGTTTTTTTCCTTTTCTATGTTCAGGAGGCCTATTTAGTTACGAAAAACATTTGTTTTTCGAAAAAAGGCCAATGCCCGTAATCTGCATTTATTCCGTAACTCGTTACTTCGACATAGCACATACTCAAAATTAATATCAAAGTTTATATGAATTATATCGAAAAAAAAATAAGAAAAGTAATCTTTTTGGTTTTACAATGGAGTAGAAGGGCATGAAACAAATATCAAATGGCCTAAGTGAAGGGTAATATGTACCAGAGCAGTCCAACCCAACTATAAAACCCATTTAAATGTGGTTCTTTGGAATGTGAAGAAGGTTTAAAATAAACTTCGTCGTACGGTCCAAGGGCTCGCTCTGTGCTGTGAGAGAGGTTCAACTGCGGCCTACGGATTGCGCCAGCGCTCAAGCTTGCTCCGATAACCTAATGCTACTAGTAATAGGGTGTCCTCAATATTTTCCAAATTATTTCTCAACACATTTATTTAATAAGTGCTTTACAGACCTCTATTCTTGATGCTGAGTCTTTATTAGAACCCTAGATTCCGAAACTTTCGTCCTCGATGCTTAGATTCTTTTCTTTACTTCCTAGACTTGATCCGGTAAATTCGCTTCTATACTTCTGTCTTCAATGCAATCTCGTTTCCTTAGCTCATTTCAAGTTGACATAACCACAATTTATTTTAATTATTTATTCAATTGTTGTGACTTTTCATTCATCACTTCAAGTATTATTAGCATTATTCAAACTTAACAGTATTTTTCGACAACTGTACTATTATATTTTAGGACAACTGTTCTGAAAGGTAAGTTATCACACAAAAAATACCCTCTCCTCGATAAAATCCTGAATCCGTGCCTGCTATAACTATTTCTATCTTCCATTATTTAATTTTGTACTGCTATTAATTTTATAAAATAATTTCAACTTACCTAATGGAATCTTTTCCGAGAAAATCAAAGACGACTACATACTCTTTATCATCTTTTTTCTCGTGTAATTCTATATGTTCAACTCTAAGAGAACAACAACCGACAGTATCTGCTTGATCTTCATCTTTCTCATTACCCGCTCTTAGCGCCAATCTATCTATAAAGTAGAGAGCCACAGCCCTTTGCCTAACTTTCATTTCTTTAGATTTCCAGTCCTGCAACAAAATATTTCATTATCAGTTTCTCCTCTATATGTTAAAAAATTATTTATTCTGATCTACTTACTTCTATGTACGTTTTTCTGATCTTATCAATAGTTTTGTTAAGTTTCCTAGCAATTTCATACTTTTGCCAATCTTTCTCGCCCTTAAGTTTGGAACTGGGATTCAACATGATGTATTTCACTTGATTCTGAACATTTTCTGTCCACGATACCAACCACGTGACAGTATTGACATGACGCACTTCTTTCCATTTGTGACCTGGAGGAGCTACTGGAATCTTCGAATCTTTGCTGCAGTTGATGATAATATCTTCCGCTTCCAGACGTTTCTTTAGTTTACCCATCTTGGGATGCTCGCCTCGACCTGATAAAATAAATTCGATGGAATGAAAATAATTACATTATAACTTTAGAATATATACCTCTGAAGAGTCCTGGAGGTTCCAATCTGAAATTACCAATTTTTTCTTTGTGGCCATCTATTGTACAAAAGCCGTATTCTTTTATTAATTCTTCATTTTTTTCTTTTAAAGCTTTTTTCTCTTCTTTACTTCGGTTCCTGTTCTTTTCTGATAAATCCATAAAATAGGCGTGCATTTTTTTAAAATTGCATAGTCCCAAATCAGTTATTAGTTCTCTTTCTTTATCATTCATCACCTTAAAAAATAAACGGTTTTAAAGATTAAAACTAACTTTTCCGCGTCTGTGGCCCTGAACAATATTCTATCATTAAATTGTTACTTGTATACAGTTCGGGGAATGTATCGTGCTAGCAAACCGAAATTTATAGAAAAATAACCAAAAATGTAGTATATCTGGATTTATAGGACCCGCTGTACTCGCTCTAGTCAACTGAAAATCAATAGGGTACATCTGTGAGACACCTTGAACAATATTCAATCATAAAATTGATTAATCGTAGACTCTCTGGAGGCTGTATCATGCTAACAAACTGAAAATTATTCTAAAATGACAAAAATTTGGTACTTCAAGTACCATAGCACCCGTTGTACTGGCTTTAGTGAGCTGAATATGAATAGGCTTCATCTTTGAGACCCTCTGAATAATATCCAATCATGAAATTGGTCACTTGTATATACTCCGGAGGCTGTATCGTGCTAACAAACTGACACTTCTCCAAAATGACAAAAATATCGTATTTAAAATACGGTAGTACCTGTTGTATTCGCGGTGGTGAGCTGAAAATCAATCGGGCTCATCTGTGGGATGTCCCGAATAATATTCAATCATAAAATTGGTGAAGTGTTGTACTCCGGAGGTTGTATCGTGCTAACAAACTGAAATTTCTTAAAAAATGACAAAATGTCGTACTTAAGTACCATAGCACCCGTTGTACTGGTTCTGGTGAACTAAAAATCAATAGGGTTCATCTGTGACATGTCCTTAACAATATTCGATCATAAAATTGATGACTTATTGCACTACGGAGGCTGTATCGTGCTAACAAGACATGTAAGAAAAAGTGGCCGACGACAACGACGACGACATACACACAGGATTTTTTTTCTAGAAACCATTTTTTCGTATTGTTGTTAATGGAAGACGTAAAAATAACTCAAAAATTTTTTTCAAAATTCCAACTTTTTTTGGGGTAAACCAATACTTTTCTCGCATATTAGATAGGTTGGACGGAAAAGTAATACAAGACAGTAGTAAATAAATAAATTGCAGTGCTTACTTTGCTTTTATCGATAATCAAATCATGTACATACCTTTCTCCAGTCTTTGAAAAAGTTCTTATTAAATACTTCTTTGGTGGTATAATCGTGGTCTAACATTTTAGCATAGAAACCTGCTACCTCTTCAGCAGGTTCGGATAATTTAACTTCTTTTCCATTATACATAAATTTTACATCTTTCGGAAGTGGTTCGTAGGGTGGTGCGAATACAGGACCTTTATGTTCCAAGAAATTCCATTTAACACCATCGTCTTTCTTTTCTTCTTCCCACCTGAAAATGTTCGTTCATAATTTGATGACATTCTATATAAATTTCGAAAATTAAAACACATATAAAGTTTATTTAAAATGGGTAATTATTTATATCACATTTATAGCAGTTTTTAGAATGTCCAATTAATTTGTTAGCTTAAGGAGTCACTAGAAAAAAATTGAAGGTGACAAAAACAGGAGTTTAAATACAGATTCAAATAAAATAAACAATCACTAAAATCGTTCTTATGTAATTAATGAATAACCCTTTAAAGTATGTAGTGATTAATTCGTTATCCAAGTGTCTGGCTAACCACTGTAGGTCGAGACCAGAGTGGAAGAAGGAGAAGAGGATGACGAGTAACAGATGGATTTTTGGCGGCAGTTGGTGAATTAAGATCGATTGTAATGGTTATGTGTAAATTGAAATAAAGTTCATTATTATTCAGTTGTTAATCAGTTTTAATTTATTAATGTTCCAACCTCCACAACTCAGAAGTGGGATACGAGTTATTCAATATAAGAATACGTGCGCCCAACAAATTAGTCATGAGTGATTTAGAAGCTATAGAAAATGGGGTCGCGCCACCACCGGCTCAGTTAACCCCTTCGTCTATATCTGTAGAGGAGCTAATCCAATCTACTGTCCGTGCTATTATGTTATGCCAGGATCAAAGAATCAACAGTATACTGGACCCACTCGCGTTGGAGATGCAACTTCCAGGAGCTTTAGCAACAAGGAGATAGTCAACTTATTACCAGAGTTTTCTGCAGGCAGTATGGATGTCAACATTTGGCTGGAACGATTAGCCGCTGTTCAGAATGTCTACGGTGTTCCCGACGCAGTAATGCAGGTGATAGCAATAGGAAAACTTGTAGGACAAGCCACATTGGTACAACTCGAAGGTGAATTATGTTACAATGGATTGGATGCCCTCCAGGCTGAAATGAGGAAAATGTTCTTCTGCAAAAAGGATATAGTGAAGCTTAGAAAGGCATTTGAGAAGAGGACATGGAAAGCAGGTGAAAAATTTGCAAATTACTATAACGAAAAAGTGGCCTTAGGCAATAATGCTGGTGTATTAGAGGACGAAATGATATATTATGTTATTGATGGATTTGACAACAGCACTCTACAAAGCCAAGATAGAATGATGCTGCAGGATATAAATACCCTAGAGGATTTATTCAGCCGCATGAATAATGTGGTGAGGGTGAAAAAAGTAGGTCTAGACACAGTTACTAAAAAAATAACTAACCATTCTGCCAGATCAAGTGCAGTACCTTTCAAAAGCTGGTGTAGGAGAACAAGAACTAATCAAGGTCACTGGTTATAATTCTGCAAGTTCGATTAAACCATACTTACAATTGAACCAAGAACATCATTCAAATATAATAAATAATCTTAGAGAAAATACGCAGGAGGAAACACTTAATATAACAAGCAATTCCAAATCCTCAATAAATAATGATTCTCGAAATAGTTTTAATAATTGCGTTTTTCATTGTACTAATTTAAATTGTTAATTCTTTTAATATATTCACAAAGTGTCAACGATATTTTCGTATATTGTAATAATTAATTGAATTAAATTTTTCAATAATTTAATGATAAAATTAACTGTCTCGACCCTTACTTCGTGGAATCTGCTCATATTAGTGTTTTAAATGAAACTCACGGTTTCTAGTTAATTCCACAATATAATAAAAGTTATTGAAAATTCTAAAAAATTGACAATTGTTTCGATAAACCAATATCATCGTCAGAATGACAGAAGTTACATTTTATTTGATGCCTACCTGATGTTTAGTAGTTATTTTTGGCTAGACCAAGAAGTGACCTAACTTGTGATTGACTTAATATATGTGATGTGATATTACAAATATTGAAGCTTAGATATTATTAGCCCTATGGTGATATCATGGATATCATTTTTCCAATTAAGATCAGTATAACTGTGCAATGATATAGAAAACCAGGAAAACTATATCTGCTGATCTTTACAATTATCACTTAAGAAGACAGTTTATTAGTGTAGAACTCCCTAGATTTAACTGTTCATTGACAACTTCATATTGTGGGTTTCTTAAATGTCTTCTAATTTCCAATTCTTCAAGGAAATCCAGTTCTTGTTTCTATTTGGGTCAGATCCTTAGGAATTTTGAAATCCGATACAGTGAACACTTATGAGCATACAGGTTAAAACAACCAGATAAATCCCACTACGCAAAACATCTACTTGACACCAATCATTCATTGACACCTAACACAAAACTAGAAGTGCTGCATATTTGTGATATGAATATCCCCCGGTTTTTCCAACGTTTCTTGAAAAGCGAAATACTAAAAGTCGATTATATTAGTACTATGCTAGTACTAATTTGTACCATAAAAATATTCCAAAATATTAAAATCAGCCCATTTTAACAACATCTGCTTCAATATTATTTTATAATAGTTTTGGAAAATATTTTAATATGAACAAAATAATTTCAACCAATCAAAAACTAATTATTTTCATAGAAAAATTCATGTAGTTTAAAATAAATAATTATGAATACAAAAATAAATTATATCTTTTTACACATTAAAATTGTTGGCAACGTTTCCCAAAAAGTGTCATTTTCAGGATTTTAAAATTAAATTCCTGGCTTAAGCGTGGATAATCCCAAATATTTTTCATTATTATGATATATAAATCTTCTACTTTCTAAAAGTACAAGTATGTATTGTGAAATTTATGCATCTGTAAAGTCAAACATACCATTCACAAAAGTGAATTTACTAATTTTGAAAATATATATCTCATAAAGTATTTAAGTGGATTTGTAAGCATAAGGACAACTCAAAAAAATCCCAATGGTATGAGACCAATTGGATAGGCTTATTTCAAGTAACATTTTTGCATCAAAAACAAAAAAATACAAATTTTTGTTTGGTAAATTTGTGAATTTTCTTGGATAAACGTTTTCATGTACGCTTAAAAAAAGTGTTAGGTACAAAACTTGTAGAAAGTGTTAAGGTCTATTAAAAATATCAGTAACTTTTTCGCGTCAGAAAAATTAGATACAAAAGTTATAGAATGTTTTTAGATGCACAAAAAACCAAAGTAACATTTTGGCATCAAATCAAAAACAAAAAATGTTACAAAACATTTGGTTTAACCAAGAATGCCTTAGAAAAAAGGTAATACCAAATTATGTGAATATAAAATGTCACACTAAAACACCACAAGCACAAAAAGCTATAAAATGTGCTCAACGAGTTTGGATAAAAGGAGAATGTAAGAAATGGTTCAAAGTTAGAGACTCCTTAGACAACTACATAAAGTTGTACATTCGGAACTCACATTCCAATTACATCCAGTAGAATTTGACTGTTTGGATGACAAAATTAGAGAAAGTGTCAGCACGATGAAGCATAAGAAATTTAAAAAACAAGAAAAGAAGCTACAGAATCTTGGAACACACACAACATAAAATTCAATACTCATAGCATCATGAAACTGTAAGTACCTACATACCAACACACTTTGCACCACGATTTGAAAACCTTTCAGACACTAATTTTACAGATAGTGAAATAGTATTTTTAAATAAAGGTTTAAAGTACAGCATACCACCAAAATTTACGAATAATATTAAACAAATTATAGCTACAGAGTCAGAAATAACTTTAAAATCTAATTCGAATAATTTTCTTTATGAGAAATTAAAAATTGCCAATTTAATCAAAAATATTGAACCTTCAAAAGTTAAACGTCAAACAAAAAATAACATTACAGTTTTAAATGCAATCAAAAAGAAGGTAGAAGATAATAACCTAACAGTTACAAAATCTGATAAGGTGAACACAACTGTCATTTTGACGACTGAAAATTACAATTCCAAAATATATAACTTTATAGAATATAGCGATGTAAAAGTTCTTAAAGCAGACCCAACAAAAAAGTTTTCTAATAATGTAAGGGATATTGTTAATAATTCAAATTATCTTTTAAGTGATGGATTTGTCCACAATTATATGGAACCGTTAAATTACATAAAATAACGAAACCAATTAGACCTGTAGTTTCTTATGTTAATACTCCTAATAATATATTGGCAAAGAGGCTCAACAATATACTCAATAGTTAAGGATATGAATCTCAGTACTCAATTAGAAATTCAATAGAACTAATCAAAAAGTTGAAAGCAATCAACTTGCAAGATAACTATAAACTCATTTCGTTCGATGTAACTAATATGTTCACTAAAATTCCCCCTAAAGAATGTCTAATACTTGTAAGAAAATTACTAGAAGATAAAAATATTAATCCAGGAATAATATCAGATATACTTAATTTATTTGATGTATGCATTAATCAGAATTATTTCACTTTAGACAATAAGATATATATTCAAAATGAAGGTTTACCAATGGGAAGCCCTATATCACCTATTTTAGCAAACATTTTTATGGACAATTCAGAAAGAAAGATCTTTGAAAGTAATATTTCGAAAAATGTTTTATTTTGGTATAGATATGTAGATGACATATTAGCTTGTTTTATGGGTAGTGAACGACAATTAGATGTATTTTTCAACCACATCAATAATTTACACCCAAAAATTAAATTTACATTAGAAATTGAAGAAAATAGCTCAATCTATTTTCTTGATTTAAAAATTCAAAGAGTTAATAATGTACTTGATTATTCAATTTACCGAAAAGCAACACAGACTGATGTGACAATTCCAATCACCCTATGTCACACAGACTAGCGGCATATAATTCAATGATACATAGAGCTTTTTCAGTTCCTATGAACAAATGTAATTTTGTTAGAGATTAATACAATTAGACAAATAGCAACATCCAACGGTTATCCATTAGATATGATAAATAAGCTAATTAGTAAAAAAGAGGAAAACGTGGCATTACGACTAATATTTCCTAAACAAGCTGATGAAATAATAACATAAAACCATCACATATGCAGGAAATATTTCCAATAATATTTCAAAGATAATATCTTCAGCAACGAATACAGCAATTTCTTTTAAAACAGAAAGTAACGTTTGTACAAAATTGTTAAATGTAAAAACAAAAATACCACTATTAAAGAAGTCAGGTATATAAACGCAAATGTCCAGAATGTAATGCTGTCTATTTGGGTCAGACCCTTAGGAATTTTGAAATCTGATACAGTGAACACTTACGAGCATACAGATTGACAACCAGATAAATCCCACTACGCAAAACATCTACTTGACAACAATCATTCATTGACACCTAACACAAAAATAGAAGTGCTGCATATTTGTGAAAAGAAACAAGAACTGGATTTCCTTGAAGAATTGGAAATTAGAAGGCATTTAAGAAACCCACAATATGAAGTTGTCAATGAACAGTTAAATCTAGGGAGTTCTCCACAAATAAACTGTCTTTTTAAGTGATAATTGTAAAGATCAGCAGATATAGTTTTCCTGGTTTCCTATATCATTGCACAGTTATCCTGATCTTAATTGGAAAAATGATATCCAGGATATCACCATAGGGCTAATAATATCTAAGCTTCAATATTTGTAATATCACATCTACTTTTTTCGATTAACATATATTAAGTCAATCACAAGTTAGGTCACTTCTGTCATTCTGACGATGATATTGATTTATCGAAACAATTGTCAATTTTTTAGAATTTTCAATAACTTTTATTATATTGTGGAATTAATTAGAAACCGTGAGTTTCTTTTAAAACACTAAAAAAATATGCTAAATTTGTGAATTTTCTTAAATAAATGTTTTAATGTAGGTTTTAGAGAAAAATATTAAGTACAAAAGTTGAAGAACGTGTTAAGGTCTATGAAAAACTTCAGTAACTTTTTTTCGTCAAATGAAAAACAAAGGAAATACGTTTTTTTTCAACTTTTACAAGCCATTTTGTTTATACTGGCCCGATTTGGCCCAACCGATTTTTGTAGCGAGTTTTGTTTCGATCCTTCAAAAAATACGCTCTCTATCGTGCATACAAATTTTGTTTATAACACATACATAGGAAATCTTTCCGAAGTCGCGTCATCCTACTCTCGGCAATAGCCCAATTTAATTCTGAAATAAGCCTAAAAATGTCATGAGGAAAATTGGAGTTTAAATAACAGATAATTTTAAAAAAGATCAATACTTTGTATTTTAAAAATCCGAAATCAAAGTTTCTGATCTTAATTAAGAGATACCCCACTTTCTCCCAGTGCTACAACCTATTACAACCAGATATAATTTTTGTAAACAATGCAATGCACCTTTTTAAGACTGCTGTAGTTTTATTTAGATCATCCACCTTAATCCGCGCATTTTTTAAATCACTGTAAATTAAACTATCACTTTTAATCGGTTCGGACCGCGTTGCTTTTAACCTCACTTTATAAAAAACGTTGTTCCTTATTTCGAATGTGTGTAAACACTTGACCCAGTTTTTTAACAGCTGTTGATTTCTATGGGCGAAGTACACTTTTCTGAGCATAACAATAACAACAAAAAAGGAGGATTTTATTTCCGTTAATACTATCGAAAATTAAGAAACATATGATCGTGACGTGTTGGAAGGCAGGGAGACATATTTAATAATCCGTTGTTGCCACTTCCTCACGTGTCTCCCCAATTTACAGATAATTTTTGTTAGTCCTTAATATAAGAGTTATATTTGACAAAAAATAAACAGCAATACTACATTTTCAGTTACAAAAAATATATTTTTGTATCTGACAAATAGTCAACGGAATTTAGTTACACTATAAGTGAGAAAATCAAAATAGACCGTAAAGAAATATACAAAATTTTTAAAAAATTTGACAACAAGGCATCAAGAAGTCTTTTAATATTGAATATGTTAGGGGTAACTTGGGCAAAAATAAAAAATAAGTAGAGTATAATAAAATGCATTCACGTTATGGTGCGTAAAATATGCAAATGGGGATACTTTCCGTTTAAAATCTAATATTCCATAAATTTTATAGTAAAAATATATAGGTAAAAATACTGACTTTAAAAAAATTTATTTTCGAGATGTTAGTGTTACTTTTGTGCAATTTTTAAAGTATTTAAAAGTTTTACAGATAATATTCACCTATTCAATTTATGATTACTGTTGTTAGTGTTTTAAAATGAATAATTATATTGCAGAGAAAGAACATTTGCTGCCACTTGTGTGTCTCAGACGACTTTTCAAAAAATATCCAATAAAACTCAAAAATTTAAGTACATTATTTAAATTACCGAAAAAACGCGTGAAACAAAGAAAAGAAAGCCGGATAGCATTACACTACATCAGATTAAAAATATAAGACAAACTGTCTACGATTTTTATCTGGTGGAGAAGTGACTTCCCACATTAAAATGTATAAAATTATTACTAGTATTATATCATGTATTTAACGCTTTCCCACAAAATACAGGTTAGACAATCTCTTATAACAAACAACATGGTCACTGTGTGCTGCCCTTACCACCTTATCACCCCAAACTAAATCCAATCAAGAATTTGGGCGTTAGTAAAGAACTGGGTGGTGGCACACAATACAACATTCAAGTTGGCAGATGCGGAGGCACTGGCTTGGCATAAGATTCAGGCTATATCGGAAGAAGAATGGTATACCTAATATTTGCCAATATGTAAAAAAACATGAAGCAGAAATCATACAAAAGGAGCACCTCTTTGATTACTCTAGATCATCTCTTTGATGACTCTCTAGATCATCTCAAATTTACAGTGAAAAAGGAATCATTGGATGATATTAAAGACAACGAGGATACCAATAACTGTCTCTGATGATGATGAACTAGGATGTCCGCCACTTGTTTCCGACAGTGATTAAAACTTTTGTTATAAATACAATTTGTTTACTTAATTTTTGTAGTACAGTGGAACCTCGATATATCGAATCTCTCGTAGAACAGGAAAAATTCGTTATATCGAGGATTTCAATATATCAAGGGAATTTTCAGCAGCCTTCGATATAGAGGTTCACAATAGCATTGAGAAATCATGAAAAAAATCTGAACTTTATACGGCATTCCATACTTCGATATAGAAAGGTTTTCATTAAGAACTTCCAATATATAGAGGTGATTTGACAGGCGTAAAAACTACCAAAATGTAGAGGTAAAATTAGCATTATAAAGAGAGGGGATTTGAAAAACTTGGATACCTCAAGAAATTTGATATATTGAGGTTCTGTTATATCGAGGTTCAACTTTAATTTACAAAATCTTACAGAAATTTTTATTTAAAGAAATTATTAAAAGCAGGCTGCTTCAATTTTTATTTAAATAGTCTACAGCACTGGAATATTGATCCCGCGCAATGAAATGTGTATGTATTAAAGTGAAATAGACGATTACTAATTGACGACATCTATGTGCTATATAGATATTGTATGCTATGGACACCTAATATAATATAAAGATACTGATACCATTTTTCTACAGTTAAGACTAATTAAATATTTTTAAACTGCAAAATAATGTATATATAATAAATATAAAATTGTACTCACCATTTCCAAACGTCTTGTTCTTCTTCCTTCTTTTTCTTTCCCTTTTTAGGACTATCTCCATCTGCTTGTTCCGTCTTCACCTCCACTTTCACATTCTCTTTTTTCACCTTCTTTTCTTTTTTCTTTGCAGCCTTTTTCGCCGGTTTGTAATCATTTTCTTCTTCGTCATCGTAGTCATCATCCTCATCGTCGTCATAACCTCTTTTCTTTTTCTTCTTGGATTTCTCCTCTTTTACTTCTTTTTTGGGCTTCTTCCTTGCAGTCAGAGGCACGTCATCGTCATCATCTTCATCGTCTTCTATTTTTCTTTTCTTGATGTTCATTCGGGCAGACTAATATTGAGAGAAAAAAGAAATTAAGTGAAAGGGAATTCTGTTGAGGATTTTAGTTTTAGTGACAGTGTTTAAGCTATTAGACATAACATGTACATGAAATGACAACTATAACCGGTTATTTTCTAACATGTATCATATTTCATCATAGACCTAGTTCTCTGGGACAATCACTGGCCGTATTTTCTTAATTAGTTAAAAATTACAGCGATTTTCGACATTACAATAAATGTAAAGATACATATTAGAATTTCACCACTAATTGGTTTATTTGAAATTCACATACCAAGTGACTTCTGCGGTTCTGCAAATATTATAAAAATACTCAATTAAAAATAAATTTATTCATTATTTAGCTAAGTAGAACTTAAATTTTAACTTACGACATATGCTACAAGATACTACAAAATATATACCTATGGGAAAATAAAATGATTCTTATGAAAAATATATCATTGTAAGAATCAGTTTTTAATGAAGACATTACTTACCAATGGCACATCTTCATCACTGTCATCCTCGGGTTCTTCTTTTACTTCATTTTTAATATTCACCGGTTTCTCATCTTGACTGTCTTCGCCGCCATCTTCTTCGCCAGAGAAACTTGATTCTTCTCTCTTAAAATGTGAAAAGTTGTAGTCACAACTACTAGCCTGTGAAAAATCAGCTTGGCTACCTTCGTCGGCTTCATCTTGACTGCTCACAGGATCATCCTTAATGACTAATTTGTCTTCATCGTCGTCGGTACTGAAATTAGCCTCTTCTTTTGCAGTTGTAATTTCCTCTTCAGGCTCTTTCACCTGTTTGATTTCTTCAACCTCCTCTTTGATCTTGCGATCATTTTCTTCTGAAATATACAAAGAAACTGTATATACAGGGAATAATAAGAAAGAAATTAATTGAACCAATATTGTGGAACCAGAAATTACTCCATTTTCAATAAATGAAACCTACACTCCCCAATCTTACTAGAGTTATATTACCACTATTGATTTGCATAAAAAATTTTAATTCCTGAATTTCTACATTGTATGAAAACTTTTATTGTTCTTATAAGCTTATACTTGTTTTATGGCTATTTTTTTATACATCTCCAGTTAATTTTATCAGGATTTTGTAATCACATTAAACAAATTCTTGATTTTGATGATACATACTTATGATGAGTTATTACTTTTTTTATGCCATGGTGTGGTTTTATTGAAAGTATTTGGTAGTTGCAACATTGTCTGTATGTGAAAATGTAAGCCAAAAAGAAAAAAGATTACCTTTGTTTTTGATTTTGCCACTAAAATTTCCTTAGCACAGTTTATCAAATTTAAATTGTAATATCATAAATGAAATGTAATTTTTATTTGTAATCTTCTGAAAATTTGTTTTACTCACAACTGCATAGTGTTTTCAAATACATATTATTTATGGAAAGTTTTTATCTTTCAAGTATTATACAAATTTAGAAAAAAAAATAATGATTTTGCAATGATTATAATTTATATTCTAAAAAGGAAAGTACATACCTACCTACTAAAAACTGTTGTAGTAGTGTGAAAAGCATTTTGTTAAAATACTAAAAATTTCAAATATTGCCAAAAAAGGAGACAGAGAAGTAGAATTTTTAAAATATGACATCTGCTGTCAATATCAAATCAGGCAGATTGAATTGTTTTCAATGTTTCAACATGAAAATAACAAAGTTACTGGGTTTTCCCAAAAGAAACAGAAAACTTTGTAGTCATTACATTGTATATTTACAAGATCATAATTATAATAAACTCTGTATTAATGGACATTAACAAGCAAAAGGGAAAGTATATGGAAATAGGACTTAAAGTGAACACTCATCAAACTACAGAAGAAACCAAGTAAGCCACAGAGTCATCAAGAAGGTTGAGGAAGTCGAATATCTGGGAGTGATTGTAACGACTCAGGGCGATGAAGTGCAGAAAATATGGAAATTGAAAGATATTTATATCAAAAGATGCTAAAAAATATTGGAAATGTAATACAAAGGAAGAAGACAAAATCAATAGATGGAAAAGAAGAGTCTTCTTCTAATAACAGAAAAAGAGCGAAACTCAATACAAGCGTTTGTCGTATTGTTTCGATTAAGATGCATATGGTTGTGTCATATCAGTGACGTGATGAAAAAAACTCGTTTCTACTGTACGTATGCAGGAGGACAGTTTTTTAATTTGCTGCCAGACTCAATCAAAGAAATAAGGCATATTAAAAGTTTAATATTGTTTTTACTCTCTAGACAAATTTATTGGCTAGAACAATAACACCTAATTTCTGCATATTTCTTTTTATTTCAAACTTTAATAATGCCTTATTAGTCTCGTAATTTTTGGGAAAATTTTATTCTATGTAAATGTTATTTTGTAATTTTATTGTTTACCATTAATGTTTTCATTAAGATTTTTTAGATTACTATTTATAAATGTATCATTACCTTAGTTATACTGTTTGACTTGTCTTATGTTATGTTAATGATAGGCAAAGACCAATAAATCTATTTATCTATATGGGATTTAGGAAATTGACCGTTTCGTTAAGACAGCTAGAGTACAGTGGTTGGGCCATGTTGTAAGAATGCCAAACACAAGATGGGCCAAAATTGTACTAGAGAGAAGGAGGGCTCAGGAGGAGAGGTAAACCCAGAAGAAAAGTGGACACTAACCTGCCTACTGCCACAAAATGTAGTCAAAGTTATTGAAGAGGTTTTCTACTGCCAAAACAATTTAAACAGAGGGTTTTGTAAGTTTGAGGTGAAAAATGCACCAAAGAACTAGATAAAAATTATAACTGAGATATCCATTTAAAAAACCATATAAAATAAAAATAAATGTATTCATTATATACAGAAATAAATAGCTTATAAAACATATTCCACTGATTTAGTTTCCTTTTAAGGAACTAAATATGTATACTACCCATCAAAAGTAGTAGGCCACCCATATTTTAAAACTGTAACCTATTTTATATCTCATTGTAAAACAAAAGTGAAAAGAGGAAAACTATTGTTATTATTTAAGGGTAGAGTAGCTGCAACAATATACCATTGTTCTTCTGAGTAGAATAAAACCCTCATCCCCCCTTTGACCATAAAATAGATAATAAAACCCCCAAATTTAAAACCTTTTTGAGCAAAGCCCAAACAGGTAAAAATTCTATATATTCTGATGGCCTATGCCTAAACTATTTTAGTTTTTAATAGTTTTCTGCAGTTCAATTAGACTTATTAGTGGTAGATTGTGGCGCCCTTGGAATTGTGCTGATAGGGGGCATATTCAAGTGTCATTTTTAAAAGAAAGCATTTATCTGCCGATGCCAAAATAATAATTAAAAATGTGTATCAATATTTGTGGAGTAGAAATTTTAATACAATGGACACTTTAGCAAAGATGTATACTTTGACAAAAACTACTTTATCTTTGGTAAGAGACATAGTACATAAACCTGTTAATCCTAGAAAAAAACGGAGTGTTTCTGGCACATTTAGAAGCATTGACAAGAAGGATATGGATTTATTAAGAAATATTTACCAAATGTTTCAAGGTGAAACTTGTAGCCTTTCATGCCTTAAGACAAAATTGCGTAAAACGGGTTTTCAATACCAAATAATTAATAAAAGATAACGTTTACAGGAATGGCGACTTAAATATTTAATAGCTGTTAAACAATTTAGAGAAGAAAACTATCCAATTATTTACATCGATTAAACATGGTTTGATATCCATGAAACTCCAAGAAAAGGTTGGGATGATTCTTCCAAAAAATGTCAAACCAAGGCACCTTCAAATAAAGGCAAAAAAATCATGATAATACATGCTGGTTCAGAAACCGGGTTAATTTTAAATTGTCTGTTGTGTTGCTTTCAGCTAAAAATGTAGCAGATTCTTCCGTAGATTACCATCAAGATGCCGAGGCATGACTTTTTGAAGATTGGTTTGAACATTAACTTAAAATATATTGGAAAATATCATAATTGTAGTGAACAATGCTAGTTATCATAGTCGGCATGCAATTCTAATAATACTAAAGTAGACATTCAAAATTTTATGATTGAAAATGATTTATATTTCGAAGAAATTTACAAAAAACAAGGGCTGTTAGAAGAATTAAAAACTTTTGAAGAAGAATATGAGTGTGACAAACTTGCAGCCAAAAATGGACATACAGTGTTGCGTCTTCATCCATACTTTTGTGTATTCAATCCTGTGGCACCAATTAAAGTCCATTATTAGGAGAAATAACACTTCACCCACATTAAATGCATATGTAGCAGAATTAATTAAAAACGAGGTAAGAAAAATTCCCGCAGACAGCTGGAAAAGCTGTGTACATCATGTACATACAATTTTATGACTACAAATGTTCAACTCTAAATAATTATAAGTTTAGGTGTAGATGAAGATAGTGATACAGAGTTTAATTTTGAATAAATTATCAGTATTTTTAGAATTTCATTAATTTTGATAGTAATTATTGTTATCCTTTTACATTATATTATTTTTAATTAATCATTGTTATCATTAACATTTACCTAAAACTAAAAATGTCTATTTTAAATTATAAAAATAAATCATGTGGTGGTATATATAGGTACATTTACATTTTCAAACTGACCCTGATCCCATTTATTGAGCTTTGAAGAGGTTGATGCCTATACAATAGGGTTTAATCAGGTAGTTTATTTGTTGCAGTAACAATCAATGGTATATTGTTGCACCTACTATATATGATAATAAAACTAAAATATTGTTAAGTATTGGCTTTTTTTATGAACTAATTTTGAGTATAACAAACAAAAACATAAATTGCTTCTACAAAATATTTTGCATGATGTATGATGATAAACTAAAACCAACCCCCATAATTCTCAGTCTAATATGATTTAATTTTTTTAACTATTCATTTTTTGAACAATATGAGTAAGAAACTAGAGGCATAATTATGGGCATTCATAAATATAGTAAAATCAATGAATACCAAGACAAACTGTTGACTGTGCTTTTAACAAACAAGGTTTAACAATACTGTCCAGGTAGACAGTAACAACTTCTAGTGAATATTTAAGCAATACAAGTAAATCCAATGTCGACAGTAGTAAAAATGTCAGTGGGTCCACAATCAAAAGAAGGCTTCTTGACACATGTCTAAAAGAATGAATAGCTATTTCAAAACCATTTCTAAAACAAATTAATAAAAAGAACTTACATGGGTTATGACAATTGTAGACTGGAAAAAGAAACCCAACAAATGGAAATTTGAAATGTTTGGAATCCAAGTTTTTACCTATAGAGTAAGTTTGAAGGAGGCATGCACTGTAGCTTAAGTACCCCCGTGGGTCTGTGACAGTTTGAGGCAATCGGGGACCTGGTGTATATAGAAATAATATAAGAAAATTTTGAAAACATAGTGCAGTGCCCTCTGGCACACATCAAAACTAACTTCCTCTCTTCAACCTAATCAAAATCTTACGTACTTTGCATGAAATGAACTTCAGATATTTAAAGACAAAGAGGAATAGTACCCTTATTGAAAAAGAGAAAATCATTTAATGTCTCAGAAAATTTTCTGAAAAAAATAGCAGTTTTGAAGAGATTGTAGAAAAATATATGATACCAATGAAACCTGGTTAAATAAAGGACACCCTGTGACAAATATTTGGCAGGTTTAAATGTAAAAAACAAACATCAAGGTTTTGTAGCCCCATCTGGAAAGGGAAAACGCTTTATTATTACCCATATTGGTAGCGAGTCTAAATTTGTTGAAGGAGGTTTAAATGCATTTACTTAACCAGGATGTGTTGTTATGGATACTGTCCATATCACAGCCGGTGTATAGAACAGTTACCAACCATTAACTGTATATAAGCCTAAATTGCAGATTAGCTTACTAAGAAAAATATAAAATTCAATGAACCAATTTTGAAAATTGAATTACTAAACCTAGCATGGTGTCATAAAGATAAATATGTCAAATATGTAGTAGTTGAAATGGTGAGAGAAAGAAGAGTAATTGTGGTTTGATTACCACCCTACCATTATGAGTTAATCCCAATAGAACTTGTATGGGCTCAAATAAAAAATGAAGCAGCAACGAACATTGTTACTTTCAAATTAAATGACGTAAAAAATCTGCTTAATAGTGCTGTCAGCAATGTCACCTCACAGTAACTCTCTTAAGCTGGCAGGACCAACTGGGCAGAACGAATTCAGACCTATTGCAATTTTAGTAATAATTTGTACCATCGATACACATTTTGTACCATGTACTGTTTTTTACAAAAAACGTGGTGCCGATAACTTAATTTTAAGAACATCCCCAACAAGTCATTAATAAAATAACATTTGTTTACACGCCAACATGAAAAACATGCTATCTCTCTTAAAAAAGGGAGACGGGCATAACATGGCACATTCGCTAGCAGCTGATGTGTGACTTTTGGGAAATGTAGTTTTGGTGTGTAGATATTCAGTTTTTTTTTATACACAATGTACTGCTGAGCCATAATAAGTATTCTAATAAAATGTTTACAGTAACCTGCTAGCTACCAAAGAGAGCAGACGTGATTTAGAGAACTTGAACAATAGTCCAGGAGACAAAACATCACCATGAGCAGTTCAAGTGATTGAGAATACTCAGAGATGGAAGTAGAGGACAATGGAACATGGAGAAAAGTGCATCACAAAAGGAAAAGGCGAAGAAACTCCCCTACATCAAATAACCCAAAACAATTTATTCCTGATGCTGAAGATATCCAAAGAGTAATATTTGGCCTCCCCACTAACAGTAATCAAGCTGAACACCAACTACACACAAAAAATTATCAGCCAAGCAGAAGAAATATCAATAAAAACATACATGAAGAAAGCTCAATGGAAAATATACTGCAAGACAAAAACAAGGCAACAAATGAAACAAATCCCACACTCACTATGCAGACCAAATTTTTCTGCAAAAATGAGGGAGATCACAAACAAACCATTTAAATACTTATTCAACATAAAGACCCCTGAAGACTTGACACACAAAAAATTCTCAGATGTATGGGAAACAGTTCATCCAAAAACAGAGGATGTAATACTTTCAACAAAGCAGGGCTTTATGCTCAAGTCCAATCTAAACAAAACAACTATAACAGATACTCTTCACCAACTAATTTCCCATAAAAAAATATCAAATTATAAGGAAACCCAAGCATCACAAACACCCACTAAGAACTTACTTGACGCTGGTGTTTCACATAGTATCATGATAGGTTCGGTCGAACACGACCTAACCTAACAAAATGCAAAAATAGAACATCATTATTGCGAACGAATTATATCAAGAGCAACAAGCAACCAACATTAATGATTAGATTAATCACACCCTGTTTGGAGGCATCAGAAAAGTTGCTGGTGGAGGGGATGTTCTATAAACACAGATACTACCCGGTTTATCCAAGCAACCCACCGACACCAATCCCACAACCATGTTCTTGCTGTCAAGCATTCACTCACGCACGTGAACACTGCACAACAGCTATAAAATCCACCAAATGTGAAGGTCCTCACCACTATAGCAAATGCAACAGTCATCTACCACCAAAATGTGCATCATGCGGAGCATCTCAACCAACTAGAGTAAGTCGATTGAGTTCCACCTGTATTGATAATATATTTTCTAATCACTCTCAGTGTGAGGTTATAGGGGTAAAATCAGTGTTCTATTCTGATCACATGTATCAACTATGTGAATTTAGTTCTGGAAGTGATACGAGGGGGAATACTGATGAACTTATTTGTAGAAGGAATCTCAGCAGTGTGAATTTGGATAATTTTTATAGCACTTTATGTAGAGAACAGTGGCAGGATGTGTATGCAGTTTCGGGTTTTCAGGGTAAGTTTGCTGCATTTTATGAAACTTTCCTTTATCATTACAATTGCAATTTTCCTTATAAAGTAAGGAAAGTCAAAGAGGATAGCAAAAGATGGTATTCACCTCAACTGAAAGATTTGCATAGTCTTTTATGTGAGATGAAACCTATTGAAAGAAGGCTCAAATGCCCAATATACACTCAAAAGTATAATGATTTATTAAAACAGTATAAAAATTCAGTTGCAAAATTTAAAAGGCAACAAAACTCCAATCGATTGGCGAATGCAGCAAACTTATGCAAGGAAAGCTGGAAAATTGTTAATGAGAGTAGAAATGGGAAAAATGTCGGAATGCCTACTAGCATAAATGGAACAATGGGAGACGTTATTACTGATCCATCAGAAAAATGTAATAAATTTAATGATTTCTTTTTACATATTTCAGATATATGCCCATTGCCTAAACTTGATAAGGGCTCTCATACGAATTTTGGACCTTCTAGTATCTTTCTTAGTTGTGTCACACCTGATGAAGTCAGGGACTTGTTGCATAAGACAACACAAAAACCAGCTGCAGGTTTAGATGAAATTCATGGTAGAGCCTTAGGGAGAGTAAGGGACATAGTATGTTATCCTCTTGCATACCTTATCAATGAATCTTTCATAAGTGGGGGCAATTTCCAGATTCTATTAAAATATCAAAGTGTATCCCAGTATTTAAAAATAAGGGGTCAAGGAGTGAAATGGAGAACTATAGGTCAGTTTGTGTTCAGAGTCAAATGTCGAAGATATTTGAGATTTGTTACTCGGTACGTTTGATAGAATTCCTGGAACGCAATGGGATACTAAATAAGAGTCAGAATGGATTTCGTCCAGGCAAGTCTACGAACACAGCTATTCTGGACTGTCTTGAATTTGTTTATTCTGCTCTCAATGGAAAGGAACATTCTGTGGGTTTGTTCTATGATTTAAGTCGAGCTTTCGATACGATAAACCACAAACTTCTATTAGACAGATTGTTTGCAAGTGGAATACGAGGGGTTGCTTTGGATTGGGCAGCATCCTATCTTAAGGGCAGAGAGCAAACGGTCCAGATAAATGGTACTAAATCTTATAAAAGGGAGAATAGCCTTGGAGTGCCTCAAGGTTCTATTCTGGGTCCTTTGTTTTTTATTATATTTGTGAACAATGTTGCCGATGAGTGCTGTCTTAGTCTTGGACGTACTGTCCTGTACGCAGATGATACTAATATATTGTTAAGCCATTTAAATCTCGAAAATTTGGTGAGTGAATGTAATTGCGTCTCCCAAAATTTTAGTAATTACTGTGATAGTAATGGTCTTATTCTTAATTCAAGTAAGACATTATTTATGCAATTTTTTCCTAAAAATGTTAGTGTTGATTATGATTTATTGATAAAAGTGAATGGAAAATCTATAAAAAGTACAAACGAAATTAAGTTTCTTGGTTTGATTGTTGATTGTAAGCTTACTTGGGAAGAGCATATTGACTATGTATGTGGAAAAATTAGTTCTTTGTGTTTTTTAATACGGAGATTAAGAGAAACTGTGTCTGAGGGTATTCTTAAACTTGTTTATTACGGGCTTGTACAATCAACGCTACAGTATGGGTTGTTATTCTGGGGCTCATCTGCTCATTTTCAGAAAGCATTTATCATGCAAAAGAAAGCTATAAGGAATGTGGCGGGGATATCTCCGCTTGAGTCATGTAGAAATATCTTTAAATCCTTTAAAATACTTACTTTACCCTGCTTGTATGTATTCCAACTAATAAACTTTATATATACTAATGGAAATTCACTGCAGCATAATTTTGATATTCACTCACATGATACTCGAGCGGTTGATGATTTTTCACTTACCGTATTCTAGACTGGGAGTCGGTCAGAATTCTCCTTTCTATATGGGGTAATATTAAAACAAGCCCACATCGGTTTAAGAAAGAAACACAGAAATATCTATGTGAAAAAGCATTTTATTCTGTTCAGGAATTTTTGGATTGTAGTGAATAGAAATCATCCCAATTGGCATTTTATTTTGTTTTATTTGTATTTGAATTGTATTGTAATTATCTAGTTTTAACTTCTGTTGTAATTGTAATTTTAATATTTTGTTCTTTTTTAAATATTTGACTAGTCTTATAAATTACTTTATTGTGATTTGAATGATGAATAAATGAATTTGAATTTGATGACCATTCAGCATGGTCCTTGAAGTGCCCTCGTAGACCAACTAAGCCAATCGAAGGAATTCCTAATAGTCAGATCAAGACACTCAACAAGAAATCCCACAAAATCTACCCGAAAATAACCAAAAACTCCAAAATACTAAATAAAATGAATAGCACCAAAATAATTGCAAAGCTGAGGAAAACATTCGTCGCCCAATACCCCATAGACACAGTTGCGCATTTCTCGGGAAATAGACTTTATATTTTGATGTTGGACTTGGAGCAACCTTCGACGACTTTGCCCACTCAACCTATTCAAGTTCACGTCGACACTTAAAATCATGTACGTCAATCTCAACAGTTACTCACTGAAAAAACACCTTATCAACAACATTATTGAGAGGCATAAAATAAACTGTGCATTATTTGTGGAGACAAAAACAAAAGAAAATAGTAACACAAACTACAGAAACTGGAGGATTCTACAACTAAATGGAAATATAGTAAACACTAATGTGCGTGGTGAAAGTTTGGTACAAGCGCATCCAGGACTAAAAATGCTAAAAGAAAACCCTCCCTAAATGAATAAGCCGCTTAATGAGGTGCTTCACTTTTCAATTCCATTACTAAGAGATAAACTACACATTTTTCTTGTATATATTCACCCAAATGCACCCATCGAACAAACGCTTTTCAACAAAGCCTCTCTATACAAATATGGTGTGATTGTAGGAGATCTAAATGTGAATCGGAATAAAAGCAGACAAATAAAGGTTTTTACCAATAATACATGGCAATGCGAAATGGTGTTTACTCCTCCAACCTTTAGAATGGCCAATAACCCAGACTCTACACCAAATCGTGTAATATACACGAAAAACATCAAAAATAATATAGTAACAGTAGAAACCCATCCAGATTTAGGAACAGAACAAGATGCAATAGAAATAACCATAGACCTACAAAGACGAATCATAGAACAAGAAATAATAAAAAAGAACATCAAGAAGTGTGATATAGACAAACTTAACGAAAAGTTGGAGGAGTACATTGATCGTATGGGGGACAATCCGATTGATAGAGGAAAAATTGAACAATTCAACACCCCAATAACATCACTCACAATAGAAAACAGCCCAGACCTGAAAATAAAACACTACGTCCACGAACTACCACCATATCTTATCAAAATGATAAAAAACATAGGGATTATTTGAGAGATCCCAATGTTGAGGCAAAACGCAACTAAACAATTACAACAAAAATGTACAAGCCCTAATTAGACAATACAAAGAACACAAATGGGCTACAGTGGCTAGCAAAGGTAAAGATTACTGGCAAGAAATTAGAAAACTAACAAACTACAAAGGAATCTCAAAATCACAGCCAATTGAAGAAAACAACATTGTGAATGCCACCGATGAAGAAAAAGCAGACGTATTTGCAAATTACGACAAGGAATCGTTCACAGAAAACCATGAACCCCAATACAACCAACAAATATATGATAAAATTTGAGCATACAACAGAAATATAGAAGATGTGTATTTTGAAATATTAAGCAAAGGAAGGAGTACTGCTTCAGGACATGATCACATTAAAGATCTATTACGAGAACTGAGTGAAAAGATACAAAGATATCTCATCAAAATATACGAGTACTGTTTGAAGCATCACTACTTTCCTAGTGAGTGGAAGCAGGGAACCATTATCACCATTCCTAAACCTAATACGAACCATTATAGAGCAATTTACTACCGTCCTATTACTCTTCTTTCAATTTTGGGAAAGCAACTCGAAAACATCATAAAATATGTTACAAAATGAAATTGGACATAAAATTCCTGATTACCAATTCGGATTTAAACATCATACTTCTACCCAGTAACCATTTCAACATCCAACATTCAAGCTAACCAACTAATGGGAAACTACTCTGCAGCCCTATTTCTTAATATAAGCAAGGCATTTGATAGTATTTGGCACAAAGGACTACTCTACAAACTAATGACACTAGAATGCCCTCGATATTTGATCCTGCTCCTGAAAGACTATCTTGAGAACAGAACTCTGCAAGTCAAAATCAACGACCAATACTCAGCAACAGTCCACAACAAACAAGGAGTTCCACAAGGATCACCATTGTCTCCTCTTCTATATAATGTTTACTGTCACGACATATACAACTACAGTCATCAACAAGACTACTTCAATAACAATAGTTACATTTTGCAGAATGCTCAGATGACACGGCCTTGACTAGTCAAAACAGAATCCTCTCGAAATCCGTTGAAAATCTACAAGTATTGTTAGACAGGACCCTGATTTGGTTCAACAAATGGAGGCTGAAAGTTAATCCAGACAAGTCACAATATATAATATTTAACCTCAATAATTCACCAAACTCACCTAAAATAAATATAGACGGCAAAGACATTCACTGCGTAAACTATGCGAGGTATCTGGGGGTAGACATAGACCACAAATTGAACTTTAAACAACATGCTAACAACATAAAGAGGAAATGTAACAGTTGGAGCTAACACAATATTACACACAGGATCAGAGAATGGTTGGATCCCAAACTCTTTGTGGCTTTCTGCCAAAAACATTAAGGACTCTTGTGTTGATTATCACGAAGTTATGACAGTAACTTTTTGAAGATTGGTTCAAAAATTTTCTGTTACCCAACATTTCGCCAAACAGCGTTATAGTAATGGACAACGCAAGCTATCATAGTCGACAATTGAAAAAAATTCTTGGCTCAAATAATACGAAATTGGAGATTCAAAACTTCATGGCTGCAAATGACATATTTTGAGGAAAATTATACAAAAAAGTGCTGGAGTAATTTTCTTTAAAGAAAACGTTTGTGTGTGATACAATTGCTGAAGAATTGGGACATAAAGTGTTACAACTTCCTTCCTACTACTGCTGCTTGTTCAATCCCATAGAGCTTATGTGGCCCCAACTTAATCCAGCGTATGCAGAAAAAATACTCCTACTTTAAGTGGTACTGTGGTAGAATTAATTAGGAACTGTCTGAATGACATTCCTACCGAGAGTTGGAAAAGTTCTGTTAGTCATGTTGTAAATGTTGAAAACTCGTACTTTTCTCTAAAATATATTGCGCCAATTATAATTAATTTAGATGAAAATAGTGACACTCAACTAAATATAGAATAGAATTGTAACATTTAAATAAATTACTTGCATATCTCCTATATTATGCAAAATCTAATTCAAATTTCTTAAGTGCGACCCTGTAGCACATTTGCATCTTTTACTTGAGGATTTACTACAAGATGGGATTAAAACAGGTAGTTTATGGCAGTTAAGCCAATACCATTTAGAGTGAAACTTATTATATATGTAGCATGTTTGTTATTACAAATGACATTTTAAGTTTTCTTTTGAATTTTAATTGTGTTAAGTAGTAATTGCACTTATAACAAGGATATTTTATTATAAATAATAACATATTGAAAGTTTCACTGAAATGATTAATGAATGCTTTTATTTTATAACTACTCATTTGCATGCAAATATATAATATAATTTGTACGTAAAATTATCAAAATGATTAGGGATGTGTTACTTTTCTTCTATAGTATCATCAAATATACCAAAATTTGGGCTTTTTACACAGTTGGACATTTTGCAATCTATTTAGAGACAAATAGAAGTTAACAGGATAATTTCCAAAGTAACGGTAAGGGTACAAAATATAAAGTTTTATATTTTCACAGTACAAATTATATTGCTTTTAATATAGGAGTAACGATTGATTCTGCTCATGCAAAAGGGTACTTCTCTCTTGAGATTAATAGTAGTACAGTATAGTTTCCAAACGAACAGGGAAAGTACAAACTCTGAAATTTAATAATTTAACAGTATAAATTATGTTGTTAAGAGTAAAAGTAACGATTAATTTTGGTCATGCAAAGAGGCACTCTACTATTGAGCATAACACATTTGAATTCAAATAGATATTGTTTCAAGCAATTTAGTTGAATCTATCAAGTTCTTTTTGATGGTACAGATTAGTACCTTTGTTTTTGTTAATTTGGTCCTGCTAGTGCCACGTTTTTTAAAAAACCGCATCGTAGATACAAAATTTGGATCGATGTTACAAATTAGTACAAAATAATGGAATAGGTCTGAATTGATTCTGCTTAGTTGGTCCTGCCAGCTTAAGAGAGGTCCTCACAGTAATGTATAAAATGTATCAAACATGTAGTGAAAGAAGAGCAGAATATGTGAAATCTTGATAAATTCATTGAAATTACCGAACCCAAAATGAGCATTCATTTATGAAGAACTGTTTATTACATCTTGAATATAATTTCTCTGACAACCAATTTGTTCTAAAA
Organism: Galeruca laticollis; assembly: GCA_963921935.1. Classification (NCBI taxonomy): domain Eukaryota; kingdom Metazoa; phylum Arthropoda; class Insecta; order Coleoptera; family Chrysomelidae; genus Galeruca; species Galeruca laticollis. Next base: position 45,442,116 of record OY998185.1, read on the forward strand.
TGCTGAAGATTATTTTTAATAATAACAGCACTCCTATGACTCACAGATTTCCTTTCCCCTCAGACCTACAAAGGTCTATGTTGGAAATATGAGTCACTACCTACAGTATAGATGAGTATAAAACCCTATGGTTATTGTGTGTAAAGGATTTTTAATAAACAATTAAAATTTCATTTATAAAATGCTCTTTTCTGAGTGGCCAAACATTTTAAAGAAGTAGTATAAATATAGTATGTTAATTTGTCACTAGAATTATATTTTACATGCTTATTACAGCATTAAAAGATGATTAAACTTACCTGAATTTTTCTCCTTTTCGGATTTCTTTTCTTTATCTCTATCCTTCCTATCCTTATCCTTTGAACTGGAATGATGTCGATCTTTGTCACGTTCCTTATCCCTATGTTTATCCTTAGAACTACCATGTCGATCTTTCTCCTTATCCTTGTCCCTGTGTTTAAGCTTATCCTTGTCTTTATCCTTGTCCCTCTTTTCTCGATCTTTGTCTCTAGAACTGCTCTTGTGGTCCTTATCGTGAGAACTTTTATGTTCCCTATCTTTATCTTTGGATGAATACTTTTTATCGTCTCTATATTTGTCTTTGCTTCTATCTTTATCTCGTTTGTCCCTTTCGCTTCTTTCTTTATCCCTGTCTTTATCTTTGCTTGACGATTTATGGGAGCTGCCGTGACGGTCCTTCTCCTTCGAACTGTGATGTCTGTCCCTATCTTTCTCTTTATCCCTGCTGGAACTTTTATGGTCCTTACTTCTACTTTTATCTTTGTCCTTATCCCTATATTTATCTTTGTGTTCTGATTTGTGACTCTTGTGCTTATCTGAGTATCCGTTTAGGCCATTCACATGGCTTGAATCACCGTTTTGCTCTTTGTTTGCCTATACCAATATAATTAAATAAATATCAAAAAATTAAATTTACAAAAAATAACGAAATTTTTCACTAAAATATCCGAAAATCATGTTTACTGATAGAAAAAAACGTGGTTATACTTCAGCAGTATGCACGCTTTCACACAAAGTCAATACGTGGGACTTAGTTTCTGACGCCATTTTCGGACTTAGAAAATTTTCGCATCACGCTATGAAGTCACTTATAAAGTAGCTTTAATTTAGATAAACTGGATATTTTGTGAAGGTACAAGTGTTTCAAATGAAAAATTAAACTTAAATATGTACTTACCGGACTCGATTCTCCTTCAGTAACAGAGTTTTCGACTTCCATTTCGTTACAAATAGAACTACTAAACTGTAACTTCACTATCACCGATCAAGAGTATGTGAGAATTGAGAATGTCGACGGAGCGGAGAAAGCAACAAGCAACGTCTAAGTGCTAAAATTTACTTGTGCGCAGTCTCGGACAAAGGCAATAACCTTTCAAGCGCCATAATTCAAAATAATAGTGAATAACAAAATTTTATGTATTATTGGTAAATACATATAGTGATATTATTTTCGACTAAAGCAATTTTCTACTATTTGAATAAGTAATTATTAAAATAAAATTCCCTAAGTATCTATAAAGTACTAATTATAATAAAAATGTAAATGACTAAATAATAAATAAAAACTGACAATTAAAAACTGTTACATTTATTTCTGGTTTGAACAACAATAATTATTGTCTACCTATTAATCAAGAAAAAATATATATTCCAAATAATACACGTATAGTCTCAGATTCGGCTGTAAAATTATTCCTACGATGTATCGAGCATGTATACAGGGTGCTCCAAAATTGCTGTGACACAGAGCTACCACGTATAATTCAGGTCAAAATAAGTTGATTGGTCCCAATTTATCTATATACCAAAATGTACCTTATGCCCGTGAGAAGAGTTCAAAGTTTACATAACAAAAAAACAGATTTTTGTTCGCTTTTTAGATATGAATGAAACAAATTGAATGACATTTGACAGAAGTGCATTTTAGAGGCAATGAAAAAAAAGTTCAATAGAAATTGTAGAAGGTTTAAAATCACCCTCACACCCTGACATTTTTACAGAACTTTCTTAGGGGGGTTAATACGCGGTTCTCTTCATTTTGTTACTCTTGTAAAAATTACGTATTCCGCATATAGTTCCGAAGGAAAAAAATGTTTTCTTAAATAATGCTAAAACGCATATTCTTAGTACAAGTTTAATAAAATTGTAATAGGTACATTTAGCTGGAAGTTTTATTAAACTTCTACTAAATATAGGTACGTTAGCATTATTTAAGAAAACATTTTTTTCCTTCGTAACTGTGCGGAATACGAAATTTTTACAAGAGTAACAAAATGAAGAGACCCGCGTATTATCCCCCCTAAGAAAGTTCTGTAAAAATGTCAGGGTGTGAGGGTGGGTTTAAGCCGTCTACAAATTCTATTGGAACTTTTTTTTCTCTAGTGGTAGAGTGCAGTTAGGGGTAAGGGGGGAACCGATAATTATGCAACAGTGTATCTAACAAACAATAGGCGGTGCTTTGAAGTTTAAAAGTAACTGTCGGCCATGTTTTCTGGATAAATGTCACGTCAGAAGCCAGCTTTATGGGAACGACAGAATCGTAATTAAAAAATTTCAATTCAATTCAAAATTAAATAGATTCGCACATCAAGTTTCACAAAGTTGCGCAACCGCGATTTCATTAAACTTGTAATTTTGGTTTTTCTGCTTAAGTTTCGTCATTCTGAGCGAAGTTATCAGCTTTTATTGATTGAATTAGTGTCTTTTTTCGTTATGTGTGGTACAACTAACTGCACTAAACGATGAAACGTCGATTGCGACATTCTGTAGAAACTTCGGAATTTTTCCTCGTCGGCATTTAATTCCTTTGCAACTACATAACTACTACATGCTGCCTATCTTGGATGATGACTGGATGAACCCAGTACTTACGTTTTCTCTTTTAATTTCGTAGCCATCTATACTCTATACAGCATTTTAGCACATCTTCGTCGGACAACATGGCTAAAACTAATTTCATGAAATCTGTTTCACGAAATTAGTTTCCTCAGTCTTACAGCTAGCAACCCATATTTGCGGCCACTTTCACATAGGCAGAGGTAGTTAACCGTTTACAGAAAAAAATTAGCTTTGAGTTGATATATAATTGATGAATATACGCTAAGAGGTTGCGGCCATTCAATTACTTCGTCGACAGGCTCTTTAGGTGGCGCCACAATCAGTGTCTCAACCATATACGTTATTTATATGTATATGGTCTCATCTATCTGTGATCCAAATTTTAAGGTTACGTTAACCTCAATTTTAATGTTTAAAAAACAATGAAAAATATTATTATTCCTCTACCTGTTTTTAGCATATAAAAAATCAACAGTATAATAAAAATGGAAAAACTACTTCATACTAATATAAAAACAGTAAGTGACGCCTTAAAATAACCGAATTAAATATTTAACAGTATAATTTAAAGTAATATGTATATAAAATATACATAAAACCACACAGGGAAGAAAATTCAGTATGTGGAGTGGTGTAGTATAATTATCTAACTTAAGAACTAAGTAATAATTCATGACTCCAATTTCTCTCTTACGGTTTTCTTATGAATATATAAGTGATTGAATAAGAGAAATGTATTTATCATACTGACGCTTAAGAAGTGATACCTCGTAAATACATTGTGACAAAATTTACAGGAGAAACAAAACTGTTTAAAATAATAGTTGCAATATATTTTTAAGATGTGAGTGTTATTTTTTAATTTAATCATTGAACATATTTTTAAGTAAGTCGGAGCTAATTAACAGGGTCACTGTCATGTGAACCACATATGGCTCACAAAACGTAACTTCTGATGGTTCCTCTATGAACCACATGTGTTTCACGAAGCCAGTGACACTTAAAGCTAGTATATAATTTGAATGTGTTATTTCTGTTCTGTTCTTTCTATTTTTTTATAAAATGTGTAGTCAACCTTCTCCTTTGCTACTGGCAGTCCTGAGTACATACGAGATATCACTAGAAACACGTAGAATTTTTTTCTGCAAAGTTTGAAGGTTTCAACATATTTTACCAAAAAAATGTCAATACGCATTTTTATTTGAATATTTTTTAGATATCAAGATTACTTTTCGATGGTACTATAAAACCTACAGAATTAACGAATTTGGCTTTAAAGAGGGCAGAAGATATTAAACAATTAAATTCGTTTATATCTATAACATCGAGTCAAGCTAAGCTGCAGGGGGAGAAGTCAGATAAACGATTCACCGATAGAAAACCTATTTCAGATTTAGATGGCGTTGTAATAGCAGTAAAAGATAATTTTTGTACGGAAAATATAAAGACAACATGTGCCTCAAAAATGTTAGAAAACTTTGTCCCAACTTACAATGCGACAGTGTGTCAAAGACTTTTTGACGCTGGTGCTGTTTTAATAGGGAAAACGAATTTAGATGAATTTGCAATGGGAAGTGCTACAATTGACTCAACGTACGGACCCACGAAAAATGTTTGGAAGCATAAAAGTGCCGATTTTTTTTTATCAGGAGGTAGTAGTGGGGGAAGTGCTGTAGCTGTTGCTTCCGGTACATGTTTTGCGTAAGTTATTCCATATGTTTGAGTTAAAATTTAATTTTTCTGGTTTATTTAAATTAATTAATGATACACCTCATTGTGTATTACAATCGTACAAAAAGTTGTTAAAATTGTGAAAACTGGTTCAATACAAAACTGGCTTCAAAAAACTGGTAGCTGTTATTAACCACCTAATAGGGTCAATTCTGAAGACAAAAATTATAATTTTATTCCGAGAACTTGGTGACAAGAATGAAGTGCTGGTCTTCTTGATACTGAATCAACTTGTGACAGAAATCCGAGCATATTAGCAGCAAGCCAAAGAGAGCTGTTCCATGGCAATGGCAAATTATATCTAGAATAATTTTGACTTTACATGTAGTTTCAGAAAAGAATCCATTATTTTAAAATAAATAACTTCAGGTTTGTATACATTGTCAGGAGAACAGCCAGACTTCATAGCTTTTGAAATTTATATTATTAGAAACTGTATATATTTTTAAATTTCGTTATTACATGAAATTCAGTAAAGCTTTCAATATTCATTGCTGTAGCTATCCTTTTTGCAGCAGGAGCACAATGCTCCCTTTTTTTATAGTCACCTCTTGTTGGATCCCAAAAAACAGACTAGTACTGTAGAGTTCCAAAAATATTTGTGTTTCTGTATTGTTCTTTTTTAAAATATGTGCAGAGGAGCCATGCTTCTTACACCCATCTCTTTTTACTGCTCATGACTGAACCATACAGTTCTATGACCTCAACAATGATTTTTGAGGAAGTTTAAAAATTTCTTTAGAGAAAATACTTAACTGAACTATATATGTCAATGACATTGACTCTTCGCTTTACTATAATAGTTATAAATTAATTTTTAGAGCCCTTGGTTCAGATACAGGTGGTTCAACAAGAAATCCAGCTTCATATTGTGGAGTTGTGGGATTAAAACCTACATATGGATTAGTTTCACGTTTAGGTCTAATTCCATTAGTAAATTCAATGGATGTACCTGGTATTTTAGCGAGAACAGTTGATGATGTAGTATCTGTACTTAATGTTATTGCAGGTTTCGATGCAAAAGATTCCACATCACTTACCAAACCCTACAATAAAATTAGGTAAGTTTATGTCTGCCTTCCAATTAATTGATATCTTTAAGGGTGTTTTTGATTTGAATAATGTAACTTGTGACAAATATTAGTGGGATATGCTTGAAATATAAAAATCTTGAAATACAATTACTTTGAACGACAGGATTGCATTATTAATAAAGTTTATTACAAAGTTTGCCTATTAAAATTCATTGTTTTTTTATTTTATATATAAATAAATGTAGAATACAGATTTTTACATATAATCTGATGCGTGATGAGCTTTTGAGACTAGTTTTGTGCAAAAATGTATTATAAATATATTTCTGGGGAAATAAATATTAAACTTTAATTGTACAAATCATAAAAAAGTTTATAAAAACTATATTTCTTTCAGTTATCATACATACTTTTGAATTAACATAATTACATGATCCCGGTTGTACTGCAGCTATAATGACATGAGCAATTGATTTGCATTTGTTCTCATAATCTGGTAGATTTTCTGATTTACTTTTTTCATCCCTGAAAATTATTTCGGATAGAAAAAAACTCAGTGGTTTTGGAATGTAGTCATCAATGTCCATAAACATTTTGTCACTAGTTGAATAATATACATCGCAACATAGTTGACTTCTTATACTTCTAATAATTTCTCCAGCAGCCTGCAAAATTCGAAATTCTTCATCTTCAATATTATTACATTTTCATTGTACCATTTGCCGGATTAAATTTCATGGTGTTTTTTCTAAAACATATTATATTATTTGAGCCAAATTTACTAGAAATATTCATATTATCTGGTCATTTGTACGTTAATCGTGATTTAATTGTTTTATCGTCAGGTATATATTCTTCAGCTCTTGTAAAGAAAATTGACAATCATTGTTCTCTTCAATGTATTTATATATTTCTTCTATAGCTACATATACCATCAAAATTCGACTACGAATTTTTTTTTCACCATTATGAACATTGTAGAATTTTTTATAGACTGATAACAATTTGCCTGATAATTTGCACCTTGACTCTGCAGGTCCATTATTCCCGAAGTTCTTTTATGAATTTCTCTACAGAAATAATCTTTTTGTAAAGCTACAAAACTAAGAAAAGTATCCTTTGAAGTCATACTATTTGTTTGTGCTGATTTTTATATTTTTTCCTCCTTGCTTCTTTACCACAAATTATTTTGCCAGTCAAAATTTGTTGAAATATTAGCCTGCATATTTTTTTTGGTGCATATATTTGAACAGTTTGTGGTTCCCAATTGTTTTGAATCTCAATATACTTCTGTTTTACTTATTTTTGTCTGCATATTGCATCGGCATATATAAACTCACTTAGTGAAAATTTATCCAATCCATCTTGCTGTACAGTTGAAGCAGTTTTTAATTTATATTAAATTATATTTGTTGAGGCTTAGTTTGTCCATGTTGAATTGTAAATGTATAATAAATTAATTCAGCCGAATAGGGCATCAAATGTCATATTATTCAATGTAAATTAAGTGAATGAAATTAACAGCAGAACAAGAATTGAAATGGAAAGAAACAACATAAGGGATATAATAAACAATGTGGAAAGTTTTGGAGCTGAAGATTTCAAATTTCAGAGGTTAGGAAAATATTATCAACAAAAAACTCGTTCAATTAAAGTTTCTTTCCAAAGTAGGGAGGTGGTTGCCATAAAATTTATGAAAGGAAGAAACAAAATTATAGAAAATATACCAAGCATTCGCATATACACTGACCAAACGAAAAAGCAAAGAGGGTACTTTCTAAACATAAAAGGCAAATTGGATCAACTGAAACGGACAGGAGATACAGATAAATAAATCAGGTATATAAACAACATACCAACAATCGTTGACAAAACTCGAAATTTTCAGTAGGATATCCTAATATTCAATGCTATACGGAACGGATATAATATACATTAATGCTCAAAGTTTCATAGCACACAAAGATCAAATAATCGAGGAGCTGACCTGCTACAACCCCAAAATATTACTTTTAAGTGAAACTCGTAACACAGAGGATTTTGAGGAAATTGAGCTAAATATAAAAAAATATCGATTAATCAAATGTTACTCAAAAAGCATGTTCATCAGACAGGGCATAAGTGCAACAAACACAAAAATAATATAAATAATAATAATTAGTGTACTTTATTGGGTCACCCAATAGGCCATCGACCGAGGTCCTTCAGCCTGTTACAATATATTACATGGTGGTTTGTATAATTATTAGATAATAGTATTGAATTAAAAATATATGTACAGAGGAAAAAAACAAAAAAATTTGGTATGTTGTCTTCTTATTCCTTAAATATTGAAATTTTGAATGTGCTCCCATATGGTATTGAGTGGGTATTTTCTGTGTGGCCTTCTCTCTTGATTCCTGTTCGTACAGAACCAGCTTAGTATCTCTAGGTTGTGTTCTTTATGTGCAAACTTTTCAGAGAGGTTGTGTATGCGTTGATTTATGGGGATAATTCCTGTTTCATATGGTAGGTTATTGGGTGGTTTGTGTAGAGGATTTCTGGGATGTCTTATCTTCGTTATGGTTCTCAAGGAAGTGGTTTCTGCAGTTTGAAATGTCTTGATGGTAGGAGTCTTCGCAGTATATTGGGTGACAGTATTCTAGGATAGGTCGACATATTGAATTATATATACGAGGATGTATTGATATCTAGTTAGCCTAGACCAGTTCCATGCATAAACAAAATATTGTGTTACCATAGCAATGAACAATAACTTATTAGAAGTGTCAGTGTAAAGTTTGACGTCAAAAAAGTAAACCAGAGTTACGCAATAAATTAAAAGAAAAAAGATGTCCACCGAAATTGTGAAAATAGAAAAATTGCAGTATCGAGCCATCATCAAGTACCTGTATTTAAAAGGGTTAAGAGGTAAGCAGATTTGCTAAGATATGCTCAATACCCTCGGTGTTCAATGTCCTTCGTATGCGACCGTGAAAAATTGGACTGCAAACTTCAAAAGAGGTAAATTTTCCATTGAAGATGATGACCGATAGGGAAGGCCAGTTTCTGTGTCAGTCCCCGAAAATATCGATGCAGTTCATGACATGATTTTATCAGACCGTCGAATTGGGCTAAAACGGATATCTGAAGCACTGAATATTTCATACGAACGCGTTCATCATATAGTTCACGTCAATTTGGACATGAGAAAAATTGCTGCAAAATGGATCCCCAAATGTTTGAATGTTGACCAAAAGCGTGCAAGGGTAGAAGCATCGCGTTCGATCTGTGCTCGATTTGAAAATGATGTAGACTTCTTAAACCCAATTGTTACTATGGATGAGACTTGGGTACATTTCTACGATCCATAAACAAAGAAACAATCGATGGAATGGCGACACTCTGGTTCTCCAAGACCTAAGAAGGTTAGTGTCCAAAAATCTGCTGAAAAAGTTCTTGCTTCAGTTTTTTGGGATTGCCATGGAGTAATCATGATTGATTTTTTGGATAAAGGTAGAACAATAACTGCAGATTACTATTCGACATTGCTGACCACTCTATGGGAAAAATTAAAGAGAAAAGACGCGGAAAGCTATCCAAAGGTGTTTTGTTTTGCACACAAATCTCATGTTGCCATGCAAAAAATTCGTGATTTCGGGTTTGAATTACTAGAGCACACCTCTTATTCACCAGATTTGGCTCCGTCCGACTATCATCTCTTTCCTCAACTGCAAAAAATTTAATATGTCGTAAATTTTCTTCCAACGAGGAGGTTTTGAGAGCTGTGGAGGTCTGGTTAGCAGAGCAAGAAGAAACATTTTGTTTGAAAGGTCTAGAGACGTTGCAGGTTCGCTGGAGAATATGTTGAGTAATAAAATATTTTGACATTGAAATTTTGTTTGGTTCTATAGTAGGCTAAGAATTTTTCAATATATACTCATATGTGCAGCTGTTTTCTACTTATCCCTGAATTCTTGAATGTTACACTCCGAAAGTGTTTGCTCCTACTGTTACATTTCCTCTTTATGTTGTTAGTATGTTGCTTAAAGTTCAATTTGTGGTCTATGTCTACCCCCAGATACCTCGCATAGATTATGCAGTGAATGAAAGTGTGTAGAAATAGGGCTGCAGAGTGGTTTCCCATTAGTTGGTTAGCTTGAATGTTGGATGTTAAAATGGTTACTGGGTGAGTGGTAGAAGTATAATGTTTAACGCCGAATTGGTATTCAGGAATTTTGTGTCCGATTTCATTTTGTAACAGATATTTCATGATGTTTTCGAGTTGCTTTCCCAAAACTGAAAGAAGAGTGATAGGACGGTAGTTTTTTGCTCTATGATGGTTCGTGTAAGGTTTGGGAATGGTGATAATGGTTCCCCGCTTCCACTCACTAGGAAAGTAGTGATGCTTCAAACCGTAGTATATTTTGATGAGATATCTTTGTATATTTTCACTCAGTTTTCGTAATAGATCTTTAGTAATGTGATCATGTCCTGGAGCAGTACTCTTTCCTTTGCTTGATATTTGAAAATACACATTTTCTATATTACTGTTGTGTGCTCCGTGTTCCCCTTCAAAGTATTCATCATACCGATGTCCGATTTCATCATATATTTGTTGGCGTATTGGGGTTCATGGTTTTCTCTGAACGTTTCCTTGTAGTAATTTGCAAATATCTCTGCTTTTTCTTCATAGGTGGCATACACAATGTTGTTTTCTTCAATTGGCTGTGATTTTGATATTCCTTTGTAATTTATTAGTTTTCTAATTTGTTGCCAGTAATCTTTACCTTTGCTAGCGTTTATTTCTTTACACACTGTAGCCCATTTGCGTTCTTTGTATTGTCTAATTAGGGCTTGTACATTTTTGTTGTAATTGTTTAGTTGCGTTTGTGCCTCAACATTGGGATCTCTCAGGTAATCCCTATGCATTTTTCTTTTGTTTTTTATCATTTTGATAATGTATAGTGGTAGTTCGTGGATGTAGTGTTTTATTTTCAGGTCTGGGCTGTTTCCTATTGTGAGTCATGTTATTGTGGTGTTGAATTGTTCTATTTTTCCTATTTCAACCGGATCGTCCCCCATACGATCAATGTACTCCAACTTTTCGTTAAGTTTGTCTATATCACAATTCTTAATGTTCTTTTTTATTATTTCTGGCTCTGTGATTTGTCTTTGTAGGTCGATGGTTATTTCTATTGCATCATGTTCTGTTCCTAAATCTGGATGGGTTTCAACTGTTACTATAATATTTTTGATGTTTTTCGTGTATATTACACGATCTAGTGTTATTGGCCATTCTAAAGGTTGGAGGAGTAAACAACGTTTCGAAGGGTGCATTATTGATAAAAACCTTCATTTGTCTGCTTTTATTCCGATTCACATTTAGATCTCCTACAATCACACCATATTTGTATAGAGAGGCTTTGTTGAAAAGCGTTTGTTTGATGGGTGCATTTGGGTGAATATTTACAAAAAAATGTGTAGTTTATCTCCTAGAAATGGAATTGAGAAGTGAAGCACCTCATTAAGCGGGTTATTCATTTTGAGAGGGTTTTCTTTTAACATTTTTAGTCCCGGATGCGCCTGTATCAAACTTCCACCACGCACATTAGTGTTTACTATGATTCCATTTAGTTGTAGAATGTTCCAGTTTCTGTAGTTTGTGTTACTATTTTCTTTTGTTTTTGTCTCCACAAATAATGCACAGTTTATTTTATGCCTCTCAATAATGTTGTTGATGAGGTGTTTTTTCAGTGAGTAACTGTTGATATTGACGTACAAGATTTTAAGTGTCGACGTGAACTTGAATATTATTATTCCCTTGGATAGGTTGAGTGGGAGAAGTCGTCGAAGGTTGCTCCATGTCAAACATCAAAATATAGAGTCTATCTCCCGAGAAATGCGCAACTGTGTCTATGGAGTATTGGGCGACAATTTTTTTCCTCAGCTTTGCAATTATTTAATCTCTGTTGGTGCTATTCATTTTATTTAGTTTGTTAAAATATGTGTCAATAATCATATCTTGAATTGTGACTGCTGAATGTATTTTGGAGTTTTTGGTTATTTTCGTGGGATTTCTTGTTGAGTGTCTTGATCTGACTATTAGGAATTCCTTCGATTGGCTTAGTTGGTCTACGAGGGCACTTCAAGGACCATGCTGTATGATCTTCAGCTCCGCATGATGCGCATTTTGGTGGTGGATGACTGTTGCATTTGCTATAGTGGTGAGGACCTTCACATTTGGTGCATTTTATAGGTGTTGTGCAGTGTTCACGTGCGTGAGTGGATGCTTGACAGCGAGAACATGGTTGTGGGATTGGTGACGGTGGGTTGCTTGGATAAACCGGGTAGTATCTGTGTTTATAGAACATCCCCCCCACCAGCAACTTTTCTGATGCCTTCAAACAGGGTGTGATTACTCTAATCATTAATGTTGGTTTGTTTGTTGATCTTGATATAATTCGTTTGCAATAACAATGTTCTATTTTGCATCTTATTAAGTGTTCACCAATTTCGTTTTCGGAAAAGTCGTGTTCGGCCGAACCTATCACGATACTATAAGAAGCACCAGCGTCAGATAAGTTCTTAGTGGGTGTTTGTGATGCTTGGGTTTCCTTATAATTTGATATTTTTTTATCGGAAATTAGTTGATGAAGAGTGTCTGTTATAGTTGTTTTGTTTAGATTGGACTTGTGCAGAAAGCCCTGCTTTGTTGAAAGTATTACATCCTCTGTGTTTGGATGAACTGTGTCCCAATTTTTTGCGTGTTAAGTCTTCAGGGGCCTTTATGTACAATAAGTATTTAAATGGTTTGTTTGTGATCTCCCTCATTTTTGCAGAAAAATTTGGAGTGTATAGTGAGTTTGTGGGATTTCTTTCATTTGTTGCCTTGTTTTTGTCTAGCAGAGTATTTTCCATTAGGCTTTCTTCATGTATGTTTTTATTGATATTACTTCTGCTTGGCTGATAATTTTTTGTGTGTATTTGGGGTTCAGCTTGTTTTGCTTGATTGCTGTTAGCAGGGAGGCCAAATATTACTCTTTGGATATCTTCAGCATCAGGAATAAATTGTTTTGGGTTATTTGATGTAGGGGAGTTTCTTCACATTTTCCTTTTGTGACGCACTTTTCTCCATGTTCTATTGTCCCCTATTTCCATCTCTGAGTATTCTCCATCACTTGAACTGCTCATGGTGATGTTTTGTCTCCTGGACTATTGTTAAAGTTCTCTAAATCACGTCTGCTCTCTTTGGTAGCTAGCCGGTTACCCGAAAATAATAATTGAGGTGAATAATTATTGGTGCATCTTTACAAAAGTGCAGTTCGGTGACATCAAAACAAACTTTGGCCTTGTGTATCATTCTCCAAAAGGTAACCATGAAAAATTCATAAATGATTTTGAAGAACTATGCGACAAGTTTACCACAAAAAATGAACGTCTAGTAATTATTGAGGATTTTAATTTCTATTATCTGAGTAATAGTTTTTATACTGAAAATTTTAAAGAAACAATCATGAAATATGGTCTAGAACAAATGGTAAGAGATGCACACTAATTAGCGAAACACTGATTGATTATGTAATTACCAATGATCCTAATGTTCTGGCTACAGTTCACAAAGGTCCAAAAATAACTGATCATGATACAATAGAAATTAACCTTTCATTACACGCAGCGATTTTTTGGGATAGAACAATCGCGCACGGTTCAGAGGACCGGAATCCAAAGCATGGATCAATATTCATTTTTTCTATCTTTTTTTAACAACAATAATAATACTTTCATGACAAAAAGTCCGAAAGCGAACTTCAATAGCAATAGTAAACGCCGACATAAACTACACTCCACTAGACTTACACAACACTGACCTTTCACTGAAGGACAAGAAAACCACATACAAAGAGAAAATACAAAGATGGGCAAGCAAAGAACTACACGGACGATACTTCAATCAGACACAAGGTGAATACATAGATAAAGGACTAACACATAAATGGCTCCGTCGATGATATTGATTTATCGAAACAATTGTTAATTTTTTAGAATTTTCAATAACTTGTATTATATTGTGGAATTAACTAGAGACCTTGAGTTTCATTTAAAAATACTAATATTATAATTGTATTTTATATTACATTTAATAAACACTAAGATCCCATAATTTTTCTTTAATGTTCCTTCACTGTAGACATTGCTGTAACCTGGAATAGTGTATAAATCTTTATCGAAGATAGTGAAAATTTCCATTAAAATTATTATTTCATATTGCTCAGAAAACTGATTCAGAAATATCAGATACTCATCGTACTTTTTTGCAACACTTCTGATATTCAGATGTAAGATTTTAAAATTTGGATGTTCATGAGTCAAATAGCTTTGGTTAAAGTTTTGTATATCATATATTAATAAATTTTTGTATTAGTAACTTAAAGAGAACATTCAGTATTAAAACTAATACAAAAAAAAGAAAATAATGATAAGAAACGAAAACAAGAACATTTAGCATTACACAATGCTGTAACATGTTCCAAACACAAATATTTTATCTTATTTCGCAATTACATGCAAAACCAAAAAAAAATATTAAATCAGATATATTCATAGCACAAAATGCACCATAAATGACATTATTAGACAGTGATATGTATTAAATAATAATTACTTTTATCATTAATACATTTTTCAAGTATATAATACATTTTTTCCTTGTAGTTTCTAGTTTGTTGAGTTCATTGGTGAGGTAGTTTTAGTTCTAATAACTTTGTTTTTACTGAAATAAGTGTTTTATAGAAATCCCTTTGACTCAACAGTCTTGATTTTTTTGATAAACTAGTAATTAACCGAGGTAGTATGTCACTGCTCCACGCTTCGAAAATATCGATATTTTTTGAAAATATATATTTCATCCTGTCACCAACATTGTGCAGTTCCGGTTGGGATACGTTTTCTATGATATCCTCAATCTTAATGGTCTACTTAGTCTACTATAGAACCAAACAAAATTTCAATGTCAAAATTTTTTATTACTCAACATATTCTCATCTTAATTGAATACATTTATTACAGCGAACCTGCAACGTCCCTAGGAATACATTTATTACAGCGAACCTGCAACGACTCTAGACCTTAAAAAAAATGTATCTTCTTGCTCTGCAGACCAGACCTCCACAGCTTTTATTACCTCCTCGTTGGAAGAAAATTTACGACCTTTTAAACTTTTTTTCAGTTGAGGAAAGAGATGATAGTCGGACGGAGCCAAATCTGGTGAATTAGGGGGGGTGTTCTAGTAATTCAAACCCTAAATCACGAATTTTTTGCATGGCAACATGTGATTTGTGTACAGGGGCGTTGTCCTGCAAAAATAAAACACATTTGGATAGCTTTCCGCGTCTTTTCTCTTTAATTTTTTCCCGTAGAGTGGTCAGTAATGTCGAATAGTAATCTCCAGTTATTGTTATACCCTTAGCCAAAAAATCAAACATGGCAATCACAAAAAACTGATGCAAGAACTTTTCCAGCAGATTTTTGAACACGAAACTTCGTAGGTCTTGGAGAACCAGAGTGTCGCTATTCCATCGATTGTTGCTTTGTTTCTGGATCGTAGAAATGTACCCAAGTCTCATCCATAGTAACAATTCGGTTTAAGAAGTCTACATCGTTTTCAAATGGAGCACAGATCGAACGCGATGCTTCTACCCTTGCACGCTTTTGGTCAACATTCAAACATTTGGGGATCCATTTTGCAGCAATTTTCCTCATGTCCAAATTGACGTAACTATATGATGAACGCGTTCGTATGAAATATTCAGTGCTTCAGATATCCGTTTTAGCCCAATTCGACGGTCTGATAAAATCATGTCATGAACTGCATCGATATTTTCGGGAACTGACACAGAAACTGGCCTTCCCTATCGGTCATCATCTTCAATGGAAAATTTACCTCTTTTGAAGCTTGCAATCAAATTTTTCACGGTCGCATACGAAGGACATTGATCACCAAGGGTATTAAGCATATCTTCGTAAATCTGCTTACCTCTTAACCCTTTTAAATACAGGTACTTGATGATGGCTCGATACTCCAATTTTTCGATTTTCACAATTTCGGTGGACATCTTTTTTATTTTAATTTATTGCGTAACTCTGGTTTACTTTTTTGACGTCAAACTTTACACTGACGCTTCTAATAAGTTATTGTTCATTGCTATGGTAACGCAATATTTTGTTTATGCTTGGAACTGGTCTAGGCTAACTAGATATTAATACATCCTCGTATAATCCAGTACTGTCTCCACTTTCTATTCATTCTTCGTCTTCAGATGAATTGCCAGAACTTTCGTTCCTTGTCTTCTGAGCCTTGTTTTGTAGTTTTATATACACAGTGGCATTTTCTATATACCTTTTGCTTTCGATTGCTACCAAATTTATTAAGAAAAATTGTAATTAAAAATATTCTTACCAAGATATGGGGTGCCAATCACACCATGTTGTGTTTATCTAAATATTTTATTAAAAAATATATATTTCAACAGGAAAAAGGATGAGGGGTGTAGTTTTAGATCAGTTAATAATAATCGATATGGTAATCTGTAGTACATATTTTATCATTTTAATAAATACTCTAGCATGATCGATTGGTTTTAGACTGCCCCCAGCCACAAAAATGAGCATTAAAGGCCTCAAAATCGGTATTCCCATTGAATATAACTGTGAACATGTTAGTGAAGAGGTTTTAGATACTTGGAATGAAGTCGCTGCTTTATTACAGTCTGAAGGAGCAGTGATAAAAAAGGTAGATATAAACTACTATTAAAAGTGTGTCATTTCTTTCAACTAATGTCTCAAAGTATAATTATTCTGACAGAATATGATTTCAATTGTTTTTTTATTCAGTTTATGATTTATATGGAATGTTATGATAATGTTTGTTAACTTTGCTGTTACTTGAACATTTAGATAAACTCTGGAGATATTATATAGGATGCTTCCTAGTTAAATACATAATCCCCTGTATATAGTACTGTGTAAGAATGTTTGTTATTATTATTCAGCAATTAATTTTAGGAAAAGAGTAGGCATTTATGCAATTAGTTTGATAAATAATTACTGTAGTCAGGGCCGTCTTTAACCTATTGGGGGCTTTCTGGGCACATTAGGATGATGGGGCCTCTATGAACTTGATAAATATATGTTATTGTTGATTGATATGGCAAGAATTATGGGGCCTCAGAAGGCCCAGTGGAAAGGAAGGCCCTGATTGTAGTCTAAGCATTGCTACTTGGGTTGTTAGTGTAATATAATAGATTTTTTAATTCACTATATAGAGAGTATGCAGGGAGTTTGGGTTGTGGTCTGTGCTCTACTTGTGTAGATGTGTACGACAGTAGAGTTAGAGCTACTACTCCAAACTTCGGTAGATTGATGGGTGTTGCACCTCCATGAATGAGTTGATCATAGCTAGATCAAATATATGAAAATCAACGCGTTTTGTCCGTTTCATTGATTTTTTTTTGATGTGATATTTTCAAGTAAACCATCCATCAAATCTACTCATACGCATGTTATATTTGTAGATAATGTTTGAACACTCAATATACTCTTTTTCAAATTGTTTCCATTACTTTCCATCAAATGGTAATACGCCGACATGCATTGACAACAATCGAACACTTTTGTGTCTTTCTATTCTATTATATTTCTTGTTGATAAAAACCACCAAGGTAGTAAATTTGATATTTGTATTCAACTTGAACATGGTTTATCAGGCCCAAGGCATAAAAATGTTGTTCTCACAACAATACAAACAATTGAAGATGCAAATTTTCAGGCTTTATGCACCAAGGAAATAATGATATAACAGAAGCTGAACTAACTGGCCAAGTTAAATATTTGAATGACAACCATATAATACTACATCAAAATATACAATGCTTGAAAAATAAAACTTCAGAATTAGAATTATTTTTAGATACTTTTGAATCCCAACCATCAGTCATTTGTCTAACTGAACACTGGTATACAAAGCAAGAACAATGTCTTATAACATTAGAAGGCTACCAGTTGGCATCAGTTTTTGCAAGGACCCATAAAATACATGGGGGCTCATGTATTCTGGTAAAAAACTCATTGGGTGTTAGTGATATTTCGGAAATCAATTGCAAAAGTTTAGAATGTGTAATTGAATGTTCATCCGTAGTTTGTAAGTCTCTTATATTAGTATTAATTTGTATTTATAGACCTCCTACTGGAGATATTGATCTGTTTTTACAAATACTTTGTGAAATGCTCGACTATGTGCAAAACAAATATCGAAAATATAGAATAGTGCTTTGTGGAGACTTCAATATCAATCTATTGATGCCAGAAAATGAAAAAACCCAGTCTTTTGTGAATCTGTTATATATGTACAATCTGAAAAAACAAATCAATCAACCAACTAGAATAACACCCCGAACTTCTACATTGCTGGATAACGTTTTTATTAACTTTGAAAATGGCTCTCCTGGTGAAGTAGTTACATCTGCTCTATCAGATCATGAAGCTCAAATTCTGAGGATAAATAACCCAACACAGGCTAAAAACATATCCAATGAAACAAGGACTGAAAAGAGGATATTCTCAGACTCAAAACTTACTCAGTTGCGGGATGAATTGCAGACTGTGGATTGGGCAAAACTCTACTCCTATAAGGATCCAAATGAAGCATATGAATACTTCATTGGAACATTGAGACAATTGATGGACATAGTTATTCCCTTGAAAAAGGTAAAAATTTCTAATAAAAAAAGAGAGATTGGATGACCATAGGTATCAGAACATCTAGTAGACGGAAGAAATTACTATATCAACAACAAAGAAGTGGAACTATTTCCAAAGACACTTATAAAAATTATTGTAGGGTTTTAAGATCAGTGGTAAATGAGGCGAAAAAACGATTTAATATGAAGTATATTAGAGAATCGAACAATAAATCTAAGGCAGTGTGGAATCTTGTTAAGACATACAGTGGCCACTCAAATGGTGTGAGGGATTCTATAATTAAAAATGTTGAACCCAATGAAAATGATAAAATATTGGTTTTGAATAAAATAAATAACTTTTTCATTGGTAGTTCTCCAGACCTGAGATGTGGCAGTCATACAGAAGATGCATGTTTCATGCCAAACCCTTTCCAGAATAGTATATTTTTTCTGCCTACGAGTCCACGGGAGGTTTATGATACAATTATGGAGTTAAAAAACAATAGATCAGTTGGTGAGGATGAAATTCCAGTTAAACTTCTGAAATATGCAACCCATGAGTTGTGCAAGCCTTTGGAATTCCTAATTAACATTTCATTCTCAACAGGTACCTTTCCAGAAAAATTAAAAACCGCATTTGTGAGAGCTATATTTAAAAAAGGTGACAAGAGTCTCATCAGCAACTACAGACCCATTGCTATTTTGTCAAATATCAGTAAGATATTTGAAAAAATAAAATCTGCAAGATTGACTTGCTTTTTGGAATCCAACAATCTCCTATGTGATAGACAAAATGGATTCAGGAAAAATAAATCAACTATTCGAGCTACTTATCAGGCATTATGCAGGATAATAGAATCTCTCAATAAGAAACATGTAACCACTGCTGTAAATCTTGATTTGTCAAAAGCATTTGATAGTGTAGATCACCTCTTGTTAGTAAAAAAATTGTCTTTGTATGGGATTAGGGGGTTAGCACTCAATCTACTCACTTCCTATCTAAAAAATAGATATCAATTTGTGACTGAATTGAATTCGGATGGCCATTTCATATCTGAAAGATTACTTAGTACTCGTGGTGTTCCTCAGGGATCAGTGCTGGGCCCCCTATTGTATATAATTTATACTAATAATGCTCCGGAAGTTATAAGTGAATACATGGTTCAATATGCTGATGACTGCTCAATTATATTCAGTTATGATAATCATGAATCAGTACAGGGCAGTATCACTGAAACTTTGAATACACTGAAGTTGAACACCAACAAAACTCAAATCATTCACTTTGGTCAAAAAAATAATATGGACAGCATCAACTATGGAACAACCTCCTTAAATCCTGAATCTAAACTTTCTTTTCTTGGTATCACACTTGATTCGAAGCTAGATTGGAAAAGTCATATAAGAGAACTTTCGAAAAATTGATCGAGATACTGCTATGTGTTGAAAGTTATTAGACGAAATATATCCATAGAAGCAGCATTGCTAGCGTATTATGCCTATGTACAAAGTCGTATTAGGTATGGAATCCTTTTCTGGGGGTTGTCTACTGATGTTGATAAGATATCCATACTGCAAAAGCGTTGCCTAAGAAACATATTTAATATACCACTTAGAGACAGTTGTAGCCCTTTATTCGTGGATAAGAAGATTCTTACTTTAACTAGTATATTGATCTACGAAGCTGTAATATTTGTAACTGTAAATATGGCACTTTATACATGTTATGACAGAAATCACAGACATAATACTCGAAATAAAAACAATCTTCTGAATATTAGGCGTAATTTCACATATATACAGAAAAATGTCCCTTTCTCAGTAATCAACATATATAACAAACTACCAGAGTTATTGAGAACACAGCACATCAAGAAGCTGAAAACTAAATTAAAAAACATGCTTTTTTCAATAGCATACTATTCACTGGACGAGTATTTCACAGATACATTAGAGTAGTAATAGTTATTTTACTTATCTTGTGATTTTTAAGATTCATTGTCTTTCACCTTCTGATTTTATATATACTGTTAATTTTATATTTGTGTTTGTGTGTGTTTCACTGGATGATTGCTTTGCAGGTACATTAAGGCATTAATATTTATTTTGTTTCACTAGTGATATTCTGTAATTTGTAATTTTTGTTATTCTTATGATTTACTGTTCTACCTTTTGATTTTATCTATAATATGTTATCTGGTATCTAGATGCGTGTATGTATGTATGAATATATATATTGCTTATGGGGACTGGACCAAAATTGTTACTTTCACTTTGTTTATGACCTATTTACACTGTTTGTGTTTATATGTATATATTTAGGTACTATAATAGTCATAATTTTTACTGACTGCTTTTTGTAGTAATATTGACATGTTCTACACCTGAAAAGGTATTTTTGAAGGAACTAATAAAGAATATCTATCTATCTATATAACGCTAGTGATATCAACACCTAGTACATTTGCTCTCAACTCTTGTGAGGAGCCCTGCGGTTTTTTAGACATTTGTTTATCATTTGTAAGCAGATTCGATCGAACAAATCCTAAGGAATGTATACATTTTGATCTTAAATACAACATAAGTTGCACACTTATGTAAAAATTGTCAAAATAAAGTATATATGATTTTTCCATTCTGGAATACCTTGGCTGAGACAAGATACAACATCTAAATCGGGTGCTCCATCAACCACAACATTATCTCTTGCACCAGCATCAATACAAAATTGTAGGCAAATCCATAATTATCAGCAAAAAAACTTGAAGCCCCATTTGTGGGGCTTCTTATTGAAGTAGATGATCAACGGACGTACTTTATATAACTGATCATCGTTCGCTAAAAAATTGTCTGCAAAATCTATCATTTGATTTCTTCAAAGAGATTACGAGACATGGTATATTTTATATCATGAGTTCCACGTCGGCCCCAATGTCATCGATTATCGGGTAGTTGTATAAGTCATTAGATATAATATTCCAAGAAATTTGTTTAATTCAGAACGTGTCAAAGTAAATTTATTATAGATATCATTTTGTGCAGCATATATAAACAATTGTCTGCTCAATAATATGTTCAAATATTTCGTCCTGAAAAAAATACTGGAAACATTGAAATGGCTTTTGCAGCCCCATATTATTGTCTGGTAAGGTTTTTTCTCCTTTGAATGCAATTATCAACCTAAAAGGTAAACGTGAGAGGGGCCTTAGATACAATTCACCATTTCATTGGAAGCTACAGTTATTGTTAGGATCCATTCTTAGGCATCAGATAATTAAATAATTTTAGAAGAAACTACAAATTCATATTTTTTTAAGTTTATATATCATTGTACGAATCAGATTAATTGTTCAATGCCTTGTAATGGTATTGATTTTTAGTTATTTAGATACGTTTTTATGTAGTTTTTGATTTTTAGGTATCTATGCCTTACACTGAATACAGTATTGTTTGTTATTCAATTTTAAATCAGTGTGAGGTGGCTAGCAATATGGCTCGGTATGATGGTATTGAATACGGTTTCCGAGCTAATGAAGAGTTATCTACAGAAAAATTGTATGCCGCTAGTCGAAAATTAGGTTTTAATGACGTTGTTAAAAATAGAATACTATGTGGAAACTACTTTTTATTATCAAGGTAATACAATCACATTTATATGTTAAATGTTTTATTATAATGTGGAATGGAATAAATACTGTACATAATTATAAAAAATCTGGAAACGCGTCAAATTTAAATTATAAATTTACAGTCTTTAATGTAAAAATGTAATCCCTACCTTCAACTCTTTACGAATAACAAGTACAATTTTTTAAATGGAAAGGGCTTGTGATGTATCGTTTGAAAGGTCTCTTCATTCTCTAATCAAAATTTTTATCTTTTTCAAGTTTATTGCAATAATTAACATGGAAAAAAATATTATTATTATTAATTCTTTATTGGATTGACTAGACAATTCAGTACAATAGGCTATCGACTGAGTTCCTGTTGTAATGCAAAATTACATATTTTATTAAAAGCAAATACCAATTATTTTGGTAGTTAAGAAATGTACAATATTATAAAATTAATTTAAAGTAAATTGAGTAGTTTTTCTAAAATTGTTTGTTGTGGGTGCTGACATATCGGGTAGAAGATATTTAGGTGTTTCTTTATGGAAATTTTTTGAATTAGTAGCTTCATTCCTTTCTGCAAATTTTTAGGTTAATGTCTTCATACAGACATCAATATGTTCAATTTTGGTAAATTGGTACAGTAGAGAATTGGAAGTGTTGGGATGTCTAATTCCTGAAATTTTCCTAAGAGCCGATGTCGAGTGATATGTGCTTTGATTTTCAGGATATTTGATAGATCGTTCAGATTCAGACCTTTTATTATTTAAGACATTAATAAATTGTACATCGACATGACAATATGACAAAGCATCTATGACTATTGATAGTGTTGATGGCTGTCATACTTTAATTATCACTTAAGATGTTTTCATACATTACATCAAGGAATACTGCAGTAGTTTCACCCCCCATTTAGTCTAGTAGCTTCCATGTTGTTTTGTACTATTGTTATTGGTTGTAATTTTAATCCTCCCTTTCCAAATCCGAATTGATATTTAGGAATTTAGTCTTCAGTGAATTGTGTTGCGATTTTTGATTATTTTTACCAGAGTGGAAAGTGGAGGTATTTGCCTGACTTTGGCTAGGTAATTATAGTTCCAGTTTTCCATTCCTGTTGAATAAAGTCGTTTCCCAAACAGTATTCATACATTTTTATGATGTGGATTTCTTAATTTAACTTTCTTAGAGCTAGTTTGGTAATGTGGTCATATCCTGGAGCGACATTTTTGCCTTTGGCTAAAATTTTAAAATCTTCTTCTGGAATTTTCATGTCATTCACTTTGATTTTTGCTGATGGAGAAATCAATGAGAATGACATCAAAATTCTAGAAGAATATTTTGTAATTAAGTCAAAGGCAAAAATACGTCATTAGCAGATAGTCTATTTCGAGAGTTTGGGGTGCCAATGAAAGTCGCCAACCTCATAAAGGAAATTTATAGGAATTATGGATTCCTAGTAAGGCAAACTATACAATAAATTCGGGATTGAAACAAGCGGTTTGGTTTCACCAATATTATTTCTCATGGTGCGGGATGAAGAGAGTGTCAAATACACCTAGAGGGTTGCAATGGGGACTGATGGATAGGCTGGCAATTTTGTAAATGAATTGTGTTCAATGTCCTCAACACTGGCTGATATGAAGAGAAATATGGAAGACCTCCATAATCAAGAGATAACCTGGTGGAGGTCAGTTGAAAAGGAAATTGGAGAACGCAAGAGTTTGGGAGATCAAAAAGTTGGCGCAAAATTGTTTTCAGTGGAAAGCATTTGTTGCAGCCCCACGTCCCCCCCAAGTGAATTAAGTTAAGTCTCTTTAATTTCATATGGTGGCTGAAGCAGGTTTTCATGCCATTCTGCTATATGATTATAATGATCATCAGAAAATCTTAGGTCTTCACTTATTTTCTAAGTAATGTTCTTCTTTTTGTGGTGTTTCACATTTGGTATTATTTTCAATCATACTGCAGCTTTTATTATTTTTTGAGGTATATTTAGCTAATTTTTTTATTTCATGCCAATATGTTAGCCTTGTAACTATGTTGGCCCAGTTTGCCATCTTTTGTAGGAAATTAATTAGTTGTTTCTTTTTGAATTTGTATAATTAAAAAATCCATACATTATTTGTTTTCTAATATACAACTATATTTTTTTTAGAAATTATGATAAATATTTTACACAAGCTCTAAAAATTCGACGATTGATTGCAAACGATTTCCACAACGTATGGAAAGATGTTAATTTATTGTTGACGCCAACAACTTTGACAGAAGCACCATCGTACAAAAGCTACATTGACAATTATGACCCTTACAAAAACGCTTTCGAAGATTTTTGTACACAGTGTGCAAATATGGCAGGTAAACCTATTATTAAAATTGAATAATTTAGATGGAAAAGTAAGTTTTAAAATTTGCATAAATTTTATGAAAATACTGTTTTAAATTTGGACAGAGTAACTTTCTGTAGAAGAAACTTGAGTCTGTTGCTTATCTTTGGGTATTTAAATTGGCGTGTTATCTTAATGGTGATTCAAATTTCTTATGGGGTAGTTGTATTTATATTGGTGTGTTATCTATAGCGATTCAAGTTCCCTAAATTTCATATTTGTTTCGTTTATTCCATTAAATTTACAATCTACTTCAATCATGCAATAATAGGTAAATGTTTTAATTAATTTTTTCTCGATCATTTAATGCTTTTATTTTTTTCCATATGTTGAGCAATTATCATCTGGATCCATTTTATTTTTTCGTATTTTGCGTTTTAATTTCAGTTATGTCAAAAACTTCTTAATTCAGCTCATACTAGTCTTTCTCTTTTCCCAAATTAAAATTCTAAATTCAATGAATTATTTTAACAGTCTCTGTTTCCATAGTTGAAAACAATATTTTTGTGGTTACTAGATTTTTAATTTTAAAAATTAGATGTAGTCACCTCTTTCATTTCATCTTCATTAAATTATTTCTAAATGTTCGTGGTTCTATTTATTCCAAAAATTTTAATGATTCAAAAAAATAACATTTTTGGTACTAACTCATATTTTTAGGTGTACCAGCAGTTTCGATACCAATAAAACTGTCCAGAAACGGCTTACCGTTGGGTCTTCAATTAATGGGTCGAAATTTAAGCGAACCGATGTTGTTAGCAGTTGCTAAGTATATTGAAAATTTGGTAAAATTTCCACATTTCCAATACGAGTCTTGAACAGGTAGATAAGGATCAAAACTAAAAGGTTTATTACAGCCATATGCTGAGGTCACAAGAGAGACAGAGAGAAGAGAACTGAAAAGAAAAAAAATTGTTAAAAACTATAATAAATTAAAATAACACGATACTCTGGTTTTATTTAATCTATACTTTTCATACAATATCCACATCGCCATAGGAAGGATTGACCAATATATAATATAGTTTTTAAGACTCCAGCTCAGTTGTTTTTTATGACATTCATTTTGCATAATTCAACCATGAAACCGATGAGTTGTTGTTCCACGGTGTAAGACGAAGACCCCATAATCAGGATAAATATTCTATACAAAATTACTTGTTTTAAATTAAAAGACTAGATTTCACATTTTTGTAAAATAAACATTTTTAAAAACTGCATTTCAAGTTAATAATGTCATGTGTTATTTGTCACTCATAATCCGATTTTAATTTCTCAAAAAATGTATTAGACTTTTTGTGCCATGTCCGTTATCAGGCGTAGATATCCTCCCAATTCTACCTGTGTTGTGCTCACCAGTTAACACAGATAATAGGGACCTACAGTTTAACGAACGTCTATTTTGAGATGCTTTACTAAGCAGAATACTCGTTGATTTGGCATAGTCTTCAGATAAGTGGACTGTTTTCCAGACCAGAGTCGTCTTGGTTAGTAGACAGAGTACCATTCCGCTCAATCACGACGCCAAATAAATAAAATCGATGCGAAGATAGTGGAGGGAGAACAGAAGAAAGAAGGATCTTCCCCTAAAGCGTGCAAGAAGAATATCGTTTTTTCACCGCTTACTTTTTTGTAGGGCAAGCCACTGGTTACGCAGCAGCTGTCAAAACAGAGAAAGCTTTTAAGGTGGGAATCATGCCCAAGGATTATCCTGGGGTCATCCTGAAAGCAGAGCAGCTCTCCACCCTGGAAGACACTCTGGTGGAAGAGCTGTGCCAGAGCAAAGAGAAGGGAATCCACTTCCGCTGTGATGGACTGTGGGTCACAAGAATCGGCAGATTGGTTAATGAGGTCAGCGCCGAAATTAGACTCTTGGGAAGGACCCGAATTGGTGACGACATCCCAAAGCCAGTCACCATAACGGCGTTCTTCCCAAGAAGCGAAGACATGAAACTGGAGAAGATCTTCCAACTTGTCGAGGTTCAGAACTCCAACCTCACTACTGGGGCTTGGAAGATCCTGAAATCTAAAAAAGAGGGACAGGGAACTATCCTCACTATCGGGATCGATCACCAATCTGGGGAGGCTCTGAAGGCAGGAGATTACGCGCTAAACTTCCGTTTAGGGCGTATACCTGTCTCGGGGCTGCGAATCCCGCGGAACCTCTGGGAAAGGGGGAAAAGACGAAAGCTTGACCTTGGGTCAGCTCGAGATCTCCGGCTCTGCTGGGACGACTGAGAATGCGGAGACCGCCTCTGCATCCCGGGAAACTGGGCAGAGCAGCCTGGGGGTGGAGTCTGACTCAAGATCAAGAAACCTGCTCGATTACCGAGGCAGATATTGCCATGGTGGTCGAGGAGGGTCAGGGAGAGAAAGGAGGGGGATGAATAGAGGCTGAGTAACTCGGCCTCTCTCATCCACAATTATTCCCGTTCACGAATGTAGCTCAGATTAACCTGCATCACGCGAAGGGAGCTTCAGCCGTGATTGCAAGGTTGTTCGCTAGACTACAACTGGATATTGTACTGATCCAAGGACCATGGATCAACAAAGAAGACCAAATCAAAGGTTTGGCATGTAAGGACTCTAAATTGATTTATGATCAAAGGCAAGTATCTCCGCGTGCCTGTGTAATCATAAGAAATAACATAAAATATATTTGTGTTTCAGGATACGTGTCACGGGACCTTGCTCCATTCAAGGTTCACCTCAACATTGGGGGTATCGACCGAGACATCGTCATTGCCTCTGCCTTCTTCGCTGGAGACGGGCCGATGACACCGACAGAAGAGGTACAAGAGCTAGTGAGACACTGCTATATCAAACGGCTGCCAATTATAATTGGTTGTGATGCCAACGCACACAATACCGTGTGGGGAAGCACCAATAACGACGCAAAAGGTGAGTGTTTATTAGAATATCTCTTAGCAAATAACCTTGAGACCTTAAACGTGGGGACAACCCCCACTTTTGTCACGAGAGCAAGAGAAGAGGTCCTGGATGTAACAATTGTTAATGTTGCTGCTAGGAAAAATGTAAAAGATTGGAGGGTGATGAGCGAGCCATCACTTTCCGACCATAGAATTATCGAATTTAGGATAGAGGGAAATACCACCTCGATTCCTACAATCCGAAATCCTAGAAATACTGATTGGTCTCTTTACAAGATCAATTTGGAACAAGTCGAAGTGAATGGGGTAAATCACCCCGGGAACAAAGAGTCGAACATATCAGTGAGGCAATAATGAAAGCATTTCATTCCAGTTGCCCACTCTCAAAAGCTCGTTCAGAAAAGGAAGCTCCTTGTTGGAATGACAACCTGTCAAACCTCAGAAAAGAGGTCCGTCGGCTCTTTAATAGAGCCAAACGTGACGGTAATTGACAGAGGTACACTGAGAAGCTCACTCAGTACAATAAAAAGATTAGGAAGGCCAAAAGGCTTAATTTTCAAGCCTTTTGCGAAAAGCTCACTTCCACTCACACAGCGACCAGACTACAATATGTCATGGCAAATGGGGGAACTAACCCCACAATGTCGCTGAAAAAGCCAAACGGATCATACCCGGAAGGTGAAGAGGAACAATCGATTCTTCTTCTTAGAACCCACTTTCCAGGTAATGAACCAGCAACAAGCACCGAGATAGCAATGAACTACACCAAAAAATCCCGCAAGGAAGATTGGGACATTGCTAAGAAAATATTTACCAGACAACGGTTGAAGTGGGTAATAAGTACCTATCACTATATAAATCACCAAGAGTGGATGGAATATTTCCAGCACTCCTACAGCAAGGGATAGAGGAGATTCTTCCTCACCTGCTGAAGATTACAAGAAGCAGTCTAGCAAATGGAGAAGGGCAAGGGTAACCTTCATACTAAAAATAGGGAAAAAAGATGGGACTGATCCCCGATCTTTTAGACCCATCTGTCTAACATCGTTTCTACTCAAATCGATGGAGAAAGTAGTGGATAACTACATAAGAACAGAGAATCTGGAGAATATACCACTTCATAAATGTCAGCATGCCTACAGAGCGGGTCGATCAACTGAGACGGCTCTGTATCAGCTGACAGAAGTCATCCAGAGAACTCAGAACAACAAAGAAATCGCAATGTGCGCATTCCTAGATATATCAGGGGCCTTTGACAACACAACTCATGTGTCTGTCAAAGAAGCACTAAAAAGGCGAGGAGTGAATGAAACCATTGTAAAATGGATGTGCGAGTTGTTGACAACGAGGATAGCTGAGTTAAAGCCACTCGGGAGACACCTCAAGGGGGAGTGATATCTCCCCTTCTATGGAGCCTCGTAGTAGATGAGTTGCTCTACAGGCTAACGGAGCTTGACTTGGAATGTATTGGCTATGCTGATGACATAGTTCTTATAGTTAGAGGCAAATTCGAGAGCACATTGTGTGATTTATTACAAAAGGGCCTAAGAATAATTGAGCAATGGTGCTTGTCAGAGGGACTAAACATTAACCCAAACAAGACCATAGTAATTCCATTTACCCGGAAAAGAACACTTCCAGCCATGAAACCCATATCCTTAAACGGGGAAATCATAGAATGGAAATCAGAAGTTAAATATCTAGGGATAACACTAGAAAGCAATAAGAGCTTTGATGGCGTGCAGAAATCTAGCTGGTAAAAGTTGGGGCTGTGACCCAAAAATACTGCGATGGATGTACGCCATGATTGTGAGACCAGCAATTACGTATGGGGCAATAGTTTGGCACACAAAAGCAAGTCGGTACAGCACGAGGAAGACCCTCGACAAAGTTCAAAGGCTTGCCTGTGTGTGCATCACTGGAGCTATGAGAACTACATCTGGTGATAGAAAGATCTGCCCAAGAGGCAATTCTTAGAATATTTAAGGAAGGTTCAGGCAATGAGAGTATTAAAAATCAGGGAGTTTGGTCCTTTCTGACAAGATACATCTCATCAGCGAATCTTTCCGGTGACGAAATGATCAGGAAAGTATGCATAGAAAAGAATTTCACCACGATGCTAAATACGAGGAGAGACTGGGAAATGGAATACACCACCCGAACTCTCAAAGAAAACACCATTAGATGGTATACGGATGGTTCAAAAACCACCATTGAAGCAGGCGCTGGAGTATTTGGCCCTGGCACTAGATACTCATTATCGTTAGGCTCTTTCCCGAGCGTCTTTCAGGCAGAAATACTTGCGATCGAAAGATGCGTGGAAATGAACCTAGAAATAAACTACCATCCATCCATTATGATAGTCAAGCAACTATCAAAGCATTGAGCTCCCATGTCATTGACTCAAAGTTGGAATGGGAGTGCCAAAGAAAACTTGATGAATTAGGCAAGAATAACAGCGTCTCTTTAGTCTGGGTTCTTGGCCAATCGGGAAATGAAGAGGCCAATACACTTGCCAGGACAGGAGCACAAATGCCCTTTATTGGCCCGGAGCCTTTCTGTGGTGTTGCAAAATTCTCCTACAAGAAAGAGTTTCAGAAGAAAGAGGAAACTGAAAGAGAAGCACTCTGGCGGTGCCTTCCCGGGTTGGAACATTCCAAAAAGTTCCTGTGAAACTTTGACATTGCTAGACCCAAAAAATATTTGGACCTCAGTAAAGATAAGCTACATCTCCTCACGGGATATCTTACAGAACACTGCCGCCTTAGGAAGCACCTAATGAGAATAGGTCTAGCAGAAACTGACGAATGTAGATTCTGTGGGGAGGATGAAACTCCGGTTCACCTAGTTCTGGAATGCCTCGCCATTGCAAGCCAACGCAAGAAATGCTTTGGACAAGAAAGTTATGAGAGTGAGTATCTAACCTCGTTGAAGCCGTCCCAAATACTAGAGTTCATTAGAACCCTGGAACTGGAAGGCGAGCTGTAGTAGTAGCGAGAACAGCTCTGATAGGGAGGGGGGGGGCACAATAAACCTTTGGTTTCAGTGTACTGTAACCCCGTTAAAATCTAATCTAATTTACACTTCAAGCTATAAAGTACCACCAACTTATTTTTGATAAAAATGTATCATTTTTTCACTGTAATCCATTCACAGTGATTTTGAAGAGAGCAAATAAAAATTTCCTTGGGTTGATGGGTATTAAAACAAAATTACTACTGTAAAATGTTTACTTTGAAGTTGGTACAATTAAACAAATACAAAAAAATACATTAAATATAAATAATACATTCGATAGACGTAGATCTAAAAAACTATTACCAATTTAAAAAAAAATATATTTTAAATTACGCCAAACAAAATATATAAATATATAAAAAGAGGATATCACAATCGATGAAAATTATGTATTTGTACTTAATAAGATAACAAAAAATTAAACGAAATCTACACATGTGACATTTACAACACGAAACGCGTCCTCCTGTTTCTATAAATAATAGGCAGTGGCTGCGTGTCCGACTTCGGACACTTAATTATTCTTACCAAATGTCCGACATCGTACATTTAATTTCAATTGCTATATGTCCGAGTATGAAATCCTACGAAAATGTGTTCGGACGTGTAATTATTCTTACTAAATGTCCGACATCGGACATTTAATTTCAATTGCTATATGTCCGAGTATGAAATCCTACGAAAATGTGTTTTTTGGGGTTATGTCTGTGTCAGTTTTAACCTCGGTTTTTACTTAGCGCTGCCTGCGGGTGGTTCAGTTAACCAATACAATGGAGGTTGGTAAAACATTTAACAGCTACAGTGATTAGATGAAAGCCCTCAGTGCTTATGAAAAAGAAAACTTTGTAAAATTTTACAAACGTGATAGTAAAATTCTAAAAGGAGACCGAAAGGACAAGAACTGCATTTATGAATATCTGAAATTCACTTGTAAGCAAGGAGGAAAGTTGTTTAGGAGCAATTCTAATGGCAAAAGACCAAATACTAGGTAAACCAGCAAATATAGTACATATTATTTAATTTTTTAACATTAATAACTTTATTGCAGATCTCATCGCACTACTAACTGCGGTGCATATATAACAATTAATTTCCAGAGTAAGATGAAAAAGCTAAAAATCACCCAGTTAAATAACGAACACAATCACACATAATTTCTTTGTGATATTTTATTTTATTGTAATATACTCATAATTTTAAAGGAATTGTATCAGTACTATGCACCAGTACGAAAATTAGAAGGGGAAGTATTAGAGGAAACCAAAAATATGATTAAAATGAGAGCAAATAAAAAATTGATTCAATCTCATGTTATGACAACCAGTAATAAAAAAATTACTTTAAAATATCTTCACAATATTCAAACCAGAATTAAACCTGATGCAGCTGCGGCATCCGAACTTTCAAGTTGCATCGAGCTGCTGAAGAATACATATAGTAAGTAAATTGTCATATACATAATGGATACTATTATTATTTTTCAGATTGTGAATCATTTGTATTGG
This sequence comes from Galeruca laticollis, assembly GCA_963921935.1. Lineage (NCBI taxonomy): Eukaryota > Metazoa > Arthropoda > Insecta > Coleoptera > Chrysomelidae > Galeruca > Galeruca laticollis. The sequence continues at coordinate 45,473,874 of OY998185.1, forward strand.
AGGAGGACGGGGAATTTAGAGGACTAAAATTTCAATTGAAAGAAATGAAAATGCTCGCGGCAGCTTATCCTGAGTTTATGTGTATTGATGTCACCTATAAACTACTGGACATAAGAGCTCCAATGTATATTTTCTTAGTGGAATATTCGAATGGAGGTAGTGACATTATATGCATTACTTTGTTAATGTATGAAGACTCGAACAGCCTAAAGTGGATGTGTGAAACATTCAAATCTAATAACCAGCAATGGTCAAACATAAAAACAATAATGACCGATAAAGACATAAAAGAAAGATTTGTTCTGAAAGAATGTTTTCCAGAAGCGACACTGCTTATATGCAAGTTCCATGTCTTAAAAACGTTTCAAAGGCAAATTACCTTAAAACTTGGAATAACATCTATGGACAGAAATCTTTCATTAAGTTATGTTCAAAAATTATTATATAGTAAAAATTTAGACCAATATAATAAAATTTTCGAAGAAATGAAAGATCAAGTTCCTAGGTCTGTTGTCGACTACTTGGAGAAAAATTGGACTTCTATTAAAGAAGAATGGGTACCAGCTCTAAGTGAAGCTGAATGCTCATTTTCTAATACAACTAATCACAGGTAGAATGTATCAAACAGAAACTGAAATCAGCTATTCCCAAAGCGACTTTGAGTCAGAATCAAAAGTATAATTTGGCGCTAAATACAATACAAGAGTTAGCACAAGTAGCATCGGAAGAAGGAACTCTGGAATTTGAAAATAAATTAAAAATTCTCAAAGATTTAACAAATTATTGGAAATTGGGTAAGAAGATTATTCTTGTCAAAAACGTAGTGTATGATAATTCTTTAAATATGGATCAGTCTGAAAATGTTATTGCTTCGATATCTTCCTATTAGGAAATCAATTTGCTTCCTCAAGACATTGTCATTGAAGAAGAAATCAGTGAAACAAATCAAAAAGATAATAATCATTTGCTCTCTCAAGACATTGTCGTTTAAGAAGAAATAAGTGAAACAAATCAAGAAGATAATAATAATAATTTAAATACAAATGAAACTCTTAATTTTTCTTCGAAAATGACGAAAACATTTTGTTACCTCAAAACGTCGCCACCGAAGGAGAAAGAAAAAAACTTACAACAGAGCATCCAGAAACAAATCTTACAAATATTGATTTAAATGACTTACAAATTGTAAGCAATTCAGATGATAGAGAAAGAGTAGAAACATAAAAATGCCTCTGCGAATAAAAAGAGGAAGGGGGCGTCCAAAAGGACATTTATTAACAGTCATTGGTCTTCCAAAAAAAAAGTTTAAAACTAAGTGAACTTACTTAAAATTAGTATTTAGGTACTCATTAGCAATACCAAAATGTAATTATGAGTACATATTTATATTGTGTTGTTTATTCTGTTTTTCTACAGTACTTATTTTCAAAATAAACAAATTAGGACTCGCAAGTGTTGCTTATCAATTAATTCGGCTACCGGATTATACATTCAGTATAACTACCTTTTTCAGTATCCCACATCGGATGTTTATGATCAACGTTCATGGCTCCAACCTCGGACATATAGCAATTGAAATTAAATGTCCGATGTCGGACATTTAGTAAGAATAATTAAGTGTCCGAACTCGGACACGCAGCCACTGCCTAAATAATATACAAATATCCTCGAGCAGTTAATTATTACTTAGGCATTCACATTCGGCAGTAAAATAACATGTAAACAGTCTATAGGCAAAAATAAATCAAGAGAAAAGACATTTCGGCTTTTATAAAGCTGCTATTGAACCGATAGGACCGACCATAAGGATTGGAAAATGTGGGACTGAGTCTATAAGTCAAACAAAACGATCCTACAAAGAACACAGTCAAAGATATTACGACAAATGCACCTTTTGTATAGAAACATGTTGGATATTCGTCTTTTATAAAGCAATTAATTGGAATTATGGAGCTGCACCTATAAGTCAAACTTAGCGATCATATAAAGAACCCTGTCAAAGTTATACTGACAAATATTTGATGCCCCTTTTTATAGAAAATGTTTTTGACTTTTTGGTACAATTGTGGTCCTTATAAAGCAATTAATAAACCAATAGGGTCATAAAGATTGGGATTATGGAGCTGCGCCTGTGAATATTTGATGCTCCTTTTTATAGCAAAATGTTTTTGACATCTCGGCACAATGTTGGCCTTTATAAAGCCATTATTAAACTGATAGTGGCATAAGAATTGGAAATTTGGGACAGAGACTATAACTTAGCTATCACAAAGAACCCAGCCAAAGATGTTATGAAGAATATCAGATGCTCCTTTTTATAGAAAAATGTTGACATTTCGGCACAATTTTAGTCTTTATCAAGGTATTTTAAAAGGTCACAAACACACTTTTTTTATTAAAAAACTTATTTTTCATTGAATTAGACCGATAACTAAGAATTCAAAAATCGACAAGCTTACAGTTTCATGCTGAAAATAATTTTAACAGAAAGAAAGTAAACTAAATATAAAAAATAAGAAAGTTTGCAGTGTTCTCCGTACACATAATAATAAAAATAATTGAGATCTCCTCCTATAAGTCACAAAATCGAATGTATAAAAATATGGTATAAAAAAATACTGAAATTAAACAGAATGTCTTAATTACAAGAAAAGTAATTTAGAGTTCGTATACGAGGTAGATTTAATGCTCTTTTTTTCTAATATTCAAATTATCTCGTATTTTGTGTAAATAATTCGTAATGTAGATAATTTGTATAATTGTATAAGTCCGAAACAAAATCTACCAGATTATAAGGAGAATAATTAGATTAAAAAAAAGTCACCGACAATTTTACTTCCTAAAAACAATTTTCGGATACATATATTCCGAAAATATTTTTTGACAGCTCCAAAATATAATCGAAGTGAGAAAAACCTCTCAGACTTTGTTCTCTTATCTATCAAAAATTATATTACAACAATATTAAACGCTCTCCATATTATTAACAACCAAATTCAAAGAAAAATACCCGAAAAAATACAACGATATTCGTTCTATATATATATAATTAGATAAGTGACGTTACTATTTTGACATAAAAAGAGAATTGACTCGTTGAAATTGGAATTAATCAGTTACACTTTCACACACCACATTTTTTTCTCACTTCAAATAACAAGCTAAGAGTGTGTAGAAAGCTGTCAGGTCCTCTAATTTCATATTATTTGTGACATAAATACATGGAAATAGCTTAAAATCTAGATGTTGCTCATATCCTTACTTATAATCTAGGGTATGTATTCTTTCAGGGTTTCCAATTTTTCTTTTTGTTCTGGGGTTTCATCGCTCGCTACCAAAAGAGTAAAACACAGACCCATCGTTAAACTTGTTACCTTTACACCAGATAATTTGTTTACCTGAAAAATAAATATTTATTTAAAGTAAAACAAGTTATGTTTTAAAATCACTGCAAGTAAAATACAAATTTGTAGATAGAAAAAAGAGGAACATCTACGCATAAAATAGCGGGTGACCTGAAAGTGAATATCATAAAGCAGTGGTTCCCAACCTTTTCTGGACCACCGCCCCCTATAGAAGAGAACAAAAATTTCACCGCCCCCTCCCCCCCCGTCGCTGGTTAGTCCAAAGTAGTTAATTTTATTTGAATATCATCTGTACTGTCCCAATTGATCTGTATTTAGCTTTAATTTCAGTTAATGTCTAAATTTTATTTTAGAGGAATGATGAAGTAGAAATTTATTAAACGACTACCAAATGTACAATAAAATTGTTTATTAAACTTTTAAATATAAACAAAGAATCAATAAGAAATACAATCACAATAGAAATAAGAAATGCAATACAATAAGAAATACAAAATTATTAATAAAAAATATCAATGAGACGGTTGAGGCTGGTGGAGTGTTACCAGTTTGTTAATATCAGGTTCCAATCGCAGATCGCCACGTTCAGTGATGTGTAGTCTGTTCCTCTTCTTTGACAGCAAATCAGTTACTGCACTGAATGCACGCTCAGCCTGTATCTGTTTGTACTATTGTCCACAATCAAGGATAGAGAACTGGTATTGGTTTTTGAAGCCAGAACTCTTGATATCCACGTTTGAATTTTACTTTCACTTCTTCGTTAGTTGTGAGCTCTAATAGCTCCTCTTCCAAATTTGATGAGCCTTCAGTATCTGTGTTAGCGAAAGGATATATAACCCAAGTGGGTATTTCCATGTTTAAAATATCTTTGAAACGCTCTGTAAAATCAACATGAAGAACTTCCAAGTGGTGGCAGTAAGTAAGTAAATCTTCCGGTTTTGCAGACTCTGTTGATAATGTGGGAAAATAGTTGTACTCACCTCTACCAAGATTTCTTTTGAATATAAGAAGTTTTCCTGCAAAAGCAGCTATGACGTTTTTAATTTTAATTAAATTTAAATCATCACCTTGCAATTGTAGATTAACTTGATTAAATACTTTAAATAGGTCCGTCAAATAAGCGATGTCATTTTTAGACGTAATCAGGTTTTCGCGCAATTGTTTGTTTTCTTCAAGAAATTCTAATACTGAGTCAAATAGATTGAAAAAATGATTCAGACAAACACCTTTAGAGAGCCAACGTACTTGTGTGCAGCAGCAAGCGATTGTAGTCTTCATCATTTTCATTGCAAAGCTTATGAAACAAACGGTCATTCAATGAATTGCTTCTAATGATATTGATTGCTTTAATAACGTTATTGAGGGACACATGCAGACGTTCATTTAATTTTTTTGCAACCAAATGCTGACGATGAATAATACAATGTACAGGGTGTCTCAAATTGGTGTGTTTTGCAGGGTATCTCGTAAACTAAAAGAGATAGAAGAAAAGCAGTTAAGATGTTATGACTTCTTTTTTTGTTAAAGTAACGATAGCCTAATTAAATCTTTAGTAACTCCCTGCAGTTGGAAGATACAGGGCGATTATTGAAAACTGTCGAAAACTACAAAGTACAATAACTTCTTAATTAAGAAAAATATAAAAAAAACGTTATAAAAACTTTCGATAGATATAATATTAAAGAGTTCAGTGGCGCACAGAATTTTTCTGTTAGGGGGCTCACTAAGGAAATATAATGCAAACTTATGTTGTTTTAAATGGGACACCCTGTATATTTTGACGTTTTTCGTTTCCTTTTTTAATTCTCATTCACCTGATATGACATATTATATATCCATTTTCAATGGTTGGAGCTACAGTGCAAATAAACCATTTATGGATGTTATCAGGTGAAACACACTTAAAAAATTGAACACTCAGTAATGAAATTTAACATTTGATTATAAGGATACTGATGGGTGACAATTTTATTTATCAAAATTATAATTAATAAAAAAGAAAACCAGATTAAAAAAAAACAATAAACTTATGAAACAACAAGAAATATTGTAACAACTAATCTACCTATAACTAATTTTATTAGAATGTAAAAATTACATTAAATGTTGAAAAGTCAGCATATGAATGAAGCAAGGGACAATGGACACAAAGCAAATATTGCATACAATAAATTGTATATAAACAGGAATGTCTATGATGTACAGACGATGGGCTACCATAAAACAGCAAATACCATCGACTCTGAGGAAAACCAAAAACAAAAAATAAGAGGAAGAAAAGTTAGTGAAAGATCTCTGGAAGAGGAATCACGAGAGCCTACGGGAGTACAGGAGAAATTTGAAAAAACTTATTCAAATAGCACCAAAGGAAGAAGAAAAATTAAAGAAAGTTATGGCCACGACAAAAAACATAGATGTAGAAAAAATTAGATGTAATAATATTATAAATAAGATTAGTTATAATAGTTGTAAGGAAAACAAAACATGTTCAAACGCTAATAAAAACGATAAAAGAGAAAGCAAAAAAGATAAATATAATACTAATATAAGGATAATAAAAGGGATCTATGCATAAAAATAGGAATAATCATACCAGTAAAAATACAGTACAAAATAGTACATTTCTCGAAGCCATTAAAGGAAAATAGGGAAAACATTAGGATAGGCACATCTTTATATGGAAAAGAAAACTAATTAATAGATGAAATGATAGAATATAGACATATAGGGTATTAGCGAAGTGAAAAAAGAAGGGCAAAGGAACCATGAAATTTAAAAACGGATATAACTTATTTTACTCTGGAGTAGAACCTGACCAAAGAGCAAAAGAAGGAGTCGGACTAGTAGTGACAGAAAAAATTAGTAAACATATAGTTAAATGTAAAAAAGTCAAATCAAGAATAATTACCATAACAATAAAATTAGATGAAATATTATCCAAATATACGGACCAGTAGAAGGAACAGAGGAATCCAAAATGGCTAAATTCTATGAGGAAGTTTAAAAGAACTGGATGAACTTCGAGATGTAAACAATGGAGTAATTATTATGGGAGATTGGAATGCAAGACTGGGGAATGATATACAAATAGGATTAGGCTGCATAGGAGAACAGATAAGGAACAACAATGGAAACAAAATGCTACAGTTCTGCCAAATAAACGAACTAAAAGTAGGAAATACAATCTGGCACCAAGACATGAAGCTTAGGTATACGTTTGAAGCACCTGAAAGAGGCGCAAAAAGTATAATTGACTACATCGTATATAATTCAGAAGTAAATAAATGAGAATAGAAATAAACTTAAACTCCAATGATAAAAGCTATTATAGACTAAATATTAAGAAACTAAATAATCTAGAAATAAGAAAGAAATACCAAGATAAAACGAACATACAGTTTACAGAGGCAGAACTAGCAATAAAAAATACTAATTTAGAAGAAATATGGAGAGTTTTTAAAGATATTATATATAACATAGCAAATGAAACATGCAGGAAAATAATAATAAACAAACACCATAGGAGAACCGACTGGTGGAACATGGACATACAAAGAAAAATTAATGAGGAAAAATATCAATGGAAGAAATATCAGCTTAACAAAAACGAGGCAAGTAGACGACTATATTCAGAAAGGAAGTCTAGCGGTAAAAGAAGCAAAAAGAAAAATTTGGAGAGGAACTAAATGAAAGCTACAAAATAAACAGCAAACAATTCTGGAGCAGAATTAAACCATTGCGAGGGAAAAAGAAAGAAAAGATTATGCAATAAAAGATAAAAATAATACATATAGAGACAGACGAAAGAACAAAAGTATGGACAGAATATTTAAGGGAAACATTTAAACTTGAAGGAACTGAAACACATATTGACCAAGAGGAAGAACTAATACAAGAAAAGGAATATCATAACGGAATAACCTAAGAGGAAGTAGAGGAAGCCATTAAAAACATCAAAATAAGAAAAGCTGCGGGAGAGGACGAAATTAACCCTGAGATGATTAGATGGCTGGGTGAGGAAGGTAAGAAGTGGTTTTGGAAGATGTGTAAAGATGCATGGGCTACAGAAACGATACCGAAAGATTGGACTAAAAATATTATAATACCAATATATAAAAAGGAAGACTATACAAATTGCGACAATTATAGGGCAATATGCTTATTGTCAGTTGTCAGTATGCTTCAAGACATATACAAGAATAGTAGAAAAACGTCTGCGAAATGAGATAGAAAGTAAATTGAAAGATGGTACAAGTACAAACAACTCTATTTACTTTTCAGAGACTTAAGGGCAGCCTTTGGCACGATTAACAGAGAAATATTGTGGAAAACTTTGGAAAAGTATAATATAGCTGAGAAATCCATTAAAGTTCTAAAATAAATGTATAATGAAGTGATAACACAAATTCAAATAAGCGACGAAAGATTTGAACCGTTCAACAAGGAAAAAGGAATTAAACAAGAAAATAGCCTAAGTCCATTCTCTTTATAATTATAACGGACTCGCTAATAAAGAGTACAAGAAAACAGACTGAGAAAAATAGCACGACTATAGCATATCGAAATCTAAGACCAATCAATATAGACTCTCTTTTATATGCAGATGACATAGTCCTAATAGCAGACAGGAACAGTAAAATGCAAAGAATTGCAAATATATGGCAGAAGGATATACTAAAACTAAAAATAAATATGGAGAAAACAAAATATATGATTACTAACCAGAAAGAAGAAGATAAAGGAAAGGAATAACTGGGAAACATCTTAACAGATGACGGAAAGATAGATGCAGATATAAATAATAAAATAAGAGATGCCACCAGGATATATTATAGTATTAATAAATCCGTAATGGGGAAGAGGGAATTCAGCGACAAAATAAAATTAAAGAGTTTACAACTACATAAGCTTACCAGTAACTACAAATTACAAAAGCACGAATCTTCGATAAATGCAGTGGAAATGAAATATTTGCGAAAGATCGCAGGAATTACCAATTATGACCAACGTAGAAATGAATAAATCAGAGACCAACTGAATCAGGAACCAATTTTAACAAAGACTGAAAACAAGCAATTGAACTAGTATGGACACATTGTAAGAACGAACGAGAACAGAGTCAAAGCAGTTACAGAGGCAGGAAGAGATAGAAAAAGAGGAAGACCAAAGAAAACACGGATAAGGAGGATTCAGGAAATCAGAGAGAATAGAAGATATGAGAGGATTGGCCAGGAAGAAAAGTGTAAAGAAGGGCTAACCCGACGCTGAACGGCAAAGGGTTTTAGAGAAAGAAGATTTAAAGTAAAACCATACTGAGTAGGTGTCAAAAGATGGTGGCAATGAGCCGCTTACAGTAAAACCAAAAAGTATAGAAAGTGGAATGACCTCTGACAGCTTCACGCGTTAGTTAAAAAATTCAAGTATATATGTTAAAATCAATAGTTCATAAATTTTTAAAAGTATTTCCGAATTATTCACAAAGATAAAGAGACTTTAGAATTAAATATGACAACACTTTTCTCTTGATACTTACGTTTGGAGGTCGTTACACTTTCTATACTTTTTGGTTTTACTGTAGTTCATTGCATAGGTAACGATCCCATTATCAGCGTTCGAATTCAGTAGCATTTCGGTGAGGAATTGAGTTGTGTTAAGTGTTTTAAGTGAATGGTAGATTTTGCTAGTTATCATGATGGCACTAAAAAAATAGGACCGAAAGGGAAAACCCTTAATAATCAAGTGAGGTAAATGGTAGATAATGTTTCTAAATTTATAGAGAAAGAAGCGAATGAAGGTGATTTGTTTATTAACAGCCAGAGAGGTAAATTAGACTATCTATATCTCAGGTCATGAAATAAATCCCACTTAATTTCTTAAAAAACTGTATTTAACAAACTCTTCTTCAACGCACCAGTGGGTTTTAATTCAATAATAATTACACACGAGGAGATAAAATTCTTAATTTACATACATAATGCATATGGATGTCAAACCTTAGACATACATTTACTATTAATTCTGCCTAAATATTAACGAAATCACATTCAAACTAACTATACTTTACTGGAACACTTTCTGAAACCTTTTACAAGGCATTGTAACTATTTACCGGTCAAATTATACAATTTCTACAAGAAAGAGTTAATGAGGAATGACGTTTCTACGAAATACTGTTTTCAACAACTACACGGTGTTTTTTTGGTATGGTGGATACCTTAGAGCAGGGATTCTTAAACTTTTCCCATTCCCGACCCCATTTATGATTGCGAGTTTCCTGGCGACCCCTTATAAATATGAAAGAAAGATAAATGAATATTTTTTGATGATTTATTTATTAGGTAACATATACATATGAAAATATATAGTTTTAGAATTCGTTTAGAAATATACAAAAATTAAAAATTGCACAAAAAGTTCTAAAATTGTATTTATTACAGTTACAAAAATTATATGCCCTATTTTTCATCAAAATTGCATTTTTTGCAATAACATAAATAAAAGAGAATTCTGACCATCTTAGATCGCTCGAACATATTCGAACGCAGTCGTTGAGTGGTAAGTATTAAATTAAAATTAAAGGAAAACATTTAATGAGATGTATGTGCCTGTTTTTTATTGCATAACAAATTAAATCTTGCTGGAATGTTTGACGCTGCTGGACGTAAGACCTCTTCAACATTTTTTAGCGATGAACGATATTGGGATTTAATATGTGTTAAAGCTGAGAAAGTAACTTCACATAAAAATGTGGTGTTGAATTGCAGAAGAACATTTAACGACTTATCAGAGATTGTGGGAAATTCAGTTCTAGCTCCGATCCAGAATTCAGTCAAGGGCTTTTTTAGAAATTGTAGTTGTAAGTTTGAGTCACTCGAAAGCTCAGCAAATTCCTCTTGAGCTTTAAGTGGCAGGTGATCAATCTCACTTAAATCAATCCTAAACGTCTTTTGAATCCAGGCTACCTGTTTGAAATCAATATTTAATATAAAATATGTACGGAACTAAACTCTAGTGCTTTTAAGTGATCTACAATAATTTTTGCAATAAAAGTTTTACAATGATTTTTCTCGATTTTAAAATTGTCGACACTGGAAAACATTTCGAACGAATTTTTTTCCACCCTACTTTTCCAAATGTTGATCTTTTTAATAAAACTTTCAATTTTATCATTCGAAGTAAATATATCGCAATTTTTTCCTTGAAGAGATAAGTTGAGATCGTTTAATTTCGCAAAGATATCTGACAAATAACACAGCTTAGATAGCCATAAGTCATTTTGAAAAAAAGCAGCAAGTTCACATTTTCGTTCGGTTAAAAATATTTCGATTTCGTCCTTTAATAACAATAATCTTCTTAAACTTTGACCTCTTGACAACCATCTTACTTCTGCATGTATAATAATAAAGTTGTGTAGTTGGAATCCGTATCCTTACAGAGATTTTAAAATAAGCGGCTGTTAAGGACAAGGCTCTTAATAAAATTTATAATTTTAACAGCATCCTGAAGCACATCATTCAATTCTGTAGCTAATTTTTTTGCTGCAAGTGCCTCTCGGTGAATAAGGCAGTGAGTAAAAGTTATATGATCATAATGAGAAGCTCGAAAAAATTATTTAAAACCAATATTTTTGCCCGTCATCGCAGATTTCAGAGCAATTTTTTTCATTCTAAACCTTCAGTTTTTAAAAATTCGTCAACTTTACAATATATGTCTTTCCCTGTAGTATGGTCTTTCATAGGACGACAAAATAACAATTCTTCCTCCACGCTTTCTTTATAAACGTACTTGACATATACTAACAACTGAGCCAATTTAGTAATATCCGTTGCTTCGTCCAACTGAATTGAAAATTATGGGCTTTCTTTAATTCTTGTAATGAGTTGCACTAATTGGTCCTTGTTAATATAAGAAATTCTATTCGAGACAGTGTCGTTCGACAAAGGAATTTTTCGAATATCATCACCATACTTACCTCCATGTAGTAGCAGCAGGTAATACAAGATCTTCTCCAATGGTGAACGGCTTTCTATTTTTAGCAATACAGTATGAAACTTAATATGACGCTAGTAAATATTTTTCATTAAGGGTCATATATTTTTCAACGGATTTTTTTTCTTTATTTAAAGATTTATACAGTCTTTCAGAATATTCTTTTGGTGTATTGACATACGAAACATGCTTTGATTCAAGATGTCTTTTTAATTTTGATGGTTTCATACTCTCCGGAACCAATAATTCATTGCAGATCAAACAAAGAGGTTGTTAATTACCCTTACAATTTTTAAATGTAAATCCAAATTGAAGAAAAGACTCATCATATTTTCTTTTTCGCACATTAGAAGCCTGTTTTTCAATACTTTGTCTTGCCTGAGGAGAGTTTGTAACATTATCATCTGCGTCATTGCCATTCTTATTCAAGTTCAGCCATTTATCCATGACCAAAAATGATTTTGATCCTAAAATCCAATAAATATATAAAAATAACATATTGCATGTTATAATTGATTAATTAATTACTGAATAAATAAAAAAAAATCTCTCTACGGTGGAACACCGACAATTGACTACACTACAAGAGAGTTAATACTACTTACACTAGTTCACATGACAGTCAGTGTTATTGAATCATTATCTCGCTTCACGTGTGCGCGCACATTCCAACCTTTGTGTGCAGGTATGTGAGTGCGTCTCTGCACAAATACACATCTAGATGTGTATTTAAATATTTGACATTAAAATCTCTCGCGACCCCAGAATTTTGTTACGCGACCCCTTTTGGGGTCGCGACCCATAGTTTAAGAAGGCCTGCCTTAGAGTAATAATAAACATAGAGATGGCTATTCATTCATAAACACGTTTATTTTTGCGGCCAACATTTCTAAACGCCAGTAGTGAAATAATGAATGAATTACAAAGAGTGGGGATGGTATTGATAGATAGATATTTATTAACTACTTTACAATAAAATGTTTGTAGCACGTCAAAAAGAAAATATACAAAAGAATTATACAAAATATATCTTAAGATAAAAACAGAGTAAAATGTCACAGCAGAGATACGGTGTTGAGATTGCCTCGACAATGCACAATGTAATCATCAATAGAGTAGAAACAATATTTAAGCAAAAACTTTTTTAAATATTTTTTAAAAGCATTGGAGCCCAAGGATTTTACAATTGATGGTAAAATATTAAAAAGCCTATAGTTTGGTGAATTTGATTGTGTCTTATTTAGCCGAAAGTAGCTGCATCTGATATGGTCAGCATTACGAGTGTTGTAGTCGTGGATATCTGAATTTCTAGACAACATTGACTGTTTCCCATGAATTTCAATTAGAGTATGAAATAAAAACAATGACGGTAATGGCATAATTTTATATTTTATGAAAAACTGTTGACAATGATCCCTGAAACCAAGATCAGCAAGCACCCTTATCGCCTTTTTCTGCATTCTAAATACTGTTAAAGCATGGGAGGAATTACCCCAAAGGGCGATGCCATAGATAATATGCGAATGAAAGAGTGAGAAATACGTAGTTTTGAGTGTACTTGAATTAGTAATATTTTTCAACTGTCGTAAAATGAATAACGAACTTGAAAGTTTTTTGACTAAATGCTCAATATGTGCCTGCCAACTTAGCCTGTGATCTAGGACTAATCCAAGCAATTTCACATTTTTTTGTTTTTTGGTGAAATGACAATTGATTACTTGCAGATATATGCATGATTTCAGTTTTATTATTATTTAATTTTAGTTTGTTCGATGAAAACCATTTGTTTGCCCTATTACTAACGCAATCTAGAGAGGCGGCTAAATTCGTATATCTTTCTCCGAAATAATAAATGTTGAATCGTCTGCAAATAGAACCGACATATAGGGCAACATAAAACGGCTCAGATCATTAATATAAATGATAAACAAGAGGGGGCCTAGAACCGACCCCTGAGGGACTCCATGACTTACTTCCAGAAAATCTGATGTTACACCATTCACAGTAACACATTGTTTTCTGTTTGACAGGTAAGAACCAATAAGCTTCAACGGAATTCCCCTAACTCCATAATAATTTAATTTTTCTAAGAGAATGTCGTGAGAAACGCAGTCAAATGCCTTTGAAAGATCGCACAGAATTATGGCCGTACGGTTACCGTGTTCAAGTTCATCCACTACGCCACTCACAACATTAAGAACTGCCTGGGTGGTTGAGCGGGAATTTCTAAAGCCAAATTGGGAGCTACTGAAGAATTCGTTTGAATCAAAATAGTCATACAACTGTTTTTTTTATTAATTTTTCAATGACTTTACTGAATATTGAAATAATACTGATAGGGCGATAATTATCGATTACGGAAGCATCGCCTTTTTTAAAAAGGGGAAGCACTTTGGATAGTTTGAAAATATCGGGATAAATACCGGTGTTAAAAATAAGATTTATGAGTTCCGTAAAAGGTTTTGCAGCAATAGAATTGGTCTCCTTCAAGATGCGGCTATTGAGTTCATGAATATCAAGACAATCCGAATTCTTCAATGAATTAATGGCTGAAGAGACTTCAAAGTGAGTGACCGGATGTAAATAGAATGAACCGCAAGGAGCAGGAAAATTTTTAAAACATAGGAACTCAGCATTAGAAATGCTAGGAAGAGATTGAATGATATTGACAGCAATTTCACAAAAGAAGTTATTTATCTCATTTGGTGACAAATCAGGAGTTATTAAGGAGTATTTCGATTTCCTTCTTTCATAGTTAATAACCTTCCAACAAGCCTTTGCTCTATTTTCAGACGACATGATAAAATTATCATAAGCTGATTTTTTAGCGGATTTTAGCCTGCTATTATACACTACCCTCAGAGTCCTATACTTTTTTAGATCTTCTGGCTGTTTTCTTGCATCGACTATTAACTTCAGAGATGAAAGTTGATTTCTTAGGTACCTTAAATCATCTGTAAACGAAGACACTGGAGAAGATAGTAGATTCACTAACTCTTGTCATATTGGAACATGTCGAAACTATATTTCTAACAGTAGCAGCCGGCATTTGATGTACAACAGCATCATGCACATTTAACACTACAGTCTTCGTTTCTAAGCTAATCACGCTCTTACACTTTACTGGGGTAAAACTTGAAGACATTTTTCACAACACAGTTAACACTTATGGAACATAAGCAACTCTAAGCAAAACAAATTATACAAATTTGGGCGAGACCAAGTTTCACCGTATATACCTGCAAAATTTCTAAGTAGTCATCGGGACAATCTCTAGTAGGACCCTATTGTAATGTTTCTTGGAAATGGTATTATCAACATTTCAAAAATCAGAAAGTAATCTGGAGAATGAATTGATAAATGGTTTGTTAATATGTCTCCCAAGAATTGACCTGCTTCAAATTCTCAAGATAATTAATGAAATATTCAGTCAGAATAGTTGCGTTACAAGATTATTTCAAAAATAATTTATTGTTTTAACTGTATGTACTCTACAAATGTATGAAGGTCAGTTAGTTGTTTTATCTAACCGAATTTACATTTATATTACCTTTATATATCAGATCGGGTATAAAATTAAATAGTAAATAAATTCCTTAGATGAACTGTGACGCTTATGCTTTACTACCTGACTAGCGTCTGTGACCTTATCGCGTGCTGTCAGTCAATAGGAAACAGACTATAATCCACTTTTTGCATGTACGAATAAAAACAACAGCACCATATGCCTTTAAGCTATTATCGGAATACCCATGCAAGTCAATTCTAAAAAAATTTTTTTGAAGAAAATATGTAGGAATTAATAACTGAGAAAGTTCATGAATGAACAAAAAAACTACGCCCTCTAGTGATGAAGCAATATAGTTGAAAATAATAATCTCCAGCAATTTCTCATATGCGACTTTGTTGTATAATTTGTTTTCGCTAAGTTTTATGATCAATAGTTGCTGAGGTACCTCTCTTAATTAGACATCTGCTACTAACTGAAACCTTCAACAATTATCAAATATACCCAATACATCACAATAAAATTGTTTCATTGCTTCAATGCCTTTACTTTCCTTACCACCTCCTTACCAAAATATGTCATATGCACATATTAATGAAATTACAATAATCAGGATACAACATATCAACTTTCAAGTATAGGTAACAACCGCAGGAACATAAAAAACTGCTACAGATAACAAAATAAAGTTTTAACTACATAATTTAACTGATTCACATACCTCTTTTGGTGTAGTACTAGTTTTCTGCATATCTCCCAATCCTAACTCGCCGTAACAAGGAGATGCACCCCAAGCTATAACCGTCTCATCCGCTGCAACAATAATGGACGTCTGTCCAGTACCGATGTGTTTGATATTCCACCCAGCAAGATCTTGTATTGGTTTCGGATACATATTCGCCTCACCGGTTTTTTTGGTTTGACCAAACATGTAGAGTCCATTAAATTCAGTCACTGCTAGAGAATAAGTCGATCCGCAATGCACTGAACGTACGCCTCTGGATTGGCTGTCAAAGTATTTTATAAGACGAGGTACCTAAAATATAATAATAGATAAAATATGACCAAATAGTTCTAATTGATAATGAAATGAATATTTTCAGAAACGGCAACGTGGCGCTATGTATGGAAACAGTGGTTGGATTTTACTCCTACATTAAACCCGAAAATCCGAGTAGTGTAGAGGAAATCAATTACAAGAAAAGTTATTTAGTGTAGTTAAAGTGTTAGGCTCAGCGCTGACCAAACAATTCAGACATAAAAACATGTATTTACCCAAAAAACATAGTGATTGTGAAGAGTTATCGAAATAAATAATTAACTTTGAACATTATCTACAACAGAACCTTGATTCGATAAAAAAGCGATGTTGCCAGACCCTCGGAACAATCAGTAAGGCAAAGAAATATTATTGTAATAAACTTAATAATAATAATAATTAGTGTACTTTATTGGGTCACCCAATAGGTCATCGACCGATGTTCTTCAGCCTGTTACAATATATTACATGGTGGTTTGTATAATTATTAGATAATAGTATTGATTTAAATAGTATATTAAAGTATAAGTGGATAAAGAGGTCTTTCAAACACGCGCGATTTTTCGAGCACGACGGCGCAGCCGAGTGCTCGAAATAGAGCAAGTGTTTGAAAGACCAGTTATCCACGAATACTTTACGCTATTTTTTTTATTGGTGCACTTTGGAATCATAAAATATTATTATTATATTATTACTACAAAAAAATGGAAGTCCATCCTCGATGCCCAGCCAAGTTTCGTGAACGTCAAATAGTATTTATTTTTAGTTGACGTTACGGGCTGTCAGATCAATAATCAAAAAGTTTCTTTATTTATATTTAAAGAGAAACAATGTATATATGAATATATAAATACATTTTACAGAAAAAACCAAATAAGACATTGGTTCCCAATGATAATATACAATTTAAAAATTAATAAAAAAAGTTGTCATTGATACTTACGTTTCTCAAGTTGTTGTTGTTACCATGGGGACTTTAAAAAACGCGCGTGTTTGAAAGTTCGATTTAAACACGCTGACGCGTGCTTTAAAAAGGTAATATGCGGCATCAATAAAAAAAATATATTTAAAGAGGTAAAAAGAACAAAAAAAAAATGGTATGTGGTCTTCTTATTACTTAAATATTGAAATTTTGAATGTGCTCCCATATGTTATTGAATGGGTATTTTCTGTGTGGCCTTCTTTCTTGACTCCTGTTCGTACAGAACCGGCTCAGTATCTCTAGGTTGTGTTCTTTATGTGCAAACTTTTCAAAGAGGTTGTGTATACGTTGATTTATGGGGACAATTCCTGTTGTTTCGTACAGTAGGTTATTGGGTGGGTTGTGCAGAGGATTTCTGGGGTCTTATCTTCGTTATGGTTCTCAAGGAAGTGGTTTCTGCAGTTTGAAGTGTCTTGATGGTAGGAATCTTCGCAGTAACGTATATTGGGTGACAGTATTCTAGGATAGGTCGGCATATTGAACTATATATATGTGCAGCTGTTTTCTTACTTATCCCTGAATTCTTGAATGTTAAACTCCGAAAGTGTTTGCTCCTACTGTTACATTTTCTCTTTATGTTGTTAGCATGTTGTTTAAAGTTCAATTTGTGGTCTATGTCTACCCCCAGATACCTCACATAGTTTGCGCAGTGAATGTCTATGCCGTCTATATTTATTTTAGGTGAGTTAGGTGAATTATTGTGGTTAAATATTATATATTGTGACTTGTCTGGATTAACTTTCAGCCTCCATTTGTTGAACCAGATCAGGGTCCTGTCTAACAATACTTGTAGATTTTCAACGGTTTTCGAGAGGGTTCTGTTGTGACTAGTCAAGGCCGTGTTATCAGCATACTGCAAAATGAAACGATTGTTATTGAAGTAATCTTGTTGATGACTGTAGTTATATATATCGTGACAGTAAACATTATACAGAAGAGGAGACAATGGCGATCCTTGTGGAACTCCTTGTTCGTTGTGGAATGTAGCCAAATATTGGTCGTTGATTTTGGCTTGCGAGTTCTGTTCTCAAGATAGTTTTTCAGGAGCAGGATCAAATATCGAGGGCATTCTGGTGTCATTAGTTTGTAGAGTAGTCCTTTGTGCCAAATACTATCAAATGCCTTGCTTATATCAAGAAATAGGGCTGCAGATTGGTTTCCCATTAGTTGGTTAGCTTGAATGTTTGATATTAAAATGGCATTTTGTGTCCAATTTCATTTTGTAACAGATATTTCATGATGTTTTCGAGTTGCTTTCCCAAAATTGAAAGAAGAGTAATAGGACGGCAGTTTTTTGCTCTATAATGGTTCGTATTAGGTTTATTAATGGTGATAATGGTTCCCTGCTTCCACTCACTAGGAAAGTAGTGATGCTGTAAACATTACTCGTATATTTTGATGAGATATCTGTGTATATTTTCACTCAGTTTTCGTAATAGATCTTTAGCAATGTACCTGGAGCAGTACTCTTTCCTTTGCTTAATATTTCAAAATACACATCTTCTATATTACTGTTGTGTGCTCCCCTTCAAAGTATTCATTATACCACTGTCCGATTTCATCATATATTTGTTGGTCGTATTGAGGATCATGGTTTTATCTGAATGTTTCATTGTAGTAATATGCAAATACCTCTGCTTTTTCTTCATCGTTGGCATACACAATGTTGTTTTCTTCAATTGGCTGTCATTTTGATATTCCTCTGTAGTTTGATAGTTTTCTAATTTGTTGCATGTAAGCTTTACCTTTGCTAGGTTTATTTAGTACACACTGTAGCCCATTTGTGTTCTTTGTATTGTCTAATTGGGGCTTGTACATTTTTGTTTTAATTATTTAGTTACGTTTATCCCTCAACATTGGGATCTCTCAGATAATCGCTATGCATTTTTCTTTTGTTTTTTATCATTTTGATAATGTATGGTGGTAGTTCGTGGATGTTATTGTGGTATTGAATTGTTCAATTTTTCCTCTATCAATCGGATCGTCCCCTATACAATCAATGTACTTCAACTTTTCATTACGTTTGTCTATATCACACTTCTTGATGTTCTTTTTATCATTTCTTGCTCTATGATTCGTCTTTGTAGGTCGATGGTTACTTCTATTGAGTCATGTTCTGTTCCTAAATTTGGATGGGTTTCTACTGTCAATATATTATTTTTGATGTTTTTCGTGTATGTTACACGATCTGGTGTAGAGTCTGGGTTATTGGCCATTCTAAAGGTTGGAGGATTAAACGCCATTTCGAAGGGTGCATTATTGATAAAATCCTTTATTTGTCTGCTTTTATTCCGATTCACATTTAGATCTCCTACAATCACAGCATATTTGTATAGGGAGGCTTTGTTGAAAAGTGTTTGTTCGATGGATGCATTTGGGTGAATATATACAAGAAAAATGTGTAGTTTATCTCCTAGAAATGGAATTGAAAAGTGAAGCACCTCATTAAGCGGGTTATTCATTTTGGGGGGTTTTCTTTTAGCATTTTTAGTCCTGGATGCGCTTGTATCAAACTCCCACCACGCACATTAGTGTTTACTACGATTCCATTTAGTTGTAGAATGTTCCAGTTTCTGTAGTTTGTGTTACTATTTTCTTTTGTTTCCATAAATAATGCACAGTTTATTTTATGCCTCTCAATAATGTTGTTGATGAGGTGTTTTCTCGGTGAGTAACTGTTGAGATTGGCGTACATGATTTTAAGTGTCGACGTGAACTTGAAATTATTATTCCCTTGGATAGGTTGAGTGGTGAAAGTCGTCGAAGGTTGCTCCAAGTCGAACATCAAAATATAGAGGCTGCTTCCCGAAAAATGCGCAACTGTGTCTATGGAGTATTGGGCTACGTATTTTTTCCTCAGCTTTGCAATTATTTTATCTCTGTTGGTGCTATTCATTTTATTTAGTTTGTTGAAATATGTGTCAATAATCATATCTTGAATTGTGACTGCTGAATGTATTTTGGAGTTTTTGGTTATTTTCGTGGGATTTCTTGTTGAGTGTCTTGATCTGACTATTAGGAATTCCTTCGATTGGCTTAGTTGGTCTACGAGGGCACTTCAAGGACCATGCTGAACGTTCTTCAGCTCCGCATGATGCACATTTTGGTGGTAGATGACTGTTGCATTTGCGATAGTGGTGAGGATCTTCACATTTGGTGTTGTGCTGTGTTCACGTACATGAGTGAATGCTTGACAGCAAGAACATGGTTGTGGGATTGATTCCGGAGGGTTGCTTGGATAAACAGGGTAGTATCTGTGTTTATAGAACATCCCCTCCACCCACAACTTTTCTGACGCCTCCAAACAGGGTGTGATTATTCCAATCATTAATGTTGGTTTGTTTGTTGCTCTTGATATAATTCGTTTGCAATAACAATGTTCTATTTTGCATTTTGTAAAGCGTTTAATTTCGTTTTCGGAAAAGTCGTGTTCGACCGAACCTATTACAATAGTATATGAAGCACCAATGTCAGGTAAGTTCCTAGTGGGCGTTTGTGATGCTTGCGTTTCCTTATAATTTGATATTTTTTATCGGAAATTAGTTGTTGAAGAGGGTCTGTTATAGTGGTTTTGTTTAGATTGGACTTGAGCAGAAAGCCCTGCTTTGTTGAAAGTATTTTACATCCTCTGTGTTTGGATGAACTGTGTCCCATACGTCTGAGAATTTTTTGCGTGTCAAGTCTTCAGGGGCCTTTATGTAGAATAAGTATTTAAATGGTTTGTTTGTGATCTCCCTCATTTTTGCAGAAAAAATTGGTCTGTATAGTGACTTTGTGGGATTTGTTTCATTTGTTGCCTTGCAGTGTATTTTCCATTGAGCTTTCTTCATATAAGTTTTTATTGATATTACTTCTGCTTGGCTGATAGTTTTTTGTGTATTTGGTGTTCAGCTTGTTTTGCTTGATTGCTGTTTGTTTACGCCTATTTAGTTTCTCTGAAATGGTTTATTATTTGACAACAACGCTTCCGTGTTATGTCCGAAAATTGTTGAAAGGATTTAAAAAAGTAGCAGTAATTAGCACAATCGTGGTACGAACGTTTCAGTTGAGAATTTTCTGTAGCCAGTGGGGCGAATTTTAAACAGTCGTGGCACAAAACCGATCAACCGATACATTAGCGATTTCTCACGTGTGACAAATAACTTAAAGTGCTCGATTTCCCTTTTTCCCATTTCCCAAAGAGCAAGTAGTGGAATCTTAGCGGAACATTTTATTGGTAAGTGAAGTTTTTAAAACCAATCATTTACATTTTCATTTCTACAGTCCATTTTATTTAAATATTTTATTGAGCTATCGAACACTGTTAGTAGGGAGGCCAAATATCACTCTTTTGATATCTTTAGCATCAGGATTAAATTGTTTTGGGTTATTCAATGTAGGGGAGTTTCTTCGCCTTTTCCTTTTGTGACTCACTTTTCTCCATGTTCCATCTCTAAGTCTTCTCCATCACTTGAACTGCTCATGGTGATGTTTTGTGATTTAGAGAACTTTAACAATAGTCCTATTGTTAAAGTTCTCTAAATCACGTCTGCTCTCTTTGGTAGCTAGCAGGTTACTATTTTGTATTATTTTCATAAATTTAAACAATTTAACAACAATTAATAAAAACTTGGTTTTCGAAAAACATGATTTTTCAGTTTTTTGCATGTTTGTGCGAGTTTTTCAATTGTGACTACTATTTTTTTTAAAAAGTAGATGTAAAAACGAATAAAATGAGATCCCACGGAACCTTCTACGATAATTTTTTTAAGTGCAATTTTCGTTTGAAAAAAAAGTGATTTTGACCAAAAAACGTCATTTCAATATTTTAATGTGAAAATTGTTTTCATAGTTTGGGACTATAAAAGCTACCTTTTACCAAATTTTCAAACAAATTGAACATTTTTTGCGGAAACGTACAAGTGGGGTTTTCTCGGAAATTTTGAGGTTATGTGAAAAAGTCACCTACATAAAACTTGTAGATTTTTTTGAGATATACAACTTTTGCTCTTAACTTTTTTTTCTAAAACCTCAACTTTGGCCGCAAATCCCAATAACGTGTTTGCCCCCCAAATCCCCACCTAGTTAATTCATTTTTACAACGTTTGTAATAACACCCTCTACCACTTCCCCTAAACAAAATTTAGACAATTTTTTATTTCAAAAAATTTAATTCGCCTGGACTATCACTAAAAATTTTGAATGTAAATTCTACATACCATTTCATCTTTTTGTTCAGCATGTCCCAATCTTCCGAAACCACCGAAACCCCAAGAAAATGCCCTCTTCTTACGATCGATGGCCACTGCATGATTTTGTCCACAAGAAAAATCGACAATTTCAGTGACATCTACTGGGGAAACGTGACCATCTTTACTCTTCTCAATATAAAGAACAATCCTTTTCGGACTTGTTTGATAATTGAAACACAATTTTGTGCTCGTTTTGAAGTATTTACCATCTGTATTGTGGCCTAATTGACCATATTCGGGCAGACCGAACGAATGGAGACCCCCCTTAATGTCGAGAATTACAGAAAAATCAGCACCAGCACCGACCTAAAAAAAAGAGAAAATAGTCAAGAAATTTTTTATAAAACTCGCGTCCAAAGTTGGTACAGAAATTAAATATTTACCTTAATAATTGGAGGTCCCCTGTAATTGATTCTTGTAGGTACCAGTACCTGAGGCTGCAGGTTTCCTATACCACACTGCCCATATCTATTATCCCCGCATGCATATACTGTCCCTCCATCAGTTAAAAATAATGTATGGTGTCGGCCACATGCAGCCCCTGACAAAAACAGACACGAATCACTATATATTCTTCATATGCATTTAAATTGGGTTACAAATTGTTGAAAATTCAATATAAAGAACCGATGGAATCAATAATGATACTACAATTGGCAAAAATATAAACTTTTTATTTTTCTTGACTATTTCCCAAAAAAAAATGTAACAACCGATTACACCGCCCTACAAAATTTGAAAAAAAATTTGTTGCCAAGTATTTTTGAACGAATTTAGGGTAATTCAGGTCTGCTGAATTCAAAAATAAAAGCAGTTTTTTCAAATTGGCTCTAGTTTTTGAGGTAATGGATACATAATTTTTTAAGGAATTTAGCTATAACATATGCTTTTTATTTTTTAAGAATAATTTACGAACAAGAAATTTACGCAGAAACGAGAGTTCGACCCTGTTTAGTGAGCGTACCACGTGCCGACTGCTGATCACGTGATCAGTGCGTGCACTTGTTTGTCTTGTGTCTCTTGATTTTAACTGTCAGTTCAGCTTAAGCAGCTGTTCTACTAAGACTTATCGTCGCGGTTATTGTGCTTTTCTTATGTATTTTGTGTATTTAGTTCTTATTGCCTACCTAGTGACGTTATTTAAATTTAGTAGACGTCAAATGGAAGGTACGAGTACATGTGGCGAATATTTGTACCTATACTTTTAACTAAAGTTACTCTTTTTTCAGAGGAATGAGTTCTTCACGCAGACGCTGTTTGAACAGCCCTAATGTCTTCTGCTACATTAGTGGCGAATATACTGT
This sequence comes from Galeruca laticollis, assembly GCA_963921935.1. Lineage (NCBI taxonomy): Eukaryota > Metazoa > Arthropoda > Insecta > Coleoptera > Chrysomelidae > Galeruca > Galeruca laticollis. Next base: position 45,497,292 of record OY998185.1, read on the forward strand.
AGCGAAACAAAGAAAAAATATCACAGATTTTGTTAGACAAACTTATCAAGTTTATTTCGGCGTACAGCTTGGAGACCAAGACAAGTCCTGGGCTCTCCATATAGTGTGCAAAACGTGTGTCGAATGTTTACAACAGTGGTCAAACGAAAAAAGAAGTAGTTTGAAATTTGGTGTGCCCATGGTGTGGAGAGAACCTAAAAACCACCATGATGATTGTTATTTTTGTTTAGTTAATGTAAAAGGTTTTAACAAATACAAGAAAGGCAAATGGGATTATCCTGATTTAGAATCAGCACGAAGACCTGTGCCATATAGCGAAGAGATTCCCGTACCAGTATATACAACACTGCCAGATGTTCTGATGGCGGAAGAAGAAGAAGAAATTAAGGACCAGTACAGTAGCAGTGGAAGTGAATATGAGCAGGAAATACAATCAATGCCACAGCAGTTCTCTCAAGAAGAATTGAATGACCTGATATGTGATCTCGGTCTATCAAAGCAAGCATCTGAACTTCTGGCATCCAGATTAAAAGAAAAAACTGTCTACAACCAGATATAAAAATAACCATTTATAGAACACGAGAGGTGGTGAAACTTGTTCCTTACTTTAACCAAGATGAAGATCTTATTTATTGCAACAACATTTCCGGACTTTTTCGTCAAATGGGAATACAATTTGTTCCAGGTGATTGGCGACTATTCATAGACAGTTCCAGTAGAAGCTTAAAGTGTGTTTTGCTACACAATGGCAACCAATATGCGTCAATTCCTATCGCCCACTCAACAAAACTTAAGGAAGAATATCAAAACATCAAGTTGGTATTACAGAAACTATCCTATGAAGAACATCAGTTTTCCATTTGTGTTGATCTAAAAATGGTCAACTTCTTGCTTGGGCAGCAAGGTGGGTACACACAATACCCTTGTTTTATCTGCTTGTGGGATAGTAGGGCGAAGCAAGATCATTGGAATATGGTTAATTGGCCAATAAGACAAAATATGACTGTAGGAACAGCAAATGTCATAAACGAACCATTGGTTGACCGTGAAAAAATCATTCTCCTACCGCTCCACATCAAGTTAGGACTAATGAAACAATTTGTTAAGGCTTTGAGCGGGTATTTTTGATGGCCCTCAAATTCGCAAACTTATTAAGGACTCTAATTTTACAAATCACATGACGACACTTGACTGCTACTTGGTGTAGCTTTGTTATGGTAGTTAAAAATTTCTTGGGTAATCACAAAGCGGACAATTACGAAGAATTAGTGCAACAGATGTTATTAAACTTTAATAACTTGGGTACTAATATGAGTATTAAAGTACACTTTCTTCACAGCCACTTGGATAAATTTCCCGACAATCTTGGCAATTTCAGTGAGGAACAAGGGGAACGGTTCCACCAGGATATAAAGGAGATGGAGGTAAGGTATCAGGGCAGATGGGATCATCATATGATGGCAGACTATTGTCGGAGTCTCCAACGTGATGTACCTGACGGTCCTCATAAAAGAAAATCCTACAAAAAGAGCTTCTTTCCTACGAATTAGATGTAATTTATTAAATTAAATTATTTCTTTGCTGTTATACCTAATCAATAAATGAATTTTATTATTTTTTCGTTTCTGTTTTTATGAAACCACTTTAATATTTTTTACTAAAAGTTGCTTATAAGGGCCATTGGTCTATTAAATTGATATTTTTCTCTATCTTTTGATAATGTATCTCTAAAATTAGAGCCAATTCACCTAAATGGACCTCAAATTCGTGATCAGCACCACGAAATTACCTAGAAATCGCCCAAATAATGTTGACAATAAAATTATTGTTGATCAGTGTTATTAATAACAATGACAAAATTATCAAGCTACATAGTTTTTTTAAGAATATAATCTTTATGTTCGTTGAATTACCACCTTGATTAGTTCAACACCTTTATAATAACCTTGTTGTGAATTCAGTAGTCCCTCAGAATACAGCATTTGGATGTACTTCCAAATAATAATGAAATGGTACTCATATAACGCTTTTATTTTATGTGTTGACACATTCATTTCTTTCGAAACATAATAATTATTACAATTTTAATAATTACCAATGATATTCATGTTCTCCAAACCAGGTACCAATGTAGGTGCTGTTCTTGTATTGGTATCATCCAATCCTAATTGACCATGAGGGTTTCGGCCAAATGTCATTGTTTTACCTTCCTCTGTCACCAGGACGGAATGTCCAGCTACGCATCCACTTACTACTAAACGAATCTAAAAACATACAATCTTAATATTGAATATGCATTTATAATTTAATCTATAAGAAATATAAATAGTAATACGCCATCACAATAATAAAATTTATGGTCAAAGAGGGAGATTCACCAGGGCACAGGTTAACTGCAAATGTTGTCGTTGTTCTGATCCAATCATGGTTTTAAGAATAAGCACTCTGACATCATTACAAAATAATGGACATTTTATATTACTTGAATCACTTAATTGAGAAACCCGACAAATCCATCATATGGTTTTTTTGACATTTTACGAAATATCCATTTCTAATAGCAAGGCGCATGGTTTGCTTTATAAATCCAACAAATCCATGCGCTCTCCTGCACAATAACCGCCATTGAATATTGTGTTCACTTTGAAAACCCGATATGTCCAGGATATGATGAGTAACATTCTAGAGCTTGTCAAAAAATGGATGAAGTTAATACTAGTCAAAATAAGCGTAAAAAAGGTGTCAAAAGTATAATATGGCAGTGTGAGCGAATTAAAAAAGCAAGAATAAAAGGTGATGAATATATCAATTATAAAGGAAAAGTTATTCCTAAAAAGGAAATGGGATTAAACTGCAAGTAAGTAAACTTAACCTAAAAATTGGAAATGATATCTTCAACCAGGTATTTTTTAGTTGTCGCAGTAAATGTTTAGACAAGTTATCAGAGGAGACGAGGAAAGAAGTCTTTAATAAATTTTACAGTTTTGGTTCCAAAAATGAACAGGATGCTTATCTTCAAGCTCTTATATCAGCGGTTCCAATTCAGGGAAAGCGTCCGAAAAACAATGTCAACAAACCAAAGCCTCACAAAAATGCCTATAAGTATAAAATTAGTTACAGTTCAGGACAGCTTTTAGTATGCAAAACTGCGTTTCTCAATCTCCATGGTATTAGTAAACATCGTGTTCATCGATTGTGTTTGCTTATATCTGCTGGTAAGTCGCCACAAGATCTACGCGGAAAAAATAATCCAGGCAACTCCAAACCAGTTGGCCTTATTGATTTGATTGTTTCTCATATTGCATCATTCCCATTAAGGAAGTGCACCACAGTAATCGAGATTATAAGTATTTAAGTGAAAAGCTTGATATTAAAGCGATGCAGTTTATTTTTATCCAAGTATCCCAACACTAACGTAAAATATTTATTATATTACAAAGTTTTTAAAGAAAAATTCAGTTTAAGTTTTGGAAGACTCCAGGTCGACACTTGCTGTATATGTGAAGAACTAGCAGTTAAAATAAAATCAAAAGAATTAAATGACAATGCTAAACTAGTGGCTATAGCTGAAAAGACTGTTCATCTCAGACGTGCTAAAAAGTTTCATTCAAAAATGAAAACATTGAAAGAACATTATCAAGATGACCCCAGTGTGGCGATAATAGCTGTTGACTATATGCAAAATATATTTTTGCCCCAGATTCCCGTTCAAGAGACTTTTTACCTGCATCAACTCACAGTCTCCGTTTTTGACATACATGACGTTAAAACGGGTAAGGCATATTTTTACATATACCACGAAGGTATGGGGAGAAAAGGCCCCAATGAGGTTTGCTCATTTATTGCTAATTACATAGAAACCTATGTTCCATCAGATGTCAAACATTTACATGTGTTTATGGATGGATGCCCAGGAGAAAATAAAAATCACACTACTGTAAGAATGTTTGCTGCATTAACAGAAATAGGGCGGTTTAAGACAGTTAATCAGTATTTGCCAATACGTGGTCATTCATTCCTGCCCTGCGACAGGGACTTTGGAGTTGTGAAAAGATCTCGTAAGAAACATGATAGAGTTTACACACTTAAGCAGTATACCGAAATCTTCATACTGGCAAGTCAACAGAACAAGTTTATGGTGCATCTCATAGAAGATAACAGTATCATTAAAGATTATAAGTCTTGGTGGCCAAGATATTACAAAAGAAATTGTCAAAGTATAGCCCTTGTAAGAAGTGAACGAATTCCATCCAACATATCCAAGTTTATGCAGTTTTCGTTCGACGACAACCATAAAGGGATGGTTACAGCATACGACTACATAGACGGATTATTTACTTACTCGTTTCCAATCGCTACAAGACATCCTAGACCCAACGTACTTTGCACAGAACCAGCCTACCCTAATATTAAAGTACCGATTAAGAATAAAAAAATGGATAACATTAAAAAATTCGTAAACTACCTACCGGATAATGAAGAAATTAAAAGTTTCTACGAAGAGATTTTTCTATGGCCAACCGTAGATGGTGAATTTGAGCCAGAAGTTTTATAATATTATATTTCTTATAAGTTTATACAACATGGTTTATACTTTTTTTGAATAAATAAATTTAAAAAAATATTTGAGAAAGTAGACATGTCCATTTTGCAAAGTCCACTTTTTGTTAACTTGCTTTTATAATATTTTTGCTTCTTTGTCAAAAAACTGTTTAACTACTTTACGTTAATATTTATCAATCGCTAAACTAAAAAAAAATAACACCTTTCAACAGACAGACAGATTTTTGTAATTTTCTCAAAACTATCTCTACGGGACTTATCTGGTTTCTCAAATAAGTGATACAATTGTAAAATAAAGTTTTGTATTTCATACAGAATATAATTATTTCTAAAATCGTGGCAAAGCGCTCTCCACTGTTAAGTCATCATCAGTGCTTACCTGTAAGCAGGGTTGGGCAAAATCTGATTTTTATCAAAAAAATCAAAAACCATTGATTTTTTTTATAAAAATCGATTTATTTGATTTTTTAAATTTGAATATAAAATTTGTACATTTTGATTCTTTGAAATTATTGTTAATTATTTTAATGTATAAGTCTAAAAATTATAACATAATTTATGGCTCAAAAACTTGTGACAACGCATTTGTCGCGATTTGTTTTCCTTCTGTCCTATACACTCACTATACAGTGCCGAGTGAGGCACGAACGCGTTTGTTGTGCGTTTTGCAAGAATATTCCTGTCGAGGCTGTTTTCCTTCTCAACCTATAAATTGACGTTGCCCAACAATTTCACGCATTTCGCTAGTTAGGTTAGTTAAGTGAAAACATATAAATAAAGTAAATTGAGTGGAAGAAAAGAGGACCCAATATGGCAGTTCTATATTAAGACAACAAATCCAAATAAATTGGGGTGTAGGGCTATTTGTAGAAAGTGCAACAAAGATATTCAAGGGTTAGTCCAAAGACTTAAAGCACACCACGATGTTTGTAATTATCAAGAGAGGAATACAGGTAATTAAATTATTAATTTTATTTTATTTATATTTATTGGTTATCAAGCAGAAATTATATTCAGATATTTAGATTGTTTATCCTAAATGGACTCGCCTTTATTAAAGCCGAGTCAGGAGTTTTACAAATAAGGTATCGTGTTTAGTTTTCTTTAAATATGACTGTAACTAATATTCTACATAGTTAGTCCTTGCGAAGTAGTCCTAGAAAGACTTACAAATTACGGCTCGAAGTAAATAATACTATTTAGACTTTTTATCTGTGTTTCACTGAGATCCATTATACCTTTCATTAGGTTATGGGCCCAGTCACCGATTGTGATTGTGCGTGAGTTTCAGTTGTTCAGTTGAAATAAAAAAAAAATAAATAACAAAGGCGAGTGGCGCGTCAACTGTGATGAAACGGAATTTAAAACTCTTTAATGGAGATAACTATTTAATATGGAAACTTAGACTTTCGGAAATAATCGAACAAGAAGGTGCGAGTAGAGTGCTGAACGAGGATCCACCAGAACCACTTACTGATGAGTGGATAAAATGGGAGCGGTTTGCCAGAGGTACCTTGATTGAATATTTGGACAATATCACACTGTCGCAATTACCTCCAGGACGGGCAACAGCTCGACAAATCTTAAAAGTTCGATGGACTATATGCTTGCAAAAAGGTATCCAAGATCGATTGTTTAACTGCAAACTAAAGCCTGATACATCAATGAAGAAACACATGCTGGAAATTAAAGAAACACATGCTGGAAATTGAAGAAATGGTGCGTGATTTAACTGCATGTGGCTTAGAAGTGAACGAGACAACAAAAGTATGGTATATGCTCAACTCACTAACTTTAAGTTATGCACCAATTAAAGCTGCAATAAAAACAATGACAGATGATAGACTTACATTGGCCTTTGTAAAAGGAATGCTTCTTGAGCACGAGGAATATCTAGCGAGAGAGAATAATGATACAACTAAAGCTCTTCATTTTCGTAGTACAAACAACAAAGGGTGGTACAAAGAAAAACATTTTCCTAAAAATAAAACATTTAAAAACAAACAGGTGCAAAAATGTTTCCAATGTGGTAGGAAAAACCACCTTAAACGTGATTGCTTCTTTTTCAAATAGAGTTTGAAGACGTATCAAAAACCTCACTATCAAAAGAAGAAAAACAATCATCAGGAGACTAGTGCTAATGTTTCTGCAGCTGTAGAGGAACCGTTTGCCTTTATGTGTACTAAAGATTCAAATTACGAAGAAAAAGAATCAGGACGTTTTATATTAGACTCTGGTGCGACCGAGCATATTATCAACGATTTGGGGCTCTTCACAGAACACAGACAGCTAGCGAAGCCAATTTGCATAACTGTGGCGAAGAAAGGTGCAACCATCGAGGCGATACATATTGGGCAAGTGGAAATCAACACAACCCTTGGCTACAATGGAACATTGAAGGATGTCCTCTACAGCAGCAGTGTACCTGCCAACTTCATCTCAGTGAGGCGTATCCAGGAGACTGGGATGTCAGTCGTGTTCACGGAAACTGGCAACGTGGAAATCAAAAGGGGAAGCACGACAATGATAAAAGGTAAGCGCATAAATAATTAGTATATTATTGAGTTTATAATACAAAATGCGCGAAATACAGCACGGGCCGCAGGCCACGTGGCTGCTGTTAAAAGTATTGACAAAAATATATTGTGGCATGAACGAATGGGCCACATGAGTAAAGAAAAATTTTCAAAATTTAAAGAAAATGAACTTGCAAGTGATAATATTTATTTAAAAAATATAAATCCCATAAATTCAGTTTGTGAAGCGTGCATAAGTGGAAAACAAACACGCCTTCCTTTCGCCAAAATAAAAGACAAACATCATATTAAAAGACCGCTATTTATTGTTCATTCAGACGTATGTGGTTCAATAACACCATCTACGATAGATGATACAAATTATTTTGTAAACTTTAAAGATGAATATACTCATTATACCGTAACCTGTTTAATGTCAAAGAAATCTGAAGTCTTTACTTATTTTAAAGATTATGCTGCAAAAGGCGAAGCCCATTTTAATACGAAAATAGTCAATTTATATTGCGATAATGGTCGAGAATATTTATCTGGCGAAATGAAGGAGTATTGTAAACAAAAAGGAATAACATATCCTCCACAACAAAACGGTGTGGCGGAACGGATGAATCGAACTTTAACCGAAAAAGCACGTGCAATGGTATATAGCTCGGGTTTAGACAAACGATTTTGGGACGAAGCAGTTTTAACTGCAACTTACTTAGTAAATAGGTCACCTACTAAAGCCATAAAATTTAATAAAACTCCCTACGAGATGTGGCATGATAGAAAACCGAAATTAACTATTTTAAAAATATTTGGCTGTACAGCTTATGTACATAATAAAACAACAAAAAAATTTGATAGTAAATCATCTAAGGGAATTTTTGTGGGTTACGTGCCAAATGGATATAAGATTTTTGATTCAGAATCGAAAAAATTCATAGTTGCATGAGATGTAATTTTTGATGAAATTACATACAAAACATCAAGACAAGAAATCGATGATTAAATAAAAATTGGTGGCAAAAATGTATCGATAGGCACAGATAATTTATCAGCAGGAGGTAATGCTGATAGTAATGCTGGTGATAAAATCTCTCCTGGTAAAACGGATAATAAAATATGCGATCAAACCCTTATAAAAAAGGTTGTCCCTGAAAATTGCATTAAAGGTCAAACATCTAAAATAAAGGATGTCCCTGAACATATAAGTACGTACTCAGATAGTTCTGATATAACTCCGTGTAAGTTAAGAAAGTTAAGTAATAATGCGCAGGATATAAGAAGGAGTGAGAGATTAAAAGCTAAACCAATAATATCTTACGATTGCGAAGAAGAAGATGATTTTGAATTTAAAAATTACTTAATAGCTGGTCAAATAGTGGAAAATTAAATTTCAAAGTGTTTTCAAGATGTAGCTAAAAGTAAATTTAGAGCTGAATGGGAAAAAGCCATAAAAGATGAGTTAAAATCATTAGATCAAAATAAAACGTGGACGCTAGTACAAAAGCCAAATAACGTAAATATCGTCGACTGCAAATGGGTGTTTACAATAAAAGGCGATAGTAATGGAAATTGGGTCAAATATAAAGCTCGCTTGGTAGCGCGCGGTTTTAGCCAAAGAAAAATGTTAGATTACCATGAAACGTTCGCGCCGGTAGCGCGAATCAGCACTTTTAGATGCTTGCTTGTGTTGGCAAATCAAAATGAGCTGTTAGTTCATCAAATGGATGTGAAGACAGCATTTTTGAATGGAACATTAAAAGAAAACATTTACATGAGAGTACCTGACGGTGTTGTAGTTAATGCAAATAATGTTATATGTAAATTAAATAAGTCTTTATACGGCTTAAAACAATCTGCTCGATGTTAGTTTGGATGTTTTAATAACATATTAATTGAAAAAGGATTTGTAAATTCAGCAGCAGATAATTGTTTATATTTTTTGAACAGAGGAAATGTCAATAAAAATATCTACGTAATTTTATATGTGGATGATTTAGTGATTGCAACTAAAGATAACAATACAATGAATAATTTTAAACAGTTTTTAATGAAACAATTTGATATGGTTGATTTACAGGAAATTAATTATTTTTTGGGTATAAGAATAAGCAGATCAAACTCAGAAATTTCACTTGATCAAACAACGTATTTAAAGTCCGCATTACAAAAATATAATATGAGTAATTGCAACCCCGTCAGTACACCATTACCAGTAAAATTAAACTATACCGCATTAAATTCAGAGGATAGTTATGATGCACCTTGTAGAAATGTAATTGGCTGTTTAATGTACGCAATGCTGTGCACACGTCCCGATCTGTGTACAGCGGTAAATTTACTAAGTAGGTACCAAACTAAAAATAATAAAGAATTATGGTTATGCTTAAAGCGGGTATTAAGATATGTAAAAGGAACAATTAATATTAAATTGGTATATAGAAGAATTGACAATTATGCACAAATATTAACAGGGTATGTTGATGCTGATTGGGCAAATAATGAAGATGATCGCCGAAGTACAACGGGCTGTTTATTTAGACTGTATGACAATTGTATAGTAACTTGGATTACACGGCGACAGAATTCGGTTGCAGCGTCGTCAACCGAAGCGGAATATATGGCCGTTTTTGAGGCTGTAAAAGAAGCCCTATGGCTAAGATCTTTATTTGTGAGTATTAATGTCAATATGTTTAAACCAATAATTTTATATGAAGTCAACCAAAGTTGTATAGCAATGTCAAATAATCCCGTAAGTCACAAACGTTCTAAACATATCGACATTAAATACCATTTAAAGAAGGAACAAGTAGAGAACAAGATGATCTGTTTGAAATATTTGTCCACAGGTAATCAAGAAGCTGATTTGTTGACAAAGTCGTTGCCACCACAGCAGTTCAAGGAACTGAGAAAGAAAATGGGATTAGAAGAAAAATAATGTTCACATTATAAAATTCTTTTTATTACTGATTTAGAAATTTAAGTGTTAATGATCTGGTTAGGGTTTGTGGGGTTTCCCTAACCCAAGCAACAGATGTTGGATCATTGTGAATTCCCCAGAAAGCCGTAAAGTAATAAGTTTTTCCTCATATATTTTTTGAGGGGGTGTATTGGTTATTAAGCAAAAATTATATTCAGATATTTAGATTGTTTATCCTAAATGGACTTGTCTTTCTTAAAGCCGAGTCAGGAGTTTTACAAATAACGTATTGTGTTTAGTTTTCTTTAAATATGACTGTAACTAATATTCTACATAGTTAGTCGTTGCGAAGTGGTCCTAGAAAGACTTACAAATTACGGCTCGAAGTAAATAAAACTATTTAGACTTTTTATCTGTGTTTCACTGAGATCCATTATACCTTTCATTAATATTTAATAAAGGTTTTTATGATTAACTCGGGAATGATCGCGTGGTTAGATTTTGCCTAACATTTTTTGTTTTTTGTTGATTCTTCAAGCACTTTATATTTTATTTTTGAGATAATTTAGTGAAAGTTTTGAGACATAAATATTAATTATAAGTTAAGTAACATAGTGTAATTTTTAATAATATATTCTGAGATATTTTGAAATATTTTTTAAATATACATTTTTGATAAATAACAGAATGCAACAGGCTAACAAATGTTTAAATGCATTAAAAGACACATTTAAATCAAAGATATTGTCTACAAACACAAAAATTAAAATATACAAGACAGTAATTAGACCAGTCGTACTTTACTCCGCAGAAACCTGGAATTTAACAAAAAAATAGGAAAACACATTAGAAATCTGGGAAAGGAAAATACTACGGAGACTATACGGCCCAATTGAAAAAAATGGAGTATGGAGAATTTTAAGAAACTACAAAGTTAATCAAAAATTCAATAGCCCAATAATAACAAATGAAATAAGAAGTAAACGATTAAGGTGAACAGGACATGTACAACGGCTAGGTAATGAAAGGTGTGTCAAGAAAATACAGGAAACTAAAAAACAAGGACGAAGAGCAAGGGGACGACCGAAAACTAGATGGTGTAGAATAAGATCTTAAAGAAATTGGAACAAATGACTGGAAGAACAAAGCAAAAGACTGGAAAGAATGAAAATGAATAGTAGAAGAAGCAAAGGACAGACTTCAGAGAAGAAACTAAATCACCGAATTCACAAACTCCCTACTGATTTAAAGCAGTAGGGTTGGCCAAGTGGCTGGCCACTGTTGCTGGAAAAATGAGGCTAGGAATTCCAATAGGGAGACTATGGATCTTAAGGTCTGAAAGTCAATCAGAAGAAGAAGATACATTTTTGAGATAATTTTAAATTTTTTTTTATAGATATTATTTTTAACAAAGATAATATAATTCTTAAGTATTCATTTATAAATATTTTAGGATATAGATTTTAAGGCATATAGGATTGTTTTTAAATGTTAGATGAAATCTAACACGTGGCCTTTAATGTAACTTTTTTAACGCGACCTTTCCCAGGTTAATTAAAGATTATCTTTACTCTTCTATATTTACTTAATTTTTAATTTTTTTCAACTTAAAAAAATAAATTTGCTTTTACATCTCTATTGAACATTTTCACTTTATTTTAAAATCAATAATTCAATACTATATCAATATATCATCAATTATGTTTTTTCTCTATCCAGAGAGTCGAATGTCGCTTGACAGAATGCAATCGAAACTCTGCCTACCATGAGTGGTTTTGTAATGTGGACTTCAACTGCTGAAAAACAAAATTGACAAACAAATAGCAAAGGCTATTTTTGCTTCTAATTCGAGCTTCAGATGTATTTAAAATTTAGAGGTGAAGAAAGTCATTCCGTTATTAAGTCCTGGTTATACACCACCCTCGAGAAAAACAGTAGCAACAATTCTTTTGGACGAAATCTATGAAGAGGAAAAAGAAAAATGTTTCTCCTCCCTGCCAGGACAGTCCGTAAATATGTCAATTGATAGGTGGTCAAACGTACACAACCAGTGATATGTGCAACGATAACCACTGAATATGGACAAGCCCTCCTATACGAAACTATAGACACATCAGGAAATCCACATACTACAGAATATTTAACCCAAATAGTTTGTGACCTGATTTCTTCATGGGAATTAAAATACAAGTGTACCGTAAAATCTTTTGTGACAGAAAATGCTGCAAATATGACACTTATGAGAAAAACATTACAGGAAAAAACGAATGCAAAAGTTATGGCTGCTCTGCACATATTTTTAATTTACTGAGCAAGGACTTTCAAGTTAAAGACGTTAAAGAACATGTGGTCCAAATTGTTAAGTATTTTCAAAATAACCATGTGGCTAGAGCTAAATTCAGTCAAGCAGGAGGCAGCGCTTTAGCCCTTCCAAGCGATGTGCGATGGAATAGCCTTGGCGACTGCTTAGAGATGTATGTTACTCAGTGGGACATCATATTAAAAATCTGCGAAGAAAATAAAAAGGAGATTGATTCCACTATTTACCAAAAAATTTCAAATATTGCGATTAAACATGCAGCGCAAGATTATTTAAACATTTTAAAACCTATATCAGTTGCTCTTGATACTGTGCAGAGGAAAAATACTACTATCGCAGATGCTGTAGAGCAGTGGAAACATTTACAATATATCTTTTATGAATATGTGGAATTACCATTACAAAAAACACAACAATTTAATAATCGATATAAGCAAGCACTAACGCCATATCATTTTATAGCGTATATGTTGAATCCACAAAAAACAAAATACCAGTTAACACCAGAAGAAAAGAATATAGCTTTAGAAACAATTAACGAGTTATATGAGAACACTGGACTGTTACCTTTAGTAATAAAGTTAAATGCCCGCAGTGCTCCATTTAAGCAAGTTATGTTTTCGGACAAAGTAATAAAAAATATAAACGGACTACAATGATGGTTATCACAAAATGATGAGCCGGAAATCTTGAAACAGTTGCCAATAATAAAACAGTTCCTGTGTGCAACTGCTTCTTCAGCTTCAGTAGAACGCGTATTTAGCTCTTTTGGTCTTGTACACTCGGATATTAGAAACAGATTAGGCGTAGAAAAAGGAGGAAAACTTGTGTTTTTGTTTAAATTGTATAATGAAAATGAATAGACTGAAAATATACAGTAATAAAATTTAGGTGTTAAGTTTAGTTTAAGAATTTGGAATTATGTATTTCTTTTTTGTTGTTTTTGCTAAAAGCAGATACTTCTTTTGATTTTTGAGAAAACTTTTATATTATGTTGTTATCTGGTTCTGAATAAAAAAGAAAAAAAATGATTTTAATCAGCCCAACCCTGGTAAAACATTTCTCAGTTTTCTTGAGGAGATTGGGAAACAAAAAAGTTTAAAGAAAACACATAAGTTGATTGGAATGGATCACAAAAAGATGTATGGCTTTATAACTTATGGAAAAAACTAGGTTGACATTTTCTATTACTTCAATAATTCCCTATTTAATAAATTTACTTCTAGGTTACTAATGAAAAACAAGAAGCAGAACCAAGTACAGAAATAACAATAGATGCGATTGTATTCATTGAAGGCAGTCAAAGTAATGAAAGAGTCAAATTCAAAAAAATCAAACATCAAATTAAGTTATTGTTATTGAGGAACCTGTGCCAAGCACTTCAGCAAATTGAGGAACTGAGCACAACACACAAGAGAGGACAAACAAAATTCGGAAGATGAATAGAGAAAAGGAAGGAGGGGGTTGGCTAAATAGAACCCCATTTAAAGATTAAAGAAGTTTAGATACAAATTTTCCTTCGTCTTTCATTAAAGCTCTATTTTGGCCCGGTAACAAGAGTTAACTAAGGCTAAAAGAGAAAAATTATCTGCTGTTATCAGTCACCCCAATGCAATTAGTTATTATAAAAGGAATGGAGAAGAAAAGGAAAACAAGCAGAAAGCAAAGGAATGGAGAGCACAAAACAAATAAACAAGTGAAGGAAATAAAGAAGAAAACAAAAAGAAAATTGGATGTTGAAGGTGATGTTTCGGCCTCTTCACTATCAACTGAGGACGAGACTGATATTTTAGATAACATAAGTTTTGATGAAGAAGTTAGCGCAGAAACATTAAAGGAAGGAGACTTCATTTTATGTTAATTGGTAGGAGTGAAAAGAAATCAATCAAAATATATTTACCTTTCTGTTATCCATCAGAAAGGTCCTATAAATATTGAGGTCATGGGATTGATGAAAAAAAGAGTGTAACCTGAAAGAAAATGACCTTTTCTCTATAAATATTGTATAAATAATTAGTCTCACAAACTCAAATAAATTGTAGGGGTGAAAGAATTTGTTATTTACCACCTCTTTACCCGTGAAAGAAATATAATATATTTTTAGCTTCTTCTAATAATTAGCTGTCAATTATTTGAATATGCTATTTTAAATATTGAAACGTTCTGAGTAAATATAAATTTTACTTTTTTCACCATTTTCTTTCAAATGATAATGATGTCACCTATTGGTTGGAAAGCCTGTCAGCTATTGGTATTGCTTATTTTGATGGTGTCATCTTTAGGTCAAATTTGAAAGACAAAATAAAAAAAAAATTGAATTCAATTTAAAATAGTTCTTGGAAGAATCTAAGTAGAGGTTATCAAAAGACAATGTTAGAGAATGCAGGTGTTAATTTTCTCAATACTAAAACACTAATATGCCTCCTACAATTTAATAATAGTGATAATCAAGTGCGCAAAGTGATCAAGTTCCTAGAGGAAGAACAACTTATTAACAGAATTTAATCAAAAAAAAAACTCCATTTAAATATCATATCATGTAATCCCATATTCATGTTAGTTTTAAGCTATCAGTTTTGACTTACATTATGTTATGTAATTTTTTGTCTGTATTGTACCTCGTGCTAATGGCCATAGCTGTCTTATGCACGTTAATTTAAATAAAAAAAAAAAAAAATTAATTATTTTCATAACATATGCCTAACTAAATCATCTACTGGACACCTTTCATTACCCAAGCCTATTATGGAAGTAACAAAATAAAAAAGTAATCACAAGATAAGCACAGTTGTTAAAGAAAAATAAATACATTTGTATCAACATTATTTCTTAATTCACAACAGGTGGATGTACTTATTTACATATTTTTAAAATTAGTTTTTAAGTCTTCAATTTGTTATTATAACTAATGTTTGAATATATTTGATTTTTTATGTAACTACCAATATTAATGAGATTAATATAAGGAAGTTTTGACATAAATAATATATTATATTGTTCTACATTTAAACAATTTTATCATACTTTACGAAATACTAAATAAAACTTACCCTTAAATCAGTAAACCTGTGGGGCCAATATAGCATTGGTAATACTTTCTGACCTTTCACTTCTCTTTTGCCCATGGTATCCCAATTAATATTGCCGAAGAAAACTAATTGACCGGCGGGTTTAATCATATTGTTTAATAGTTCCTTTGGTAAAGGAGTATCGTCTACGTCTCCATGTCCAGCAATTAGAACTTCGTCAGGTTGAACATTATTTTCATTACCACTACCATCACTCAAATCTGAATCCATGTCTAAATTTTTTTTGTTTTTCTTACCACCGGCCTTCTTAGAAGGAGCTCTCTTCCTTTTCACAGATGTGGACATCGTAAGATTTTTTTATACAAAGAGGAAGGTTAAGCGTTGAAAACAATGATCAGAGTGCAAACTTCACGTACTTTCTGTATTTCTTCTTACTTCAAAATCGTAAATTCTATTCGAAAAAAACTTTAAAATGTTGTTTTTAAACTATGAAGACACTAAAGTAGAGGTAGATGCGGAGTTTCAGGTGACCGGCTTCTTAGCAAAAAGCAAAATGGCTAATCATCCAACTAAAGCGGATACATACCAAACCAAACAACCAGTGTTTTTTATTAACGGCATTTTATGATGTTTTCATCAGAACAAATCACTAGATAAGTGTTACCAACATATATTTTGGAAAATAATTTTTTTTGAAGTAGCTTTTAAATAGCCATCATCGGAACGTTTGTCTTAGCTAATATCTTTCCCATAATATCAAATTTCCATTAAATAAAGTGATATTACAATTTAATTTAGAATAATAATAAATTAAATAAGATTCCCTATATCATACATTATTAATATTGATAGAAATTTTATTAAAAGTCAATAATTTCGTAATAATACTTATTATGCAACATGATTACTTTTTGACGTTTAATAAAATCAAACGAAATCTGTAACAAACGTTGGCTCCATATCATCATGGTAGATGACACTACTATATAAGATTTAAAAACCAACATATTGGTTTATCTCTACCACTTCCTGTGACCATTTCTTTATTACTAATGACCATTTATATTTAAGCGGGGTTTAGACAATCAATAATACTCTCATTATTTAAAATACTGGCAGTATTAGTGAACGTCTAAACAGAATATTGAAGTACGATACTGAAGAATTATCGGTAATTCCATCAATACTTAAAAGTGGGGATAGTATTGTCAGTAATACCATTGATTAAGAAATATTTCTTAATCAATGGTAATACCCTTGAGTATAAAGCCTATTGTGTATATAACCAAGGGTAATACTGACCAGGTCGAACTTAGAGTAATAATATTTGTTAATCTGAGGTGTCTACCACAACAACAGTTTACTACATTCTTCAGTAATGTTTTACCCTTGAAGTTGTATCATAATCATATCATAATTTACAGTTAAAAAATGCGCGTTAAGAGAGTTATTGAACAATTAGTCCTGGAAGCTTCTTCCAGTTGCTAAGAATCGCAAAGTAACTGATAATGTCATGATTGTATTTGACAATTTCGAGGAGCTGATTGAATGTTTTTTCGGATATACGAAAATAAAAGTAATCATTGGCATTTTTTATTTTAATTTCATCTAGAAGATTAACATGATTTAACTCTTCTCTTCCCTCTACGCCCGATGTTTAATTTGCGAAAGTGGGAGTTTAGCAGTTGTTTCAATACCTAAGGCACGAATGTACCACATTGGTGTTTTTGGCATTGCAGGTTAAGTGAGTTTGTCAAATCCAAAATAGTGAATGTGCCACATTCGTGTTTTCGGCATAAAAAATTTATAAGATTGGTGAAATTGTTTATTTGTATAAGATGAGTTCTCGTACGCAAAAAATATTGGAGCTGAGTAGGAAATTGGATTCAAAAGGTAAGCAAAATAAGACATTAGTGTATTTAAATGAAACTCACGGTCTCTAGTTAATTCCACAATATAATAAAAGTTATTGAAAATTCTAAAAAATTGACAATTGTTTCGATAAATCAATATCATCGTCAGAATATGAGCATATTCCACGAAGTAAGGGTCGAGACAGTCAATTTCATTAAAATAAGACATATTAACAAGTATAGTAATAATATTAATAACAAGAACAATAGTAGTAATAATAAAAATAATAGGTTTGTCTGCAAGCATGGGTGGGTCCGCGCGAGTATGGGCAAATGTATTATCAAAAGAGTGTAAATTATTGTACTTTACAGTGCAGATGTGTGTTTGTAACTAAATTTTATTGTATATTAAAAAAATAACTAATCTAATCTGTGTATTGGTTTTAAGTACTTCACAGTTTCTCATCAAATTTTTTTTTGTAGATGACACAAGTAATGGGCATTCTACTATTGCAGAGTTGCAACAAAAATTTGTTGAGAACGAACCACAGCCATCTACCTCTTCTATGCACCCTACAACTTTTCCGGCGATATCCAG
Organism: Galeruca laticollis; assembly: GCA_963921935.1. Lineage (NCBI taxonomy): Eukaryota > Metazoa > Arthropoda > Insecta > Coleoptera > Chrysomelidae > Galeruca > Galeruca laticollis. Next base: position 45,515,094 of record OY998185.1, read on the forward strand.
AGAAGAACTTTTAGATGATTTAGAACTTTCCGATTTCTCCTCGGATAATTATGAACCATCAACAAGTGGATCAGACAGCGACTCATCTAATTCTTCTGATCGTAGTCTTAATCAAGGATCCCAAATTATCCAAGGGACAGAAAAACCGACAGAGAAGAAACTTGTAAAGAAAAGGAAAATCAACAAGATGTCGTGGAAAAAAATATAAGGAAGATGAAAAGAGTGAAGGGTGAATCCTACACTGGACATAGAGGAGTTGAGAAGCCTGCTCGTCCTCTTTTACCAACTCCGTGCCTTGGCAAACTAAAACACAGATGTATTCAACTTGTTAATGAAGAGAATCGCCTGAAAATTTATATGGATTTTCGTAGTTTAAAATGCATTGATGACCAGCGAGAATTCATAAGAAACCACATACAACAAAATTTAAAAAAACGCACAACACGAAATATTGAAAATTCGCGAAAAACTTTCACGTCCAAATATTTTTTTACAGTTGATGGTAGAAAACACAGTGTATGCAGGTAGTTTTATATGGCTACATTGAATATAACGGATGCCTTAGTCCGTAGCTCTTTAAAAAAGTGTTTTTTGGATAAAAATAGGCGCGGAAAACACACTCCATCTAATAAGCTATCCGACAATGCTGAAGCGTTTATACGAGAACACATCCTTTCTTTCCCATCAGTAGAGTCGCATTATTGCCGGGCTTCTAGTACCAAAAAATATCTAGATCCTTCTCTAAATTTATCGATAATGCACAGAATGTATAAGGAAATTTGCATTACAAAGAATTTTAAACCGGTTACTTTTGAAAAATACCGGCAAGTATTTCAAGAATACAATTTAGGTTTTTTCAAACCAAAAAAAGACCAATGCAAAAGATGCTTGGCGCAAAACTCTTTAGCCGAGGAAGAAAAAAGGCAAACTGAAGATGAGTTTAAAAAACATTTAGATAGAAAAACCGCCGCAAGAGAAGCCCGTGATGAAGACAAAATTATTGCCAAAGAAGATCCTCAAGTTTTAGCTTTTAATTTTGATCTGCAAGCTGTTCTTAGTACTCCGAAAGGTCCGGCAGGTCAAATTTTCTATTTGCGAAAGCTAGCAGTCTACAATCTGACAATGTACAATTTGGGTAATCAAAAAGTTAAATGCTATCTCTGGGATGAAACGCAGGGTAAACGAGGGGCAAATGACATAGCCTCTTGTGTGTATGATTTTATCATGTCGCACTCTGAAATCAAATCAGTTCGTATGATGTCAGATGGATGTGGCGGACAGCAAAATAATTCTATATTTGCTTCTATGTGTATGCAACTCCTTATCAATCATCAGTCCTTAAAGGTTATTGATCACCGTTTTTTTGAAACTGGTGATAGTGAAATGAAGTGTGACTCCATTCACTCCAAAGTTGAACGGAAGACAAAGTATGTACCGGTGTATACACCTGATGGCTGGGCACAATTAATAAGAGATGCTCGTGTATCACTGGAGCCATTTAATGTAAAAAACATGTTGTTTGATGAATTTTTTGACTTTAAAGCTTTTTCAAGCATTAATTCTCTTAGTTTTAACATTCCCTGGAGAAGAATTTGCTGGCTTCGCTATTTGAAAGAGCAGCCATCAAAACTTTATTACAAAACTGTTTTTTCTGAAGATTTTACTGAAATATACTGCCGCAAAACTAACAACCGTGGTCGTCCCAAAACAGGTTTAATAAACAAAGCTTATGCATCTGACCTACCTATTAGTGAAGCAAAGAAAAAAGATTTACAAAAAATGTGTGAAGACCTAACGATTCCTAGGGCTTATCATAATTTTTATAAATCTTTAAAAACAAGCCGCGACATTAGGGATAACCTACCTGAGCCGGATATAGATGAAAACTCAGAGACTGGCAGCGACCAAGATTGAAAAAACCTTTTCTTATTAAAAGAAGTTTTTTATTGTTCTATTTAGTTTTAAGTAAGCTACCATTAATTCCAAAGATTTTTGTGTTTAATAACGTTTATCTTTTTCTATTTTGAATAATTTGAGAAGTTTTTCTTTGTCTTATTTATTTTTAAGTTACCAATTCATTCCAAAGAATATAAAATGATGTTTTTTTGTGTTTTGATCATTTTCATGGTATTAAAAAATGCATTAAACATTTTCCCTTTAAAATGTGTACTTTTTTAATTGCACGAATATTTTTTTTACTTATTTTACAAAACCAAAAACACAAATGTGAATTTTTTTGGAAAATAATACAAAAATTTAAACTTTTTTAACCGACATTATTTAATGTTTTACAAAAATAAAACTTTCAATAGTGTTTAAGTACCACACAAGAAAATCTCTATTTTTAGCAATGTCTTCAATGTTTAAAACGCGTTTTTCTCAAAACATCAAATTTGCACATTCGTGGTTTTGGCATTGTACCGACGATATGGTGAAACGTTCACATGATTTTCCTTCTTCCCACGTTCTTTAACCGACCTATAAATAGGAATAATAACCTATTTTCATCCTCTTCATCAGTCAACCGTCATACATAATGGTACTCATGTTATAAGAGCACCCGGCGTTGGTACCGGTAAACCATATGTGTAATTGATCATTAATCATTCTTTACTCCAGCAGATTATGTGATAAATAATCAAAGTGCAAAACGCGTATAATCCAGTGAAATTCTTAGTTGTTCATGCAAAAGAACACTTTATAACGTCATACAATATAGTAGCATAAAAGTGAAATAATTGTTTAATTTCTTCATCCATCATAATCATACAAATCATATAGTGAATACAACAAAAGGTCCTTCGAGCAAAACATTGAACAATACAAACTTTCCATTCCATTTATTATCCCAAGTGCAAAAAAGGGTTAATAAAACATATTTTATTGGTACTTTTAGGAGTCACTGGACTTTGCATACTTTTAAAAAGGTTAAAGGATATTCTACATTTCTTTAATCTGTCAACTGTGCAGGACAATTATGTGCCGTATACAATAACGCTCAACGGAACGTGAGGTGATTGCATGTTCACATTGCCTTGACAACCATTGACGTTATGTGTTTAATTGTAATGTCACAGTTAAGCTAAATAAAGCCTTTATCTTTCGATATCTAAGGGTTATTATTTTACGACAGAACATAACCGTAAATTACACGAAGCGCTAACGTTATTAGCGTTAGAGACGTAAAAAACTAAATCGCGCACATAAATAACGTCAAAATACTGCAAGCGTAATTACCGCAAAACATTTTTCATCAAACAATATATCTTTCTAATCACAGCAAACCAACTTGATTGAAATGTTTTAAGCTAGAAACTTCAGTATACAATTTTATAAGATAAACAAAGATAAAATGCAGTTCTAGGGTCTTAAAATTTTAAAAAATCTTCCGGTATCCAGACCTACCGGTAGTTCATCCTCTTAGCCCATCCTCTCCCCCCCGAGCTTTATCTTAGTTACGCCACTGATCGTGTCGCTACGTATGTCGACAGAAAAGTACTGATAAAATAATATAGATCGTCTAAAATGCTACACAAAAATATTGATAAAATTATTCAGTATTCAGATCAGTAATTACTGACAGTATTATTGATCGTCTAAACCCCGCTATAAATTTAAAAGTGAGATTATAAAAAAAATAGTTGCACAGTACAGTCCGTTCTGTGAATAGTTGATTATAATAGCTTGGGAATAATTCATGTAATGTCCGCTTATAAATATAGGTGAATATTTAAATGTCCATTAGGAATGGCAAATAGTGTGCTCAATAAATCAAATGTCGCGTGTTACGTACTACGTAGACTGCCCTAACCAAGGTTAATAAATGTATATACATCTGTGTATATGTCGGCGTCAATCAATGAAATCCGTCATACCATGAAATGCCTAGTCATTTCACGTATTGCCGGCAAACAGCGTAACTCAACTTTTGGTACACCGTTTGCCTAATAGTTTCAGGCATTCCCTATAATGACGGAATTATTTCAGTCAAACGCTGTAACTAGCTAAATGATTTAAGTTACCTTGTTTGCCGGGTTCAGTCAAACGCTGCTAATTGTTGTGTTGTGTTCTTTTTGTGAAAACTGAAATGTCGAAGCATTCAGAGTTGTTTTATAAGAAGTTTGATGGCTATTTCTCCAATCGAAACAAGAAAGAACCTTGGAACGTTGCGGAATTGACGGAGGTACGTAAATTCATTAGGATTTCAAACTTAACCTCAAATTACTGCAACCTACAAACTTACTTGAAATTCACACACTGTTGTCACGTTTAACCCGATTCTATATTCATTTGCTTGGGGGAAAGAGTGACTTTATTGTGTGCTTTTGTATTGGTTTTTGAGCATGTGGATTTTAATTATAAAACTGGTATTATTTTTTTTATTGTAGGTTGCTACAGAAATTCTGCAGGTTAAACAAACTTCTGTGAAAAAAACGAGAATACAGTATCACCTTTTATCTTAATATGACGTGTTGGAAGTGGCAGAAGAAAAAATAGTAGTTAAAAAAGGCAAACATGAAGAATAATAATATAATAATAATAATTAATTCAATTATTTTCAAAAATTTTCTAAAATACATACACTATGATAACAATAAATCACAAAATATGAGAGAAAATCGTATAACATATAGCGTAGTATATAAATGTACAGCTAATCATGAATAAATTAACCCGAAGGGTTCCGAGAGGTGTAATAATAACACCTGTTTCGGCATGTTACTAAAACATATTAATAAAACTTTGCTTATTATAAGACTAAACTAAAAAATTAAAATTAAAATTAGCCAAACACAAAAAAACAATTCTATTTCTATTACTATGGACCAGTAGACAAATATTAAACCTTTCAAATGATATCCGACTGTGCTTTTGGTTTAAGGTTCATACAAACTATAAAAATGTATATTCGGGCATCTCTAGTATTTACCCACTGGTAAGGACAGTACTATAGAAGTCTCTTGCCCTTTCTAAGAGAAAAATTCAACTTTTTTTTTGAATAAGTTAATATTTGGAATGCCTTGCAATTCTATAAGAATGCAATTATGCAATTGTATATCCTTGGTGCTAAAAACATAAATGATCTCTGACATAACGAACTAGTCATTCTAGGAGCAGTAAAATCATGTCTCCGTCTAGTTTCGTATCTATGCTCAGGTAAGTCAAATTTATTTTTTGTGGTGTGAAATTTTGTGCTTACGCATAAGAAATATAGTTGATGCAGATCTAATATCTTGGCTTCTTCGTATAAAAGGTCTGATGAATAGGTGTAATGTTTATGTAGCATTATCTTAAGAAATCTCTTTTGAAGAACTTCTAAAGGATGCATGTGAGTTTTTAAGGCACTACCCCAAACATGTATGCCATACCGAAGGTGACTTCCACTAAACCGTAGTATAAAGTCTTGAGATACTTAAACGGTATACATTTTTTTCAATACTCAAATCTATAAAGAATAAATTGTAATTTTCTTACAATGAATTTAATGTGGTAGTCCCATTTTAAGTTTTTATCTATAATTACTCCCAAGTATTCGATGTTTGTTACAGGATTTATGATGACGTTTTGGTTGTCTTGCTGTATTACCGGAGGTTCAAAATGGTCACTGGTAGAGTTACTCTTAAGGAATGGTAAGTAGAAGGTTTTTTTGAAGTTTATTGTTAGTATTTTTTTATTAAACCACTTCATTACTATTTTTAAGCGATTTTCCACTTTATTTTTTAGGTCGAACCAGTTGTCTTCATCGTAAATGATAACTGTGTCATCAGCAAAACCAATCATATGTCCTGTACTATCTATTGAAAACAATTCGTTTATATATAAATTGAACAATATAGGGCCCAGAATTGTTCCTTGCGGTACACCATATGTAATATTGCACTGATCACTTGTCTCTCCACCAATCCGTACAAGCTGTTGTCTGTCTGAAAGGTAACTAGCAAATAATTTCAGACAGTTGTCTCGTATACCAATATTTTCTAAAGTCTGTAGCAGATTGCTGTGGCTAACAGTGTCGAATGCTTTGGCTAGGTCTAAAAATACGGCTAGGCATACCCTATCACTATTTAATACATCAAATATTTTAGATGGTAAATTTATCAAGGCATCCTGTGTGGAGTTATTCTGTTTAAAACCATACTGATTAGGTGAAATTAGATTGTATTTGTTTATGTAAGATGTCAATCTATTTTTTAATAGCTTTTCAAAAACTTTGGATACAGTTGAGATTAATGATATAGGTCTATAATTGGTAGTATCAGTTTTGTCTCCATTGTTTTAAATCGGTATTACTAATGACTGTTTAAAAGCCTTAGGCCAAATACCCTTATCAATACACATATTTATAATATGTTTAAGAGGTTCTAAGATGCAAGGTGACACAGCCTTTAGACATTCCGTATTGACACCGTCAATTCCCGCTGCCTTTTTTGGTTTTAGGTCTGTTATTATATCTTGGATTTCCAGATTATTTGTTGGTAGTAAAACCATTGAGTTAGGTAGTCGAATAGAAGTATTACTAACAATAGGAGTTTCATTAGAGTATGTTTCCGTGGTTCCTTATGAAAAAATATTTGATGTTGTTTATGAAGCACACATTAATGTTGGACATGGCGGTCGGGATAAAATAATGCACATTTTGAAAACAAAATATGACATTGGGAGATACGCAATAGAAACATTGCTCGAAACATGTGAATTTGGTCAAAAGAAAAAGAGCAAGTCTCATGCAAATCTGATCATAAAACCTATTATTTCAACAAACTTCAACTCTAGAGGACAAGTGGACCTTATGGATTTTCAATCCTGCCCAGACAATGAGTACCGTTGGTTGCTTAATTGTCAAGATCACCTAACAAATTTTTTATTTTTACGTCCTCTTAAAACAAAAACTGCGAATGAAGTAGCAAACGAATTGCTGAAAATATTTTTGGAAATTGGTGCACCTAGTATACTCCAAAGCGACAATGATCGAGAATTCACGGCATCTGTGATATCGGAAATGATGTAAATTTGGCCATCTTTAAAAATTCTTCATGGTCGACCAAGGCATCCACAATCGCAGGGAAGTATAGAGAGAAGCAATCAAGATGTGGAAAATATGCTTAGAGCATGGATGGATGTACGACCATAGTTCAAAAAACTGGTCACTGGACTATTATTTCGTACAGTTTCAGAAGAATAGTTCCTACCACAAAGTAATTGGACGTTCACCATACAAAGCGTTATTTGGAATTGACCCTAAAGCTGGATTTTCTCCTATGAATCTACCTTACTGGACAAAGTGGAAAATGAAGATGACTTGCGTATGTTAGAAGAAGAACATATGGAAAATGAAAACCTGAAAGAAGAGTCACAATCTGATGGAATAGTAGAACCACATGGCATGGAGGAAATGGCTGATGGTCACAAGGACGTTGTCGAGGATATTATTGACTCGAATGCTGAATATCAAGAGAAAATAGACACATTGATGACCAATGAAAATACAAGAAAAATATTTAGTCAAGAAGAAATAACGTTATGCATTACATGCCCTAAAGGTAAATGTATATTTTGTCAAAATACAGCAATAATTGAAGAAAACAGATATGATGCAAGCCGGGGCCAAAAACGAGCAGCAGAAAAAATGCTTACAATTGCGGCCAGGAAACTTCCACCAATAAATATAGGTACGTGCGTTCTCTTACCTATTGATAAAATTGATAGAGGTCCTTCTGACATGCAAAATTTGATGTGTGTTGTATCGGATTACAAAAATGGAGTCTATCAAGTCGGATGTGTAGCTGGTCGAATAAAACCATGGTTTAATCGACCTGATCTAATGGAAACCAAAGAGGCATTTCTTCACGTAGATGACATTCCTGAAAAGTTTGTATCAGTACGAGAAGCTGTGCAGTTGCTCTCACTTTCCGGAGGTCAAGGATACTTTAAGTGTTCATGTAAACCAGCGAAACAACAATGTTTGTCAAACAGATGTGTTTGTGTAAGAAAAAGAGTTCTTTGTAATTCAAGGTGTCATAGAAGCGTACCTTGCGCTAATAAATAATAAATCATATTATTATATTTTTGTAGGTAGGCTAGCTATTATTTTGTTTTGTTTCTATTTATTCCTTCTATGATTTTTTTATAGTATGTATACTTAAGATAGGCTAATTTAATCTCAGAATCATATTTTATTTTTTGTTATTTGTCTAATCAATTGTCCTGATATAATACATACTGACAATAAATGAGTTTATATTTATAATTTAATATTTAATAACTTTTCATGCACTACTGGCAACACTGTCCTAATTACAATGATTGACTGAACCCGGCAAACAGGGTAGCTTAAATCATTTAGCTAGTTACAGCGTTTGACTGAAATAATTCCGTCATTACAGGGAATGCCTGTGTACCAAAAGTTGAGTTACCGGCAATACGTGAAATGACCAGGAATTTCAGAGAATGACGGATTTCACTGATTGACGCCGACATATACATCTATTAACCTTGTGCTCTAACATGTTGACATGTTCAGCCATTTCATATTGTTTGTTTTTGACATTAGGCGTATTAGGCGTATGTCAGAACGAGAAAAATAGAAATAACTTAATTTTTTGAACACACACTATGTATAAATTGCTTTCCGTCTGGGCAGTATTAATTAATTTTATAATTTTCCTTAAATCTAAAACTCATGGTTTGGCAACAGTTCTAAAACATTGTTCTGTCACAATTTCGAACATCCTAATTCTAAAATTAAAAAACACTTCAACAAAATGTGAATAGATACCTATATACAAATTAACAGATGTTATCTAATCAATTAACCCGAGGGGAAGTCGAGATCTCTCTCCAAATCACATAACAATTTATTTACGAGCAATTTCGCTGTTCCAAATATAGTTTACTGCATACTATAAATAACAGAATCGATATTAATTAAGTACGAATTCTATCAAGGCACTAGTAGCATTACCCCTTAAATAAACTTCCTATTTTCGTTTAGAAAGGTTTATACCACTTTGTACCCGGCTCTTACTCCTTAACTTGGCCTAACCTAACGAAAAAACCCTTACTGGGCCGACCTTGAGATACGTCAATGCCACAGTAGGACAGGGTGGTTCAAAATACAAATACGCATACAACAATTGCGTAGAATGGTTGAAGAATTTCAGGATTAAAAGTAAGTTGAGGTGATGAGTTCGTAGAAGAAAGTGTTCCAAGACTGAAATGTATTTAATTAAAAGAGCAGAGGGCAAGGGCGTAGCCAGGATTTATTACAGGGAGGGGGGCAAACCATGGTCCATGGTCGTCCAAAATGTGAAATTTTAGGATAAACAGAAAAGACGAGTGAAAACAAAACTTTGAGATTTTAATTATACTTAAATTAAACTAATAACATTTTTCTTGGGTTTAAACTAAATTTATCCAAAACTTTCTTCACTATGCAGTCCTGATTTTCCTTCAAAAATTTTCGATGCACACTCATTCTTACAACCCGGTGAGTCTGTCGTCACCCATTGTACACCTGAGCCAGGTTTTTACCCTTCGCAGGGTACTGAACGATCTTTCCACGGTAGCAGTAGTGGATGGGAAAGCACTTAATATTAGCAGTTGCAGGGGAAAAAATATTAGCTTCCTCCAGAAGTGCAGCCACTTCAATGTCCTTTAATTTGTCTTCTGCTAAATTCTTTTTCTTCCACATATTGTACCACAAATATAATTCTGCAAAGACATCACCCAACTTATAAAATTCCATGAAAGATTCTGCATTATTTTTGAAATCTTTTGAAGCCTTTTTGAGCATGCTTGAAGGATGAAGATAGTTAAAGCAAAAGCAGGTGTATTTTCGTTGGAGAATCTAGCATCCAAAGACGAAGTTAAAGAATCAAGATAGGGGATGATTATTGACCGCTTCCAGTATTCAACTGCAGACTCAGATGGTGGATTACTTCTTCATGTACATCCTTATACTTCATGTAAGGCCTTACCATAAATGAGCCCAAAACTCCTTTAACTGTAGCAATTCTTGGCGGAAATAAAACACAATTCAAACATAGAGCACCTTTCAAATGACTTGAGTATACCAGCCATATAGTATATTGATCTAACCAGCGATGGTTAAATTTTCTTTTCAAGAGATTGGCATCAGAAGCAAAATCGTAATTGGATGATGGAACCTAAGGGTTTGTTAACAACTCCTTATATTTTTCAGAAGGTAAGTTTGTAACGCGAAAAATTCGCCGAGCTGTCGTAAATTTAATATTGGCTAACCTGTCGACTGGGAGAAGTCTTAGGTGCTTGCCAAAACTTCTCTGGCGCCCTTTATGTGAAATTAATAATTTTTTGAAGAATCCACCCCTTCTTCGACTCGAAGCTAGTCGACTGGCGAGCACGGGTTGTACCACGTGAGACAACCCGCATACTTATAACGAGCACTGAGAGGGTTAGTAGGTTTTTCTCGTTATAAGTTGACCAATGTCATTTTCATGGTAGCCATCGCGTTTTCAGTTTGTTTATAGGTCCCAGTTTCAGAGACAGCTTCATGTAGATTTGAAGAACTACTTGAGCCTCCTTCAAAAATAGATTCTGATTTTGATGTTCCGACCATTTTATTTTCATCTTCATCACAATGATTGCTTCCACTTCTACTACTGTCATCATGAACTTTTTCCGATTTAGAGATTTTTGACCTAAAAATAATAACCCAATACCATTCTTGTTCTTAGTCCCTAGTATAAAAATTAGTATAAAACAAAACTACCATGTAATGATAACTTATAATATGACGTGGATATACTATATCTGATGTTAATATTTTTTCTCTAGATTAAAAACACAACATGAAATTAATAGCACGTATAAAGTGCTGTTTGATCTTTAATGTGTGAAAATTTCAAGTTTTTATATATAGTCCCATTTGAGATATCAGCTATCAAAATCGGTGCATTATTGTAATTTTTGTTATAATTAGATTAGAAGGCAAAAAAGTCGGCATCATAATAATGAAAAATATATAAAATTATTATAATAATAATGCATAAAATCTTTTGCCAAAGCTAATAAAAATTGTTTCACAAAGATACAAGCAAAGAGTAAAGAGCAATTGGTAATTTTGTAAAGGGCTGCAATTGAATTTTTTTACAAACGTTTGGATACAAAAACGGCCGACAATTGAAAAAAATAATTTTGGACAAAAATTAACATCGGATATAACATATCTACATTATAAGCTATCATGACATGGTAGTTTTGTTTTATTTGGTGCTGGTCGAGCAACCAATTTTCAAATTTTTGGACCATTTCTAATGGAATGACTCTAATTACGATCGGATCGGAAGATTTGTAAGAAATGTTTGAATAACGTTTCTGAGTAAAAAGGTTACAATTGCTATTGGAGTATTCAATAGGAATTGAAATATCTATTGCAGGCATCCATTGTTGATTCTTGTCGAGGAACCCGACGAGTCAAATGATACTGGCCAATAGGAAAGATTTATTTTCGTTTGGTCAACCTAATCCACGTGTAAACACGCCCCTTGCACATTTCTATTTAACACGTCTCACAACGTGAAGAAATCCGTTTTTTACACTCATCAGTTCTACTATTCATCGACGCGAGTTTTTAAACTCATCGAATCGAGCTCAACGCTCAATAACAAAGTTTTTCACACTCATCAGTTCTACTACTCATCGACGCGAGTTTTACACTCATCGAATCGAGCTCAAGACTCAATAACAAAGTTTTTTAGACTCATCTAAGCGAGTTCAATACTCAATAACAACGTTTTTTACACTCATCAGTTCTACTACTCATCGAAGCGAGCTTAAAACTCGAAAACGAAATCAGTTCAATACACAAGTTAGTTCATAACTCATTTCAACACTCAATCGAGTTCATCGAGTCGTCGTTACATATCGAAGTAACTTCACTCAAAGTCAAACAATCAGAGATAGGGGAAAGAAGGGTAAGACCGGGTAGCTAACACTTTTCGGCATGTTGAAGCCAAATTACTTCAACTAGAGCTTGCTTGATAGAACGACCTGACGTATTGTTTATCGTATCACAATATAATGTTTCAGAAAAGTCGTAGATTCATTACTTTTTCCAGAAAAATATGTTTTTCTCAAAATGTCAAATCACCCGATCTTACCCCACTAGTGGGGTAAGATCGGGTGCACATATTAACTTTATTGAAAACTATAAAAACTACATTTTAATTCAGAAAACTTTAATTTTAACAAAAAATATTAATCTTACGAACAAAAATCACATTGAAAGAAGGTATCTTCTTCGCCCGCTCCACTGCAGCCTTCGTGAGCCCAGTCAAAACACTTTCCACATTGGATCCATCCTTCTCCTTGTTTTGAGTTAGAAAAAGATTCGCTGCAGTATAAACAATGATCGTCGGACTTGTTATCCTCCCCATCGGAAGAATCATCAGACGAGATCGAGGTAGAGGTTACAAGAATTTTTGTGTTTTTGATTGTTTGGTTTCGATGTTGTCTGCTTATTTGGTTTATTTGAGTCATCAATAACCAATTTTCTTTTCTGTGACGTTATTTTTCTTTCATTTTCTTTTTTCTTTTCCTCTAACTGAGATTCGAGTTCTGTTTTGTATGGTGAAGAAGTTAATATTGCACATTTCCCTTTTCGTTTATCTGTTCTTTCTGTTTTCTTTCTTTCAGCAGAAGGTGGTGGCATCAAATGTTTGGGTGATATATCAAAAGCTGTTGATGCAGCTGGCTTTGCATCCGTAAAAATTTGTGGTTCTAAACTTTTAGAACAGCAGGGTTCATTTGGAAATGGTTCGTCAATATTAGTTTGTATTGGTTCGTTAATCTCAACTACCGTTTCACACGTTGTTTGTGCAGGTTTTTCTTCTGTTGCTGGGTCCACTTGTAGAACAACATCTGCTTTTGCCTGTGGGGGTGGGTCTCCTTCTTGAACTGCATTTGTCTCTACCGAAACAGGTCTATCTGTGGTTGTTGAGGGAGCAAACAGGTGATCAGGAAAAAAATTTCGGTTTAAAGGATATATTCCTGTTTGCTTGAATCCATTTACTGCCGTCCGCATTCCTGCTGCCTTAAGGAAAGCTGCACCATACAGTTTAGCTACTTGTTAAATTGTAACAGCTCTGCTAGGATGTGTTGCAAGCCACTGGCGCACCTCCTGTTGATAATAGGTGCTCAATGGAGCCATGAAGGTCACGTCTAGCGGCTGGAGTCGATGCGAACAATGTGGTGGCAAGCACAACAACACAACATTGTTTTCTCTAGCCATATTAATAAGTTAGAGACTCTTTGTGTGGGTAGTATGACCGTCCAAAATCAGAAGGACTGGTTTTTCAGACGTTGGTTTAGAAAACTCAATAAATCTTCGAAACCAATACACGAAAATGTCTGTTTGCATCCATCCAGAAGGGTGATATTGAGCGAAACTTCCCGGTGGTGCATCCTCAAGCAGCGCGGGATTTTCTCTCTTTCGAGGAAAAACAAACATTGTTGGCATAAAATTTCCGGCCGCATTCATGCAAGTTTCAGCAGTAACCAAAACGCCTCGTTCGGCTGATACCAATGCTCCAACCTGTTTTTTTCCTCGTGAAGCTAGGATTTTGGATGGTTTGTTGGGAACTGTGGTTATTCCCGTCTCATCGACGTTATAAATATCACTAGGAGAAAAATTGTGTTTTTTATACAAACCCTCCAACAGATCGAAAAATTTATAAACAGCTTGTTTATTGAATCCCATGGTCCTTGCTATTGAAGTGTTTTCTGGAAATCGAAGAGAAATATTGTTCTTATGCCTCTTTAAAAAACCATATAACCAGTCTTTTCCGGCCATCTTAGTTTCTTCATTGAATTTGTGTTTCAAATTATTTTTAGTTGCAAGATCAAACGCTAATCTTCTGACATCACTCAAAGTTAAACCAAACAATCTACTCTCTAACAGCAATATGTGCTCTAGAAATTCTTTTTCTTGCTCTTCAGAAAATATCGTCGTACAAGGTACCAAGCTACCTTTTCTAGCGGCTTTGCTAGAAGTTAGTTGATTTGTTCTAGCCTTTTTTACTCTATCTTCTAAAGTAGACTGCGGAACATTGAAGGCTTTTAGGTATCCCATGCGTCCAGACAATATTTCCTCTATAGCGCCTTCCATACTTTCCTGGCTCCAGGATTGCCGATTTGTCTTTCTCTCGTAAGTTCTAGGCATATTATCTCTGTAAAAATAGAATAATGGATTAAAATCGGAAATAATGGGGTAAGATCGGGTAGTACCCGATTTCGCCCCACTCGGACTACCCGGTCTTGCCCCAAGTACAGAATTTAAGAAAATGCTCTAAAACCACTCTGATATTTAAATTATTCCTTCATTCTTATGCATATATTGAACCTTATTTATCATATAATAGGTGATACTGAAGCAAGTTTTCATAACTATAAATGCCAATAAGTAATGATCGTTCAAATTGCAAGCAACATTAGAGAAGCGACATGTAAAAACAAACTTACCTCAACTGACAACGTACGTTCTCCAGCATCGACTCGATACTACTGCCGCTAAGTCGTCTCAGCTTACGGAATGTATTTCACGTTCTGTGCTCCAGGTGGCATTAGTAGTAGCAGCACAGTCAAGGTACCCGATCTCACCCCACTACCCGGTCTTACCCTTCTTTCCCCTACTAAGTCTAGCATATCGTTACTTAGTTTCTATACGACCCAAGGAATATTCATCAAATCGAAACATAAAGTGTCTTCCGATCTGAAACCACCGAAGTTCAACATTCATAACTTTGTACCTTTCTTGTAAATTTGTACATAATAAATTATTAATTTCGACAGTAATTTTGTCAAATTAAGATTATTTATCTAGTTGAATGTCTACGCCAGTCGACGAAGTTCAACTTGAAATATAATCAAAAATATTGGTCCTTCATAGCGGCTACGTTCTTTAACACCTTTTTATAGCGTTTGCAACTAAAATCAATTTACGCTTTAAATATATACAATGACGAAAAGAAGTAACATACAAATATCTTACATATTTTTAAAAGCATCGTAGACAATATAATTCAAGATTTTATAATTTGGAACAGTCAATAACCTCTAGCTTTCTAGTGCGCGAATAAGTCCCATCGAGGATGAGCACTACAAGTTCTCTTATGAAGGCTTGATAGTTGAAATGAAATTATCAAACCACTTTAAAAACAATGGACCAGTAAACCAACCTGAGTCTGAGCATGTCCCTATCGACCCTGGTGGAGCTCCATCAAGCAGTTCCGCTTGCCATATTTTCTGTTGTGGAGGAACATACTGAACTGCAGCTAACTACAGGTTATAACTGTGACTGTGGCTCCACGCTCAGCAGATGAAAACAACTCTGATAGCCTTGTGCTGTACCACAAAAATTCCTGTTTCATCTACATTAAATATTTTTGAAGGGTCAAAGTTCATTTTTTCAAGTTCAGTCCTCAATAAGGAAAAATGCTTATCAACATTTTGTTATGTGAATCCTTTAGCTCTGGACATTGACAGGTTCTGTGGTAATCTAAGAGACAATCGTGGGTGGTGTTTAAAAAATAATGTAACCCACTTTTTGCCAGCATTTGAAAATGGATGTGGAATTTCGTTTCGAATAGCCAGCTTGTAAGTTAGGTTAGGTTAATCGTCGAAGATCGAATATGGTTCCAGCATCCATCGGACGTCCATTTCAGATCCAAATGAAGTCCAGATGTCCATGGACCTTCTATGGACGTACACTGGAGTTCGACATCTGGACATATCCTGTATGTTACATGATTGGACGTCATATGGATGCCCATCGGACTTATGTTATTGGATGTTCACCATAACGTCCATATTGGATGGTTATTGGAAGTCCTTGGTATGTCCAAAGCTGGAGTTAATTCTTAAATCCAAAATTGTACGTTTATATATGTCCATTGGATGCACAATGTTGGAATATCCATAATTGTACATTTATGAACGACCATGAGACGTACAGAGCTGGACCGAACTTGTACGTTCTTAACTTGTACATCCTTGAGATGTACAAACTTGGATCTATTTCTCATATCCAAACTTGTTCGTTTATGTATGTCCACTGGATGTACAATGTTGGAATAACTTGAAACATCCATAATAGTACATTTACGAACGGCCATGAGATGTACAGAGCTGGACCGAACTTGTACGTCTTTGTGATATACAGGAATGTACATCCAGAATTGTACGTTTATGTATGTCCATTGGATGCACAATGTAGAAATACCTTGAAATATCCATCATTGTACATTTACGACTGGCCATGAGACGTACAAAACTTAACTGAATTTGTATATACATAAATTATACATTTATGTATGTTTTTGGAAAGTACACAAGTGCCTCTAATTCTCACATCAAGAATAAATAGTACGTTTATATATATGAAATTGGGGCATCCATCATTGCACCTTTATGAATGGCCATGAGACGTACATAACTAAATCGAATTTGTACATATACAAATTGTACATACATCAGGGAATGAAAAATGGACATCTAGAACTATATTAGGATGATAATATACTATCTATGCTATAAAGTAACTAAACTTTAGGCCTAAGTTTATCGATGACATATACGCCATAATATTTCAATTTTGTTGTACCTAAAATTATTATGGAATAAAAACATTTGTTCCAGCATATCCTGCATTCAGAATATGCGTAGTTTTATCAAACCGTGTATTGGCGGATACAAATTATCATATATCACAAAAATCTTGCGTTCCAGCCTCTTACAGAATATGTAAAAAACTTACAGCAACGTGAGGATAAAAAATTGTTCAGTACATATGTTCCGTACAGTGTTGGGAACATTACGAGGGAACATAGGGTTTACCTTCAATGTGTTAGAAAGAGACAAAATACATATAAATTCAGTGCATCATTCTTTTTCGCTAACAGGATATCATAAAGTGGAAAACGTCCAATACAAGAAGTTAATGTTAGAAATACAGATGTGTAATGTGAACAGTTTAGTTTATTATTTGAGAAATAATAAGATTGTATGAACTATACTGATAGCTTAATGCAATGAACAATGAAAAAATCAACACTACTTTCGTTTATCCCTTCATGATTAATTTACAAAGAAATAATTCAGTAGTAATAAAATTCACTATATTAGTTCGGTTAGTATTGGAATAAATAACCTAAATAACCGTAACATGCGAAATAAAATTTGTATTAATAATAATATGTGTTTCCAAATATCTCAATTCTCATTTTTCGCTAACAGGATCTCATAAGTGAAAACCCACAACGCCCGCCTCTTACTATTTGTAGCTTCTGACAGTATTGCCAATTTTCATTGTATATTTATATTAATTGTAAAATGCATTGTTCTAACACGAGAACAAGTTATAAGAAGATTTTAATTATGATAATTCAAGGGGTTGTAACAGATCAAGATATAATTAATTCCATCTATTCGTTAAATATTTTATTGTAATGCTGGAAATTGTTCTAGTTTTCGAAAAAGTATAAACTGAATAAATTGGAGAATCGAGTATAGTTAGAAAAGTTTTAAAATTGCCAATAACTTTTTTATTATTGTAAAAATTATTTTCTGTCACCTTAAAATAATCTTCCATCAGATAATGATTTCGATTTGGCAATGCTGCTTCAATCGCCAACAATGTTATTCTTGTTAATTTCCATTGGTTAGGATCATCCGTGACCCTACAACTCACTAGGCGGTAGTCTTTCCGAAGGCGGTGCCTGGCATACAATTGATTTATCGAAACAATTGTCAATTTTTTAGAATTTTCAATAACTTTTATTATATTGTGGAATTAACTAGAGACCGTGAGTTTCATTTAAAAACCTTCATGATGAATTTACAAAGAAATAATTCAGTAGTAAAAAACTAATTCACTATATCAGTTCGGGTAGTACACGCTAATATGATTTGAACAATAAATTAAAATCTACCTGATAGGTATTTGAACTAAGTACCACTAAAAAATCACTGGAAAATAGATAAAAAAATTACATTCGTCGATATTGAAGGTACAATTAATGAATGTAAGCATAATAATTTTCATTAACATCATAAGGAATAGTTTTAAAGATCTCAATGTAAACCGCCTCTGTTTCCTACGCTCCTGATAAAACGATTTCGATTCAGCTTAAATTCTACTTTTATCTGTCCCCTCTCTTCATTTTCAATCCACGCGTTAGATTGTAGAGTGCCTTTCAAAAATTCCTTTTTATTTGTGAGAGAAATCAGTCACATTTAATTTCAACGTAAAACGATATCCTCTCACGTCCAAAAAGAAATTATCATGGTCACATGGAGTTACCAGTGTGTTGGAGAAGGACAATCATGAGACAGAGAATTAAAAGCCAGCGTAGATTATTACACCAGACGAATACGAATCGCGCGTGCGCCTCTTGAAGATGTTTAAATGTACAATCTGGGTAGCGCAGAACTGGGTTTATTCGAACATTTGATTTAAGCTCATTGAAGAATTAGGTTTTATTTAAAAATTGTAGGCATTAGAATTCGATTTTAGTTTTATTTTCGTTTTTTTTAATTTGCACTGTGTGTGTGTTTACACAGAGAATTCGTTCTCATTTGCATACAAACGATAACAAAAGATAAAGATTTTTTTTACTAACATTCGAAACACAGCAGATGTTTGGAAACCAATTTCACGTTGCCAAATCTGAAAAAAAGTAAAGGTTTTAACCGCTTTCAAACTGAAAACTAGAACAATTTCCAGCATTACAATAAAATATTTAACGAATAGATGGAATTAATTATATCTTGATCTATTACAACCTCTTGAATTATCATAATAAAAATCTTCTTATAACTTGTTTTCGTGTTAGAACATATAGAATTAATATAAATATACAATGAAAATTGGCAATACTGTCAGAAGCTACAAATAGTAAGAAGCGGGCGTTGTGGGTTTTCCACTTATGAGATCCTGTTAGCGAAAAATGAGAATTAAGATATTTGGAAACACATATTATTATTAATACAAATTTTATTTCGCATGTTACGGTTATTTAGGTTATTTATTCCAATACTAACCGAACTAATATAGTGAATTTCATTACTACTGAATTATTTATTTGTAAATTAATTATGAAGGGATAAACGAAAGTAATGTTGATTTTTTTATTGTTCATTGCATTAAGCTATCAGTATAGTACATACAATCTTATTATTTCTCAAATAATAAACTAAACTGTTCACATTACACATCTGTATTTCTAACATTAACTTCTTGTATTGGACGTTTTGCACTTTATGATATCCTGTTAGCGAAAAGGAATGATGCACTGAATTTATATGTATTTTGTCTCTTTCTAACACATTGAAGGTAAACCCTATGTTCCCTCGTAATGTTCCCAACACTGTATACTCTCTGCTGGAGCAAACGTGTTGGTAGCATTGCGCATTCTTCACGTTTTCCATTTGAGGTTAGATAACGTTTAGGAAACGTTTAATTTAGTGCTGTTAATAAGTAATCCTAATTAAGTTATTATAAAATTGTGATTCAATCGTGACTGTGAGTAGAAAAGAGGTGAGTAGAAATTTGAGATTCATGCTTTTATAACTACTTACTTTTATAATTCTGCATCGCATAATTCGCTTATTATATTTACTAAAAGTGGTTCACCTAACATATCACTCTAAAAACGCAACTAGCCGACGTGTGATCACAACAATAGGTATATTTTTGTATAGCCATATCAATTGTTTACATAATGGGATTGTCTTAAAAATGTTTTAGACGTACCACTTCAATGCTCAGTCGCTTGTACCCATAGTTGGTTGTTTTATTGTAGGTATCCATTTGATTTTAATTGCTTGGAAGTAGGTCCTGAATTGCAAGCATGGAAAGGAAATACCAAAAAACAACTCGGAATGCTATGTTCAACAAATATTATAAAAGAACTGCTTTTGAAACACCAGCATAAATGTCATAAAATGATGGGGTGTATTTTTTAAAGTACAGTATCCGCCAAAATAAACAGTACCGAAAATAAAAATAAAAATTAATTTCTAATTTCTGTAATGTAAGTGTTCAAAATGTTCACCATTTCGACGCAAACAAGCTTCATATCGATTTTGTAAGTCAATAAACATATTTATAAAAAGTGGTTGATGTAACTGCCGAAAAATATTTTGTATCGGCAATATTCGCCGGCGGATTTTCCGAGTGAAATATTTTGTCCTTCATTATGCCCCAAATGTATGCGTCAGGTGGCGTCAGATCAAGTGAATGAGAAGGATATTCGAAGTCTGTTCCCCGAGAAATTATTCTATTATCGAAATGCTGACGGAGTAAGTCTAAGGTGCGCACAGCTGTATGGCTCGTTGCACCATCTTGTTGGAACCATTGTGTGCGAAACTGTAGACTTCGTGCACGGCAAAAGTTATTTAGATCTCTCACAAAAGGTATAATAATTTTCTCTCTATAACGCTCTTGGTTGACAGTAAGTGGATTCTGATTATCATCTTCAACGAAATAAGGACCAATCATTCCATGACCAGATACCGCGCACCAAACGGTAACTCGAAGACTGTGGAGTGGTTTCTCTACAATGACATCAGGACGTTCAAATCCAAGGAATCTGGTTGTTTGTCGATTAATATAGCCGCTAAGATGAACGTGACTCTCGTCTGAAAACCATATGTTTTTCAAAAATTCGGGATCTTCGTAAATTAAACTCAACATGCGACCACACTAAATTTCTCTTGCACGTTTGTCCGCAGCATTTAGTCGTTGTCCAACTTGAATACGGTATGGATAACCACCAATTGATTTGAACATGCGCTGTAAAGACGTTTCACTAATGTTGAGTTTACATGCAGTTCTTACAAGACTTCTTTGAGGTGATTGCACAACTTGGTTAAAAACACGTCCTTCATTTTCGTTAGTGCATACTGTTTTTCGACGACCTGAAGAACCTTTACGTTGACACAATACACTACCAGTGCGACGAAATTTTTCAACAACAGCTAGCATCACACTTTTACTAGGAGCTGCTTTATTAAATTTTTGTTGATATTTTATTGACACCTGCTCTAAGCTTGGACCATCATTACGACCTTTTCCGTATGAACGAAAATAATGCTCTACCAAAAAACTTTTTCTTCCGTTGTTAGAACCATTTTTAAATCAAATTTAACTGCAGCGTACTATTCATATATCAACTAATGACAATTAAGTCAAATATGACAAATTCATATTACACAAACAACTCCACAGCACTCTCTGTTTCGGTAATGTTTATTTTGGTGGATACCATAGCTTCCTAAAAATTATATCACTTTGCATGATTGCGATTTTGTGAATTCTCCATAAGATTCTCTATAAGAAAATTGAGACACTTTGTATGTACATTGACAATGGTCTTCAATTTTCAGATACCTATTTAGAAGCAAGAAGAAAATTGAATGTGGCGGAATATATGAGTGATTTGAATCAAGAATATGAGCCCCAAACACGAAACGTACGAAGTAGAAGACATGTTGATTCTTCTTCAGATGACGAGACTGCTTCTCAAAAAGAAAAATCATTGCCCAAGCCTCCCAGTAAGCCTCATAATTCATCATCTGTAGAGGACAATAATTGTGTACTAGTGTACAGTGTGTATAAAATATTCATTAGGGGATATAAGATTTCTGGTCAAATAGAACGGTGAAAATATTCGGAACAAATAGATAATTTACTTTTTTATTGTTATATTATTTAAGCACAAGCGATAATTTTGAAAAAACAGTGAGTACTATTTTTCATTTATTGAACAATATACACGAAACATCTATACCGAAATAAGGAACAGGACTAATAATAGAGTACGAGAAATAAAAGAGGAATATTGGCAGCGATTTAGCAACGAAATGGAGGCGGATATGTACGGAGCACAAAAACGTATTTGGAAGATGTTGAGGGGTCTTAAACGAGAAACAAATGAAACAATACAATTAAGAACAATTGCAGAAGATACGTGGGAAAAATATTTCAGAGACCTGTACGCAGAAACAGTTGAACCAATGGAAACACAAGAGACAGGCCAGAGATAATATAGAAGATCACGCGCAAGTCACTTACGAGCAAGTAGAAGAGACAATAAAGAAACTTAAAAACAGAAAAGCTCCCAACCAAGATAAAATACCAAACGAGCTAATAAAAAACGCAGGCACGACTATCATAGAGGAGTACACAAAACTGTTTAACATTATATTACAATATAAGAAAATACCAGAAGAATGGAAACAAAGTATAACAATACCCATTTTTAAAGAGGGAGATAAAACAGACCCAGCTAACTATCGAGGAATAACACTACTGAGCACTTCGCTAAAACTTCTGACAAAGATCATTGCGGACAAAATCTCCTCAACAGTGCCAATAAGCGAGGAACAGCAAGGATTCCGAAGAAACCGCTCCACTACCGTTGCATTATTCATACTCAGGCAACTAGTTGAAAAAGCTTTAGAATATAACTCTCCAACCTATCTATGCTTTATAGATTTAACAAAGGCCTTTGATAGAGTCCAACTAAAAGACATCATCACCATCTTGGAAAGCAGTAATGTCTCGAAAGAACTCACAGAACTTATCAATGACTTAAACACAAACACAACAACCCAAATAAGAACAAACTCTACCTTAACGCAGCACCTCCGAACTACAACTGGTATTCGCCAAGGCGACAGTCTCAGCCCTCTGTTATACAACACAATCATGGATCAATTAATAAAAACCGTCAAGAATACTGGATTAGGATATCGAATGGGATTACATAAAGTAAGCATACTATGCTATGCCGATGACGCAGTACTTATTGCAGAGTCAGAAGACGACCTCCAAAGAATGCTGCAAGCTTTTAACAGACAGGCAGAAAAACTTAACATGCAAATTTCTACAAATAAGACCAAATGCATGACCATCACAAAGGAGCTTCTACGGTGCAAATTAGTAGTAAAGAACAAAACTATTGATCAGATAATGTCATACGAATACCTCGGATGCAAAATTACAAGCTCAGGATTCCTGGAAGAAGAAGTAAGGAATCAAGTCAGTAAAGCTGCCGCAATATCAGGACACCTTAAATATCCCATATGGAAAAATAAACATTTGAGCATTGAATGTAAGTCGAGAAAATACAAAACCTTCTTACGACCAGTGATGACATATGGTGCGGAAACCAAAGCTGAAACATCGGTAACAAAGAGAATCCTACGAACTACTGAAATGAAGACCTTAAGAATGATAACATTGAGGGACAGACAGAGAAATGTAGACATAAGAGAAAAGTGCCAAACAAACGACGTTGTCAGATGGATACGGCAGAGAAGAAGAAAATGGAATCAGCATGTCAATAGAATGTGCCCCGACAGAATGGCCATAATAATCCGCAACAATGTACCACATGGCAGAAGACCAACTGGACGTCCACCTAAACGTTGGCGAGATAGTTGGCAGTCAACCTCGCAAGAGTTGCTTAGACGAGGAGGAAACCGGAACTAAACAGGCGATTTCGCCTTCTAAAGAGGAAGAAGAAGAAGAACAATATTTCAAAAATTGATTGTTTTGTAGGTACCTGAACTTGCAAATCTAGGCGGCAATTCAGTTTATGACTTTGTCAAACGTGTAATGACAGTATTATTGACTAACAAATTTGCTGCCAAATACAGTTTTTTGGGAAGAAAACAGAAAAGCTGTTTCAATGTCCTAAAGTTATCTGGTTTAGTTCTAAGTAAGTATTCACAGTAGAGTATTATTATTGTTTTTGAAAACTTCATATTTCATATTTTTTACTTTAATCTTCACAAAATCATGTCTTCTTGAATGTGCTCAAAACTGAATTTTGAGCAAATGAAGAGTTTCAATATTTGAATTTATTCGACCTAAAAAAGGAGAGAAGAGGTTTTTGTACAAAACATATTATTTAGTATGGTTATTTTGTTTGTTTGTGGAAGAACTATATATTGTACTGACTTTTCAGGAGCGGTTGAATATTCCAAAAAAGGAGATCAAAAAGAAGGCGAAGATGCAATTTCAAAATGGCTGCGAAGAGCCAATGAACGGAAATTAGTGCAGTGCGATAGATTATAGAGACTTTATCTTTTCAATTTAGTGTGGTATTTTTCTAAAGAATGTCTTTTATATTTTGTCTGTATAATTTATTTTGTGTTTTGTGAGTATGTTATATTCTAGAATATACGAGGGCAATTCAGAAACTAACCTCCGGTTGATTGAAAAAAATACACCAAGTTAAGTAAAAATATTTTAATATATACATCTTACAACTACATCTTTGCACTATTTTTCGACATAGTCTCCATAACGATTGAGGCACTTATCGTATCTCTTCACAAGCTTTGAAATTCCTTCTGCATAAACATCACCCGCTTGTGCCTTGAGCCAGCCTGTGACCGCATCTTTGAGGTCTTCGTCGTCATCAAACCGCTGGGACCCGAGCCATTTCTTCATATGCATGAAGAGGTGATAATCGCTTGGCGCCAGATCTGGGCTGTAAGGTGGATGGTTGAAAACGTCCCACTTGAAGGACTCAAGAAGGGCTGTTGTTCTGCGAGCAGAGTGAGGACGGGCGTTATCGTGCAAAAAAACGATACCGGAAGTCAGCATACCACGGCGTTTGTTCTGTATAGCCCGTCGTAATGTTTTTAGTGTTTCACAGTACACGTCTTGATTAATGGTCGTCCCACGTTCCATGAATTCAACCAACAACACCCCTTTGGCATCCCAAAACACCGTTGCCATCAGTTTTCTGGCAGAAAAATCTTGCCGGGCTTTTTTTGGTTTGGTAGGCGAATCTGAATGTGCCCACATCTTTGATTGTTCTTTTGTCTCAGGGTTCACGTACTTAATCCAGGTTTCGTCACCGGTCACGATTCTGTTTAACAATGGTTCTCCTTCGTCCTCATAACGTGACAGAAAGTCTAATGCAGAGGCCATTCTTTGACTTTTGTGGTGGTCGGTAAGAATTTTGGGCACCCATCGTGCACAGAACTTACGGTAACCCAATCTTGCTGTCACTATCTCGTACAAAAGAGTCTTAGAAATCTGTGGAAAATCAGTAGACAACTCCGCCATTGTGAAACGTCGATTTTCACGAACTTTTGCATCAACTGTCTGAACGGGTTCGTCAGTCACCAAGGATGGTCTACCACTCCTCTCTTCATCATGAACGTTTTCTCGTCCACTTTTAAATAAACGTACCCATTCACGGACAACTCCTTCACTCATAACTTTTGGTCCGTACACGGCACAAAGCTCACGATGAATAGCTGCTGCAGAGTATCCTTTGGCTGTAAAAAACCTTATAACAGCACGCACTTCACATTTGGCGGGATTTTCTATTGCAGCACACATTTCAAACTGCCACAAAAACTAAACTAGCGCAGGTACGATGTTCACTCGACTACGGCTTGATGCCGACTGACCTGCTGAGCGTGTGAATGCACAGATGGCGCGCGCGGAGGTTAGTTTCTGAATTGCCCTCGTATATATTTACTTTGCTTTGTGTTGTAAAAATCCATTCTCAACTTCAAATACCACCTTATGTTATATTATATTAGTAGGTATCAATTATATACTCGATGTTTAATATTTGGATTTCGCTTGCAGTGTATATCTTGTTTTCATGTTCAGTGGATATCCTAATTATACATCCAGTGGATATCCCGATTGTACGTTCAGTGGATATCCTGGTTGTACGCCTAGTGCAGCCATGTCAAACTCAAAGTCACTGGTTGGCCAAAAGCATGAAGACCATAGACTAGGTGGGCCGCAAAACCTAATCTTAAAGAAGACAAACTACTGAAAATATTAACGAAAAAAAGTACTATTATGTTAGAAGTATATTTATTAAATTTCCAATAAAAAGGACATTACAAAAACTTACAAACATTAACTTCTTTTGCCAGATATTTGACATCTTTTGTCTTTAATTAAGTTGTCTATTTGTGGCGTGAATTTATCGGCGGAAATAACTTTTAAAACTGCGTCCAAGTGTGCGTCCGTCAATCGCGATCTTGCGGGAGATTTGTTTCCTTTCATCAAAGAAAATAATTGTTCACACTTATAGGTACTTCCAAACATTGACAGGATTTTACAGGCAACTTTTCTCATTTCTTGGTATTGAAAAGGCAAGTACTTAGAAAATTCGAATGTACCAACACTATCAAATTTTTCTTTTAAATGGGTTTGACACTGAATCTCAATCACTTCCATCTGCAAGTGAGGGGGAACTTTATCAATATCGATAGTGAAAAGACCAGTAAATAAAGAAAAATTGTTTTCTTGGGACTTAAAATCCTTCCCATTTCCTCTGTATACATTTTGTATAATATTGGGCCACTTGTACTTTCCTGATACGCCTTGCAAGTCGGAAAATGTGACAGATTATCCACCGCTAACTGGTTTTTCCACAGCATCATCTTACACTTGAAAGCTTTAAGATGATCATGCATATCTGTTATAACTTGACGTGGTCCTTGCAATTTCGTATCCAATCCGACAAGTGTTTTGTGATGTCTACCATAAATGGAAGATCTTGTAAAAAAGGTACGTCGGATAATAAGCTGACATCTTGTTCTTTCACTTCCATGAAAAGGCGTATTTCTTCTTTGAGTTTCCAAAACCGATCGAGAACCATAGAACACGAAAGCCATCGCACTTCTGCATAATAAGGTAAACCAGTGTACTCACTTTCTAAATCACGTGAAAACGCAGAAAACTGTCGCTGATTCAAGCCACGTGACCTTATGAAGTTTATTATTTTTTTCACTGACTTTAAAACGCTTTCCAACTTGATCACTTTTGAGCATAAAACTTCTTGGTGGATTATGCAATGAACATGATGAAAAACTGGTTTGTCACTGCCCGTTTCTCTGACATTTGTTTGTAATATTTTAATGAAGCCATTATTTACTCCAGTCATTGAAGGAGCTCCGTCTGTTGCAACGGAATACAGTTTTGACAAATCTAAATTGTACTTTTGCAGAAGTCCTTAAACAGCATTGAAAATATCCTCCCCAGTTGTTGTATCATGCAATGGTACTAATTCCAGTAATTCTTCATAAACGTTGATATCTCTATCAACAGCACGAAGAAAAACAGCGAGTTGCGCCACACCACACACATCTGTACTTTCGTCACAGGCAATAGAAAATGCAATGAAAGAGTCTGATTTAGTTTTTATCTGTTCGCTTATATTGGCAGCCACCTCGGTAACTCTTTCAGCGACAGTATTCCGGGACAAGGATATATTTTGAAAAGCCTTCATGCTCCCGGGACTTACAATTTCCGCGGCCTTTACAAGGCACTCTTTTATAAATTCACCTTCAACAAATGGTTTTGAGTGTTTTGCGATCAACTCCGACAGTACGTAGCTCGCTTGAACGGCAGATTCATTTTCTTGCTTTGGACGTGTAAACGTAAGCTGTTGATCTTTTAACCGTGATTTTAACTCTTTTAACTTTTCGTTTCTAATCATGCCTGTTCACTTGTCAAACTTAGTTTCATGACTATCATAGTGACGTTTTATATTATATAATTTTGAGACACCGACTGTACTGTTACAAATCAAGCAAATAATTTTGTCTTTCACTTCACAGCAAAAAAACTCTAATTCCCACTTTTCTTGAAAGATACGATGCTCATCTCCAAGTTTCCTCTTACATCCACTTGGTTTTGAAACAGACATGTTGAAAACTTTATCCGAAATAAATAACAATAAGTACTGTTACGTGTTGTAACAATAAGTACGCAACTAAACTCGCAATTCTATCGCAACTGACTCATAACTGATGGAACAACTGAACTCAATCGAGCGGTATTGGCTTATATACGGATTGTGATTTCTCGACAGTTCTTTCCAGAATGTTCAGGTAGCGACATCTGTGTTCTCGCGCGATAGAACTTTCCGGAACAAGCCAGGCTTTTAGGTTGAGCGCGCATCTTAGTTCATCATCACAGTACTTTATTTTCGGTTTTTAACAGTCTCGCGGGCCGCATTACATGGCTGTTTTCAAAATTGATTCGGGGCCGCAGGAAAATGCTCAGTGGGCCGCATGCGGACCGCGGGCCGCATGTTTGACATGGCTGGCCTAGTGGATATCCTGATTGTTCGTCCAGTGGATATCCTGATTCTACGTTCGATGGATATCCTGTTTGTTCATCCATAAGACATTCTCAATGTATGTCCATAGGATGTTCCAGTGTACATGACTGGACGTTCAATGAACGTCTGTAATATTCATTACATACATCCAATATTCTTTAATGCACATTCATCAAATCTTCAGATGTCCATCATACATTCTTCATGTATATCTATTGAATGTCTTCAATGTACGTCCACTCGATATCTTGATTGTATATCCATAAGATATCCTCAATGTACATCCATAGTATGTTAAATCCAGTGAGATCTGGACGTTTTTTGGACGTTTCAATGTACATGACTGGACGTCCATTGTACCATCAAAATATCCTGTCCGTACATCCATTGGATACTCAATCGACGTGCATGTGCTATGTGGGTTAGTCGATAGTAATTCTGTTCCATTTCCAAATAGTAATCAACAAGACTCAAGCTAAACGGGAAAAATCAGTTTTCTTCCAAATTTTGAATTAACACAATTCGCAGGTATAAAATTAGATTTAACGTAGTCCTTCATCGTAGGCCTCGGAACACCATAAGCCTTTGCAGTAACTTTATACCCCATATACTTGTCCTTCACAACAGTGATAGCTTTTATCATGCTATCAGCATTCCATCTTTTGTGGAGCGGCATCTGGAACGATGTAGATATTTTTAATGCGCCTGGTATTAATTTATTGATTTACGAATAACCAAAATGTAAAGAACTTATCATCTTTTTATTGAAACTATTCCTAAACAGTCAGAAAAACATAAAACTTATCGCGAGAAAAATACATCACGAGGATCCTAAATTTTCTAAAATAAGGATACAAAAAATGGTTTCCCCACTGTATAACATACATCTCTCTCCTTGGTGTCGAAACGTGCAGGGCACTATAACCTGAATACCGTTACGAGAATTGGGTTAACGGGCAAACTTCGAGGGAAAATCACATCGAAAAACCATCAAACGGAAAGCTCTTATCAACACTTGCATTTCTGCACTTTCACATTTTACATTGTAGTCGAACAAAAGCATCGAAGCGTGCATGTGATAGGTGCGATGGTTTTTATCTCCGTGAATATTTGAATTTGTGTTATTAGGTGAGAAATATAATTAGGTATTTAAATTAATTTTTATACAAATTTGTTGTTATTAACAAAAGATGTAATAATTATCTAAAAAGATTCACATATTTTACTAAATTGTGTGAAATATATGTTAAAGTTATTAACCGTGAACCTTACTGTTTATTTTAATTTATTAACTTTACTAAGGAAAAACTGTAGTAACTTTTAGAAAAAATGCTTTCATCAAAAAATAGTTTTTGACATCAATCAATTATATATCAATCTGACATTGTTTATGTTATTTTATAATCCACCTATCTAAGTAGAGCACTGGTCGCCAACCTCTCAATGTGTTGAGCTACTTTGTTAATTTTGGAATAAACAGCGAGCTACCCACACGGAAGCCACGTAACGTAACGTAAATGAAATAATCCACAATTAATTTATAATTATATGTATTTATTTTACTATTTAACTGGTAATACATAATACATAGATACTAATAATAAACTAATATTACTAGTACGTACTTGTTCATAGCTACATTCCTACCTACCAAACGAAGGTGTTTGAAAAATAAACACAAACTTTTATCCAGCCACAACGGCATGTCACGTAAGAATTAAAAATAGTTAATAATAACAACAAAAAAGTAACGCACTATCATGAACATAAACATTGAAAAATAAAAAAGCACGTTCAATGAGAAGGCTGACACTCAGACTCATCGATAATTTTTTTAATGTTTGCAGTATAATTTGATACAGCCATTCGAATAAAATTATCCAAATGTTTATCTGTAAGTCGATTGCGATATTGGAAAAAGAAGATTCACACAAATAGGTTGAACTGAATAATGCTTTTACTTTCAAGGCTACACGGCATAGAACTGAATATTTGTCTTTCTTACAATAGGCCAGATACATTTGGCACTTGAGACTAACGCTACTAAAGCCATTTGGTTGAAATCCTTGAAACGATTTTTGAAGTTATTCTTCAGGGTAGAAACTATTTCTACATGATATTTGCTGTCATAGGGTTCTAATGGATTTTGAGATATTTTTTCTGAACGAATAGGAAAATGCTAGGCATCGCTGTTAATTAGGTTTTGTTCCCAAAACTCCAGCTTTTTGATAAATGCTTTTATATCAGAAATCATTTCCGCTAGTTCTTTGTCTCTCCCCTGAAGCTGCAAATTAAGTTCGTTTAATTTCTCTGTAATGTTCACGAGAAAATCAAAATCTCTAAGCCAGCTTGAATTTTCTAGTTCCGGAGTCGGTTTATCGCGTTGTTTGAACAATTGAACTATGCCAGATAGGACATCATTAAAACGTTTCAGTACCCGTCCTCTACTCAACCATCGGACATCAGAGTGAAAGAGTAGGTCCCCGTATTGACAATCAACTTCATCGGCCAAGGTTTTGAATAATCTTCTTTGTAACGCTTGAGCTCTAATCTTGTTCACTAATTTTACCACCAGTTTCATAGATTGTTTAGTTTCAGGAAATTTCCACATAATATTTGCTGATGGATAATGCAGCGGTAACAGACAAATTGCGGGAAAGTTTGATCTTTACGACATAACGCCACCAGACACTTATCACAACCCACCATAGCTGGAGCGCCATCGGTTGTCAAGCCTACCATTTTCGATATTAGAATTTTCTCGGAAGAAATAATATTTTTTAAATGAGAAAACAACTCCTGTCCAGTAGTGTGTCCTTTCAGTGGAATAAACTTCAAAAGATCTTCTTTAATCGTAAAATCACTAAAAACCATCCTGACGAACACGGCCATCTGGGCAGTGTCAACGACATCTGTTGATTCATCCAGTTGAAGTGAAAAATAAACACAGTTATCTAAGTCAGTTCTTAACTGTAAAAAAATATCATTGCTCATTACTTCTACACATCTCATCACTGTATTAGCAGAAAGTTGCATAGATTTTATAGCTGAAACTATCTCGTCTTTATTTCTAAAGCTGGCAAATAACGAATCAGCAGCTTCTAAAAACGCCTGTTTTATCATTTCCCCGTCTTCATAAAATTTCTTTTTTTGTGCAATTATCTGGGACTCACGGTACGATGCTTCAGTTGCAGCCTTATTTTTGTCGACTGTTCTTAAAAATATTGATTGTTGTCCAACTAACTGCTTTTTTAACTGTTTCAGTTTCTCCTTTCTGGCGGCAGAATGTAGTGGGAATGATTTTTCAAAATTAGAATGTACAGTTTTATGATGTCTCTGAATATTTCCTTTTTTAGCAACGGAAACCGAAGTATTACATAGCAAACAGACATTTTTATCTTTAACTTCTGTAAAAAAGTATTGTTCTTCCCGTTCCGAATGAAAGTGGTATGCCTTTACCTTCTTACAACTGCTTGTCATAATATTATTTTTTTGTTGTTCTCTACTAACCCAAGCGCTGGACGTTGGTTACGTGTTCAGTTTTAAACTAAGCGCCATGTCGCCGCGTATTTATCCCGTTCAAAGCAATCCTGATCATTCTCGAACACTAACGCGCTGGTCCGGCCGGTCGGTTCTAGCCGACTCAGCGGCAGATCGCTCACCGCAACGTTGCCGCTGTTTATGTTTAATATTATGACAATTAGATTTTTTTGTGGAATTTTCGGAAGCTTCTCTGATTTTTGCAGTTTGTATTTTTTAAATTAAAATCGTTGTGAGAGCTACCAGAATTGCCTCCGCGAGCTACCGGTAGCTCGCGATCGACAGGTTGGCGACCACTGAAGTAGAGCTTAGAGTATATCAACAAAGTAACTATAATGTAAAAGCTTCAACAATATATAGGATGATTCTTTGGAAATCTCAAATCGAAACTGCTTCGTAATCAAATTGGTTATATCTTGTAAAATACTCGATGTAAGGTTAGAAAAACCTTATATCGAGAGTAGCTCTATCAAAGTACGTCATAAAATATATATTGCGATCCATTGAACATAAGGAAGTTTTAGTCAACTTACACCTAATGGTGCATCTAATACTGAATTGTTGCAGAGACATGGGTTTAATAATTAAGTTCACGTCACCGTATAACATTTTTGTTTAAGAGGCAATGCGCTGCGTGCGTTCTCGCTAAAAAAACTAAAATGTACGAAAAGATCACGTAGAATTTGTATTTTTGTTTTAACTGATTGATACTTGATAGGTATTTGCTCAATATGTAAAATTGTATAAACAGGAATAGATATTATTTTAAGATTAGTTTTAAATTTGAAAAATAAGTGATTTTTCTTTCAAAAGCATTTTTCTCCCCTATTAGTTGAGATAATACGTTCAAAATTTCAGGGGTTTATGAACCATTACAGTGAAGAAACGGTGCATATTATTTTTTGAAAAAAAATTTCCATGCTCTGAAATTTGAAATAAAGTTTGTTAAAATTTTATCAATACATTTATTAATATGCATTGTCTCCGAAGCTACACACTAGTAATATACTGTTACGAAACAGCACACTGGTATAGTCCCTAAAACCGACCCTGTCTAAGCCAGGTATAATAGTTAAAATTATGGCGGATACGCAGTTATAAAAAACTGTTTACGATTGAGACTATCTTATCTAGAACTGGTTTTTGTGACCAGAGTTATCTAGAAAAGGCCAGAAAAGTTATTTGTGTGTGTAAGCCGCAGTCCGTAATGTAATGTTTTTGTTATTTATTTAAACAATAAACGGGTGGGATAAATTTCAAACACTCGGTATGGCTACTCACTAATCACTAACACTTAGTTTATATATACAGTATATTCACGTAGACTAATTTATATAAATAGTTCACTAATTCACTTATTTATTTGTTTATTTCACGATGTCAAATTATCAACTAACTCCTGATCAGTCCCTTATATATTAAAGCCGTTTTTACTAGTAAATTCCGGACTGCGGCTTACACACACAAATAACTTTTCTGGCCTTTTCTAGATAACTCTGGTCACAAAAACCAGTTCTAGATAAGATAGTCTCAATCGTAAACAGTTTTTTATAACTGCGTATCCGCCATAATTTTAACTATTATACCTGGCTTAGACAGGGTCGGTTTTAGGGACTATACCAGTGTGCTGTTTCGTAACATTACCCCCTCCTTAAATGGGAGGACACTTTCCGGTCTTATGGAAATAGCAGGGCACCGTCTTCATCGGATACTGATAACGGGGGTTGTAGCTGCAAATTAATATCTGGACACCGGTATCTCTAAAGATAACCTCTACCATGTTCCTGATAACTCGCCAATCCAACTGGTTACTCGCTATCTTAGGCATAGCCAGTTTATTCACGCTGGATTCTAACACATGGTCTCGGAGGTTACGAAGTGCTTCCCACACATCGCGGTAGGTAGATTGATCTTTGAATTCGTCTTTAGTTACCACGTAGAAGACGTACCGCGAATTATGTTTCAGTTTCAGTGTCTTGCCAGGGGCTGGAATCTGGTCTTCAAGTTTTTCTAATTTCCCGAACTTCTTTCGAAAGACGGTTGCCAACCCTCTTGCGTTCTTGATATGGGCGGGGATGTTGTATGCCAGTGAATAATCTTCCGGGAGAGTGAACAAATCTTGTTGTTGTTCCGAAATGACTCCATATCTAGCTATCCCGGTACCTCCATACGTGCCCATAAATTCCTCGAAGGTAGGGTCGGACACATCTCGAATAAGGTTTACTCCTTTCCCCAGGTCATGATCTCCTTCGAATGGCGCTAGTCGGTTTTGGTGAACTACTTTTGGTTTTCCGATGGGGATCTTGCTTATGCGGTATATAACATCATTGATCCTTTTCTTGATTAAGTATGGACCTTCCCAGGATTTTTGAAATTTTGGAGAAATTCCTTTTCTCCTCGTTGGGTTGTGTAACCATACTTTGTCCCCTTCTTTAAAACCGCCTTCTGTGGCCTGCGTGTCGTACCGACTTTTCATTCTGTCGCTGGCAACTTGAAGATTGGTTCGAACTAATTCATGAATATCGTCCAGCCTTCTTCTCAATTGGATCACGTAGTCTTCGCCTGCTAGATCTTCTCCCGGCCAACAGCCAAATTCCAGGTCACAAGGAAGCCTCATTTCACGTCCAAACAGGATTTTCGCAGGTGTTTCACCCGTGGACTCATTGACGGCAGATCGATAAGCCAATGCGAATAGGGAGAGATACTGGTCCCAATCTCTCTGATGGCTGGATACTACTTTGGACAGGTATTTTCCAATAGTTCTGTTCATTCTCTCGACCATTCCATCTGACTGTGGATGTTATGCTGTTGTTCTGGTCTTCTTCATTCCCAGCTTGTCGCAAATCTCCTGGAATAGATGGCTTTCGAAATTTCTTTCCTGGTCACTGTGGACTTCCATGGGCACTCCATATCGGCTGATGAATTCTTTCACCAATACATCCGCGACAGTTGTGGCCTCTTGGTTCGGGATAGCGTAAATTTCCACCCACTTTGTGAAATAATCCATTACAACCAGTATGTACTTGCTACCATTATCTGTCGTCTGAAATGGTCCAGCGATATCTAAAGCAATCCTTTCGAAAGGGCTTCCAACATTGTTCTGTTTCATGGGTGCCTTTCTCTTGCGATGTGGTCCATCTGATTTTCCATCGTTGTCATTTTATTCTCCATGTCTGATTTTAGAGACGAAATTTTATTCTCGACTTCAGTAGCAATGTCATTTTTCAATGATAAGATATCTGCAGAAATATTATTCTTCATAGCAGAAATATCGTTCTTCATATCAGAAAAATCGTTCTTTATTGCAGAAATATCGTTTTTCACATTAGTCGAGATCTTCTCTTCCATGGCAGAAATATCGTTTTTCACATTCGTTGAAATCTTCTCTTCCATGGCAGGAATTGACGAGATTAAGGTGGAAGCCTCGTCATTAAATAAAACTGTTTCTGGATCAAAACCGTCATTTTCAGTGCCACTTTAAGTCGTTCAACTAAGTCACTTTTCTTACCGGACGTTTCCAACTCACGATCTTCCAATTCTGCTCTTAATTCCGTGACTTTTAGATCACATAGTCTCTTGGCCATTTTTACGTAGGAATTTATTTATATTACCCCACACCTGACACCAATGTAATGTTTTTGTTATTTATTTAAACAATAAACGGGTGGGATAAATTTCAAACACTCGGTATGGCTACTTACTAATTTATTTAAACACTAACTCACTAATCACTAACACTTAATTTATATATACAGTATATTCACTTAGACTAATTTATATAAACTGTTCACTAATTCACTTATTTATTTGTTTATTTCACGATGTAAAATTATCAACTAACTCCTGATCAGTCCCTTATATATTAAAGCCGTTTTTACTAGTAAATTCCGGACTGCGGCTTACACACACAAACAACTTTTATGGCCTTTTCTAGATAACTCTGGTCACAAAAACCAGTTCTAGATAAGATAGTCTCAATCGTAAACAGTTTTTATAACTGCGTATCCGCCATACTTTTAACTATTATACCTGACTTAGACAGGGTCGGTTTTAGGGACTATACCAGTGTGCTGTTTCGTAACAATACTTTCAAAATTTGAAATCATTATGTTGATTAATTGAAGAGAAAAATGTCATTGAAATTGATTAAAATATCATTATATAACCAGGTCGGACTACATCTTAAGATATATGTTAATTTTGGAATTAATAGGCAATTCTTGAGAAGGTAATAAGCAATATGTGTCGTTAACCAGGATAAACGAGATGACATTTTTTTGGAAAAGGTTAGTTTTTCATTGAAAGCTGATAGAAAGGATTCGTTTAATAAAGGAGCACCTAATAGAAATAAATTTTGTCTGTTGGTAATCGTTATGCCTGGTGCTACAGAATTAAATTTATCAATGGTTAGATTATTAGGTGATTCTAAGAAAAATAACTCGCATTTGCTGAAATTGAGTCCAAGACCAATATCCTTGGAATTGTTTATAATATAGACAACAGACTTGAACACGGAATTAGTAATACCACCTAAAGAACCATCATCAAGGTACCAAGCATTGAATTATGTGTCAATGTTGCTTATAAGTTTGTGTATCGATATGCAAAAAAGGAGAGGTGCCAAAGGGTCCCCTTGTTGGACGCCTCTTTCCGAATAAATGATGTTTTCGCCAAATAAAATTTATGAAGGGAATCGATAATATTGATTGATGAAAGGAGAAATTTCAGGTAGAATATCTGCTACAAGTTTTAATAATTGATCGCGATGAATTGCATTGAAAGAATTTTTAAAATCAATTTTCAGAAAAACTTTATTATGAACGTCTGGATGATTAGAGACGTAACGTCTTGCTGCATGTGCAACTGCTTCACAACCACCTTTCGACCCGAAACCAAATTGTAATGGACGAAGTAAATATCCTAATTTGTCTCTGATGTTTGAACAAATTATTTTCGCTACTAAACGACGGTAAACTGTACAAATAGCAATTGGTATGATATCTCCTGCTTTTTTAGTTAAAGCTAATAATGACGCTCCGAATAAAATAGGACGAATATTGATGTTTACTGTGTCATTTAAAATAAAATTACATAAATTACACAAAGATGATAAGATATTTTTTCCTGAAGGGCCAGCACTGTAACTTATTAAATCTTGTTGATTTGAAGGTCTTAAAAAGTCTAAACCACCAGCAGAACTTGTTTTAAAAGAGTTTATTGCGCTACTCACAAATTCTTCTGTTATAAGAAAAGGAATAGGTTCTGAAATCAGTGTAGGGAACGTACTATTAAGTTTCTCTACACGTTGTTTCGATTTTAAATCTGTTAAAGTGGCTGCATTGACATCAGCAAAACTATCATTTGAAGCTAAGATTTTTATTGCGGATGTCAAGTCGCCGTCAGAAACTTTATTAATGACATTTTTAAGTTTACTATTTTTTGATAAATTTATGTTTTCCGAACTGACAAATTTCTATTTTGTTGATCAGAGAAATTTAATAGATGATGATCTATATTTTCAAAAGTTTTTAAATCATTCTTGATTATAGTAGAGAGAGATACTTTTTTATTAGAATTTTTAGAAGGAAGACTCAAAACATTATACGGAAAAAGCAATAGATTCTCCCAGGTAGTAATAGAATTTTGTCTTACGCATTCTTCAATCAGATTAGATAGCGTTGAGGGACAAAGAGCCCTTGAAGCTTTTGGGACTCTTCTTATTACTGATCTTTGGCTCTTCAATTTTGCCAACTTTATATGAAAATTCGTATCTTTTATATCCTTATTCCCAAAACTTTTTATTGTAATCTAACTAAAATTTTGTCCACCATGCGTCTTGTTTTGATGTGTTTTTAGGCCTCGCTTCTTAAAAAATTTACCACAGATTTCACACTTCACTATGACTTGCGCTGACATAAGGCTTATATCATATAGAAGTTGAAGTTATGCAGTCTAAAAAATTCTACCACCCGCTTCACGTTGATAAATGTACATTCATTTTCTATTTCTGCCTATCTGTCACTCAAATTTCTTGAATAAATTATAAAAAACTATTCTTTTTTCATATACTCCATTGTTATACAAAAGCTTATTATACGAAGTGAAAACGCGACTGAACTTTATAATTACTAAATAATAAAATATTCTAAAATAAACTTGGCATTAAAACTTTTTGTAAATGACATAAAACTACAAATGTCATCATAAAAGGTGGTTAAATCTGTCTAAGTGAACCTTAAGCCAAGAAATTCTGCGGCTTATCTAAACTGTCGTAAGTCGAGCTTTTGTGCATAGAGAAATAAACATATTAAGAGAGTGTTCGTTCCCATATAAACAGCTGGCATCGCGTCGATCTCAGCGCACCCCTTGCGGAGATCAGAACTAATTCTTACAGGCGGGATATTTAAATTTGGTAGTTTGGATTATGGGTAGGTAAATTTTACAGTTTGTCTTAAAATTGTTTATTATATAATTATTTCATTCCAAAAAATTATATTTCATTTTTGTAATGAAATAATAATAATAAACAATTTTGAGACAAATAATTTAGGTAATAAATAATAAAATAGCACACATTTAAAATTTTTATTAACCTGCACATAATATAAAAACAAATTATTAAAATATTTGTTAACTATACATAGGTCTGTTATTTATACATGTTATTACATTGATAACTTTAAAATTCTTATTCTAATAGTTAACGATAATATTAAAGTACAAAAACATCTGATTAAATTATCAGTTACAATAATCAGAAAATTTAAATTTTCAATAATATCAATTGACTGTCTCGACCCTTACTTCGTGGAATATGCTCATATTAGTGTTTTTAAATGAAACTCAAGGTCTCTAGTTAATTCCACAATATAATACAAGTTATTGAAAATTCTAAAAAAATGACAATTGTTTCGAATCAATATCATCGTCAGATTCTGACGATAATATTGATTTATCGAAACAATTGTCAATTTTTTAGAATTTTCAATAACTTGTATTATATTGTGGAATTAACTAGAGACCTTGAGTTTCATTTAAATACACTAATTCAATAATATCTCCTATTATTAAAACAATTATTCTAATATCACTTAACAGTGTTTCCACACAATTTTATTTTCAAAGTTATTTTCCCTACCACACGCACTATAAATAGGCATTTATACGACTGTACATTTTTCAAAAAAATTCTATTGCAGCCTCCGCCATTCCCATAGCTGCCCAGCTTTCACCTTTTTTTTTAACTTTTCTATTTCAGAAAACAAGAAACTTCACATTTACTTTCTTTAAATTAATTAAAAAGACAGAACATGTAAATCAGAGGAAACCTACAGTTGTATAAATACACAACATAAACATATACTTAGCGAAAACTAAAAGTATAAATGGCACACTAGCTTGAATATTTAATAATGTTTTAAATTGGTAACACAAAACATGAAAATATATTATTATCTATATCATTAATTTACCATACAGTTACATATTATTATTAATCACAAAATTACATATTTCTACTCAAATTACAGCATTATACTTAAGAAAGTTTATCCAATATTACATCAAATATTTTAATAAAAAGCATTTAAAAAGTAGATTCCCTATTACATGAAGACAGGAACAGGTCTGAAACAAAAAAAAATTAAACGAAGTACATTGTTACCAAAAATTAATAATTATTTTTGTTTGTTAGTCCTCTTACCATCATTATAATATTTTTTAATTAATAAGGGGACACAAACTTTTATGAGTTGAGATAATACGTATGATTTATGTTCTCGACAAGTGAACCAATCAAAATTTATATGACTTTTGGCAAAGAGTTCAGTTTTTTCAGTAATATTTTCTACATGAGCTAAAAGTGGTAGAAAATTATAAACAATGTCATGCAGAATGGAAAGAAATTTTACGACGTCTCTTTGAACATAAATTAGACGTGTTTTATCATTATTTTCTTTGAAGGAAGTGAAAGTATGGTGAACATCTAAAATATATGTTTGCAAATTAGCCTTACATTCTGCGCAATTAAAAGTTGTAATTTTTTTAACAACGAAACCATTACGTAGCTTATTGCTTGAGTATCAAAATTTGAATAATTTAATTCTATATCTAAAAACGGGAATTCAATATTTTCCAATTCATTAATGGTATTAGAAGTTAATAGTTTTGGTTCATTATGAAAATTTAAGAAAGAATGTAAGTTGTCTAATAAACTGCTATCATCTGCTTCACAATTTGTGTCTATTTCTCTGATCTTTATAAATGTAATACATTTTCTTCTTCTTGGGAGATAAATTACTGAACCTAGTTTCGTTTATTTTACTTAAAATACTAGATTCCAAACATTGTTTTTTAGGCAAAGGTTCAAATTCAGTTTCTTTAAGACTATCATTACTGTTACAAAAAATAAGCTTTCTTTTTATGGGCAATACTGTATTTTCAAAAGCTTGAGTTTTATTATTATTATCTTCAATTACTTTTGGTGGTGTATGATGGAAGGGTTGCAAAAAGGTAAAGCAAATTTATTAAGTCTTTTGCGTAATGAATTTGTAAATGCCTCATCATCAAAATGATCTTCACACAACCTTTGATCTCTGGATGCATAAGGAATTTCTAAAATTTTGTACCACTGTTCCCTTTGACTACTGTCGGATGGAAATTTTTGTTCTTAAACTCCAAATTGCGAAGCGGCCTAAAATATGTATTATTACAATTTTTTGCTATACAACTACGACGAATTTTACCTGGTAGTGACATTTTAAAGGTTCACTTAATTTTATTTACTTTATTAAAACTAAATTCTAAATAAATTAAAAAATACTCACTCTTGTATTGTCTTCTTTTTCGGAATTGTTATTTTTGACACTGTCACTTTGCATTTGACAAACAGAAACCAGATTCACACCAACCAATGTAAGATTGGTTTTGTATATTTTCATTTTTAGTGACGTAAAAGTTAATATACTAGGATATTTTATAATATTTATTCACATTTAAGGCGATGTTTTGAAATGTATTGGAATTTTTAATATTTTGTTCTATTTTGTTTATGTAAAACAGTCTTGTAGTTCGCGACAGTAGAGACTCCATGCGCGGGGAGCTTGCGCAGAAACGTTGTGCCACATACCGCCTATGCATCAAACTGTCTCTTATATTATTATTTGTCTATGCTTTTGTGTCAACGGAAAATATAAATTTAAGGTTTACTTGAAATTTCCTAAGTAGCCTCTTGAAACGGCCCTTATTGGTTTAATTTATAACCTACCATTTGTTTCATTTGACAGCGAATGGTACTACCACAACACCGATTCCATGTCAAAACATCTTCTAAAATGACGAGAAACTGATCGTCATGTCGCTAGGCAACAGTAGCCGAAGCGGTCATCTGTTGCCTAGAAAATCCAAATCTCTGTCACACTTCAACGTCATTTACAAACGTCACAAAATGGGAATAGAATTAGTCGGGAAAAAAGAAAATATGGCGGCCGCAGACGGAAGCGGAACACAAAAGAAGCTTGCCACTCTTCCTTGCACTCCTTTAATTCCCATGAAATCATCTTCACCGGTTCATAGGTATGTTGATATTTATTTTGATCTTTCATACAACGATAGTTTACGTGGATTGATCTTTAGACTCAACATTATTGAAAAATTAACTGTATAAATTCTTATACCATGTAATTTATTAATTATGAAGCTATATTGAAATATTTAAACTCTAAAACACAAATATTGATAGTTTGATAAGCCAAAAGTGTAAACATAATTAACCAAGTAACTAAAGTCAAAAATGATTGTCACATATTTGAAAGAAGATTGAGAGTAGTTTTTATCCACAATATACTTCAGCCAGCAACTAGAATGCATTATACAGGGTGGCAAACGGTCGAATGTCGAAACCGACTTCTAATGGTTATATTTTTTTTAAACTTAATTATATTTTCTGTTGGGTCGTCCATTATCTCATTTATTATTACAGAATGTATAAGAAACCATTGGAACATACTATGATGCTTTAAAATTACATTTTAAAGTTATGGCGGATGCTACGAGCACATCGGCCAAATTTTGCAATGATTTCATTCACCAAAAATTCAAATCTATTGCTGTTGCGTTGTGGCGCAGCATATACAGGGGACATAAACATTTTTAATAAGATTTTCCATGTTACTTTCTCTTTCTAATATTGTTCCTAGGTACTTGTAATCTTTAACGTTTGTGGCAGTGAACATCGAACAAGGAAGTTGTGGAAGCTGGGCGAGTCCATTCCAATTTATCCCTTAATTCATTTGCTCCAATTTGCAATTTATTACAGCTTTCTAACTGAATTTTCAACATATCAATAAATTGTTACGATCTAACGCTAATAACAAATTAAATTCTTAATTCATAAATTTACTATTGAATACAACTTAAATATCCCTTGCAATTATTTGAATTTCAGAAATTTGAATAAAAATTAGATAAGTACTTATACGTATAAGCATCCCATCAAATTTTTCCAGTTTCGTTAAGATTTGAAAGCCGACAACCATAGAAGTTCGTAGAGCTCAGCAAAAAGCAGTGTTACAATTTTTTGTCCGACTCACAATCTCTTTCTCAAAACAATGTATCTACTCACTTTGACGAACCGACAGACGTTTAGTATTCCAAATAACCTATTAGTCTGAATGATTCAAATTTATATTCACTATACATTCAAGGAATATTTTTTATCAATAATATTTTATAAATTCGAGTTTAAAATAAATAACAATGTCCAACAAGGGCGACGAGATTGATTGCACGTCGTGGACAATTGAAGGCACAATTAACACGCTTTAAAAATTTCATTAACGACCCAATTAATTTCTCAAAACTCCATGAAATAACAACGCGACTTCAAAAACTCGCATTTGACGAATTCAATTCGGTACAGTCCGAATTAGAAATTTATAATAAAGAAACATACAGCGAACAGAGAATCTCGTTTGAAGACGAATTTTATAATAATGTTTCAAAGGCAAAACAAATTATAGATGAGGCTGATCGTTATCGAAATCAAATTTATATACAACAAAATACAAATTCAGGTGCACAGCCCGCGACATCAAGCCAAACTTTGAATTAACTTCCTCCTCTGAGTTTATCGGAATTTGACGGCTCTTACGATAAGTGAGGAACATTTTATGACTCTTTCACAGCAATAATTCACAATAATCCCGGTTTGTCAAACGTTCAAAAATATTATTATTTACAGGCTTCTCTAAAAAAAGAAGCATCCAATGTTATCGAGTCATTGGAAATTACCGACACCGTAGCGTGGAGTTTACTTCGAGATCGTTATCAAAACAAAAAAATCATTATTAAAAATCACATAAAGCAAATTTTTGAGCTCCTTAACGTGAACAAAAATTCTTTCAAGTCTTTAAGGTCATTTTTAGATAACTTTCAAAAACATTTTCGAGCTCTTCAACTTCAACGAATCCGTGGAATCATGGAGTACGATTTTAATACATTTGCTGCTTACTAAATTAGACATTAATACTAAACGGGAATGGGAAATTAAAACAAAAGACGTCACTTCCCCACAAATTGAAACATTTATTAGCTATTTAACGGAAAGATGTCAAGTTCTGGAATCAATAAGTAACAAACCTGACATTCAAACGCATCTACAGGTTAATAATCGCAAATTCGTTGTAAATACAATAGAATCGAATATTGCAGTTAATAAAATTTGTATATTTTGCAAGGACAATGAACATCTTATATATTTTTGTAAAAGATTTCAAAATTTGTCAGTATCTTCAAGAATACGGAAGCTAAAGGCTTGTACAAACTGTTTACGACTAGGACATTCCAGTCGATATTGTAAATCAGGTACGTGCCGTATCTGTAAAAATAAGCACAGTTCTTTATTGCATTTAGGCAAACAAACTTTCAAGATGAATGATCAAGTAAATACAAATATTCCTTCATCGAGTAATGACTCCATTGAAGATCGCCAACAGGCAATTCGTTCAAACACAGTGTATACTGTAAACGAAACAACGGAAGATTCAAGTACAGCTAATTCAAATACTTCTATAATTTCTTGCTCACAAAATATGAATAGCGCTACGAGTACTTAAGGTTATAACAATACATTCGTGATCCTATCAACGGCTCTTGTTAAAATTTTCGATAAAGAGAACAAACCTATTGTTTGTAGAGCTTTGTTGGATGGAGGCTCTCAATCAAATTTCATAACTAGCAATTCATTTAAACGACTAGATCTCAAATCATTCAATGTCAATACACATGTCATAGGTATTAGTGGACAATCATTCGACATTCCCCTGCTGACAAAGGTTAAAATTAAATCTCTCACGTCAAACTATCAGGCTAGTCTCAATTTCTTGATCGTTGACCAGATCACTGGCAATACACCCCCGAGCTAGCCTCAATTTTCCTCA
Source organism: Galeruca laticollis (assembly GCA_963921935.1). Lineage (NCBI taxonomy): Eukaryota > Metazoa > Arthropoda > Insecta > Coleoptera > Chrysomelidae > Galeruca > Galeruca laticollis. The sequence continues at coordinate 45,559,225 of OY998185.1, forward strand.
TTTAAAATTTCCTTCAGATATAAGATTGGCAGATCCCAAGTTCAACATATCAAATGAAATCGACGTCCTCTTAGGAGCAGGTGTCTACTATAATCTATTGTCAGCCGGTCAAATAGGTTACGGTGACAATCAACCGATTCTGCAAAACACCCAATTGGGTTGGATATTTGCAGGTCCATGTAATATTTCTTTAGCACAGCACAGTATTTTTTGCAATCTATCAAAAACTTGAATTATCGAAAGTCAAATTGAAAGATTTTGGCTTCTCGAGGAATGCCATTCCAAGGATGCAATTTATTCAAGCGAAGAAATGCAAGTTGAGGAACATTTTCAAAATACGTTTCAGCGCTATGAATCGGGCAGTTTTGTAGTACGATTAGCCTTTGAAGACAATTATACGGAGTTGGGCGAATCCATGCAAATAGCATCTCGTCGGTTCTGATCACAAGAAACCAAGTTCTCTAAGAATCCCGTTTTATATCAAAAATATACTCTCTTCATGGAAGAATACCTACGAATGGGACATATGTCAGAAATTTGTCACACCGAGATATCTAAACAAACTTCAAACTACTTTCTCCCACACCATTGTGTGATCAAAGAGTCTTCTGCCACAACTAAATTACGTGTTGTATTTGACGCTAGCGCAAAAACAACCACAAATCTATCATTAAACGACGTTCTCAAAACCGGTCCGTGTATTCAAGACTCAATATTCTCTATTATTTTGCGTTTCCGAACTCATGAAATAGTTTTTACAGCGGACATTGCAAAAATGTATCGCTGCGTGAAAATTCATGATAAGGATCAAATTTATCAACAGATAGTATGGCGCTCAAAACCGTTTGATCCTCTACTTTTTTACAAACTACACACGGTCACATATGGAACTAGTCCTGCATCATTCTTAGCTACGAGATGTCTTAATCAGCTAGCTCTCGATAACATACTGCTATTCCCAGAAGCCTCTCAATTCATTAGGCAAGATTTCTATATGGACGACTGGCTGTCTGGCACAAACGATATTCAGTCAGCCACCTTGCTAATAAAAAATGTTAAGGAAATCTCGAGTTCGGCAGGGTTCCATCTAAGACAATGGTCGTCTAATGATAAGAGAATTTTAGACGGTCTTCAGGACAAGAGGAATCAGACGAACAAACAATACGAAATAAAGGACAATCAGAATTCCAAAACACTGGGTACCAGATGGAATTCTTCAAACGACATGTTACAATATGTGACAAATAACAACCAACATGTGACATTTACTAAGCGTGTAGTGCTATCGATCATAAGTCAAATGTTCGACCTTCTCGGACTAATTAGTCCTGTAATTACCAAGGCTAAGCTGTTTATGCAACGCCTATGGCAGTTAAAAATAGGTTGGGACGATACAATTCCCAAGAACTTTCTAATTTCTTGGACGCAATTCTACAATCAACTAAACGCTTTTAATGACATAGAAATTCCCAGGCATGTCTTCATAAAACAGGCAGCTCAAATCGAAATTCATGTATTCTCTGATGCGTCTCAATCCGTTTATGGAGGATGTGTCTATTTCCAATCGATAAATTCCCTAGGTCAAATCATGATCAAAATAGCTTGTTCAAAATCTCGTGTAGCACCGCTAAAGGTCATATCTCTTCCACGTTTAGAGCTATGTGGTGCTCTTTTAGCTGTTCAGCTAGCTTGGGCCCTCAAACAATACTGTCTATAATCCGTCAAAGATTTTGGCCACTAAGTGGTCGACGCACAATAAGAGGTTTGTTAAGAAAGTGTATTGTATGTTTCCGCGCAACTCCATCTATTACTCATCAAAAAATGGGCGATTTACCTCCCGCTCGAGTAAGACCTGCTAAACCATTTGGAGTTGACTATGCCGGACTGTATCTCAAAAAAAAAATAGCTACTTAAGAAATACAAAATCACTAAAAGTATATTTAAGTATATTTGTTTGTTTTGCGTCGAAGGCGGTGCACCTCGAATTGGTGAGCGATTTAACTACCGACGGATTTTTAAATACATTGAAAAGATTCGTCTCCAGACGGGGTCTCTGTAGTAATATTTACTCTGATAATGCTACTAATTTCGTAGGTACAAAAAATGTGCTTGATCATGTCGATAACACTAAATTTCAGACATTTCTCTCAGAAAATAAAATTGTTTGGCAATTTATTACCCCCCCCCCCCCGATCGCCTCATGTCGGTGGCCTGTGGCAGTAGGCGGTTAGACTCACAAAGTTTCATTTGAAAAGAATATTGAAAAATAATTTACTTACATACGAAGATTTGTACACCGTGTTAGTTCAGGTGGAGGCTGTAATAAATTGTCAACCCCTTGTTCCCCTCACCGAGAACCCAGAAGATTTTGATATCCTGACTCCTGGGCATGTTTTGATTGGTAGCTCGTTGCTATCTTTACCTGAAGCTACGGCTGATGCAGCTAAACGCACTCTTCCCAAATGATACAAGCAGATGCAGCTTCTGTTTCAACAGTTTTGGGTAAACTGGTCACGAGATTATTTACACACGTTACAACAAAGACACAAGTGGCAGCATCCGACTGATATTTTCAAGATTGGACAGTTGGTGCTTCTACAAGAGGATAACCTACCCCCACTTCAATAGAAGATTGGTAGAATCAGTGAAGTTCACCCGGGACAAGATGAAGAAATTCGGGTAGTGACAGTAAAAACTGGTATAAGGTATTTAAAACGATCAGTGTCCAGACTAAGTGTATTACCTATTGAAAACGAACTGTAATAAGTTAATCATGTTTGAAAGGTCGGCAACTATGTGGAATCTCATTATTATTTCTATTATTTTTAATTATTATTAACTATTAGAAATAATGTTTCATTTTATTCATTTACATCGGTCGCATGTGACAACCTTCTTATATATATATATATATATATATATATATATATATATATATATATATATATATATATATATATATATATATATATATATATATATATATATATATATATATATATATATATATATATATATATATATATATATATATATATATCAAAAACGTGCTAAACACAACAAGCTACATTTGTATCTGACGTCTGTCATTATATGACATATTAATTTTTAAGTGTCACTGCAAGAAGTTCGAAATAAAAGTAGTTAAAAACTAAACGAATAATAGTTTCAATTAATAATATTGAATAGAACCAGCATTATTCGAGTGAATAGTTTATCAAGGGCGATAAACATCACGAGATTTGACACTTGTATTTCTTCTTGTCACGGAGTTATTTTAATTCGTTTATTTTCATTTCCTATTTTCTTTTTCTAAGTTCTTCTTCCCATACAAGGGCGTAGCCAGGATTTATAACAGAGGGGGAGGACAAACCATGGTCCGTGATCTTCCAAAATGTAATCTTTTAGGATAAAAAGAAAACAAAACTATGAGATTTTAATTATACTTAAATTAAACTAATAACATTTTTCTTGGGTTTAAACTAAATTTATCCAAAACTTTCTTCACTATGCAGTCCTGATTTTCCTTCAAAAATTTTCGATGCACACTTATCAAACACAACCCAGTGAGTCTGTAATCACCCATTGTACTCCCGAGCCAGGTTTTTACCCTACGTAGGGTACTGAACGATCTTTCCACGGTAGCGGTAGTGGATGGGAAAGCACTTAATATTAGCAGTGCGTGACTTGTTGCAGGGAAAAAAAACATTAGCTTCCTCCAAAAGTGCAGCCACTTCAATGTCCTTTGATTTGTCTTCTGCTAAATTCTTTTTATTCCACATATTGTACCACAAATCTAATTTTGCAGAGACATGACCCATTCCATGAAAGATTCTGCATTATTTTTGAAATCTTTTGAAGCCATTTTGAGCATGCTTGAAGGATGAAGATAAGTTAAAGCAAAAGCAGGTGTACTTTCGTTGGAGAATCTAGCATCCAAAGACGAAGTTAAAGAATCAAGATAGGGGATGATTATTGACCGCTTCCAGTATTCAACTGCAGACTCAGATGGTGGATTACTTCTGTGTACTTGCTTTTGAGTGACTTGCGGTACTGACAACTCAACCCCTATTTTCTTTACGATATCAAGCGATTTTTTAAATAAATAATAAGAAACATTTTCGACATCTTGTCGATCTTCCTTGATTACATCTAGAATATGATCAATATGTTTCTTCACCATAACCAAATCCCTAGTTTTAACTTGTTTACAACAGGTTCAACAATTGCAGAGTATCTTGCAATAATGCTTAAGCCTAAGATGAATATTGGTTTAGTAACTGCAGATTTTCTTGTTGAATAGTTTCCTTCGACAGATAGATGTTTTAGTGCTTTAGCAAAGTCAGTGAAGCTTTCTGAGAATTTTTTTATGCTCTTATATTTTTCCGACCATCGGATCTCACAGAGCCTTGAAAGATTTTGAACCGATTTTCTATGGGCTGGCGATTCACGAAAGAAAGTTATTGTGTCTTTAACCGTTGCAATTGTGTTTCTTATTTCTGGTAGCTTGCTCGTATCATTGACCACAAGATTTGGTCTATGGCTGGAGTAATGGAAAAATAAAGATTTAGCGTACTTTTTTTAAGGAATGGCTTGTACACCACCTTCTTTGCCGGTCATCGTGGAACACCCGTCAAATCCGAATCCCACACAATTATCGGCGGAAAAATTAATTATTATCTTATAAAAAACTTTGAATTGCGCTAGCGATTGTAGAAGCATCTTGACATTTTAACTCAATGTAGCCTATTCTTTTTTCTTTGATAACTACACCGCATAATTGTATGATCTCATTTTGAATTGTTGGTGAGGTATAGACTGCGTTTTTTTGACATTTATCCAAGTGGCTCTTTAGCTTCTCATTACCAGGTCAAAGAAAACTCCCTTATTTCCTTATTTTCCTCTAAACGGCGAATCATGAATTCCACAAAATATTATGCATGACATAATTGCTGACAATATTCGTTTATTTTCTTCAATCGTCTTATGGTGCACTATTTGCAACTGGACATCAACAGGAGCATTTTCAAGAAATCCTTTTGCAGCAGCTGTTGAAGATTTGTGGTAATGGCTGCCAACGTGCTTTTTACAATCTTCTTGTACATCTTCAAACTTCATGTAAGGCCTTACCATAAATGACCCCAAAACTCCTTTAACTGTAGCAATTCTTGGCGGAAATAAAACACAATACAAACATAGAGCACCTTTCAAACGACTTGAGTACACCAGCCATGGAGAATATTGATCTAACCAGCGATGGTTAAGTTTTAATTGAGGGGTGGTTGCCCCTCCCTACCCTTCGCTGGCTACGCCCATGTTCCCATATTGTAACATTAGCCTGTAGGTGCGCTAATCATGAGATCATAGGCAAATGCACATTCAGAGAAGTAGACTGGCATTAATTTGTTGTATTTTATATGAGTTTTTCGGATCTTCCTTTCTACTGTATTGGTGACGTCGTCACAGCCAATATAAATAACGTTGAACTCATCATACCTCCTTGCTTTAGTCCTTCGTTTATGTCAAAATTCTCTCACTGTAAGTTGTTTTCCGTACACAGCAGTTATCCTTTTCGTATACTTTGTATTCCCTTTATAAGTTTCTCGTTTATATTTCTTTATCTTAAACTCTTCCAAATGAAGCCATGAAAACGATAGAACCTTTTGTAGGATTTATTTCCGATTTCAATTCTAATCCTATTGAACTATTAATTGTTCCTAAAATTCTTCTTTGTTTTTAGTTAGCTTATTTTCGATGGATCTTTATATTATTGCTAAAGTTGTGCTTTCCTTTTGACCTAATTCGATTTTTATTTTCAATAGTCTTGGTTCCATTTATTATACATGCTACACTTTCTTCTGCCCTTGTTGTAGTTTCTACACCATTGTATATTAGCATAGCATTTCAAACATTCCCTATTTCTTCTCCTTGATTTCTGTTATAGTAAATATATCAAGTTCGGTTTTTTCAAATTCTTCAGTAAGCTCTTACCCTTTCAAACTTCTTATATTCCAATTGCCCATTCTAAAGATATTTTTGGCTTCCTTTTTGTTATATTTGTTTATTTTGTGTTTATCATTGCAATTGTCGCGTTATTTTTTGCTTCAGGTTGGTAGCTATTCAATTTTTTGGATCTTTACAAGTTTCTATCAGCTTGTTTTCATGGTCGCTCCAAGAAAATTGTTTACCATTAATTATTAACTTTCCATATCCTATTGTTACTTCGTTTCCTTTATTTCTTTCTTCAGTCGTTCTCGTTTTAATCTGCTGTTATACTTCTCTCACTTTCAGTAGCTTCATACGATTTGTGTAATCAACTGTTTTAAATGAAACTAACTAACTAACTTTAGGTACTTGATATTAACTACATTTTTACTCTTTTATTAATAATTAATATCGTACTAAAACTAAATTCTAGCACGTTAAACCCTTCTACTTATAAAAAATATAACAAACGTATTCATTTCGTTGCCCTAATATATTTTAATCTTATTTACTTAGAGTCACATCAGCCGACAATCAGAAAACACATAAAGATAATCCAGGCGGTCTAAATACAAATAACAAATCCAATAGTTTTGTCGAAGGCAAGTACCGAATGATAGTTACATCAGAAAGGCTCTTACAACTTAGGAAAACCATGGAGGTGGCCACCAGAGAACACAAAATTTTCTCAATTAGAGGTAACCCCTTAAAACTATTTAATTAACTTGCGTTTGTATTCGTAATATTACTTTAAAAAAATTGGCAGAAACTCGTCAACGAACCACAAAACTTGTATTATCCATCCAAATTCCAACTCTGACATTTTTTCTATTTTCAACTTGAATTGGAGCACTTTAGCCCGCTTATAAGCCATTTTTTCACAAACACACATTCGAAATTATATTTTTTTATGATAGTTAAAAATAATTAAAATTTACTTATCTTCACATATTCACAGTAATTTAAGTCACGATTCCAAGTCTAAACGCACGTGGCATTTTTGCTCAAAGCTTCTTGAACAGTTGGAATGTAGCATCTATGAATGTTTAACAGAACTAGATTACATTACATTAGATTTTAACGGAGCTACACTGCACCGAAACCTAAGGTTTATTGTGCCCCCCCCTATCAGAGCTGTTCTCGCTACTACTACAGCTCGTCTACCAGTTCCAGGTTTCTAATGAACTCTAGTATTTGGAACGGCTTCGACGAGGTTATATCCTCACTCTAACAAGTTTCTTGTTCGAAGCATTTCTTGCGTTGGCTTGTAATAGCGAGGCATTCCAGAACTAGGTGACACAGAATCTACACTCGTCAGTTTCTGCTAGACCTATTCTCATTAGGTGCTTCCTAAAGGTACGCGTCCACTAATCGGCGTCAAACGGACGGTACGCATCGGACGAATCGGATTATTTGATTAACTACATTGTTTCAAATAGAACTGCGTTCACCTATCGGCATCGAAGCGACCGCACTTCGGCATTTCCGAACGGGATTCCAAAGACGAAATCAAAATCCGTTTCGTGCCGACACTGCCGATGCTGATAGTACGAATACCGACAAGTACACGCAGGCACGGGGGTTTTCTTTCCAAAGTTTATTATAAGAGCATATTTTGTTTTGTTAATAGTTTGTGACTTTCGTCTCGTCCACATTGTTTAAAAGTAATTATGGATGTAGCAAGACTTATCACGATTGTGCAGGAGTATGAAGAAATTTACAATCTGCGGCATACAGAATATTCTAATATTCTTCGCAGGGACAATATTTGGGATGAAATCGGAACGAGAATGAATGAACCCAATAAGATTATTGACTGAAAGTACTGCCACAACCGAATCAAATTTTTCATCTCCGGATGTCTACCACCAGCATACAAGCTGTATCCCGCCCAATACGCAGACAACCGAACAAAACATTTCTGCAAGTTTCCAAGAACACCAGAAGTCTGTATGGTCCCCAAACTGCGTTCCATCCAGAATTCAAAGTGATGTAGAAGAATCTAATCCGTTTGTAAAAACTTTTCAAAATGTATCGTCAGGCAGCGCCAGTTTCACCGCACATGACCATTTCAGATTTTAAGACCCTTTGCTAGCGCCTAGCGCACCTAGTGGTAAAACCGGCGCTGCCTTTTACTTTCTTTTCATTATTAATAAACATAATATTAGATTTTCTTAAGAATCACTTTTATTCTTTGACCTTATTGTATCCCACTGTTTTTAGATTAATTCTTAGTTCAGTATATGGGGTCAAAAACAAAAGTTGTGCAATCAAAAAAATTCGTTATTTTAGAAATGAAAACTTGAAGGGCTTAAATAGATCATGCTAAAAACGGTGAAACGTATTACTTAAAATATTAATTTTCAAAATCATACATACCTTAAACTGACTGCCAATCTTTCCTCTGGTCCTATAGATTCTCTAAATGGTGTATTTTGTCGCAATGAATTTCGTCTTAAAATATTTGAAAGTTCTTCAAATCTAATGTGTGACATTCGAAAATATTCAAAGAACTTTCTTTCATCTCGACCTAAATCACAAAATAAACTGTGATATTCCCCGAATATAGGTCTTTTTATGTTAATATTATGCACCCAACATTTATTTCTTATTCTTTCGTTATCTTCTTCTTCTATCAACACGCAAATAATTATAACATCTTTTTCGTTCAGTAACGGCATTGCTTTGTCTTTAATAGCTGGAAAGAATTGACTGGCTCTCCGTCGTAGAGAAATGCTGATACCGACTACAATAATCCGTGATAGTAAACACAGGACGCAAAAAAAATTCGATGCGTACCGTCCGTTTGACGCCGATTAGTGGACGCGTACCTTAAGGCGGCACTATCCTGTAAGAAAGCCCGTGAGGAGATGTAGCTTAATTTTACTGAGGTCTAAATATTTTTTGGATCTAGCAGTGTCAAAGTTCCTCAGGAATTTTTTGGAATGTTCCAACCCGGGAGTGCTTCTCTTTCGGTTTCCTCCTTCTTCCAAAACTATTTCTTATAAGAGCATTTTCCTACACCACAGAAAGGCTCCGGGCCAATAAAGGGCGTTTGTGCTCCTTTCCTGGCAAGTGTATTGGCCTCTTCACTGCCTGTGATTCCCGAGTGGCCAGGAACCCAGACTAAAGAGACTCTGTTATTCTTGCCTAATTCATCAAGTTTTCTTCGGCACTCCCATGCCAACTTTGAGTCAATTACATGGGAGCTCAATGCTTTGACAGCTGCTTGACTATCAGAATGGATCTATATGTCACATTTCTGATAGTTTCTTCCTAGGTTCATTTCCACGCATCTTTCAATCGCAAGTATTTCTGCCTGAAAGACGCTTGGGAAGGAGCCTAACGATAATGAGTATCTAGTGCCATGCCCAAATACTCCAGCGCCTTCTCCAGGGAGGGTTTTTGAACCATCCGTATACCATCTAATGGTGTTTCCTTTGAGTTTGGGTGGTGTATTCCCTTTCCCACTCACTCCTCGTATTTAGCATCGTAGTGAAATTCTTTTCGTTACTTACTTCCTTGATCATTTCGTCACTGGGAAGATTCGATGATGAGATGTATTTTGTTAGAAAGGACAAGGCTCCCTGATTTTTACTACTCTCATTGCCTGAACCTTCTATAGATATTCTAAGAATTGCCTCTTGGGCAGATCTTTCTATCACCAGATATAGAGGTGTGAGATCTGTAATGATATCAAGTGCCCTAGTTGAACACGTTCTCATAGCTCCAGCGATGCACACACAGGCAAGCCTTTGAACTTTGTCGAGGGTCTTCCTCGTGCTGTATTGACTTGCTTTTGTATGCCAAACTATTTCCCCATACGTAATTGTCGGTCTCAAAATCATGGCGTACATCCATCGCAGTATTTTTGGGTTACAGCCCCACTCCTTACCAGCTAGATTTCTGAACGCCATCAAAGCTCTTATTGCTTCACTAGCAGTTATTCCGACATGCTTATTCCACAGAAGCTTACTGTCTAGGGTTATCCCTAGATATTTAATTTCTGATTTCCATTCTATGATTTCCCCGTTTAAGGATATGGGTTTCATGGCTGGAAGTGTTCTTTTCCGGGTAAATGGAATTACTGGTCTTGTTTGGGTTAATGTTTAGCCCCACTGACAAGCACCATTGCTCAATGATTCTGAAGCCCTTTTGTAATAAATCACACAAGGTGCTTTCGAACTTGCCTCTGACTATTAGAACTATGTCATCAGCATAGCCCATACATTCGAAGCCAAGCTCCGTTAGTCTGTAGAGCAACTCAACTACTAAGAGGCTCCATAGAAGGGGAGATATAACTCCCCCTTGAGGTGTCCCCCGAGTGGTTTTAACTGAGGTGGTTTGATTCCCCACCTGTGTCCCAGCTATCCTCGTCGTCAACAACTTATACATTCATTTTACATTACATGTTATCAAAGGCCCCAGATATATCCAGGAATGTGCACATTGCGATTTCTTTGTTGTTCAGAGTTCTCTGGATGACTTCGGTCAGCTGATACAGAGCCGTCTCAATTGATCGACCCGCTCTGTAGGCATGCTGACATTTATGAAGTGGTATATTCTCCAGATTCTCTGTTCTTATGTAGTTATCCACTACTTTCTCCATCGGTTTGAGTAGGAACGATGTTAGACAAATGGGTCTAAAAGATCGGGGATCAGCCACATCTTTTTTCCTTATTCTTGGTATCAAGGTTACCCTTGCCCTTCTCCATTTTCTAGGTATTAGACTCACTGCTAGACTGCTTCTTGTAATTTTCAGCAGGCGAGGAAAAATCTCCTCTATCCCTTGCTACTCCTGGTAATTTATATGGTTGAAAGCTACTTATTGCCCATTCCAACCGTTGTCTGGTAAATATTTTCTTAGCAATGTCCCAATATTTCTTGCGGGATTTTTTGGTGTAATTCATTACTATTTCAATGCTTGTTGCTGGTTCACTACCTGGAAAGTGGGTTCTAAGAAGAATAATCGATTGTTCCTCTTCCCCTTCCGTATATGATCCGTCTGGATTTTTCAGCGACATTGCGGGGTTAGTTCCCCCATTTGCCATGACCTATTGTAGTCTGGCCGCTGTGTGAGTGGAAGTGATCTTTTCTTAATAGGCTTGAAAATTAAGCCTTTTTGCATTCCTAATCTCTTCATTGTACTGAGTAAACTTCTCAGTGTACCTCTGCCAATTACCGTCACGTTTGGCTCTATTAAAGAGCCGACGGACCTCTTTTCTGAGGTTTGACAGGTTCTCATTCCACCAAGGAGCGTCCTTTTCTGAACGAGCTGTTGACAGTGGGCAACTGGAATGAAAAGCTTCCATTATTCGACTCTTTGTTCCAGGTCGTAGTGCGGGTGATTTACCCCATTCACATCGACTTGTTCCAAATTGTACTTGAGATTGGTCTTGTAAAGAGACCAATCAGTATTTCTAAGATGTCGGATTGTAGGAATCGATGTGGTACTTCCCTATATCCTAAATTCGATGATTCTATAGTCGGAAAGTGATGGCTCGCTCATCACCCTCCAATATTTCACATTTTTCCTAGAAGCAACATTAACAATTGTTACATCCAGGACCTCCTCTCTTGCTTTCGTGACAAAGGTGGGGGTTTTCCCCATATTTAAGGTTTAAAGGTTATTTGCTAAGAGATATTCTAATAAACACTCACCTTTTGCGTTGTTATTAGTGCTTCCCCACACGGTATTGTGTGCGTTGGCATCGAAACCAATTATGATTGGCAGCCGTCTGCTATCGCAATGTCCCACTAGCTCTTGTACTTCTTCTGGCGGTGTCATTGGCCCGTCTCCAGCGAAGTAGGCAGATGTAATGACGATGTTTCGGTCGATACCCCTAATGTTGAGGTGAACCATGATTGGAACAAGGTCCCGTGACACGTATTCTGAAACACAAATATATTTTATGTTATTTCTTATGATTACACAGGCATGCGAAGATACTTGCCTTTGATCATGAATCAATTTGGAATCCTTGCATGCCAAACCTTTGATTTGACCTTCTTTGCTGATCCATGGTTCTTGGATCAGTACAATATCCAGTTGTAGTCTAGCGAACAACCTTGCAATCACGGCTGAAGCTCTCTTCGCGTGATGCAGGTTATTCTGAGCTACATTCGTGAATGTGAAGTTGAATTATCATGGATGAGAGAGGCCCAGTTACTCAGCCTCTACTCACCCCCCTCCTTTGTCTCTGCCTGACCCTCCTCGACCACCATGGCAATATCTTGCTCGGAGTTCGAGCAGGTTTCTTGATCTCGAGTCAGACTCTCGACCACCAGGGGGCTCCGCCTAGTTTCCCGGGATGCAGAGGCGATCTCTGCATCCCCAGTCACCCCGGCAGAGCCGGAGGAGATCTCGGGCTGACCCAAGGACAAGCTTTCGCCTTTTTCCCCTTTGCAGATGTTCCGGATATTGAGGGGTCAAGTAGATGTTTTGCATAGTGGGATTTCTCTGACTGTTTTAATCTGTATGCTCGTGTTCACTGTATTTAATTTCAAAATTTCTAAGCGTTTGATCCAAATAGACCACATTACATTATGGACATTCCAGTTTATATATACCAACCTTTTTTAATGTGGATATTTTTGTTTTCACATTTAACAATTTTGTACTCACATTACTTTCTGTTTTAAAAGAAATTGTGTTTGCTGTTAAAGATATTATTTTTGAAATGTCATTAGAAATATTACCAGCAAACGTGATGGTTTTGTAATTTTTTATTTGTTTAGGATATATTAATTGTAATGTCACTTTTTCCCCTTTTTTATTAAGTAATTTATTTATGATATGTAATGGATAACCGTTAGATTAAAAAAATAACAACATCCAACAGTTATCCATTACATATTGTGATAATGTTTATCAATATATGAATATTATAATTATCCAATTTTATTTGCCACACGTTGGGTTCGTCCATTGTTATTATATTTTATTGTTTTCTATTTATTTGTAATTTTAATTATTTGTTACGTTTATATTATTATAATTTTATTTGATTCTTCTGAATTTTTCTATGTTAATAATCTCTTTAGAAATCTGTCATCAATTTTCTTCCCTCTTTTCCAATAAAAAAATATCAACAACCAACCTCGATTCCCGCTTAGCAACCATCACCATTTTTTTCTATATTCATCCTAGATGAAACTTTTAATTTTATAGTATAACTAAATGACCTAGCGCACTACACTTGGACACTTCGGAGTTAATATCTAATAGTTTTACAATAGATTAAAATTAAAATCGATATAACAAATTATTGTATTAATAATAAGTATAGAATCAGATTAATTTGAGAATTAAAATTTTAGTTCAATATTCCCTAAAATTTTCGAGAATTATTCTTTTAAATGTATTTAACAAGAATATTTTCGAACATTTTACCTAACTTTTGACTAACTAATAGCTTGTATAAGTACATACTATTATTAATAAATATTCAACTATAAACTAATAATTTATTTTAGGATTAAGAACTGAAAAATTTGTATAACTCAGATTTTTTAATATTGTTGTTCGTTATGCATTAGAATTCTACGTGTAATTTTTATCATTATTTTAACTAAATATTCTGTGATTAGATAAACTTCGTTATCGTGTAATGATTTACAAAATACGACTTTTTTTTCTAAACTTCTTCCCTCGTTACTCGATTCTCTCTTCGTTTTCTAAACGTCTTTTTCTTCTCTTGCCTCGTTACTAGATTCTCCCTTCGTTTTCTAAACTTCTTTGTATTCTCGTTACTCGATTCTCTCTGCGATTTCTAAACTTATTTTTTTCTCTTCTCTTAATTCTCGATTCACCAATTCTCTTCTTAAATTTTTCCTTAGTTGTCTACTAATTTTTGTTATGTCTTCTAAATATTCTACGCATTCTATTTCGTTTCTTAAAGTTAATAAAAACACTCTAGGATGTATTTTCTTGATATCGGCTTCAAATTTCATTTTATTATCAACTCGAAATATTGGTGATTGTGTAACGATGTTTAAATTTTTCATTTTGTTTTTTAATCCTTGTATTTTTCCCGCTACGTCTCTTCGTATAGTTTGTATCGCTTTCTTATTTTCTTCTTCAACAATTTGTAAAATTATTTGTTCCCATTTTTTTCTCTAGTTTATTTTTGCCATTCCAATTTTCTTGTATTTTTTCCACTCTATTTTTCTTCATTTCTCTGGTAAGTGTTTCAAATTTCAATTTCATATCCTCTATGTGCTTATCAATGTGTTAGTTTTGTTTCTCGATTTTATGGTCAATTCTATTAGCCAATGTATTCATATTTGCACTGATTTCTGTACTTTGTTCTTGCATTAATTTCTTGATTAGGGTTTCAAACATATTCATCATCTTTGTCTCCTCCGGCTTGATGTTCAGCGTCATACTCTTTTCTTTCCTTTTTATAATCCATTTGTTGTACTATGGTGGATTCCCTGTATTCTTCTGCTTGGACATCTTCTAAATCTTTAAAAATGTAGGTTTCTGATTTTTTTTCTCTTCCATCATTATATCTTTTAATCTCTTAATTATTGTTCGTTTGGTTCCTTGCCTATCGATATTTCTTTTCTCCAATTCTCTTCTTATATCTTGTATTTTCGAGTCCTTTGATCATTTTCCTATTTCATTTTAATCCTCTAATTTATTTACAAAGTTTGTTGAATCTTTAATAAATTTTATATCCCTTTATTTTCGTTTTTTGATAGTCTTGTATCCTCGTTTTTCGATCGCCACACGTTGGTAGTGCCAATTGTTATAATGTTTATCAATATATGAATATTATAATTATTCAATTTTATTTGCCACACGTTGGGTTCGTCAACTATTATGATATTTTGTTTTTATCTATTTATTCGTAATTTTAATTATTTGTTACGTTTATATTATTATAATTTTATTTGATTCTTCTGAATTTTTCTATTTTAATATTCTGTTTAGAAATCTGTCATCAATTTTTCCCCTCTTTTCTCACTTTTAAACTGTCTTCTTACGTGATAATTGTAAAGATCAGCAGATATAGTTTCCCTGGTTTTCTATATCATTGCTAATAATATCTAAGCTTTATTATTTGTAATATCAAATCTTTTTTTATTCATACTTAAATATTAAGTCAATTACAAAATAGGTCACTTCTTGGTCTAGCCAAAAATAATTATTAAATATCAGGTAGGCATCACCTGAAATGTAACTTCTGTCATTCTGAGGATGATAGTAATATCGAAACAACTGTCAATTCTGTAGAATTATTACCATTTTTTTTAATATATTGTGGAATTATTTAGAAAGAGTTAGTTTCATTTAAAAAAGAAGACGTCAAAATAAATCCTTATGTCAATTTGTAGGTGGTTGGCCTGTGATAAGAAGAGAATTGTTAAAGAGGAGTTGGTTGGAGAAAGTTGAACCGGCCGTGAAATCAAAATTTTCATCGGTAGATGACGTCACAAGTAACCTACCAGCTAAACAGGACTGGGAGTCGACGCAATCGTACGAGGAGAAATGCGAAAAAACGGTTTGTAAAAATAACGTTCACATTTTACTTTTACGTTCACTTATTTGTTATCATTACGCTTGAGGCGTAACTATTTTGTCTATGTTTCAAGCCACAACCACTACTCTTTTTTATTTTCTTCGATGGTAAGGTTAGCCTCTCTTAGTGGCAGTGACATCCGAGTAGTTGATTCTCAATATCATTCGATTCTCTTAATATACAACGTATGAATGACGTTTATTTGTTTACGCTTTCGTGACGCCACGATCATAGCAGATATCGATTTTTGCGATTGATTAAAAATTATATTTTCAAATTAAATTTCTAGAGCCGTTACCCACTTTCATAAATTTAAATCGATATAATATTTGGGTTGCTTTGGACAAAAATTTTATGAATTAAACATTTTTTCAATACATTTTGGTATGATGAGTGCACTTATTATTGTTTCTTTTTAGATCATATCAAGAATGTTACAAAATTACGACGTGGATTTTTATTGGAGTATGAGAAAGGAACAATGCGATTTACAGCATCGGGCGAATTCTTTTAAATTACTTAATAGATTTAGCAGATCCCTTTACGCGTCTAAAGAAGGACTAGCCCTTCTGTTGCAGCAATCCTATTGGTACAACGAAAGCGGCGTTGCTAGTATTAATTTCCCCAGAACTTACGTATTGGGTAAGTTGTAGCAGAAGTTGTATTATCTATTTATCATATTTGGAAATGGAGGTCCGTAATTTCCCGATAGGTATCGCAACTGGTCATTTGCGAAATTCCCGAAATAGTATTGGTTTTTTACGAAAATATACACTGAAAATTTTTATTTGAATAATATGGCATTATAAAAAAGCTTTCATGCCCTCAAGTTACAGAAGGTAAAAACGAAGCAAGAATAAAAATATCATAAGTACTTACTTACACAGAGTGCTTCTCTTTCGGTTTCCTCTTTCTTCCGAAACTCTTTCTTACAGGAGCATTTTCCTACAACACAGAATGGCTCCGGGCCAATAGAAGGTGTTTGTGCTCCTTTCCTGGCAAGTGTATTGGCCTCTTCATTTCCCGCAATTCCCGAGTGGCCAGGAACCCAGACTAAACAGACCCTGTTATTCTTGCCTAATTTATCAAGTTTTCTTCGGCACTCCCATGCCAACTTTGAGTCAATGACATGAGAGCTCAATGCTTTGATAGCTGCTTGACTATCAGAATGGATCGATATGTCACATTTCTGATAATTTCTCTCTAGGTTCATTTCCACGCATCTTTCGATCGCAAGTTTTTCTGCCTGAAAGACGCTCAGGAAGGAGCCTAACGATAATGAGTATCTGGCGCCGGGCCCAAATACTCCAGCGCCTGCTTCAGTGGTGGTTTTTGAACCATTCGTATACCATGTAATGGTGTTTTCTTTGAGAGTTTGGGTGGTGTATTCCTTTTCCCACTCTCTCCTCTTATGTAGCATCGTAGTGAAACCCTTTTCGATACTTACTTTGTTGATCATTTCGTCACTGGGAAGATTCGTTGATGAGATGTATTTTGTTACAGAGGACCAGGCCCCCTGATTTTTAATACTCTCATTGCCTGATTCTTCCTTAGATATTCTAAGAACTGCCTCTTGGGCAGATTTTTTTATCACCAGATGTAGAGGTGTGAGATCTGTAATGATCTCAAGTGCCCTAGCTGGACACGTTCTCATAGCTCCAGTGATGCACACACAGGCAAGCCTTTGAACTTTGTCGAGGGTCTTCCTCGTGCTGTACTGACTTGCTTTTGAATGCCAAACTATTACCCCGTACGTATATTGCTGGCGTACATCCATCGTAGTATTTTTGGGTTGCAGCCCCACCTCTTACCAGCTATATTTCTGCACGCCATCAAAGCTCTTATTGCTGTACTAGCAGTTATTTCAACATGCTTATTCCACAGAAGCTTACTGTCTAGGGTTATCCCTAGATATTCAACTTCTGATTTCCATTTTATGATTTGCTCGTTTAAGGATATGGGTTTCATGGCTGGACGTGTTCTTTTCCGGGTAAATAGAATTACTATGGTCTTGTTTGGGTTAATGTTTAGCCCCACTGACAAGCACCATTGCTCAATGATTCTGAGGCCCTTTTGTAATAAATCACACAAGGTGCTCTCGAAGTTGCCTCTGACTATTAGAACTATGTCATCAGCATAGCCCATACATTCGAAGTCAAACTCCGTTAGCCTTGAGGTGTCCCCCGAGTGACTTTAACTGAGGTGGTTTGACTCCCCACCTGTGTCTCAGCTATCCTCGTTGTGAACAACTCATATATCCATTTCACAATGGTTTCATTCACCTTTCGCCTTTTTAGTACTTCTTTGACAGATACATATGAGTTGTGTTGTCAAAGGCCCCAGATATATCCAGGAATGTGCACATTGCGATTTCTTTGTTGTCTCAGTTGATCGACCCGCTCTGTAGGCATGCTGACATTTATGAAGTGGTATATTCTTCAGGTTCTCTGTTCTTATGTAGTTATCCACTACTTTCTCCATCGTTTTGAGTAGAAACGATGTTAGACCGATGGGTCTAAAAGATCGGGGATCAGTCCCATCTTTTTTCCCTATTTTTGGTATGGAGGTTACCTTTGCTCTTCTCCATTTTTTAGGTATTAAACCCACTACTAGACTGCTTTTTGTAATCTTCAGTAGGTGAGGAAGAATCTCTTTTATACCTTGCTGCAGTAGTGCTGGAAATATTCCATCCACTCCTGGTGATTTATATGATTGAAACGGTACTTATTGCCCATTCCAACCGTTGTCTGGTAAATATTTTCTTAGCAAAGTACCAATCTTCCTTGCGGGATTTTATGGTGTAATGCATTGCTCTTTCAGTGCTTGTTGCTGGTTCACTACCTGGAAAGTGGGTTCTAAGAAGAAGAATCGATCGTTCCTCTTTACCTTCCGTGTATGATCCGTCTGGCTTTTTCAGCGACATTGTGGGGTTAGTTCCCTTCTGTAGTCTGGTCGCTGTGTGAGTGGAAGTGAATTTTTCGCAAAAGACTTGAAAATTCAGCCTTTTTGCCTTCCCAATATCTTTGTTGTACTGAGTAAGCTTCGCAGTGTACCCCTGCCAATTAGCGTCACGTTTGGTTCTATTAAAGTTTCGACGGACCTCTTTTCTGATGTTTGACAGGTTCTCATTCCACCAAGGAGCATCCTTTTCTGAACGAGCTTTCGACAGTGAGCAACTGGAATGAAAAGCTTCCATTATTGCCTCACTGATCTGTTCGACTCTTCCATTATTCGACTCTTTGTTCCAGGTCGTAGTGCGGGTGATTTACCCCATTCACTTCGACATGCTCCAAATTGTCCTTCAGATTGGTCTTGTTAAGAGACCAATCAGTATTTCTAGGATTTCGGATTGTAGGAATCGAGGTAGTATCTCCCTCTATCCTTAATTCGATGATCCTATGGTCAGAAAGTGATGTTTCGCTCATCACCCTCCAATCTTTTACATTTTTCCTAGCAGCAACATTAACAATTGTTACGTCCAGGACCTCTTCTCTTGCTATCGGGACAAAAGTGGGGGTTGTCCCCACGTTTAAGGTCTCAAGGTTATTTGCTAAGAGATATTCTAATAAACACTTACCTTTTGCGTTGTTGTTAGTGCTTCTCCACACGGTATTGTGTGGGTTGGCATCACAACCAATTATAATTGGCAGCCGTCTACTATTGCAGTGTCTCACTAGCTCTTGATCTTCTTCTGGCGGTGTCATCGGCCCGTCTCCAGTGAAGTGGGCAGAGGCAATGACGATGTCTCGGTCGATACCCCCAATTTTGAGGTGAACCATGATTAGAATAAGGTCCCGTGGCACGTATTCTGAAACACAAATATATTTTATGTTATTTCTTATGATTACACAGGCACGCGGAGATACTTGCCTTTGATCATAAATCAATTTAGAATTCTTGCATATCAAACCTTTGATTTGGGCTTCATTGTTGATCCATGGTTCTTGGATCAGTACAATATCCAGTTGTAGTCTAGCGAACACCTTGCAATCACGGCTGAAGCTCCCTTCGGATGATGCAGGCTAATCTGAGCTACATTCGTTAACGAGAAGGTGAAATATTATGGATGAGAGAGGCCGAGTTACTCAGCCTCTATTCATCCCCCTGCTTTATCTCTCTCTGACCCTCCTCGACCACCATGGCAATATCTTCCTCGGAGTTCGAGCAGGTTTCTTGATCTCGAGTTTCCCGGGATGCCGAGGCGATCTCCGCATCCCCAGTCCCCCCAGCAAAGCCGGAGGAGATCTCGGGCTGACCCAAAGTCAAGCTTTCGCCTTATCCCCTTTTCCAGAGGTTCCGGATGTGGAGGGTATCTCCATGTCCTTTGGATCCTCCGCAGGGATCTTTTTTTCCCAGCCCTGAGACAGGGGCTGGGAAAAAATCGTGAGGATAGTTCTCTGTCCCTCTTTTTTAGAGTTCAGGATCTTCCAAGCCACAGTAGTGAGGTTTGAATTCTGAAACTCGACAAGTTGGAGGATCTCCAATTTCATGTCGTGGCTTCTTGGTAAGAGCACCGTTATGGTGGCCGGCTTTGGGATGTCGTCTCCACTTCGAGTCACCAATTCGGGTCCTTCCCAAGAGTTTAATTTGGGCGCTGACCTCATGAACCAGTCTGCCGATTCTTGGGACCTACAATCCAAAAGTATCATTCCTCAATGGAAATGGATACCTGAGAAGTGGATTCCCTTCTCTTTGCTCTAGCACAGCTATTCCGCCAGAGTGTCTTTCAGGTTGGAGAGCTGCTCTGCTTTCAGAATGACCCCAGGATAATCCCTGGGCATTATTCCCACCGTAAAGCCATCTCTGTTTTGACAGCTGCTGCGTAACCAGTGTCTTGCCCGGTTACCGATGCAGGCGTTTTTGGTTTTTTGCTAAGAGGTCGCTGCGGAGGAGTAATATGCTCCGGGCCTCTTTGAAGCTTTATCTTCCGCGTTGGTGGTTCCTTCGGAGGGGTTGGGCGCTGAATAACCTGCTTCCTGGCCTCTCCAGGGGATATTCCCTGATTGAGGAGTCGCAGGTATTTCCGCACCACTGCTCCACTGATGCCTTTTCTCAGTGGGTCGTCTATGCCGCCCGGTACTCCCATATTTGGGAGGTCTAAGGGCATACGACCTTTGTGCAAATAGGTAGTAGTTTATTTTTTTTTTGAAATTAATTGTTTTGGTTTATAAAAAAGGAATAACAATGTTTTGTCTATTATCGTTAATAATTAATAAATAAATTAATTTGGAATACTTCATTGCGTGTTTTATGACTTATATAACTATACATTAAAAGTTGTCAAGCAGTTAAAATATGAACTTATAGTGTTCGGGTCTCTTGTTAGATTGCAATTCGTTGATGTTTGTTTGACCAACTTCAACTCACTATTATTTTTTTTTCAGGTTTTCCCGACCATTACAATTTCTTTGTCGACGATTTTAGAATGACAGCTTGTTTGGGTCTTTTGAAATGGTTCGAGGACACTTACGAGCATGGAGACAAACACGATATTCAATCGGCAGAAGGAAAAGTTCCTTACGCAACTTTACAATTCGCCATAGACAGGTAATTTTGACAGTTCTTCAGTAGGAAAAATTCTTGATTGAGTTTGCATCGATTTGAGTTGTAAACTCGACGTTTCAATCAAACATAAACACCTGCACTGCGAAGCAATCGAGCTACATCAACAGCAAATATAAGAATGACAAGATAAAAAGGAAATCAAAGCGTATCCAGGAAACTCGAGACTTTGACATGTTTACACCAAAAATGCTAAAAGAAATGCCGTAAAAACGGTTTGAGATGCAGACATACATATTTAACGCTGCTTCAATACAATTCAAAATTGTCATCAATTTCGAAGCTAAGCTTTTCTAGAAATTTCTGGTAGGAATAATAAACCACAACCTGAATATCATTCCTAAGCAAAAAAATTTATTTTGGAAAACCATTAAAAACTCACGAAGGCACACACAAACAGATCTGGAGTACTACAAGGCAGCGTACTGGAGCCATTATTTTATTTAGTCAACACTTTTGACCTCCCAGTTTCAAACTATTCCAAAACAGAATTATTTGAGGATGACACTGTCGTTCTATCGTAAATCCCATAGTAGCATTCGCATATCTACAAAAACATCTTTTCGCATTAGAATAAGAAGAAGAAAAGTAAACATATTTCCCAGTTTACATCAATACAGTATAAATGCTGCTATAAAATGTGTTGAATATTTAGAAATGTATCTACTTGATAAACTAAATTGGAGAGATCGTACCAAGATAGACCTGAAGACGGCCACTTGATAAAAATTCAAAAATAACTTCAGAGAACAAAATTTTAACACCAATAATACATCAAAATCTTCAAATTCGAACGGTACGATGCGACAGAGAAGCCCTTAGAATATAAAGTACTTTATATTCTAAGGAGAAGCCCAACACATTTCCAGGGTAGGCATCGCCTACATTGCTACCCTGAAGAGCTGCCACTTATTTTAATCGAAAAATCTTTGCTTTTGCAAGTGCTAACCTCCCGTCACATGTCAGCTTCCATTAATGTAATTATTGAAATTTACAGTATATTGGATGATGTTTCATTGAATTATTTCAGATGTAATGATTATTTGGCCAAGCAGAAGCATTTGGATATAGACAAAGACATGCCGCAAATTTGGGATCATGAATGGGATCAATTTTTATCGAACTATTATAATATCGTTCATCAAGATGGATATTTCATAGATTTTTCAGAATCATTGACAAATGCTTACGGTGAGTATTTAACGGTCAAATATCAAACTGAAAATTTTATTTGCTCTAACCATTCCTCAAAAACATCCTCGTGGTAGCCATCTGTACATTTTGAAATCAGTAGTTCATCGTCAATAAAACCTTCTGAGCAGGCCCGCGCCTTGCACTTTTGGCACCGTTGTGCAACTGTCTCGACACTTACTTCGCGGAATCTACTCATATTACTGTTTTAAATGAAACTTACTGTTGCGTTGGGGTCAAATATTATATTTATAACTATAAGTGCTCAAACTGACTCACCTGATGCCTCTTGTAGCCGAAACACGGAGTGCACTCATAAAAGTAGTCACAATAATTATTTGCGTTCAGCGTAGCGGTAGTGTTCGTTTTGACCTATATCGTTAGACTCGTTTAAATACTCCGTTTGGCCAAAGACGATATGGCGATACATTAAAAACAGAGCCGGCTTGAGCAACTTTGCATACTTTAAGTAAAAAGTATTGAGAAGGCTATTTTAGCCGCAACACTTACTGAGTCTAGATAATTCCGCAATATATTTAATATCGAGACAATTGTGAAATTTATTAGAATTTTTAACATTTTTTTCAATATATTGTGGAGTAATCTAGAAACAGTAAGTTTCATTTAAAACAGTCCAATCTTCAACACTTTTTTCGAAGAATGAGGACAATTGCTAATAGAAACAGGTCACTCCGTAACTGGGAGGATATCAATTGTTTCACTGAAGACGAATGTAAGGATCTTACATCAATTTCAAAAAAAAAATTCGACAATTACTAGAACTTTGCGATATTATTGAACAAGGTGGCAAGTGAAGAAATGTCCAAAAAAAAACATTTGCTCACATTTTTGATCAAAATCAAGCAGGGAATTTCATATGAGTTTTTGGAAATATTTTTTAGTTATTCTTCCCGACAAGCAGCAAGCCTCATTATTTCTAATGTGAGATTATCTTTTTTTTAAAGGTTCGTACTGAATAATATTAGTTTAATTCGATAACAAGAGAAAATTATATAAACAATCATGTACCCCCTTATACGAATGAACTGTAAAATCCCACAGCAGACATTCCAAAAGCAATAGTTTATATATATTGTACCTACAATAAAATAGAAAAGAACAGTAACTTTCGAGTATTGAGGCAATCATACTGTTTCCTCAAGAATGAACGTTTGGTCAAACCAGAGATCATAGTTGCCCCCTATGGATATATCTTAGCAATCAACGGGCCATACTTTGCAAATACTAGGAATAATGATGCGAGTGTTCTACATTACGAATAACAAAATTATTTGAATGGATTCAGAACATGGTTTCAAGAAAGCGATATTGTGATAGTCGATAGAGGCTATAGAGATCAATAGTCAGTCTTATCTTCTGGCTTGCCGAATTTTTCGCAAAGCAAATATTGTCTTCTTCGGAAAATTATCTCAGTTTTGTTTATTGAGATAGATTTTCTGCTATGTTTTGCATATCTAAATCCTACCTCTTTCAATGATTTCCACAATGTCGTTCTGCCAAGTAGTGTACAATCCTTGTCTTCTTGAACAGATAGTAGAATTTTGACCAGAGTAGGGATTTTTTTTAACCCTTAACCACGGACAATGAGTCTGACAGACTCCGAGGAACATTTCTCTCGATGCTACTCCCACCCATTTCACTTATTTCGTCTATGCGTTTGGGTACCTTCCTAGTTAGTTGTGTCTGATCGACTGTAAGCGTAGTTTATCTATGACCCGTGGTTATCGTAATTTATACATAGACTCCTTGTCCGTGTTAGTGTACCAAAAACTCAGAACTGTGAATATGGCTAGTTCGTCGAAACGTAGAAAATTAGGTGATCCAAATTTCGAAGAAACTCTTTTACAGTGGTATTTTGAAGCAGATGTTGATAACAGTGATTCTGAACCAGATGAGACTGTCTGTTTACAAAGTAATCATGATAGCGAAAGTGAGCAAGAAGTTAGTGACGACGATGATGATCCTAATTATAATCCTGTAGAAGATACATCAGAAGAAGAAAATGAAGAGAAAAAAAAACAAAGAAGAGAATATGGAGGAAGGCGATACAGAGAACAACCTAGAAGAGGAAGAAGACTTTGAAGAGGTCGAGCACATTGAAATAGGCGGGAGCCAAAGAACTTATAAGCAGAACTATTGGTTCGGAAAAAACAGATATAAATGGAGTAAAAAGGAACCTACCCGGAACGTTCGTACTGCAGCTCGGAATATCATTCGTCTCCCACGAACACTTCTGGATAATAATCTAACAGATCCTTTAGACTTTTTCGATAAATTGTTTTCTAATGAAATGTATGACTGTATTCTACAATGGACTAATAAAAAACTTATCACTATGGGAAATCGCTACAAACGACAAAATAAACCAGAATTTGCTGAACTTTCCCGAACAGAGCTACGAGCTTTCATAGGGTTACTTTTATTTACTGCGATTTTCAAATCCAAGCGAAGATATAAGAAGTATTTTTGCCACCGATGGTACGGGCAGGGAAATATTTAGAGCGGTGATGTCGGCGGAGCGTTTTTCTGTATTACTATCAGCCCTACGGTTTGATAATCCCGAAACTAGGCTAGAACGAAAAAGAAACGATCCTGCTGCACCAATTACCAAATTCTTTTCATTATTTATAGAAAACGCGAAAGCATGTTACACAGTCGGAGGTTCAGCATGTGTAGACGAAATGTTAGTAGGATTTCGTGGGAGATGTAGTTTCAAAATGTATATCCCATCTAAACCGGAAAAGTATGGAATCAAAATTATGGCATTGACAGATTCTAAAACCAGCTATTTGTCTAATGGATATATTTATACCGGAAGAAACACTTATGGAGTTGGTTTAACCGCTAATGAAAAACAGATGAAAATACCAACACAGTCGGTCATCAGACTGGTACAACCTTTATACGATTCCAATAGAAACATAACAGCAGACAACTGGTTTTCATCTGTTGAACTTCCCCAGTATTTGTTAAAAAAAAATTAACTTATGAAAAAAAAATAAGCCGGAAATTCCCCCCGAATTCAAACCTGCAAATAAACGCAAAATAGGTGGCACAATATATGGATTCATTAAAGACATGACTTTGCTTTCTTTCGCTACTAAGAAAAATAAGGCAGTCATTATGTTATCAACAATGCATCATTCCATAAAAACTGATCCCGAAATAGAAAATCCTGAAATAATAGCTTCTTATAACCGCACCAAAGCTGGGGTGGATTCTATGGATGAGAAATGTGCCAAATATACTTGCAGTAGGCGCACTCGTCGATGGCCAATGACGAGTTTTTATAAAATTGTTGATATTTGTAGCGCAAATTCATTTATTATTTATGCTTCATATCCAGGAAATGACAAAACACGTTGACGTTTTGTAAAAGAATTAGCAAAGCAACTAATTGATGATCATGTACTAGAAAGATTATTGTCAAAGCGTATTCCAAAAGAGCAAAAATGTCTAATTCGCAAGATTTTGGACCTTCCGCCAGATACACCTTCTCCAGAAGAAATATTAGAAACTCGAAAATATTGTTATATTTGCCTCTCGAGAATAAGAAGAAAAACAGCTTTTTTGTGTCTAAAATGTAAAAAACCGATTTGCCTCCAATGTTCAAGAAAATGTTGTTTGAATTGTTGTACAGAAGAAGACTAGATGTCGACTAAGATGAGAAAAAATATCATTTGCACGATTTTTTATGTAAAAAATTAGAATTGCAATAATGCTTTCTAAAATACAATTAACACTTACTTATTACCATTTTTTGTTTAAAAATACTGTTTTTAATTTTTTTCTAATTTTTCACATTAAGAACATTTCTGCATGTATTAAATATATTTTGTTTCAGTGTAGAATTTTTTTTAATCAGAATGCTTAATTTTTGAAAATAAAATATACTTAAAAACATGTTGTTAGTTATTTTAACACATTTATTGACATTCAAATATTTTCATATAATATAAAAATATAATTTTTTTGAAACGGAGTCTGGGGGACTCAACGTCCGTGATATTTGCTGAAAAGTTTATGTCCGCGGTTAAGGGTTAAATAAA
Source organism: Galeruca laticollis (assembly GCA_963921935.1). Lineage (NCBI taxonomy): Eukaryota > Metazoa > Arthropoda > Insecta > Coleoptera > Chrysomelidae > Galeruca > Galeruca laticollis. The sequence continues at coordinate 45,585,560 of OY998185.1, forward strand.
AAGCGTGAACTTTACGTCTTAGTTTCATTTTCAGTTATTCATCCAGTTCAATTTTTGGATGACCTGAAGAAGTTTTAACTAATTCTTATTCTATGCATTACTTAATACAATTCGCAGTTTTGTCTTTAATTTTCTTAAATTGTTTACTTCCAGCTAATGTGAAATCGACTCTTAGGGAAATGCGATTACACTGGCCTCAGTACAGTATCGACGGCCAGAAAAACATTTGGATTTTGAAACCCGGCAATAAATGTAGAGGTAGGGGAATCTACTTGGTCAAGAATATAACCGACGTGGACAAAGTGATGAATTTAAAAATGAAGTACGTCGTACAAAAATATATAGGTGAGCTACTATATTTCCTTAGTGTTTTCAACTTAAAAAAATCGTCAGTAATTTTTAGAACGACCGCTGATTATATATAAGACGAAATTTGACATACGTCAATGGTTTGTAGTAACGTGTACCCAACCACTGACGATTTGGATGTACAGGTAGGGACATTAAGAGTCGTTACTTTCATAATATTCAAAAAATCAACAATAATTCATTGTAAACATTATCTAGATGAACACACATATATAGAGATATGTTTTCCACGCACACATCTTCAAGTTTGTAAATAGTTATATCTACAAGATTTAATAAGTTACAGTGCTGGCCCTTCAGGAAAAAATATCTTATCATCTTTGTGTAAATTATGTAATTTTTTTTTAAATGACACAGTAAACATCAATATTCGTCCTATTTTATTCGGAGCGTCACTATTAGCTTTAACTAAAAAAGTAAGAGGTATAAAACCAATTGTTATTGGTACAGTTTATCGTCGTTTAGTAGCGAAAATAATTTGTTCAAACATCAGAAACAAATTAGGATATTTACTTCGTCCATTACAATTTGGTTTCGGGTCGAAAGTTGGTTGTGAAGCAGTTGCACATGCAGTAAGACGTTACGTCTCTAATCATCCAGACGTTAATAATAAAGTTTTTCTGAAAATTGATTTTAAAAATGCTTTCATTGCAATTCATCGCGATCATTTATTAAAACTTGTATCAGACATTCTACCTGAAATTTTTCCTTTCATCAATCAATGTTATCGATTCCCTTCATATCTTTTATTTAGTGAAAACATAATTTATTCTGAAAGAGGCGTCCAACAAGGGGACCCTTTGGCACCTCTCCTTTTTTGCATATCGATACACAAACTTATAAGCAACATTGACACAGAATTCAATGCTTGGTACCTTGATGATGGTTCTTTAGGTGGTAATACTAATTCCGTGTTCAAGTCTTTTATCTATATTATAAACAATTCCAAGTATATTGGTCTTGAACTCAATTTGAGCAAATGCGAGTTATTTTTCATAGAATCGCCAAATAATCTAACCATTGATAAATTTAATTCTGTAGCACCAGCCATAACGATTACCAACAGACAAAATTTATTTCTATTAGGTGCTCCTTTATTAAACGAATCCTTTCTATCAGCTTTCAATGAAAAACTAACCTTTTTCAAAAAAAAAGTCATCTCGTTTGTCCTGGTTACCGACACTTATTGCTTATTACCTTCTCAAGAATTGCCTATTAATTCCAAAATTAACATATATCTTAAGATGTAGTCCGACCTGGTTACATAATAATATCTTAATCAATTTTGACAACACCATTCGTCATTCATTAGAGTCAATAATTAACATTAAATTAGAGGACCTTTCTTGAAAACAAGCTTCACTACCTGTTTCATATGGTGGTTTAGGAATTCGCTCAATCGTTTCAGTAGCTCTTCCTTCTTTTTTGTCATCATTAAATAGTTCAAAAAATTTCATTAATTACATTCTGCCTATACTTTTCCACACACAACACCCTTTATTAATGGATGCAGAAAATATTTGGTCATTAAGGTCTAACAAAGTTGTACCCGATGAATATAAATCCTTTCAAAAATCCTGGGATATACCTTTATTGAACATTGAATAAGGAAATCTGCTTCAGAAAGCTATCAATTTACCAGACAAGGCTCGTTTGAATGCAGCATTTTCAAAGGAATCAGGAGCATGGTTGAACGCTATACCGTCGGCCCCATTAGGTACGCTTTTAGATGACGAAAGATTCCGTATTTCTATTGGTCTCCGTTTAGGTTGTCAAATTTGTGTAAAATATCGCTGTCGTTGCGAAGCTGATGTTGATGAATATGGTAGACCCGGCCTAAGCTGCAAATTAAGTGCCGGCCGTTTTTCACGTCATTCTGCAGTAAATAACCTAATCAAACGAGGGCTCTCATCTGCAAAGATTTCCTGTTCGTTGGAACCGTTAGGTACTTTTCGCGACAACGATAAACGTCCAGATGGTATGACCCTCATTCCATGGCAACGCGGCAGACCAGTATATAGGATTTCACTTGCCCTGACACTCGGGTTCCGTCCCAAGTCGGATCCACATCTACTTCCGCAGGCGCTGCAGCTTTACAAGGCGAAACTTTTAAAATCAATAAATACAAACATTTGGAGAACATTTACATTTTTATTCCTGTAGCAATTGAAACCTCTGGTGTTTTCGGTCATAAAGCTTTAAAATTCATTAAAGAAATCAGTAAAAAAATATCAGTAGAAACCAATGATTCAAGAGCAACTTTGTTATTTATACAACAAATAAGTATTGCAATTCAAAGAGGAAACGCTTCATCTTTTCTCGGTACGTTTCCCCGTTCTAAGCCTCTAGAAGAACTTTTTATGAAACCTAATCATAAGAAACCTAATTCTTCTACCACTTTCAAACTTTCTCACATTACAGACCCTAAAACATGTGATCTTTCCTTTTTCCGAAATTCTTATTTAACATCTTCATTCTCTTCTTCAGAATGTGTACCTTCTGATAATACATGCGTTGACAATTTAATAAATTATGCTTCCAACAAGCTTTTGGGCCTCAGTGTACTAAAAAATATAGATAACCACCAGCCAGATGATGTCCCATTCATAGGAATACCGAAGAAGATGATTATGCTAGAAAATGATGCGATTTCTATACGAAATAAATTATCTTTGACCAAAACAAAATATAAAACTGATTTACCCCAAATAGAGTTGGAGACATCAAATAAAAAGGTAAACGACCAAATGGAAGTTATTTATACTAACAGTGTGGCATACTCTAACAATACTAATATAGACAGTTTGTATGATGAAATACGTATAATAAATATATTTGTATGTTGTGAGTTAAAATTAAACAATAGTTTCACTCTTTCAACCCTTAAAAACCACCCTTATTGTCGAAAAAAAATTGCAGAAGGATTTTTCTTTATTTTATTTTTATCAAAAAATTCAGAAGCTTAAGGTGCTGCTTTTTTTTCAGAAAAAGTAAAAATTCGATTTTATTTTCATTTATGCTAATGACTTCAAACTGGATTCATTTTAAAGATTTTTTGAAGTACTTTGAAAAATAAACGGTATACTTTCTTTGAAAACTTTTTTATTTATTTTACGTTAAATGCATGTAATTAAGTGACTAAAAAAATATTTTTTTTTCAAGCCGCCGTATCTCTGTAATAATTGCACCTATGTGATTGATAAACCTCTCAATCTTTTCCTTTTTTTGTAAGCTTTATTTTAGTTCCGACATGTTTTTTAGTAGCATGTCAAATTGTTGACTTATACAAAAAACGTGATATTTTCATAAAAAACGAGCATTTTCAACCAAGAGTAACTCAGTAAATATTGACTTTACAAAAATGTTTATATGTAACTTTTTACTTAAAATTAATCCCTCTATCGATTTTCGAAGTTATTTTCAACATTTTATTTTCCACCCCCGAGAAGGGGTGGTTTCCACCACCTGAGCGAAAGCGCACTACGGCACTATATCAACTTTGCTTTTTATGGTATTTTATAGTTACCCTCCAAATTTCAGGTCAATCGGGCCGGGTGTTTATTTTTCTTAGCAAAAAGCCCCCATTTACTGTACTATAAGTATTTCAGACTTTCCTGGCTGTTAATAATTGTTTCATCTAATTCGATTGTAATACTTTTCACTTTTCTGCCCGCTACCAGAAGTACCGCTTCGGTTTTGTGTGGTGCCAGCTTCAGTTTTTTCTCGCATATCCATTCATTTATCTGTCTTAGAGTTCGATTGGCTGTTACCATCAAAGATTCCGAATTTGGTGCCGTTACTACTATTCCAATGCCATCTGCATATCCTATAAGCTGTACACTACAAGAAACGGGTATTTTCAGTACTCCGTCATAGTAGACATTCCACAGCGTAGGACCTATTACTGAGCCTTGTGGTACTCCGCATGTGACATTTATCTTGCCGTTTGTTCCTACGAATAATGACCTTTCGTGTAGATAGCTAGCTATCATATTATAGATATATGGTTTTATACCTTTGCTGGTCAGTTCATGGAGAATTCCTTGCCACGGTGCCGAATTAAAGGCGTTTTGAACGTCGATCGTTATGAGTACACAAAGCCTTCTACGATGTCTTTGGCATGCTTCGTCTGCAATGTTCTGTACCCTTTTTAGTGCATCGATTGTTGATATTTGCTCTCTAAATCCATATTGCTCGGTATCCACGTCTCCCCATCCCTCTATTTCGGATTTGAGCCTTATGAGCATCAGATGTTCCATTAGCTTAGCCAGGACGTTCAGTAGACAGATAGGTATGTCACTTATACTATTTTGGCCTGTCCTAGCTTTTTCAATTAGCACCAACACTAACTTTAGTTCTTTGGGGAACTCGTCTTTAGTTAGTGCCTCGTTTGATACGAGCAAGAACTTTTCTGGGTAGCTCCTTACTATGGCCTTTATCACTTCGGCAGGGATGTTGTCTGGACCCGGTACTTTCTTCTCTTTCAGCCGTTCGTTTGCTTGTAGTAGCTCCTCTCGTGTGTATTTTGGTATTACCGTTGTATTTACTGGCATTTTATTCCATACTCTCGTTTGCTGCTCCGGAAAAAGAGTTTTCGTTATCTTGATTTGTTCCTTGTCGGTCATGATAAGAGGGCGATTTTTATTAAGCTTATTTGTAACTATTTGATATCCTTTGCCCCAAATATCTGCGTTGACTTCATCCATAACTTTTCTCCAGCTGTTTTTTTTGCGAGTATTATGGCTTTTTTAACTTCGGATCTACTTAGCCTGTACTGATCTCGATATGCAGTTTTGTGGTCTTCGTCTGTACTTTTATTAGCCCTTAGCATCGTCCTTCTTTTTTGCAACCTTACCTCTTCGGACCACCAGCACACTGGTCTTCTTTTTGGATTTCCCTGTTTCTTGTGGAAGGTCTTATCGCAAGCGGTTTTTATAGCTTTTGTCAGTTCTTCAGGTGTCAAGATATCATTTTCTCTATTGCCTACTATTTTTTCAAATTCTTCTAGGAGTTTAGGTATTTTCTCATTTTTAATTTGCCATCCATTACTTGATGAAAACTTTTGTTGGTGTTCTTCTTGGCGATCTCCCTTCAGCTCGTACAAAATATACTGATATAGGCACATATTTTCTTCTTCAAGCACCTTCCAGTTAGCGACCTGTTCGGCAACCTTTCTTGTACTAAAAGTGATGTCTATATATGGTTCGCTAATTACTCTTCTAAATGTAGGTACATTTCCATGGTTATGTATGACGAGATCCTCTTCTGCTAACCATTCCGATAAAATTTTTCCCCGCCTGTCTTCAATGTTTGAATTCCATAGGAAGGATTTCGCATTAAAATCGCCACCTACTATAATCTGCTTCTTATGTATTTTCATATCTTCTCTTAAGGCTGCTAGGAAATATACGAATTTTATTGTTTCTACATTTGGGGATAAGTGCACTTTAGTGCTTCAATAATTTTTGCTACTGCTTTATTGGTTTTCGAGATATTTCATGTTAGTGCTCTTTAGTGCTTCAATAATTTTCATTAGTGCTATCTTGATTTTCGAGATATTTGATATTAATTTAATGGCACTTCCGTGAAGCTAGCCCCAAAATGTTTATGATTTGGATAAAGTTAATGTCGTTCGTTAGTGCTTCCATAAATTTCATTAGTGCTTTCTTGGTTTTCTAGTTATTTGATATTATTTATTTTAAGATCAGCTTCTAAAATTGTTTACGGTTGATTCTAAATTATAGTAAAATCGCAATCGGTAATAAATCAAAATTTTATGGGACTTGCTCACCACAAGTGGATCAAACAAAATATGTAATTTTACCCTACCTGCTGTAATGAATGTTGTGAAAACAAGAAATTTATTTGTGTCGACGGCTATTGTAGAAAGATAGCAATGACCGAGTCTTATTTTAATAGTATATTAAGCGTAGGTTTAGGAACAATATTAGGGGTTCGTCGATATGTATATATTGTTAATATTTGATATGTTAATTTATTTGATGTATGCATTAGTAAGAATACAATGTATATATAAATATAGTTTATATACGATAAAAAGACGATGACGTTGCAAAACAAAATATTGTGATGTTGCCAAGCTGTAGTTTTTTCCTTTACTTAACGAAAACTAGAAAAGTCAATCTGATGTTAGATTGACAGTTCTTCCTTTTCATTGTTCCGTGCCTCGTAGGGCGTAAGTCAAAAATATTTATTTAAAACTAAAAGGCTTGTATGATAGGCTTGATTAATTTAATATAAATATTTATTCATGAAAAACTTTGGATAAGATACAAGAAACAGTAACCAATCATTCTATATTCGAATTAACATTTAATTATTTTACATAGAAGAGGGTTAAATGACGAACTGTAGGTCCTTATATTCTATTCTATGCTCTATAGAACCATCTTCAAGAGCACTGCAAGGGTTTACGCTAAAAGGAATCAATACAAGCTGTAATCATCTTCACGCAAATTTAAATATTGTTTCTTTATACAATATCTATTATGAAATTAACTGTCTCGACCCTTACTTCGTGGAATCTACTCATATTAGTGTTTTAAATGAAACTCACGGTTTCTAGTTAATACCACAATATAATAAAAATTGTTGAAAATTATAAAAAATTGACAATTTTTTCGATAAATCAATATAAATAAATAAATTCTGACGATGATATTGATTTATCGAAGCAATTGTCAATTTTTTAGAATTTTCAACAATTTTTATTATATTGTAACTAGAAACCGTGAGTTTCATTTAAAACACTAATATCTATTATATTTATCATAATAAAAATAGAATGGAAAAGAAAAATATAGATATTCAAAACAAAATTTTGTTACAAGATATAAAAATAAAAATCTCCCATTTTATCAGTATTATTTATGTAGAGATACTGTGGTCGTTGTTTTAATTTGTGTGTTATAAAATAACTGTACCTAATTAATTTAATAATAGTTATTAGTGATTTTGAAAAGGTGGAAATAAAGCAAATTGGATAAAAATATACAAAAAATAAAACACAAGATTTCCACTACAAAATCATCACTATCTTCATCGTCACTGTCAAAATTAATAATAAGTGGAGGCACATCCTGTTTATCAAATACTACTTCTCTATCCCACCCATCATGTATAATTTTTTCAGTGCGCTCTACTGTCTTTGACCAAATATCAGGAGTCATTTTTTCTAAAGACTTTTTCCATACACCTATTGCTTGTTCTGTTGAAGAACCATCAGTTCCCACATGATCTCTATACATTTTTTTAACTATGCCCCAAATATGTTCAATTGGGTTGAACATACAGTGGTAAGGGGGAAGTCGAAGCACTTTGTGACCATATTTTTCCGATAATATGTCAGCTTTATATACTGTTGGTGGTTTATTCCTACAAAAATGCATATATTTAAACAAAATAAGTTATCTAAGTATTACCATCATATATTGAAAAATGTTTATATCAACTTACCGTTGTACTAAATTCAATAATTGGGTTGTGAGGAAAGTATTTTCAAAAGGAATATCATTTTGTATCAACCCGTTCTGTATATCAGCCTTTTTGGTAGCTGTTGTTGGTACTTTATTGATCACTGTACTGTGATAACTTGCATTATCCATTACAATTGTGGCAGGTTCTTCCAAGTTCACTAAAAGCTGGTATTCAAACCAATGCAAAAAAATGTCTGTTCATTTCACCGTGGTAATCACCATCTTGTTTATTGGAAGAAAAAACCAGCCGTGCTTCAGGAATAAATCCAGAAGAGGAACCAGCGTGCAATATTATACACCTACAATAAGGAAATAACAAATTACTACTAGGTTTCCTAGATAGACTGCATAGCTCAAAACAACTATTAATAATTATATAGATTCAAATAAAATAGTGTGACTAGTAAATATTTGAAAAGGTCTTAAAATGGCAGGAATGTTAGTACATCATAAATTATTTGCTAAATTTTATTATTCAATTACCTTGGACCACCAATTTTGGTTTATTCCACGCTTCTATGATTAAAATCTTGCCAAGAACGTCCAACAGTACCGTCTTTAAATATTCAGGTCTCATCCAAAAACACAAATTGATATAAACCTTCCCTTTTTATCTTGACATATTCATGTAGAAAATGTACACGTGTTAATGCAATATGTGGCAACTCCATTAAACCACGACGAGGATCATCTTTTTGGTATTTGAATCAAATATTTTTCACTATCTTCCAGAGTGATGTTAAACAACCATTAAAGAGTTCACGCTCCTGGAGTTTGTCTCTTAAAGTTTTCAAGGTTATGTGTTCCTCTGAAAAAATATTGTGTGAGTTAATTGTGAATAAAATAAAACAGTAAATTCAATATACTCACTGTTTCCATACATTTCGGAAAGCATTTTGATCAAAGTTATCAATTTCAACAGTAGGTTTATGCGTTGTCTCTTTTTCGGTGGACTTTTAGGCTGTTCACCTCTATCATGCTTGGCGGCAATACGGTTAACAGTGGTAACGCTAAGTTGTAAAGCTTCTGCAACTCTCTACAATATAATTACTTCAATTTATGAAAGAATAATATATTATCAAGTTTAATTAACCTAACCTAACATTAAAAACATTTAATCATTTACATTTAAATATGTAACAATAATATTAATAATGATGAATACAAACTGCGAATACTATTACTCACGTCTCTTACAGCAGTAAGCGGGAGAAGCGAGCCCCCATTTCGGCATTCTCGTTTAAAATATCTCAACAAAGATGTTACCATCTCTTGACATTTTCTGTTCAGCTGCCTCGTTACTTTATTAACCACACACTGCAGATTTGCCTAAATAATTAGTTATGAAAATAACTGTTTTTTTTAATCTTAAAGAAGCAATGAATTTAAAAGCACCAGAAAAACTTGTAAATATTAGACGATGATCGAATGTCAATAAACGTCAAAACAAACTGGGGAATTTCACTAGTTGATTTGACAACGTCTTGAAGTTTTGCCAACTCGTTAGCTGTAAATTGCCCTGGCTGTTGAGGATAAATTGTATTCCCGGTTGGTAAATTAATATTTATTCTGATAAGCAAGAAAGTAACTAAAAATGACATCATCGTCTTTTTATCGTAAATAAACTATATATAAATAAATTTTGCAGAGAAAACCAAATAAGACATTGGTTCACATTGAAAATATACCATTTCAAAACTAATAAAAAAATTATTAAACTTAAAGGTGAATTTTATCATTACATCTACTAATATTTTTGTTGATTTGACATCACTGCCCTAGAAATTATACCATAACAGCTGATTTAGCATTGACACATTTTAAAAGATCAATTTACACAACTACAAAAACAATATTTTCGATTATCATAGTTGTACCAGTTTTATATGACGCGTAGTGTGCTTAAAAAAATGGATAATAAATAGTGAGCCAATATTAAAATTTCTTTTTTATTGAAAATCCAAACGAAAAGAGTTTGAAATAGTTTTACAATCACATTTCATAGTGTCTAGAATACTCAAAGAAATAATATATTTGTTTTATTTTCGTAGAGACAGTTATTTGCGGTTTAGTGGACAAACGTTCACTCTGGATAATTTCCACGAATCTCTTCATTTAACGAACCACGCGGTACAGTGCAAATATACAAATATGCAACAAAGGGACAAAGCATTGCCTGTCGATAATATGTGGGACAGCCATACTTTTAAGGCATATTTAAAACAAATCGGACACGCGGATAAATGGAATGAAGTAATCTACCCAGGTAAGTACAAAAATGACACAACAGTCATGATGCCAGTAATTAAAAATCATTAGATTTACGTATTGATTCAATGAAACTTGATTCATCTTCTGTAGGGATGGCAAAAAATATAAATATATCGATATAATCATCATATGAAATATCGATATTATGAAAAATATCGATATATTTTTTTATTATATTCAAATTATTCAAATCTAAAGTTTTTGAAACGTAAAGTAGGTACTGAGAAAATATTGAAAGGTAATACATTAAAAAAAAGTGTATTTTTTTATTAAGTAAGTACAATTTGAAACTGTTAAAAGTGTTTTACAAAATTGCATGTTTTTACAAAAAAAATGAAAATGTATTTTTTATTACAATTTAGTCAAGTTTACAATTAAATGTCTCACAGGAAGTAGACTGTTTGCCTGCATTTGTGATTTTGTGGATTAGGTGAATACATCAGTTCCACAAATGCAAAGGGGGAGAGCTCAAAAATAATAATTTGGAAAGCCTACTTCCCGTGAGACGGTTACGACTTTTAGTAGCTGTTGCTCCGGCTTTTGAAAATAGCCTCTCGCTGGGGACCGACGTTGCTACAACACAAAAATATTTTGCCGCCACTTTAAATAAGTTGGGATATACCGATTTCATTTCGCTCCAGATGTCCAAGGGATCGTCTTTCAAGTTTCTAACTGGCAAACTTAAATATTGATTGAATTCACTATCTTTATGTGATTTCCCTTGCTCACTTTTTTTAGTGTGGGCTAATTTTTTATGGTGCGCCCATATATCAAATTCCGGTTCTTCAGTATCTGAGTCAGAAGATTCTGATGAAGAAGAAGTGCTTTGGAAAGTCGCGATCTCACTTTTGATGTGTCGCATCACAGTGCCCTGGGCTTGAGGATCCCTGAAGTTTATTTGTTTAAATCGAGAATCCAATATTGTGGAAACAGCTGGTATATAAGATTTCTCAATAGCACCAAACCTCTTTTCGATTTATTTTAATAATGTTGTTTTCAAGTGTTTACCTACTTCATACTGGAGCGAATAATTGTTGTACTGGTTTATCAGACAACCAATCATTGGTATTACTTTACTTATTGTGGGGTAATTTTCGCCACTTATCTCTACTGTTATCCTTTCTAGTGGTTTTAAAGTTTGCATATTTCTCGTAAATGCTCAACTTCGGCTGCAGTAATCATATTTGGAGCATTAACATCGGAGAACAAAATATTGCTGACCATAGATGACGTTAGTAGAAATCTTTCTATCATGTAATATGTGGAGTTCCAGCAAGTTTTGACATCCAAAATAATATTTTTAATGTTTCCTACTATCGTTCCTGTATCGATTTGTATTTTTCTTAATTGATCACTAGCCTTAACGCTTCTTTTGAACCATACTACTATTGATCGTATCTTGTCAATAATAATACTCAAACCTTCTGTGTTTGTAAGTGAATTTTCACACACCAAATTGAGGGTATGTGCGAAGCATGGGATGTGTCGGTTTTTCCCAAATTTGTCATGCATAGCTTTGACCATATTGGCTGCATTGTCCGTCACTACAGCAACAACATCATTAGGATCAATTCCGCAAATTTGAAGAGTTTGCCCAATTCTAAAGCAATATAGTCTGCCGTGTTAGACTCTGATAATTCAACAATACCTATTGTCGCTGATGTTCACTTCATGCCATGTACAAAGTGGACAGTGATGCCCATAAAACTTTTGGTCTGCATATCGGCAGTCCATATATACGTCGTAATTGTGAAACAATTCGATTTTTTCAATATATTTTTAAATGCTGTTGAAATCACTTCGAACTTTCTATCAACATTATTTTTGATGGTGTTTCTGGTTGGTACTTTGTATAAAGGTGCCACTTGTTTCATCAAAGACAGAAAACCCTTACCTTTTACAATATTGAATGGCAAATTATCCTGAACAATAAATTTTATTAATGCTTCTGTTAGTTTTACATTTTTAGAGCCACCATCTAAAAATAAAAACAAATTATGCATTCATGCAAGTACTATAAACTTTAGCTTTATCTTTGACAGATGAAATTGTTTTGAAGGTGGACACAATTGTAGCTTGCTTATATAATGAGCTTGATTTTTCTGTACTTGTGCTTGGTTCAACATCATATTCAGAAACCGTCATTGTTGAAGTTGATGAATGATCATCATCATCAATTTCTTGTGAAGCGATCAGCTTTTGCTAGAAATATTAACTAATAAATTCATTAACAATTGCGGTTCTGTTAGTCATACCTCATCTTGATGTAGTGAACTACTAGTCCCAGGCGTTTCTACATCAATTCAACTTTCGGGTTGAGAAGGACTTTTTTTCTTTTTTGGTTCATCAACTTAATTCCGATACCTATCGTATCAAATACAGGTACCTACTAAGTTATTTGCGCTTCTCGACGCTAGATGGTGTTAAGAAGTTTAACGAAAGATGGTGCTAAGAAATTTAACGAATGTTGGTGATAAAACAAACTAGATTGAAATTTCGCCAAATTGTGGTGTGGGCAATTAATTAGTTTTTTGATATAGGTATTTACACTAAAATATAGATATATTTTGCGATATATGGAAACTATTACATCGATATATTTGAAAAATATCGATATATTGAATATATCGATGTATCGTTGCCATCCCTAATCTTCTGTGGCTTCACAACCCTGGGAGGGTTTTGCCAACTCAACCACACTTCTCCATCCTTCTCTATCAAGCATCCGATCGGGTCCATCTGTGATTTTCATGGCTTTTAGGTCCTTTGTAATTCACTTGCTTGTTTGTTTGTTGTAATTGTTTGTTTATTTTCTATTTCGCCACACTTTGTTTACAAATATTATACAAATACAGTCGTTTTTTATGAACGGTCTGCTTTTTATTATTGTGAGATAAAATCTCGCAGTATTCACCTATTATTTTTGTTATTTAAATGGGCCTGAGTAATGAAGGTCGAACTTAATTCTTTCCCCTTTCATTAATATTACCGAATCCCCAATCGTAAAATTTACGGGTGAAGACTCTTTTTCACTTTTATTTACTCTAATTAACTTATGTTTTATCAGAAACTCTCTAGCTCTCTCGTGTGCGTATTGTAATTTGTATTTCAATTCTTTATCATACCTTTCAAAATTATAACATGATTCAATTCCTGAATCCAAACATTCTGGTATATTAGGTAATGGGGGTAATTACCCCTTTCCTAGATAGATTAAGTCCACTGTTGCCGCAACGACACGCGACACTGTCAACGAGGTTACACTTATTCTGCATACGTGATACGCCATACGCCCACGAGTTTCCAACCGCCATGGACTTCCGCGAACGACAAGCTTTTGCTTGTTGTAGCGTCAGTTGTCTTTTGTCTGTATTAAGCTGCGGTTAAACCTTTAACTTATTTAAATTATTAAATAACGTGTTAAAATTGTGTAAACTGTGTTAAAGGCATAAACGGTGCTAAAAGTAAAGTGATGTAATGTTTTTCTAATTTATTATATGCACACAAACTTAATTATTAATTTATATCAACACTTTACTGTTCGCTATTTCGGTGTATTCTTGTTCATTTCTCGAGATCACTTTATCAACTAAACTAACTCTTCTTGGCCGGTTCCTTATATATTAGTGCCTTTTTCACTAGATAATTCTAGATTGCGGCTTACACAAATACAATTGACTTTCAGGCATTTTCTAGATAAGACTGGTCACAAAAACAATGTCTAGATAAGATAGTCACAATCGTAAACAATTCTAAGAAATCCCTGCGCGTCCGCCATAATTTTAACTTTCATACCTGGCGTAGACAGAGTCGGATTTAGGGACTATACCAGTGTGCTGTTAAGTAACATTACCCCCTCCTTAAAGAGAAGTTCCTCCTGGAACTTTTGTGTAGCCGAGACTGGATGTTTGAATCGGCAACTGGCCCCATTTCTACACTTTCCGATCTTATGGAAATAGCAGGGCACCGTCTTCATCGGATACTGATAACGGGGGTTGTAGCTGCAAATTAATATCTGGACACCGGTATCTTGAAAGATAATCTCTATCATGTTCCTGATGATTCTCCAATCCAACTGGTTACTCGCTATCTTAGGCATAGCGAGTTTCTTCACGCTGGATTCCAACATATGTTCTCGTAGGTTTCGAAGTGCTTCCCACACATCGCGGTAGGTAGATAGATCTTGGAATTCATTTTTAGTTACCACGTAGAAGACGTACCGCGAATTATGTTTCAGTTTCAGTGTCTTTCCAGGGGCTGGAATCTGGTCTTCAAGTTTTTCTAATTGCCCGAACTTATTTCGAAAGACGACTGCCAACCCTCGTGCGTTCTTGAGATGGGCGGGGATGTTGAATGCCAGTGAATAATCTTCCGGGAGAGTGAACAAATCTCCTCATTGTTCTGAAGTGACTCCATATCTAGCTTTCTCGGTACCTCCATACGCGCCCATAAATTCATCGAAGGTAGGGTCAGACACATCTCGAAATTGGTTTACTCCTTTCTCTAGGTCATGGTCTCCTTCGAATGGCGCTAGTCGGTTTTGGTGAACTACTTTTGGTTTTCCGTTGGGGATCTTGCTTATGCGATATGTAACATCATTTATCCTTTTCTTGATTAAGTATGGACCTTCCCAGGATTTTTGTAGTTTCTCCTCATCGGGTTGTGTAACCATACTTTGTCCCCTTCTTCAAAGCCTCCTTCTGTGGCCTGCGAGTCGTACCGACTTTTCACTCTGTCGCTGGCAACTTGAAGATTTGTTCGAACTAATTCATGAATATCGTCCAGCCTTCTTCTCAATTGGATCACGTAGTTTTCTCCTGCTAGATCTTCTCCAGGGCGACACCCAAATTACAGGTCACAAGTAAGCCTCATTTCACGTCCAAACAGGATTTTCGCAGGTGTTTCACCCGTGGACTCATTGACGGCAGATCGATAAGCCAATGCGAATAGGCAAAGATCTCTGATGGCTGGATACTACTTTGGACAGGTATTTTCCAATTGTCCTGTTCATTCTCTCGACCATTCCATCTGACTGTGGATGTAATGCTGATGTCCTTGTCTTTTTCATTCCCAGCTTCTCGCAAATCTCCTGGAATAGATGACTTTCAAAATTTCTTCCCTGGTCGCTGTGGATTTCCAAGGGCACTCCATATCGACTAATAAATTCTTTCACCAATACATCCGCGACAGTTGTGGCCTCTTGGTACGGGATAGCGTAAATTTCCACCCACTTTGTGAAATAGTCCATTACAACCAGTATGTATTTGCTACCATTTTCTGTCGTAGGAAATGGTCCAGCGATATCTAAAACAATCCTTTCGAAAGGGCTTCCAACATTATACTGTTTCATAGATGCGTTTCTCTTGCGATGTGGTCCATTACTCGTAGCACAAGTCGTACATTTCATACACCAGTCCTTCACATCATCGGAGCTGTTCATCTAATAAAACCTTTCACGGACTCGCTGAAGGGTTTTCTTCTCTCCCAGATGACCTCCCGATGGACTGTCGTGTAACTTCTTTAGTACTTCAGGTACTTTTGTTCTCGGGATAACTAGCTGTCTCCTCATCTCGTAACCATCATCGTTTTCGAGGACTCTTTTCAACAGCCCTTCTTCCAGGACAAGGGAGTCCCACTGAGCCCAACTCACGATCTTCCAATTCTGCTCTTAACTCAGTCACTTTCAAGTCCCTTTGTCTCTTGGCCATTTTTACGTAGATATTTATTTATATTATCCCACTTCTGACACAAATGTAATGTTTTTCTAATTTATTTAAACAGTAAACGGGTGGGATAAATTTTAAACACACGGTATGGGACGGTATGGGTACTTACTAATTTATTTAAACACTAAACCACTCACTAACAGTTAATTTATATATACTTAACGATTCACTTAAATTTAATTTATATGCACACAAACTTAATTATTAATTTGTGTCAACACTTTACTGTTCGCTATTTCGGTGTATGCTTGTTTATTCCTCGAGATCATTCGCTATTTCGGTGTATGCTTGTTTATTCCTCGAGATCACTTTATCAACTAAACTAACTCGTCTTGGTCGGTCCCTTATATATTAGTGCCCTTTTCACTAGATTATTCTACTACTAGAAGATTGTTCTAAAGGTATCTGATGAAAACCTCAGTCTAAAACTGAAAATCATTTTGATCAGCGTAACTGATCCAAAATTGCGTCTATTCGGGGCAGTGTACATTTATCTGTGACTATTTTCTTATTCAGTTGCCTAAAATCGATACAAAGCCTTCATGCCTTTTCTTGACATCGATTTTTTAGGAACGAACAACACTGGACTGTTATAATCTGAAATTGAGGATTCTATGATTCCCTGGGTTATAAGTTTATAAACTTGACTGTTAAGCTCTGACGTTTGTGAGTGTGGAGTGCGATAATTTTTTGGCTATTGCTT
Source organism: Galeruca laticollis (assembly GCA_963921935.1). NCBI lineage: Eukaryota > Metazoa > Arthropoda > Insecta > Coleoptera > Chrysomelidae > Galeruca > Galeruca laticollis. The sequence goes on from OY998185.1 coordinate 45,602,125, forward strand.
CTTCAATGTTAGCCTATAGTTTGAATCTGTTTTCTTCTTTGTCTAAAATTTTTATGTTTTCAAAATCAAAACTATGGTGGTTTTCGAATTGAGATGTTTGACCCACGTATTCACTATGGCAATCTTTACATTTGACATTATACACTACATTACTTTGTTTAAATTTTTCGGTTTTCGGTTTAAGTTTTGTGAAAAAAGTCTTGGTATAATTATTAGATTTGTGCGCTACATTTATATTATTTTTACTCAACAGCCCCTGAATTTATTCTGATGCTCCTTGTACGTATGATAAACTGATATATGTTTTGGTTGAGATATTATTACTAGAGTTATTACTACTCCTATTGTTTGTGTCCCTTGCATTATTATTGTTATACATTTTATGTATTCGCTTTTTTATTATAGGATTGTAAAAACTTTCTGGATATTCATTACTTTGTAAAACTTCTTTAATCTTCTTCAAATTATCAGGTCTGTTATTAGGATGTGAGAGTTTATGGGCTCTGTCTGTAAGGTTATTAACAACACTTCTTTTGTATGTGATTGGTACATTAGAATTAAAATTTAAATATCTTTCAGACCATACATGTTTGGTAAACCAATTTGTCTCAATTTTACCGGTATTATCATATTTAATTGTTATATCCAAAAAGTTTATTAGTTTTTCTTTATCTTTCTCAAAAGTAAATTGTATTCTAGGGTGGAAGTTGTTAAATTTTTTAAGTGTATAATCTAACTTGGATGCTGGTATGCATAGAAGGCAGTCATCAGCGTATCTTTTATAAAAATTTGGAACATAATCTAATTGATTTATAACTGTATTTTCCAAATCTTCCATTACTCGATTTGCTATGACTGCTGCAATTGGTGATCCCATGGCTATACCATAAATTTGCGAAAAAAATTCATCATTATATTTAAAATATGTCGAATTCAAACATAAATAACAACGTGGCTTCTATAAATTCATTTAAGGGCAAAGAAGTATATTTATTTATTTCTAGCCACCGGTTTTTTATACAAGTTATTGCTAGATTAGTTGGAATATTGGTGTATAAGGAGATAACGTCAAAGGAAATTAGTATATGATCTTTAGGAATAATTCTATTTTAACAAATTCACTAAAATGCCATGAGTCTTTGATATGATAGTTGTTATTACCAATTATGTCGGTCAATATATCAGAGAGAAATTTTGACAGTTGATATGTTGGAGCACCAATATTACTAACAATAGGTCGTAGGGGTATATTATTTTTATGTAGTTTCGGTAGTCCATAAATAGATTCGAATTAGCTATTTTGTATTTTTGATTTGTGATGATGTTACATATTTTATTTCTGATTTTTTCTACATGGTTGTTATCGATATTGCGGGGAGCACTTTCTACGCTACTGATGATTTCATTTGTTGGTAATTCAAAATCTGGAATTGAAAATTTGGGTCCAAGACCTAAAAAGTATTTGATGTTTTCAGGAATATTAATATTGGTTAAGTTTATTAACCATTTATTATTTACCTGTTTTTTGTTTTCATATTGTTTCTTTACTAAAAATTCTATTTTCTTTTGATGTCTTTCTTTACCTTGCTGAAATGTATATTCGTATATTTCCAAATAAAAAAAAACATTTCAACTGTTTGATTAAACATTTCATTAAAAATAACACCAACATTTTAATACTACAGGCTGATAAATGTAATAAAACTGTGATTATGTATAAACAAGAATACATCAACAAAATAAACACTTTATTGAGTGACGAAACTACATACAAAAAAGAGAATTGAGATCCCACTAACAAAATTCAAAAACAAATAAACACTTTAATCAATAAATGGTTTAAAGAAAAACTAATAAATATAGGTACAAAATTCAAGCTTATGAGCCATAACGGTAAACCTCCATCTATTTATGGACTACCGAAACTACATAAAAATAATATACCTCTACGACCTATTGTTAGTAATATTGGTTCTCCAACATATCAACTGTCAAAATTTCTCTCTGATATCTTGACCAACATAATTGGTAATAACAACTATCATATCAAAGACTCATGGCATTTTAGTGAATTTGTGAATACGTGGGTCAAACATCTCAATACCTACATAACAGAATTTACAATCACCAATATAACATAAAAACCCACAATGAACATTCCACAGCCCTTTCAAAACACGCATTCTAAAACCACCATAGTTTTGATTTTGAAAACATAAAAATTTTAGACAAAGAAGAAAACGGATTCAAACGTGAAATCAAAGAAATGATTTGTATCAAAAAGAACGAAAATTCAATTAACTATAAGACGGACCTTCAAAGTCTCCCAAAAATATACAACCATTTAATAGAGTAGCTGTAGGTGTTTTGCATCTTACCCGCCTATGAATATTATTTGTATGTTTTGTTGATGATTTTATAAATCAGACAGGTTCGAGTAACTTTATTTGATTTTAAAATATTTTAGAACGCAATGTCCACAGTCGACAGTAGATTTATAATGTGTAAGTTTTAATAGCTCATTGTTTTAAATTAATTTTGTCTTGTCTCTTATTGTTAAATGTATTATAATTAAATAACACATTATTCATTGTAGAGGAAAAACAAAGAAATACTTGAAAATGGCAATACGCCGAAACGTAGTGGAGAAAATAAAATGAATGAGAAGAGAATGTAAACAATACAAAAAATCTTTTTATTTTTAACCTTAACCATGTTGGCCGATTACCGGGAATAAGCTTAAACGAAAACAACATTATTTAGTCTGGTAGCATTATAAACAGTACTTCTTCCATCAGGATGATTCCTTTTTCTACCACGTCCTAATCCAGCACTTGGTCCTAGTTTTATTCTTCCTGAATACGTTCCTATGAGCTCTGAAGCTAAAACTGATCTGAATTTCAGATACGTCATAGGTTTTTTGTTTTGAGAAATTTGTTGAACCGTTGTCTTGTATAATATGTAGCTATTCACGATGCAAGAATCTAGGCAGTAATAAAAAATTCTTAACCACCAACGTCTACTCTTCCATGAGATGCTGTAGGCAGAGAGAAGTTGATCAAAGTGATCTACACCACCCATATATTTATTATAATCCGCAACACTTTCTGGGCTGCTAACAAGCTTTCGACTACCATTCTTTTGAGTTCTCAATACTTTTGTAGTTTTTTGTGGGTCATGCATAGTACTTATTACACAAACAGACTTTTTGCCTCTATCCTTCCATTTTGATACAGACGTATTTTCATGAATAACTCCATCGTACTCTCCTATTTGCATGACATTATCGCTCTTCAGTATATGGTTTGGAAAAATTTTTCTTCTTTGTTGAATAGTAGCGCAACAAAACAATTTCTTACCTAGCAATTTTTTTGCTAATGGTACAGACGAAAAGAAATTATCAAAGAATAAACAGTATCCCAAACCTTGAAATGCACTTGATAAGGTGTTAACAACTCTCTCTCCAAGTGTTGTCGATTTATCCGAATGGGTTTCAGCACATTCATAAAGAGACATGTCCAAACAATACCCAGTCTCAGCACATGCGATAATCCAAACTTTAAAACCTCTCTTGATGGGTTTCATCGGCATATACTGCTTGAGGATACTGCGTCCTTCATATTTTACCATTGATTCATCAATTGACAAATAACGGGATGGATCGAACGCATACTAGGCAGTGAATGAAAGCCCATTAGTATCAATATACCTATATAAGCTTTTAGTTCTGGCAGTGTTACGTTCAAAATTTGACCACATTGAATCGCATATAGATTTGACTGATCCACAATATATTGAAGGAAGATAGTTGTTAGAACGTTTAAAAAAATTGATGATGGTCGCAAAATATCAATTTTTGCAAATCTTGTTATTCCAAATTGCCGTTCAAATTTTGTTTCAGCAAATTGTTTAGGAACTGTGGATCTTCGATCCCACCTTTCTTCATTGTCGCTGTTATTTTCTTTGGCGGAGCTATCGGATTCACCTTCATCAATATTCTCCATAGTTTCCAAAACTTGTTCATTGAAATTATTCATAGCCTCAAAAACTTCTTCATCCACGATGTTGTCTGGTGTTTCGTGACCCGTTGAAGAATCAACTAAAGAATTATTATTTGACAACTTAGAGAGCCGATCATCGGCATCATCAGCGTCGTCATCTCCCTCAGCATCTGAATTTATGGCCATGTCGTCAGTAATTATGCTGAGTAGATATTCGATGTGTGACTCATTATTCAAATCATACCGTGTAACATTATCCATCTGAAATAGAAAATAGTTTTATGGCCCGATGAAGCGATATTATTATTGCTATAAAATATATAATTTATAGCATTATGAGAACTCAATTTGATTAGGATACCTAGTATAATATATAAACATCGGTATCTAACAATTATCTTATTCATTTTTCTTCTAAAATTTACAAAAACTGTTAAGTTCAAACGAAGTCAACAATAATTTTTTATAAACACATTATGTTCTCCGGTACATATATGTACCATATTTTTAAATGAAAAAATTATCCTAGCCAATAAACCAACATTATATTTGATGACCACATAAACAATTTTAGTATGTCTTCTGAATTCTATAAACATAGCGTGAAATTTGTTTCGTATTTGAAGTATAAATAAAAACACCGGATGGTGTTTTCCCTCCATTTCTAACCTTTACACTAAAAACGTGAAATTAAGTGCTTGAAAATGAACTTGTGATCAAATTATAAGTAAAATTCGTAAATAAGCATGCAAACAATATGATACTTACGTTTCCAAGTGATATTTGTCACATAAACTATATAAAAATGCATAAATAGCTTAGATACTGTTAGTCTTTCCGTCAGACGTTCACTGGTACAAATTCATACCATATTTTGACAGCTAAGCATTTATTTCGATATAGATGACGCAACATAATACCGAAGCTCCAAACTCATAGCGCAAAACGTTCAAAGCAGAGAAAGGTACCGTAAGGATGTTGTTCCGTTGTATAATAAACACCACATAGACTATAAAAGCAAGTGGTACATATTTGTACCAAAGAGCGTTAAAGGGTTAAGCCACTTGTTTCGAATGGTTTTCATTTGTGGAAAGAATACAAATAACTTATCAGGAGTTTTCTGGATGTGTTATCACACAAAGGGATCGCCAAAAATCTCACACACTTATGAGAAGTTATTTAGTGCTTTTTTCTAGGAATGCAGGAAAGCATAACTTGCGCTATGCTAGCTAGTCAAGATACTATGGATAGAAGACAGAACACTTTCGAAATGTATGGGGCGGATTTCATGTTATCTGAAGACTTCACGCCTTGGTTATTGGAATTGAATTGTAGTCCAGATCTTTCGTTTTCTACTAGTGTCACCAGCAAATTATGCCCACAGGTTATGGAAGATATAATCAAAGGTAAGTGATAGTTTTATTTCAAAACATGACTTTCGAATCCGCCGCCGATGGTTTATAAGCTGTTTAATATTGTGTTTGTTCGGCTTTCTGGAAAATATAGTCGTTTGTTAGTGGAATTTTCGTTAATGAAGTCATTTCTTGAAAAAACGTTGTTCATAATTCAATAGATAAATGTTCCAGCGGGACGAAGTTTGTTGATAAAATTATCAATGGTTTACAAATTTTTAATTTATGTGTAACATAGTTAAACCATAAATACTTGAGAGTTTGTGCCTCTTTTTCTTCGTGTTGTTATTAACAATTGTGAGGCTACAAATCCGAAGGCAGCTTTTCGTTAGACGAACACTAAGGTCCTGAGTTTAGTTTAATTCATTTGAAAATTTGTCCTTACCCGAAGCTTCGGACATATTCTGTCATACGACGATGTCCAGTTTTGTTTTCTTTTCTTTTATACTTTGACCAAATTTTCTATGACTTTTCTTAATGTTGCCCTGTTTTGTTTAATTTTATTGTGCTCGACGTTTTCCATAGTAATGAAGATTTTTCATAACTATTTTTATTGATGATTTCCCCTACAGTAAATCCCCATATTGTCTACTGACATATGTCGGAGTCTGCTGGATGCCACGAACATGTGCAGGTTCTCTCTTTCTATTCTTCACATATGGATTGATATACATTAAGGCCTGATGATGGCTCAGTGAGCCGAAACTAGTTGCCCTTCTTCACCTTTTACTGATATATGCTGTAGTAGATGTAGTTTTACTTACTGCTATTTACTACTAGATGGATTGTAGAAGTTGGAAATGGACATTTTTTTTACTTTATTTCTTTTTTCATAGTATTTTTATTATCAGCATTTGTTTTCCCATTCCACCCATCTCCAGCTTTTTACAATTACAACTACTACTAACATCCCCCCCCCCTACTACTATAATTACTGATATTAATCTTATAACTAATTTCGTTGTCCTCTCTTGTATCCTTTTCTTCTTTGTGGACTTGTCTACCCAACTGGTTTATATGTTTTTTGAAATTGACCCCGTTTGGCTGTTATTTCTTGCTAATTTCTTGAACCATTCTGTTCTTCTTCATTTTCTTCTGGTGATCTTTCATTAAATGTTCTTGTTTCTTTTCTCTGCGGTGTACGTTTGTTGTTGGATTGTGCTTCTCCTTCCGTTATCTTACCCAAGCTTTCTACCGTGTAGGTTTCTCCGTCTATTTTTAATTTGTTATATGTAATATATGCCCTGTGACCATTTTCTCTTACTCGTTTCATATGCGTTTTTAATATTTTTCTCTGGAGTAATTCTCATCTATAATGTATTATTTGTACCAAGTATTTATTAATAAAAATACATGTAGTAATGGCACATGTTTATTAATAGACTTAACCTACCACACTACCTCGTTATATGTGTTCTAGATTAGTGGTGCCAACTCTACTCTGGAAGTGACACTGCACGAACATAGAACTATAAATATATATCATTATTATAACTATTACAATAAAGACGTTGGTACCCTTGACCTTCTTGGTTGAACCTTATTATTCCACTCTTTTATTTCTATTATTGTCTTGTATTTCCTGTGGTTCCAGTTCTTCTTATTTCACTTATATCTTTGTTTTCTTCTATATTAACTTCTATTTTTTCGATTATCTTTCAGTTTCATCTGTAGGGTCTTTTTCTTCCTCTATCCCAAATACTACGATTTTATTCTTTCGTGTTTCTCTCTCCAATTGTTCTATTCTTTTATCCTGTTCTGATATAATTTTTCTTAACTCAGTGTTTTCTTCTTTTACGATTTGGTTTTCCACCGTCATCCTTCTTAACTCTTTATGTATCTCGTCTAATTTTCCTTCTAAATTTGTCTCCATATTTTCATTTGCTGTTGGATCTTTTCTAAAATTGACTCCGTAGTGTTCTATACAGAGTTGTGTTGTGATTCTATTCAGTTCGAACCTCAACCCCTATACAGACTACTACGAGTGCGATTGTTTCCATTCAAGTAAATTTCTTAGTCCGGATCTGTTTATTGGTAATTATCGTTTTCGATAAGGCGGAGTATCAGCTTTGCTAATCGATGATTTTTTTATTGATGAAGTCAATTAGTTGGTATATTTGCAATTATATTTCTAACATATATACGTACATTTTGACCAACTTACAATTTTCTGGTGAATTATATTCGATCATATGATAGCACAGTTTACTATTTACTAGTCTTGCTAGCTTAATTTAATTAAAGTTAGTTTTATACCACTGAATATGTTAATTTTTTTTTCGTTTTTTGGCTTTGGGAGTTGGATCCCATCCAGTCACGAACTAAGTGAATAAGTAATATGACATAAAAAGAGAAACAAAGGACATGTCGCAGCAAACATATTTACTCATATCCAAGTCACACATCATTCATTGCCCTATACAACAGAATTCGTAGAAAACGAAGAAGAAAGGATAATAGACATGGACACTCGTTTCACGCTAAGGTGCCCGTCATAGCGACTTTATTTACAACACACAATAAAGGCAACGGTAGGGGGGTATATCATTGTTACAAAGGAAAGACAATAGGTATACTACAACTAACCTCTACCATTCTACATCTAAAATAAAGTTGTACTGGTTTTTATATTTTTCTTTTGGTACGTTTAAGAAATTCCCATAATATAGTGCGAACCATAGTATGTCGCCGACTGAGAAATAACAGAGAAACTTGACTTTGTGGGAGAGGAACCTTTTCTTTAGACAGAGTTTCCATCAGATATCTTGTAGCTTGACTATTATGTTGACAGCTAAACATCCAATGATTAATATCATCATAACTTTGATTACAATCACACAATTCGGAGTCGCTCATTTTAATTTTATAAAGGTATGCGTATACTGTTGCATGACTAACGAGACATCTGAAGTACATAGCGTTAATCTTTCTTATAGGATGACTATGCTCCTCAAGTCTTGTGGATGGAAGAGTGGGGTGTATTTTGCAGTACGGGTTATTGCTTCTGTTGCAGAATTGTGACCATTCTATTTCCCAATTGTGTCTCATACTCTCTTTTCTTGAGCAAATGACGTCACTCCATGGTAAACAAAGATCTTCCGATCCGGAGAGAACTGCGGCTTTCGCTAGTTGATCAACTTTTTCGTTTCCAGAGATTTGAAAGTGGCCTTTGACCCACATAAACGTTACAGACTTGTTAAGTTGTCTTAATTCAACTAATATGCATAATATTTTTACGATTATACTATTGCGATATATACTTCTTGCAGAGTTTTTAATGGCTGTTAAAGCTGACTGGGAATCCGAAAGGATGACAAAGTTTTGATATCGGAGATTACTGTATAAAGCCCAATATAGTGCATAGTATATGGCCAATAGTTCTGCAGTGAAGATTGAGCAATGACAATTTAATTTATATTGTAGTGTTGTTTCCTCGTTAGATATGCATACAGCACATCCCACACCTAAAGAAGATTTGGATCCGTCTGTAAATATTTTGCAGAGAATACCCAGCTTTCCAAAGTATTCTTCCATAGTTGTGCAATAGCTACTTGGTACGTCGTAATTAGGTATAACTACTGTACACGAAAAAGAAAAAGATATGTCATAAGGCGCTGAAAAAGCACTTTGTTCGTCACAATTAATTGACAGGTGTGATGTATTGGGATATGCAATAGCTAAAATTGGAGAGTTTTTATTTAGCCACCATTTTTCTGTTAGGTGTATATTTAAGAATAAATTTCTCTGCGAGAAATAAGCGCCTCAGGTGTAAAGGAGGTTCACCACATTCAGCCAACAGTGTGTTAGTAGGCGTGGATTTGAGAGCACCTAAAACCAAGCGTAAAGCCTTGAATTGTATTCTATCTAATTTGATTAAGCGAGATTTTGTGGCTGAGCCATATAAAAAACTTCCATAATCCAAGATGGTTTTGGGGTCAGCGCCCCAATCGTAACGATTAACAACTTTCAGCATATTTAAACTTTTTTCACATTTGACAATACATTGGTTTATGTGATCATTCCAAGTTAGTTTTGAATCCAGTGTGATACCTAAGTAAGTATAATTTCTATTAACTGATATCGTCATATTAGTGAGTTGCAGGTTGGAAACAGCTGGTAGACGATGTCGTGTGGAGAATACAACTGAAGATTTTTTAGGTGATAGGTGTAGACTTAGATCTGAGAAACATTTATTACAATGTTGCATAATTACTTTTAGAGTTTCAATGCACTGTTGATAAGTCTTTTCCTTTACATATAAACAGAAATCGTCTGCATATTGCAATATGTTGCACTCTATATCCATAACATGTACGTTTAAGGTATATAGGTTAAAGAGTAGCGGGCTTAGAACTGATCCCTGCGGTAAACCGTTGAAAACAAGTCGTGTGCCAAGAATTTGGTTGTTGCACCGAATAAATATTTGTCTATTCATAAATAGTTCAACCAAGACATACGCGCATCTGGATGGAATACCAATTTGAATCAATTTATTAAAAAGAGAATGCAGTTGAACATTATCGTAAGCACTGGTAATGTCCAAAAATAATGCAGCAAGATAATTGTTTTCGGTAAACGTTGATTGAATATCTGTGACTAGATGTGCAATGCAGTCTACTGTGCCTCTTTTCCTACGAAAACCAAACTGTGTGTCTGGAAAAACATTATTGCTTTCACACCACCATTCCAGTCTAATTTTTATAATCCTTTCATATGTTTTTAATAAACAAGACATAAGGGCAATGGGTCTGAGGGCAGTTTAATCATTTAACTTCGGAATTGGAACGATAAGACATTGTTTTAAAGAGTCGCAATTGTCTCCTTTCATCAAGATATTATTATAGATTTTGCATAAGAACTGTAACGCTACGTCCGGCATGTTTCCTAGCATAAGGTAATTAATTCCGTCAATTCCTGGACTAGACTTTTTAGAAGTTTTAATACTTGTTTTTATTTCATTGATGTTTATCGGTGCTAGTAAACAATGTTGTTCTGGAAAATTAATAGGCCAATCTATTGGATAATGGACGTGGTCGGGTGCAATTTTTTGAAGCAAGTTTTCAACTAATGTTTCGTTGACTATACAAGATTTTTTAACACTTTGAACGTTATTAACCTTTCTCCATATGTCGCTTGGATGAGTTTGTCTGTTAAGTGAGGAGCAAAATTTGGCCCAATTTGTTCTTGATTTGGTTTTGAATAACCGTTTACACATAGCAACTAATCTTTTATATTCAATGAAGTTAGAAGGGATTAAGTTTGTTCTGTAAGCTTTTAATGCATTTTTCCTAGAATTTGTCGCTGCGAGGCATTCTTGATCCCTCCAGGGAACCTATTTAGTCGGATTATGAGTAGTTGATTTTATTACCTTACAAGACTTATTTGCAGCTGCCGTTATTGTATCAGTGAGAAAAGATATCATGGCGTTAGAATCGTTGCAAATAGGGACGGATTGGAATGATTCAATGATAGAGATTTGGTATAACTTCCAATAAGCGTTGGACATTGACCATTTAGAAGTACGCTTAACCGAAAAAGTTTCCTTTTGGATATCGTTGATCACAATCCTAATAGGGAAGTGGTCAGAACCATATGTGTCCGATAAAACGGACCACGTAAATGAAGAACACAATTTTGAAGATAAAATAGTCAGATCTACGGCAGATTTAGCTTGTCCTGGAGAAGAAATTCTTGTGGCACAACCGTCATTAGCTACAGCTAAAGCAGGAAAATAATCTAACGCTTCAACTAGTATATTACCATCTGTCGAGCACGTCTCCGAACCCCAGATTCCGTGATGAGCGTTAAAATCACCACCGATGATACACTCGTGCTTAATCTGGTTAAATAAATTGATATAATCTTGTACAATTGCTTTAGTTGTCGAAGGTTTGTACAAACTTATAATTGTCAATTTTTCATCACCACTAGTAATGTTAATACCACATACTTCTATTTTGGGATTGAAGTTATTAACAAATTCAATAATTTCATATTTAATTGAGTTTGATATGAATATAGCCACACCACCATGTCCTTTGTTTCTATCTTTTGCTATTATATTAAAATTTTGAAACCATTTGACATCCGCTGGTTTATACCAGGTTTCGGATATCAGAGCAATATCAAAATTGTCTTCAACATAAAGTTGTGTTAACGAAAATTTATTGGAATTTAAAGATCTGGCATTCCACTGAACTTTTTTCAAGCTAGTATTGACCATGGTTAGTAGAATAAACTATCGACAATATTTTTGATTTTACTATCAATATCATTTTCGTTAAATATTAACTTATTATTGATTGAACATGAAGAAGATTGAGGCATATCTCGTATAAAATTTTCAAGCATGGTTTTTATTTTAGAACTGAGTTGATAGGCAAATTTATCAAAATCACTTTCAGTATTCTTTTGACTAAACTGGAATACAGGACCTGCACAAAAGCTGGTATTGTATTCTCTACGACTGGGACGGAAGTCGGATAGAGTATTATTACTTTTTCTCTTTTTACGAGGATTTGAGCTAATTTCCGGAGTAGGTGGGGTTGGACTATTTCCTTTTAGAGGATCGCTAGAGTAACGATTTTGATAACTGGAAGGTTTTAGAGTGGGAAAATCAACTTCTGAATTAGCTAGTGGAGCAAACCTATTTTTTTGGATAATGCTGGTGTAGCTGGGATTATCGACTACTTTTTCAGCCTCTTTAAATGATATATTAAAATTAGCCATAGCTTCCTTGGTTTTCCGTTGTTTTATATATACTGGGCATTCCTTGAATGAAGAGGAATGGTTGCTAGTTTGACAGTGAACACAGTATCTACTACAGCTATTCGGACAATTATCAGTTTGTTCATCTGATCCGCAATTTTTACACCTTTTCTTACCTTTGCATTGAGACGATGTATGACCGTACCTAAGACAATGATAACATTGCATGACCGGACTAACATAGGTATCGACAGAGCACCTAACTTTATTAATGTAAATAAATTGTGGGATTAATTTGCCAACAAAAGTTACAATTATCATCTGCCTAGGAACCCGCTGTATAACGCCATCTTTCTCCACTGTTCTATTCAGCCGTTGTACCTTTTTAATTGACACATTCGATTTTATAATATTTAAAAGAGTATTTTCGCTCTTACTATGCCACGTTTTTCGGTTAAATAATTTGTAATGTATGCAATCAGGTTATTTTTCTCGAAAAATGGTTCTTCTACTAATTTATTAGTATGGTTACTCGAAATTGACTGTCTCGACCCTTACTTCGTGGAATATGCTCATATTAGTGTTTTTAAATGAAACTCAAGGTCTCTAGTTAATTCCACAATATAATACAAGTTATTGAAAATTCTAAAAAATTGACAATTGTTTCGATAAATCAATATCATCGATGATATTGATTTATCGAAACAATTGTCAATTTTTTAGAATTTTCAATAACTTGTATTATATTGTGGAATTAACTAGAGACCTTGAGTTTCATTTAAAAACACTAATATGGTTACTCGAATTTACTTCAATTTTTACGCGATTTTTTCCAACACTAGTTATTTCAGTAATATTATTTTCATAATTTGATAGCGCTAACAACTTTTCACCTAATTTCATCGGATGTAATCGACCAATATTTAGTTCTACATGCTCTACAAAAATTAAGTATGGACCTACATCGGTCGGTAGAAATCTATTGTCTCTATTAACTGGCCTACGACCACTGTTTACATTACTTGATATATTAGAACCTATTAGCAAGTTTTTTACTGACTCCGTGTCATCATTGTTTTTGTTCACCGTTTTGTTTGAAATATTATTAATTGTTAAATCCATCGTATTTTGGTTATTGTCATTATTCATATCAATATCTCCAGAAAATGTAATTTCTTCCACATGCACATTAGGACAATTTCTTCTCGTTGATCGCAGAAGTGGGTCCTTGCCCCCTTTTTCATATTCGCCACCGGACATCTGGGCTTCAGAGCCGGGGCAAAACAAATAATTAGATAAAAGCTACTTACAGTATCGTTGCTACACTAATTATATATACAACACAGAAAAATAATAATAGGAAACTGCTAGGTAAGTAAATCACTTATCGCAAGAGAACTCAAATCGATACGTCCGCACTGTAGGATAGTTCGACCGAGAATCTATGTTAATTTTTTAAGAGCTAATTTTGTGTGTGTTTATCACTCACTCGCAGGACTGTCTTCAGTATTTAATGTAAATAAATAAGTCTATCTTATAAATTGCCACAACCTTCAACTCGGCTGTTTACATTTCGATTGTGTTACAAATCGGTAAAATAAGATTGAGATATGACAAAGCTATTTTAGAAAAACCAAGTGCAGTAAACTTTCCACAATTTATGGTTCGACTTTACAAATTTTATTTCTTTGTTCGTTGCTGCAGTAGCACATGTACGAGTTGCCTTTACCGACATACATAAACTAATTTTGAAAATATTTGTTACAGTGGTTATAGATAGACGGAGAGATCCGAACGCAGATACGGGAATGTTCGAATTGATTTACAAACAACATTTCCCGAGGACTCCCCCGTATTTGGGAATGAATCTGGCGGTGAGAGGTAGAAAAATATTCCGAAGTCGATCCAAAGTAAAAGACAAAGAAAAAATCGAGAAGGAAAAAGCGTTGATGCGTCTAAGAAGGCAAGATTTCGTAAAAACTGAATTCATAAGGTGAATTAAATTTCAGTATCGATTTAACCAGACTGTCTTATCGATTATTAGGGATTTTGTCGAACTTATTTTATTTGCTTCACTTTTTAAGTTAATTTCGAAAAATGTCAAGTTTGAAAGTGGTAACGAGTATAGAAAAAACTTAGATATTTCATAATTTCGAAGTAAATTTGTTGATAAGTGTTCATAGTCGTCAAAGTTTGTGTTTTAAATGTATTAATACAACCTCTGTTTGTTTAGACCAAATAATGAATTTGGGATGTAAAATATATTTTTTTTCTCTATTCAGGGACAGCCAAATAAAGAAGATGCTACCATTGCCCAAAACACTGCCACTAAATATTTACAAAGGACCAGTGATAGCAGACTTTATAGAAGATTTGCAAAAATCATCAAATGCGATAGATACCGGCGTAGATTTTATACCAGTTATAAGAACAGAGCCGAATAAGAAGAAATATGATTTCGGCAAAATTAACACCAGGGTATTGCGCAGTTGCACGACTAAACAACAAAAAACAACGGGGAAAGCCCGGTAGGGCTGTTCTTACTTCAATGATTACAAAATCCTCGAACAGTTTTTTTTTTAATTTTATTGAATTTCTACTAAGCGGCAACACTACAAAAACGGTCTGAAACTTTTAATTGAAATTTTAACTTCCCGCACAATTAAAAACTCATTAATCAATATATATTATAAAAGAAAATGTAGATTGTACAACTAATAATGGACGGACGCCGGCCGGTACCCCGTCGAAATAGCTCACGTCAAAATAGCCTCGACAAAACAGCCCCGGACAAAACAGCCCCGGACAAAATAGCCCCATACAAAATAGGCCCGACAAATTAGCCTCAGACAAATAAATGTGTGTATTGTAACATGTTTTGATAATTGCAAGTCAAAGAAAAAAGATCACTTCAAAAGGTATTTTATTTGAAAATGTCCAACACGTCAAAAATAAAAGAAAACGCATCTCTAGATTATTGTTACCGAAAAATTACATTTCCAGATTATGGGAAACGCTCCGAAGTAAGTCTAGACTCTCCATATTTGCATAATTTCCAACTAACACTTGTAATTGGTGATTTAGTTGCACATATTTAGACTTACTTGCCTCCGGTTGGACAATTCCAGCAGCAATGCAAGCTAGTCGGATCTCGATCATATCTTGCTCCTTGTGAAAATGCTCGATGAGCTTAAATACAGATGGATGATGGCAATCAACAGTTTGCTGAAATGCTCTATGCCATCCTTCCACTGAATTATTTGTTCTTGGGAGCCCATCGAGCACACGTTAATGAACATTCCAGATATTGATGGGAAAACGTGGTTGCAGCCGTCTATTACGCCTAATTCGTCCTATGTGAGTATCTTCCCAGTAATCGATGATCGGGTTTATTTCGTCGGGGTAGTTCTCGACAATCTCTTCGAAAAGTCTGACAAGCTACTGTCATAGACATTCCTCAAATAAATACTCAGGTAAATCAGGTATTTACCTGATTGCTATTTTGTCCGGGGCTATTTTGTCCGGGGCTGTTTTGTCCGGGGCTGTTTTCTCCGAGGCTATTTTGTCCGGAGCTGTTTTGTCGGGGCTGTTTTGTCGGGGCTATTTTGATCTAGGCTATTCTGACGGGTCACGTCGCCGGCCATATCACAGGAATCGATAATCGTACAATTTCTGTAAAAAAAAATTAATGGGTAAATTGGCCAAGAGAAATCGTTGGAAATTATTTTCAAGTTCGAAAGATGGCCGCTAGGAGGCGCAACTGCTATGACTAATCATAAAACGGGTATTTCCTCAAAAACTTTGCTAGTAAAGATATATTTTAAGTAATGCCATATTAAACACCGGAAAATTTGTGACATTTTTTGTTTAAGGTATTTTCCTCTATTTTATAAAATGTAGTGGTGGGGGAACGTCAAATATGTTTTTATTTAAATGGCAATAACTCCAGTACGGTTTGACGGATGTTAACAAACTAGGTCTTGTTTAACACCGCTCTTTTTACTTAATAATTGTTTCCGAATATATTTTGGTGAGGGCGCTGTTTGACATTACAACAGCTATTACGCATTCCCATGAAAATTTTAAATTGTAGGCTGTCTCTTTTTGCATAGATTAATAGAGAATGAAATTACTAAAAATTCAGCGCCAACCGCAACTTCCTACCTTTTTTCTAGCCAGAGATATCAATAAAAGAAACATCATTAGGCCGATGGCTATGTTGATCTCCGGAATTTGGTACCCATATTGTAGGAAAGCATTAAAACTTAGTATGCCATCTTTAGAAGCCGCCATGTTGGATTTATAGTGATGTCACTTTATTTTTCGAGTTATTCTAAGCAAGCCTTGTAATTTGATACTTATATGAAATTAACTGTCTCGACCCTTACTTCGTGGAATCTACTCATATTAGTGTTTTAAATGAAACTCACTGTTTCTAGCTAATTCCACAATATAATTACAATTATTGAAAATTGTAAAAAATTGACAATTGTTTCGATAAATCAATATCAATATCAATATTGAAGAAAATAGCTCAATCAATTTTCTTGATTTAAAAATTCAGAGTTAATAATTTACTTGATTATTCAATTTACCGAAAAACAACACACACTGATGTGACAATTTCATATAGTTCCAATCACCCCATGTCACATAAACTAGCAGCATATAATTCAATGATACATAGAGCTTTTTCAGTTCCTATGAACAAATGTAATTTTGATAGAGAGATTAATACAATTAGACAAATAGCAACATCCAACGGTTATCCATTACATATGATATATAAGCTAATTAATAAAAAAGAGGAAAAAGTGGCATTACAACTAATATTTCCTAAACAAACTGATGAAATAAAAACTTATAAAACCATCACATATACAGCAAATATTTCTAATAATATTTCAAAGATAATATCTTTAGCAACGAATACAACAATAATTTCTTTTAAAACAGAATGTAACGTTAGTACAAAATTGTTAAATGTAAAAACAAAAATACCACCATTAAAGAAATCAGGTATATATAAACTCAAATGTCCAGAATGTAATGCTGTCTATTTGGGTCAGACCCTTAGAAATTTTGAAATCCGATACAGTGAACACTTACGAGCATACAGATTATAACAACCAGATAAATCCCACTACGCAAAACATCTACTTGACATCAATCATTCATTGACACCTAACACAGAACTAGAAGTGCTGCATATTTGTGAAAAGAAACAAGAACTGGATTTTCTTGAAGAATTGGAAATTAGAAGACATTCAATAAACCCACAATATGAAGTTGTCAATGAACAGATAAATCTAGGGAGTTCTCCACTAATAAACTGTCTTCTTAAGTGATAATTGTAAAGATCAGCAGATATAGTTTTCCTGGTTTTCTATATCATTGCACAGTTATACTGATCTTAATTGGAAAAATGATATCCAGAATATCACCATGGGGCTAATACTATCTAAGCTTCAATATTTGTAATATCACATCTTCTTCTTTTTTTTCTATTGACATATATTAAGTCAATCACAAGTTAGGTCACTTCTTGGTCTAGCCAAAAATAACTACTAAACATCAGGTAGGCTTCAAATGAAATGTAACTTCTGTCATTCTGACGATGATATTGATTTATCGAAACAATTGTTAATTTTTTGGAATTTTCAATAATTTTAATTATATTGTGGAATTAGCTGGAAACAGTGAGTTTCATTTAAAACACTGATACTTATATTGTAGGAGTGCATTTGAAATAACTATTCCGCTATCTTGGGTGATCAGCCATGTTGGATTTGGAATGACGTTACACTGCGAACCATGTATTGTCATCCAAACTAAACGTATATACAAAATTACAGCTCAATCGGTTGAATATTTCTGCTTCACAATTGAGTTGCAAGATTCCACTCAAACAAACATCTTTATAATTCCGACATATTGGATTTCGAGTAAAGTCACTTTATTTTTCGAGTTATTCTCAGCAAGCCTTTTCATTTGATACCAATATTGTGAGAGTGGATTAAAAATAACTAGTCCGCCTTCTTAGGTGTTTCGCCATATTTGATTTAGGGAGACGTCACTTTATTTTTCGAGTTATTTTCAGCAAAAGGTTTCATTTGATAATTTGATACCAATATTCTAGTAATGCATTAAAAATAACTACTCCGCCATCTTGGGTGTTCTGCCATGTTGGATTTAGAATGAAGTCACACAGCCAACCATTCACTGTCATCCAAACTAAACGTGTACAAAATTTCAGATCAATCGGTTGAATATATCTGCTTCAAAGCAAGAGAAAGCAAGAGGAAGCAGCACAGAAAGCAGCATCCAGAGCAGCTTCCAAAGTCTAAACAGAAGAGGCCACGAAAATTGACCAGACCAAATGCGCTGATCATTTGGCCAACTAAGAAGGACAGCTTTGCCGATATACTCGACCATATCAAGAAAGACGTTCTAGAGGAGCAGGTCCGCACGACGGTAGACAAGCTTTGTAAGTCAAATACAGGAGGTATTATAATTATACTCTCGAAGGATAACACCGATAAAGGAGACATGTAGAAGACAATCGCAAGCATCCTCAAAAAAGATGCCAAAGTCATCAGGAAGATCTTGAAATTCAAGATCTAGATGACACCACAACACAAGATGACATCCGAATAGCGTTACAAAAGGTAGCTGGAGATGATTGTGACATATCGTTAGAAGCAATAAAATCACTTCGTAATACCTATAGAGGTACCCAGTTATAGCCATGCATAGGTAACTCTTATGAACCAGCTTGTCCCATAAGAGCTGTTTGCGACTACACTCGCCAGAGGCGCTGTAATCACCTTTAATTCGAACGTTGTCAAATCTGTAAAGAAAAATTCTTCAGTTTTTCGTTAATCATCTGATCCATTGATTAAAGTTACTAATATGTAATAGGTATAAACATACTTTTACATTATCATAACATAAAACTTGAATGTTAGTTTGGATTTGAATTTTAACTTATCTTCCAATACCCTACACTACAGAACCTATTCAAGTTGTATTTTTTAATTAAAATAAAAATCATAAGTTTTTAATGATAATTTTGAGATATGGCAACATCACAACCGCTTTACGAGAACACAATACGCAGGCGCATCGATTTCTCGCCCAATGTTTATCCATAGATAAAGGATAGGTTGATTTATTTTTATCAACACCAATAGCTAGTCCAACTCATTATCATTATTATTCCAATTAGTGTTGTATTGAGAAAAAGTTGAATTTTAATTTTTGTGTGTGTTTATTAAACTGATTTAACCAAACCATTCCAATATGGTGTTTTCTTGTTGTGTGCCAACATGCAGAAGCCGGGGCGACACTGTGAAAATGCATCGATTTTCCAAAAACTATGAAAATGTGAGTACCGGTGTTACTTTCAATATTAAAGCTGTGATAATTATATTTACAAAATCTGTTATATGTTATTTTTTTCAATATTTACCTAAAACTTTATTTATTTAATGAAATCAACATGAAAAATAAACTCTAGGAAATGTCCTAAGACAATGAAAATGATCAGAAAATATGAAAATTATTTAAAATAATAGTAGAAATGACGTTTCAATGATTTTATTCAATGCTTTGACAAGTATTCCGAGCTGATATTTCGATATCCTTGAATAATTGGGGAAATGACTAATTTTAAAGTAAAAATAAGGTCTTTCGGTATTAGTTCTGCGATTAGTAGTGAAAAAAATACTATATATACTTCGGTTGAGAAGGCCATATTTGTATATTATATTAATTATTATATAACTTGTAAATAAACGTACGTAGTGAAACAGTTTTTTATTCATGAATTCTTAAACAATCTTCCAGTTCCAGAAAAAAAATTTAAATTTTATATGTTTCCCGCCTTTGCTTTATTTCTGACTACACTCGCCAAAGGGCGCGGTAATTAGTGAACCAAACTCTTAATACTGAGTTGCCTATCTATCTATTGAAATCAACCTAACCTAACCTATCCTTTATCTATGGTTATAGCCTCCCCCTGTGAAGTTATGTCTAACGGCGGTTTCCACGGGAATACACAGGCCGGAGGAAGAGGAGGTTTTTAGTTTGAGTCCGACGTATCCAGGTCAAACAACAGACCTTGATACGTAAAAAATATTTTCTTACCTCTATGAAAAAAATACATACATTTGCAATTTAAATAAAAGCTTTTAAAAGTGAACGTAGTTGTAGTAAGGTATAAATTAAAAGTTAGAGGATTTTGTAATTGTTGATTTGGGAACGATCCGTATCTAATAAATTTAATATAAACAAACCTACTGAAAAAGTATATCTTCTGTTTCAGAGCAAGTCGAAGCGTAAAAGAAAGCAGTAGAGAAACGATACGAGCCTGTAATACTACGAGTAATTGGACCAACCTAAAACTAACATTAGAAGATACTGCCAGTCTATTAAAAGGGACCAATCATTTAATTAAACATAAAAACGCTTTTGATGACTTCAATAAAAGTTCTTATAAAAGTCTGAATATCAATGTGTTTGATCTGAATGAGATGCTAAAAAGTATCGAAAAATAGATGTGTTTACGAAAGAACATTTTTCATTCGGAATATTTACGATTGTATTCGGAATTAATTTGAAATTTTAACGTGATATCCAGTTTTTTTTACATTTTTTTGGTATTATCATTAAACTTGTTCTTTGAAATTTTTGCGACAATTTTTTTTTTTTTTGTAATTTGTATGTCCAGCTGTACAAATATCCAGATTTTTTTGGAGCACACTTTAATTCTAACAAATTCTTAAAAGTGATTTATGTAAAAATAATATAAAACGCAGCTTTCAAACTATATTCTGACTGTTTTCCGAAAGTAGAAACAACTATTATCTTGGCTATATGTCAGGACAAATATTGAAGTACATTTCATTCGAAAAATGTGACAGCGGTGAACAGTATTGTCGATTGCCACTGTCTCTTTCGGATTGCAGTCAATTCCAGACATTATATCCTTCTTGGGCCTCGTCAGTGTAGAGCACATCCACCTTCGTTTAGAATTGACCTGGTAACAACTTGCTCTTTGTTACTTTTATTATAATAACATTCTAATGGAATTCATTTTTAGTGTCAAAATGACATACTTTATTAGAATGAGTACTATAATGATTTCATTAGAGTGCTGAGTACTATAATAAAACAAATATCTAGGCAGAAATATGAGATATACAGTGCTATTCAAAAGTCCCCTCCCTCGTATCTTTTGAACGGCTACACTTACATTAATAAAATTTGGAGGGTGAAAATAAAATGTTGTAAACAACTTTACGAATGGTAAGAGGTGACATAATAGTAATAGATGACGTCACAGTGCCACTCTGGCCAATAATTTTAAATAGGACCTTATGGCTAGTGATATCTCGTTTGAAAGGCATTGCCATTGGCTACATAGCCATATTAATTTTGTTTGGGTTTAAATTAATTTTGACGGATAAATTAAATAAATACCAAAATTATTGAAATTATTTTTTTAAAATTAATTAATCAAATATCAACAATGGATTCTTATAGCGACTGTTCGAAATGTGCTCCGCCTACTTCCTGAGAGTATTACATCCTATTAGTAAACTCTTGTCGTACTCGTTCGAATGTGTCAGCTGAAATAGCGTTGCATTCTTCAGTAATTCTTTCTTTCAAAACGCCAATGCTATCTGGTGCCGTAGTATAAACCTTGGATTTCAAGTACCCCCATAGAAAAAAATCTAATGGTGTCAGATCTGGTGACCGAGGTGGCCATTCTATAGGACCTCGCCGACCGATCCATCTACCTCGATATTCTTCATCCAGGTAACGTCTTACTGCACCATAATAATGTGCAGGTGCACCATATTGTTGAAATGTTATTTCCAGATGGCCGAATTCATCTTGATTATCTCCCAGAATTTCAAGAATTAACGGCTCAATTGCATTTTGTAACATCTCCAGATACACTTCACCGCTTAAATTTGAATTTAGGAAAACAGGACCAACTATGTGGTTTCCCAAAATACCTGCCCAAACATTGACTTTTTCTGGAAATTGGGTATGTTGTTCACGACAGGTGTGAGGATTTGTGTCACTCCAATACCTTACATTTTGTGAATTCACATTTCCATTGAGGCAAAAAGTACTTTCATCACTAAATCAAATTGTTTTTGTGTAATGTGGGTTTTGACTAATTTTATTTGTCGTACATTCACAGAATTCGAGTCTTCTGCCGGGGTCGTCATCCGAAAGGTGGTGCACCATTTTTAACTTGTATGGATGAAATTTATTTTTAGACAATACTCTCTGTACTGTACTTTTACTTACTTCACAGATAGACGCAACTTTAATTGAAGATGAAGTAGGGTTTACGACCATTTCAGCAACTATATCAATTTTTTTATCATCACTAAATGTTGGTCGACCAGATCTTTTGGCATCTTGAACACTCCTGTTGCTTCAAACTTGTGAAGAAGCTCCCTTAAATAAGTTCTTGGGATATGGCGATCTGGGTATCTCTTATTAAATAAACGTTCCGCTTCATGGAGATTCTTTCTAGATTCACCAATTATTGAGATAGCTGCTACTTTGTCGGCTTGAGTACGTACCATTTTGCTTATGTATTGTAAAATTGAATATTTAAGCTATTTAGAAAAACATTTCAAAGCAACAAATACTATTAAATTAAAAACGTCAATTTTTTTGACAACTAACCAGAGGCGGACTGAAAAATCTTCAATATTTAAATGTGAAATAATTATTTTGGTATTTATTTAATTTATCCGTCAAAATTAATTTAAACCCAAACAAAATTAATATGGCTATGTAGCCAATGTCAATGCCTTTCAAACGAGATATCACTAGCCATAAGGTCCTATTTAAAATTATTGGCCAGAGTGGCACTGTGACGTCATCTATTACTATTACGTCACCTGTTACATTCGTAGAGAAGTTTACAATACTTTATTTTCACCCTCCAAATTTTATTAGTGTAGCTGTTCAAAAGATACGAGGGGGAGAGGGGACTTTTGAATAGCACTGTATATTGTACATGTGGCTTATCCCTCGTATGTTATATTATTCATAACTGACACTTATTGTCAAAATATTAATCAATATAATTAATATATCAATAATTTCTTCTATCGAAAGAAAAATTTATTTAATTATGAATTATTATTATACTCTTTTCTCAGGGTGAGTTAACAAAATAATTTCTTTAATTGTTAAATATTGTTCAAATTAAATGTTAATTGTTATTTTTATTCTGGATTATTCACCCAGTTGTATCGTGTAACTGTATATTCTCAATTGTACAGGGCTATTTAATTACGTTCTGACATTTACTATATTTAATGATATGTCTGTCAAAAATGTCACTGTCAAATTAAAAATTTTATGACTGAATTGACTAAATTTATTGTACAAAATAATTCCAAATCTTTCACAAATTACCTTTTACAATAAGTTCCATTCAAATATATCTATGTGTCAAATTAACAAATTAATTACATTAAGAAATAGAATATATGATACGTTCTTTACAAAATTTTACTTTATCGAAATGATTAAATAATTTTTAAATTGTCAATGACTTTTACAAATATCAAACACCCGAGCAAAGTGTTAAATTTATTCAATATAGTCTTTCCAGTTATATGATTATTTATTACATATACTTAAATTTCCTTTTTTTTTATTTTGAATTCAAAATTTATATATCGAATATTTTTAGATGCATCGATGATTAATATTTTAAGGCTTGATGTATCTCGTAGAAATTATGCATTAATTAAGATGGTTAATACTTTGGTACAGACTCACCAATAGTCTGGCACTGCAGTCTGGAACAATATTATTCAGAGTTCAGGATCGTCCTCTTTTAGGATTACGAATAATTTTCTTTAAAACACGCACTGAATTTATAATGGTTGGGTACCGAATAACAATTTATACTATTAACACTTTTTAAAATACTAAATACAACTTTTCGAATATATTTGGAGAACTCTTTAATTTCTAGATGTTCTCCGTTCGGGATGTGTAATCAGACGGAATCTCTTTTCTCAATCAACAAAAACATTATAATTTAGCAACACCTTTCTTCCTTTATTTTAAAAAATTTGTTTTCTGATCTATTATTGACTTTCCATAATTTTTTTTATTATATTAAAGTGTTTACAGTGACATCTGCTTTTAATTTGAAATATTTCTTTACATTATGACGTGACTTGTCGATTATTCAATATACTCTGTGTAATTGTCATCTGAAACTAAATCATGCCAACTTTGAGAAATACTGGGTAAATCAAACATTTTTAATGTCGTATATAATTATGGGTATACCAAAAGTTTTGCAACATACAGGGTGTCCCGCATAAAAACCGACACAGAGCAGAGGCGTATAGCGGAGCACAAAATATGACTCTATACCAAGTTGCATCCCTGTGGAGTTTAGGGCCTCAAAGTAGGTCCCAAATTTTCGAAGAAAATTAATTTCTTTGCAAATTTGGTACACTGCATGAGACTGTTAAGGACATAAAGTAATGGTAAGTTCGTGTGCGGGCTGAGGGCTGAACTAAGTAGGCTTGCAGTACGCCAAACCGCACTTGAAACATCAAATCCGCTGGATGAATAGAAAACGAGATAAACCGGATCACGATAACTCGTTTGAAGAGGGAAAGGTGTTTAGGAAAAGCAAATTAACAGGAGATTTATAAATAAGTGAAGAAGAGAATATGGAAGACATAAAAATGGAAGAAATAACGGAATTACTGAAAGAGTTAAAACTCCAGATGAAACATGATATAGAAGAATCGAAAAACGAGATAAAAGCTTATATCGAAGAGATAAAGAGGGATCAGAAAGAAATAGAAAATGAAATACTTCACATAAGAACGGAACAAAAAAGTGTCTCAGAAGAAATACGAAAACTAATGCAAGAAAATGAAAGCCTAAAGAAGGAAAATAAACAAATAAAAACTGAAAACATGAGAATCAAGGAGGAAATGAAAGAAATAAGAACAACTATGGAATGGATAGAAAAAAGTAAAAAAGAAAACAACGTAGTAATAAGCGGCCTCACGGTTGACACTGATGATCAAGTACGGTTAAAGGAAGGAATGCAAAATTTCATGGAGGAAAATCTGAAAATTAAAGTAAATATAACATGGGTCAAAAAAATAGGCCCTAAAACCCACGCAATACAACTCGATAGGAAAGAAGACAGGGACAGTTATGAAAAATAAATTTATGCTGAAAAATCATACTTCTGAGAAAATATACATCAATGAAGACTTAACAAAGAATGAGTTGAAAAACCAAAAAAAAATAAGAGAATTTGGACATACCGAAAGAAGAAATGGGAAAGGTGTGAAAATAGGATACAATAAAGTGATCATAAACGGCGAGGAGTGGAGATGGAACAAAGATGAGAATAGACTAGAAAAAAAGTAGTAAACGATATTGCAATAAATAACGCAAAGCAACAGATAACGACACGGCAAGAAAAAGGACTCACGCAATTAGCAGTTAGGAAAAAAGGAAAAACTAGAAAAACACATAAAAAAACCAAAAACGCAAAAAGGAAAAATCATGGAAGAAATGGAAATAAGAAAATAAAAATATGCACATGGAACATTAGAACGTTGCTAAGAACAGGGAAGATGCAAGAGGTAGGCTTAGAATTGAAAAAATACAAAGCAGATATTGCTGCAATACAGGAAATAAGATGGAAAGGGCAAGGAAGCATAGAAGATAAGCACTTTAGTTTAAGATATTCAGGCAAGGGCAATATGGAGTAGCATTCATGATATTTGGCGAGTTAAGGCAAAAAGTGTTGGAATTCAAGCCAATAAATGGAAGGCTGGCATATTTAAGAATAGAAGCGAAGCCATTCAACATATCCTTGTTAAATGTGTATGCTCCAACTGAAGGTAGCACTAAAGAAGACAAAGATGAATTATATGGAAAACTGGAAGAAGAACTAGAAAAAATTCCTAAACAAGACACTATACTAATACTAGGAGATCTCAACACACAAATAGGGAGAGAGTATTACATAAGTCATGTAGCAGGAAAGGAGACGATACACGAGAAAACGAATGACAACGGACAAAGGTTCCTTTGAAGTGGCAGTCAAATAATAGCCTATGCGGACGATATCGTGCTTGTATCCAAAAGAAGAAGAATCATGGAAAATATGCTAAAGGAGATAGTCACAGAGGGAGGAAAAATGGGGCTAAAAATAAACGAAAGTAAAACCAAGCTAATGAGATTTGGGAACCTAAACCAAAAAGGAAAAATAAAAATCAACGACTATGAATTTGAAGAAGTTAAAAAATATAAATATTTGGGAGTTATGATTAGCAATACTCGAGATAGAACTACTGAAATTGAAGAAAAGATACTGGCTACAAACAGAGCATATCATGCAAATAAAAAGCTACTTAAGAGTAAAATTTTAACGAAGCAAACAAAATTAAATATGTATAAAACGATGATAAGGCAGAAAAAATGACGATAACAAAGAAGGAAGAGGAAAAACTAAGAATAACTGAAAGGAAGATATTGAGAGCAATACTGGGTCCTGTAAAAATAGATGAAAATGAATACAGAATAACAACGAATCGGGAAATTTTGGACGAAATAAAAGGCGAAGACATTGTAAAGAGAATAAAAGCACAACAAGTTAAATGACTGGGACATGTATGGAGAGAAGGAGCTAAATCAGTAACCTACAATATTTTGCAGTGGAATCCAGGGGGAAAGAGGAGACGCGATAGACCCAGGTCAAAATGGCAAAATGAGGTGGAGGCGGACCTTAATAGAGCAGGAGTAACAAACTGGAAGGAGAAAGCAAGAAATAGGATCCACCCCAATTAAGCGGATCTAGAAAGCACACGCGGCATAACCCCACATGGGGTGTCAAGCCATATTCATTCATTCATTCAGTAATGGTAAGTAGAAGGCGATCGAACCATTCTGGAGGGTTAATTAAGGGTGACCTAACCCTAAAACTTCACAGAAGTTTGTTTTCTGTCAGTTGAATTGAAAATTTTTATTTTAATACTTACCATGGGTAATTTAATTCTAAAACTTTTTTTACTCTTGTAATTTTGTATAAAATTTTATCATTTTCAAGGAAAAGTCGAATAACCAAAGTCATGTCTTCAACAGTGTTATTTGAAAAGTTACAAAAAAGTCAAGAGTTGACT
Organism: Galeruca laticollis; assembly: GCA_963921935.1. Taxonomy (NCBI): domain Eukaryota; kingdom Metazoa; phylum Arthropoda; class Insecta; order Coleoptera; family Chrysomelidae; genus Galeruca; species Galeruca laticollis. The sequence goes on from OY998185.1 coordinate 45,629,461, forward strand.
ATGAATTTATACATCAAATTTAACAATTTGTAATTCAGTTCTTGTAGTAAGTAAATTATTATATTTTTTTAATTAGTGGAAAATTCTCATTTAGCGAACAAGTGGATATGTTATTGGTGTTAGGTTTTTTTTGAAGGAAACTGTACTGTACATTAATTTTGGCAATCGGAAGTTAAGCAACGTCCGATGCGCCGTATCAAAGACGTATGCGGATTGCAAGAGCTCATTTCGCTGGCAGAATTTGTAAGTTTCGTTTCGACAGTACAGTTCATAGAAAAGTGTGATTATCGGGGTTGTGCAATACAAACTTGTTGTGGAGACACCAGAAAGTAAGGTTGTTCATAAAAAGTTGAGTGAGCAGTGTCGTGAAATAATTATGAACGTTTTAAATTTCATGACCGAAGAGGCAAACAATGGCAAGGCAACAATTCCATTAACAAAGGTAAGTTTTAATTATTGCAATAAAATTTCTAAACGAAAGTAATTATTTAACAAATTTACACTCGATAGTAAATTTTTTAAATCGATTTTCGTACATAAAATATTTGTTTGTTAAACGATTTAAAAAAGTGACATTAGGGTGAGGCAAAGTATTTTATGCACTTATTTGTCAATTTTATGCACTCATGTGTCAATTTTATGCACCGTTATGTCATCATGATAAACAAATCGACGCCATTTTAGTCCATTTAGAGCTAAATGAGACAGTTTTTGGTTTTTGCATGCCAGCGGCTCATGCGTCAATTTTTCCATTCGTGAAAAAAATCACCACTTTATGCACTTGTTGCATAAACAACTATTCTGTTTCTGTCCACAGGAGTATATAAAAGGGCATATGTTTATTTTGTGTATTATACTTATTTCACACCTATCTCTATTACGTTTCGGTTTTATTATTTGTTTTGAACCATCTTCCGATTTCAGTTACAATTGCGGTTTGGTCATATTAAAATATGTTTGAACTTAAATCTAAAGATCTTTTGAAACAACTAATGAACTGAAACGTCATATAGTATTTTTGAATTGAATACTTCTTTTAAATGGCCGAAAACCACGACAAATTTTTTTTGTTAAGAACTGTCACTAAAAACAACTTTAACTACTTCCTCATTTTATTTGTATGAAAATACACGTGAGTAAAACTTTTAATACAACATTTATATCGATTTATTTTATTGTCAGGTCATTGAACGAATTTCAGCTGCTACAAAAGTTTGCCAAATAACGCTTTTCCGCATTAAAAAAGAAGCTCAGGCAGGAACTAATGCTGACACTGATGTGCCTACTAAAAAACAAAGAACGTCCAGTATCCGTATGGATCAATTCGACAAAACTGTGCTTAGAAGGTGCATAATAAATTATCACATATCCGAGAAAAAGTATCCACGTTAAGAAATGTACACAAAACCTTTGCCGATAGTTATGGCTTCGCAGAAAGTCGCGAATCTCTGCGGAAACAAATACATTCTTTGGGTTCTCGTTGGACCAACATGAAAAACAACAGAAGTTTGTTGATGGAACGTCACGAAATCAGACGTTTACGCCTACTATATTTGAGAAACATAAAAAAGTGCAGATAACAGACCAAACCTATCATTTATATGGATGAAACATACATTCATTCATGTTACACGCACCTTAAAGGATGGAGCGACAAGAGTAACGAAGGATTAAGAAAACCCGTTTAAAAAGGTAATAGGCTCATCCTTGTGCATGCAGGAAGTGAAAATGGTTTTGTACCTAATGCTGGTATTATGTGGAACTCCCAGTCAAAAACAGGAGATTATCATAATGAAATGCCGTACGAAAATTACGAGAAGTGGGTACAAGAAAAACTTATTCCAAACCTACCAAAAAACGCTATTATGGTAATTGATAACGTCCCATATCACAATGTTCCAAATGAAAAATTACCTACGACTGCTTGGATTAAACAACAATTAAAAAACTGGCTTTCTGAAAGAAACATATATTACAGTGAATAATTGTTAAAACCGGATCTTTATAACGTTGCAAAAATGTACAAACCGCAATATAAAACTTATAAAATTGATGAATTGTTTATTCGACAAGGATTGCAAGTTTTAAGGCTACCACCTCATCACCCGGACTTAAATAACCAATGAATCACTTTTAGATACTGTTGCAGGTAATATTATTATTATTAATTTGGCCGAAGACGGAGATAGCGAGTATGATGAAGTTGATATAGAAAGTGATTTTGAAGAATCATTTGTAGATGCACACCATTATTTTACTGTTGATGATCCCTGTACATCTAAAACATATTTTTCATTATAGTGTTTTTTTGTAGGTGGTATGACTGAATACATTAAACGCAACAAGAAAAAGTATGTAAATAGGTGTTGAACAGGAACTTATAATTTTCCGCGTTTGTGTACAACGCTATGGCGTAGTTCCATGCGTTGTAATCCAATTTGCACAAAGAAAAGAAAGACTTTGCTGATAGCTGTATTACAAGAGTTTATTACGCTCTACTTTACATATGGCCATTTGGGGCCGCCATTACACCAATGGGACACCAGGTCCGACTCGTTACTTCTGATAGTCAATCACTTATTTTGGCCCAATGGGGCTCCGACACTAACTACTATATTCCGATACTCTCCACTGTAATGACTGTGTTTTTAAACCAAAAAATAATAAAAGATTTCACAAAGAGTATGACTTTCGGTGTTCGACATTAAAACATTCTCTCTCTCTCTCTCTGGTACTGTTTTTTCACCCTCACGCATCCTGTCAGAAATGAACTGCGCATAGGGTACCGGCATCTTTCTCATTGGCTGCATTCTAAGGTCACGCCAGAATGCGCTAACAAGAGAGATTCAACTTATCTCGCACTCTGTGTAATGTAGAGAATAATTAACAAAAATAGAATTCTATTGACTTGCAATTGCCACAGTTGGGATTTGGTCCACATCCAAACAGGTATTATATAAAATTGTAGATATTACAGACGAATTCCACTAGAGTAATATAATGTTTGTAGCACATCTGTACATAGTTCTAAATAAACAATAATTGACGGCACCCAGAACCAAGATTTTTTTGTTTTGCCAGTCCTAACTCTGTAAAAAGTGCGAAGTGATGTTCTAATTTCAGAGTACGCGATTTCCCCAATTTGTTTTTCAAATTTTATGTATAAACCCAAATTTTTACATTATTATCTACTACGTAATATTAAGAATAACAATTTTAGAAAGCTTAACAGGTAGGTATGTCATTAACTATTACTACGAAGAGATAGGAAAAATTGTTTGCCATTGTAAAAATTAGAAAGTCGTTTATAGTCCGTTTTTAAAAGGCATGGAGTAATAAAAGCTCATTAGATATGCAAAACCGATACAGGGTGTATAATAAAATATCTCCGAAGTTTATCTAATTTTGTACTAAAATTTCTCATTTGTTACGAATTTCAGGTAGACACCCCGTAACTCTGTATTCGGTTGGGTCGCCTATTGTATTGAAAGGGCCGCTCTATTGTATTTGAATGAACAAATGAACAATTTAATCCTCAGAGGCGTGCAATCAGGACAAAACAAACTTGGTATATGAATATGAAGGCACTATGAAATTATAATTACGAAAACTATTCAAAAGAGTTCACAATATCGATTCAATTTGTGTTCCTATGAATAAACAATAAACATAAAATATTATATAAGAAAATGTTTGCAGTATGTATCAACTTTACTACTAATATACCGTTTACAATAGGAGAGGAAAAAAGAAAAATGCAGGAATAAAGTACGAATTAATGTAATATTTATAAAAAAAGTCTAACAAATAATAGTAATAACTAACACAAAAGCTAGTCTATATATCAGAATCAGACGATTCTATTGAGCTGCCATTATTAACATTGATTATAAATGGTTCAATCATGTGTTCACTTATATGATCCATTTCCCACATATTTAGTTCTTCTTGTATCACGTGTTCAACACATTTCTTCCAGTTTTCTTTGGTTACGTTACCTAACGCGTCTTCGAATAAAATTTTTACGTCACTCATTTTGAATGTCGTATTCTTTCTTGAAACTTCCCCTTTCACTTGGGCCCATATTAATTCTATGGGATTGAGTTGACAGTGATAAGGAGGAAGCCTCAGCACCGTTATACCACGCGCTGATGCCATTTCATCTACAACGTATCTACTATATTTGTGTTTATGTGAATTGGCCAGTTGCAAGAGCTCATTTTTCAGCGGGTTATCTGGGCATTCACTATTTTTCGAGGTTAGCCAATCTTGGATATCTTGTTTACGCCATGCAGTTGAAGGTAATTTCTACACTAACCTGGAGTGATAACTTGCGTTATCCATAACAATGACTGAGCCCGTTGGAATTAGATCTAACATTTGTGAGAAATATTCTTCGAAAACGTCTGCATTCATATCTTCATGGTAATCTACGGTTTGCTTCGACTCAAAGCACAACAATCCACCTTTAACAAAACCTTCGGCACTTCCGATATGAGTAATGATGAGTCGACGTCCTTTTCCTGCTGGTGGATTGAGGCCTGTTGACCACCCTTCAAGAGCTGCCTGCCTACGACTTTTGACATTCGTGTCTTGCCAAAATATTGAAACAGTATGACCTTCATTTAACCAAGTCTCATCCAAATAATAAATTTTTTATTGATCTAGTCTTGCTTTCCGAATATTGCGCAAATAACTCCTCCTCCAAATGACAATGTCGTCTCTATCAATCAACATTGCGTTCCGATAATTTTTTTTATATTCAAATCCAAGTTCCTTCAAAATTTTCCATAATGGACTTCGAGACATTTTCGGAAAATCTGAATCTTTTTGAACCGAAGCCATAATTTTGGAGAGAGTTGGAATCTCTTTTCTAAAGAAAAAAGCATGCACCTTACGCCTTATTCCATTCTTCAAGTCGTCATCCATTTCAAGTTTGGGTCGGCCTGGGGACTTTGCTGGGGCTGTGAAGTTTCCATTTTTTTTCTCCTTCATTAAATTATAAATTGTTGTTTTTGAAACACCCACCACTGTTGCAGTAATCTCCAGTTTCATCAACACTTCCTGTCAAATTCATGATTTTTCTTCTAATTTCTTCGTTCTTTAACGAGGAATAGCAATTTAATATCAGATTTTTTTCGTTCAGCGACAATGGGCCAACTTTAGGTCGCTTAGATGGTGATAAATCCTCCATATCTGGTCGAATTTGGTTGAACCACTATATAGTTGCAAAGTGTAGTTAGGTGTTTGTCTCGTGTGATGAGAAGAGAACTTGTATAGATGAACAAAAATAAACACCAGTTAACAATAACGGTAAAAAATAATAACAAATAACAGTAATAATGGGGAAATCAATCAACACAGCAGTTTCTCCAGAACAGATGAACTGTAAATTGAAAATATTCAACCTTTCCGCTAATTTTATAGTTGAAAAGTTCTAGTAAGTACATTGTATTATGGGGGCATTTTCTTAGAACTGAAAAGACTATATTTCACAATAATAAAACCATGAGGGACTCTCGTCTGAATCAGAACTAGAGTGATGGGACATATACCTTGTATTTTTTTTCCGTATCCTTGATCCCCGTCCTTTTTAAATATCGGAGCTGGACGAAAGGTCTGTTGTAATTAAAGCCTTTTTGGCTTTTCTTTGTGCTACAGTAAAGTCATCTACAAGTTAAAAGATTATTTCTCTTTAAATAATGACAAATACAATAAAACTCTGTCAAAATCTCTGATATACTGATCCATTTGTTATTCTTTTGTTTTAAGGCCTCAGCTGCCAGGGCTATTCGGCCTGTTTTTTTGCGTCCGGGATGATTTATGATTGTCTATAATATAGTTTATACGAAAGTGAATACGAACAGAGTTATACCGCACTTATTGTTCAAAATTTTATCTGTAAACTGTTCGGTTTTTGAGGTTATATTTTGATGTTTGAAGCACTTAAAAATTTGGAGATGAGTTTAATGTTTTCACTGTTTGGGAATTTCAGCACTATGTCTTGCAGTGTGTAGGGGCCATAAACATTATTAGGAACCTTAAAAGATTTATTAAGAAAATCTGTATTAACACTATTTAAGGAACAGTTGAAAAAGATGTGTGAGAGATCTTGTTTTTCACCACATGGGCATGAATCCGAAGGTACTAAGTTGAATTTGTGTAGATATGACAAAGCGGCACAATGGTTGGATCGAATTCTTGAAGAAATGCAGATATCTCTTCTGGACAAATTAGAAAGTGAAGAAAACCATGGATTTTTTCTTGGATATTTTATGAATTGAGAGTATAGATTTCCTTTTGTCAAGCTGAGTGTAGAGAAAGTAGAATTCCACTTATCTAAAATATCTAAAATTGATTTCTTAATAGAATGCACCACATCCGAATGGGGACCAGTTGGGAGAGTGGCACGATTGATAGTTCTCCCAAGATTTGCAAGATCATCGGCTCTAACATTTCCTTGTATAAGACTGTGTCCGGGAATCCAGCCAATTCGTATGTCTTTCCCTTGCTGATTCAACTTGTGTAGTAGCTCCTTTATTTTTAGGACAAATGGATTAGAAGATGAGGAGAAGGATTTTTTACAAATGCATTTTATGGCACTTTGGGAGTCAGAAAAAAATATAGCTTTGGAAAGGTCTAGTTTTGAATTTTTTTGGATCGCAGTTAGTATAGCGTAAGTTAAAAAATTATTTCTCTTTAAAAAATGATAATTACAATAATACTCTGTCAAAGTCTCTAATATACTGATCCATTTGTTACTGTTTTACTCTTAACATTTTGATGTCGTTAGTAACCTTCCAAGTGAATAGATGGCGTTAAAAGTGCAGTTTAGCAGTGGTTATAAAAGATCGCAGGGCATGGTAATTTGTAGTTTTATATTGCAACTGTTGACTTTTATGATTGACACATTTACATTCGAGGCAAACTAAAATGGTGCCAACCGTATATAAAAATAACTATAAAAGTATTTCTTATGTTACAGATATTATATAAGTTAATATTTTTTTTTAATTTTTAGTGAGGAAACTCATGTTCTCCCGTTAAGGGGTGTGTGGGACTCAGAGCTCTCAAGGTGCCAGTCTCTGCCTACCCACCAAACCTCACGTTGCTCGTTGTACCAGTCACCGGAACCCACCTCGGTTGAGGTGATAACTTCATATGCCTGGCACTGCTTGAAAAATTTTACTGTCTCATCTAATTCGTTCGTCAATCTCTTTTGTTTCCAATATTTTCTCTATACTTTTCATAAAAATATGCCAGTTTTTTATTACCCGTGTCATGCACTGAATTAGGTTATCTGGTGTTAGATGTGTTTCCAGTTCTATGTAGATTCGATATCTCATATCTTCCCACTTTGGATATTCAAATAAGGTATGCTGGGCACCATCAATGTCTTTGCAGTAGTTGCATCTAGAGGTTCTGCTTTTCTTAAATCTGTGTGCGTATTTTTTGAAAATTCCATGTCATTATAATACTTGCGTCAGGTAGTAGTGCTTACATGCAATCCACGTCTCTAAGTTGGGTATTAACCGTTTGGTCCATTGGGCAACTCTAGTTTCTTGATTCCACTCGTCCTGACATTCTTGTATCATATGTGCTCTTATTCTTCCTATCCTTGACGATGGGTCTTCTCTATGTTCCCAATTTAGAGCCCTTTCTCTTACTAACAAATATATTGGCAGTTCTCCGGCTACAACTTGTAGGACCTTTGTGAAGGTTGTCTTAAAGGCTGAACAAGTTCTCAGAAGCATTTTCCGTTGCACTTTTTCCAGGATATCTTTATATTTGGCTAGTCTCAGGATATTAACCCATATTGATGACCCATATAGTATAGTTGAATTCACTACTCCATTCAATAGTTAATATTTTATTACTAAACCAAGTGTTATAACAATTTCTAAATATTTGAAAAGATCGAATATCACTGTCAGTATAAAGCCCCATCCCCGATCAATTCAATGGTGATGTGACAATTCGGCACGCGGACTAGGACAATGACGTATGGAGCGAAATTATTTTGATCATCTATTTTTACTACTTTTATTTACAGGAATATTAACAGGTTAAATTCCACAATTTTTTAATTACCTCAATAATAGCAATAACAATGAAAATGTGCATGTGCGCTTATATTCAGGCTGACTGAATTGACATGATTGAGGATGGGTATCCGTTTTGCAGCACGGTTGCCGAATTGCCACTTCGCTAGCAGATTGATTGAGGATGCACCTTTACGCTTGACGTTTTTATACCACACACTTGATCTGTCCATTTATCACTGAATATCAAGTACTAGGGTCTTAAATTCACGTGACGGGTTGGTACTCGGTTCTGGAAATATCCGAAAACATTTTATTACTCGCTCTAGAAATCATTTCTGAGCTGTCGCTATATAGCAAAGTGCAAGAAATTTTCCCCTTCTTCCGTTTTTTATGTGAGAGGTTATGTATATAACAAAATTCGAAATTTTATTTATAGTATCACACCGCTCTAGTAGGGTTAAATGGAATTCAGTCGTTGCATAACCTATTCAACTTTTCGAAAGAGGTTAATTCCACCGGATCAAGTAAACGAACGCAAAATTATAAAAGTCGGTTGTAGATCACTAACCCGATCATGTTTCCGTAAACACCTATAATTTTTGATATTGACGTTTGTCACAAAGTAAATGTCAAAAGTTTGAGAGCTAGCGTCTCGGCCCATTTCAAATGGCGCCTTTATTTGTCTCTAAATTTGTGCGTGAAACATAAATATCAGGTAAGAAGTTACAGTTTGTCTATAATAATAAATAATCAGTACTAATATTTTATAGATTTAAGCTTGTTTCAATTTAATAAAATTGTAGTTTATTTAAGATAGTTGAGTTTCGAGATTTTTTTTACTGTATGATTTTGTGGTTTATAATTCATATATTATGACAAATATGATGAAAAGTCTTCTGGGGCTGGTCTAATTCATTAACACATCTTCTAAAATAATGTATTGATCATAATTATAAAGCTGTCATAATTTCAAAACAATTAGAACATTATTGAAATATTTATTATTAAATAAACTACTTTTTGTCTGAGCTATAATTGCTGGAAATTTACTAAATCATTTTCATTGTGAAGAACAGAAGTCTGGTTAAACAAGTCGAGATGGAAGAAAAAATGGCAACCAATACGAGGCCACACAATGATTTTCTTGAAGAAGAAACTAAAAAAATAAATCAAGTCTTAGCCGAAGCAGATTCGAACGGTACTTTGGATAAGGTTAGTTTTATTTATTAACAAGACCATAATTGTTTAAAAAATAATAACCAAACTTGATAATGACGATCACTATTTATGTATTGAGAGCTTGCACCACTAGTTGAAATAATATATAAGTGAAGGTCTTATACTATAAAAACTGATGCACGTCTTAGAGCGATATGAAGTCACATTTAAACAATGTTGCCAGACTTGCAATACAAAAAATGAATTTAAGATTTAGACAGATTACGTTACTAAAATTTAAAGAGGCATACCTGGATTACGAGACGACTTATAAGTGCATGTATTTATCATGAAACCAATATCAATCCGCAATAACAGGACGTATTAATCGGGATAGACTGAAGTGATTGGTAATTCCAGGATAAAACGTACTATCCCCGACGAAGTAGATATTGTTGAGACATTTCTTTCTTTATTAGTAACGTGAGTTTTTTCCTGGTTTTGCAGAACTACCCTTGCTTCTTTCATTGTCTTTTATTTAGCAACTGTAGCACAACTAACAAGAAATAACCAAATATATACATATCATAGATAACTTTAATATACGGAATACATATATAGTCCAGTCGGTAGAGGTTCGGACTGTGTCAGAACGTGATAACTCAGAAATAATTATGCAAACCTACTTTAAATGGCAAGTACAATAATACCTTAAAATGCTGACAAAAAAATTTATTAGGAAAAAAGTTATTAACATTTTAATTGAAAAATGCGGGTTTTTTAGCGTATTTCTTTGAATAAAGCAGCAGGATGACTTTGTACGAAAAAATGCTTCATTTATGATTTATTTGTAATTGATATAGCTACAAAATGCCGGTGGTCTAATTTTGAAATTTTCAAAAACAAAGCCGTGAGATGGAAAAAACGGTAAAAAACGTCAATTTTTTAAAGTTGCTGTAAAAATCACAATTATAAACCAAAATTTATTAAACTTTCGAAAATGATAGTTCAATTTATATACAATAATGACGCTAAAGCGTTTATTGCGTCTGCCAGATTTTTTTGAAAAAAAAACGTACCTTCGGTCCAGAAGGTCGTGGCACAAAATTTTTTTTTTTGAGAATACGTCAAAAATAGAAGGAATCGATTTACGTCAAAGAGATTTCTCTAAGATGAAAATTGCAAAATCTATAGTAGGGAAAAAACGGTGACGTATAAAACCTTACCAAAGCTGTAAAAATGAAGATAATTGAATTTTGCAAATTTATATTTGTTTCTGCATATTTACACTACCTGTATACCAAATTTCAAGTATCAGCGATGCTTCAAACCAATTTGGCAAAGCCTTGAGTTTTCGATGCAGTAGATTTATAAAACCTCATAGAACAAAAAGTTTTGCTTTCCTAATTTTCAGCTTTAGCGTCATTATTGTATATGGATTGGACTATAATTTTCGGAAGTTTCATAAACTTTGGTTTATAATTGTGATATTCACAGCATCTTTATAAAATTGACGTTTTTTACAGTTTTTTCCATCTCACGGCTTTGTTATTGAAAATGGCAAAATTGGACCACCGGCATTTTGTAGATATTTTTATTACAAATTAATCATATATGAAGCATTTTTTCGTACACAATCATCCTGCTGACTTATTTAAGGAAATACGCTAAAAAACACGAACTTTTCAATTAAATTGTTAATAGCTTTTTTCCTGATAAATTTTTTTGTCAGCATGTTAAGGTGTTATTGTACTTGCCATTTAAAGTAGGTCTGCATAGTTATTTCTGAGTTATCAAGAAAATACCACTTACACTGACTTTTCGGCCTCTGCCGACTGGACTAATACTATAAACGCGCCTCATATAATAATAATATCATTTATTGAAGGATAAAAAAAAATATGAAACGCATACAATAATAAAAAGTGTATAAATGATACTTACTCGATAAGTGAGTGAACACTTGCTTCAAGAAATAAATATAAATACAGTATTACTTAAGTATAAAAAATATTCAACACAATATCAGAATAACGAAATATGTAGCACACTTAAAAAGATAAATAACATTAATTGTGCGTTACAAAACAATACAATAACAAAAAAAACTTTATAAGTACAATCAATTTGAAACACATAAGCCATCAAAGTATGTCTCTATTTCAAAAGAACTGCCACACTACATAAGTTTTCAATACTTGTAAATTGACCGCTATTCATAATTAAACAACGTCAAATGGTTATTGTCTTGCCTTATTCGAGGACACACTGTATACAACACTGGTCTTCGAATCAGGCTAAATAATTAACTACTATCTGACACTTCGATATACGGGTTCGAAGAGAATAGATATCTCAACGAAACTTGTGCGTGAGTGCCGATCTTCAGTGTTTCACGATACCAACCCTCACATAAGAAGATACAGTCATTTATTAGAAGGGGAAAGTTGCAACCTTTGGAAGGAGCCAGGAGAAAAAAAAGGTAAGAAGTAATCCTTTGACGATTTTTATTCCCAATCGGTCAACTTTTCTATCCAAATTCAACAAACACATTGTACAAATCAAAATAGTTATGACCATAACAATAATTAATCATTTTAAAAACAACACTACAATAATAGTTATTTGTAAAACAAGTGTCACAATGACTCGTTTTGTAGTACGAGTGAAGTTTGCGCAACGAACCGCGAAGCGGTGAATGGCGCAAATCACGAGTACTACAGAAAGTCATTGTGACACAAGTTTTACACAATATTTTTTATAATTCGCATTTATTTAATTTTTTGATTAAAATAGAATTACATATAATCCCTGTTTTTAAACTAGGAGGAGTAGCTTGAATTTAAGTTGGCAATTCTGTAGATTCCTGATTGGTCAGATCACAGATGGTTTTATTCAGCGCGTTTTTGACTTCTGACATATTATAATCGAATTATTGTGAAAATTGTAAACAAACTTTCATTTAAGCAAACAGAGGATGATGATTATTTGTTTAAAAAAGAGCTTCTTCGTATATACTTGCGATCTATTTATATTATATCATGAACAGAATTATTTCTGTAATACATCTTCACATAGATATCGAATGTTATGTATACCTATATATTGATCCTATACAATATAAAAATTAACAATTGACAAATCATTGATGAATAAAAATTAACGTACTCTATTTAATAATACTTTTAATATATAATTTATTCAAATTTGCCTTTAAAAACTTTTAAAATAATAATATGCTAGCTAGAACAACGGTAGGCCATTTTATTTATAATTTGTTTCAAGGTTAAACTGAACTGTCAAATAAAAATATATATTACACACAATAACCAACCGTATGACACTAAAAATTACTAAAACAGTGTTCAAAAAGACTCATAGGTTGCGTTCAGAAAACACAACTGTTGCACAACCGTTGAGTAAATGTTCTGTGAACGCACATTGATCAGTGCGCGAAGCTCAACATGTTTGGTGAGCGGACTCCATTTTTCTGAGCGGTTTTCAATTGCGCACAGTGAGCACAACACGTTGCAAATTGTGATGTTTATATAAAGATCTATGGCTTTATTAATAGTAAACAAAACAAAGATTATATTTAGTAGGGTTATATATGATTTAATTAAAATATTACAACTGTTACATACAACATAACAGATACCAAAAATGTTCACGAATAATAATAATAATTAATTCAAGCTCTTCAATCGAACAGATACATTTAAATACCTCTATAGCTCTTGCAGATATCCAAAAATGCTCCTTCAAAACTAAATCATTGTATGCTGGAATTATTTCTTCGTAATAATTTCTGTTTTTTTCTCGAATATCACGTCTTCTCACGTTATAATCATGCAATGGTTCCTGTAAATGTTCTACTACATGGGCTATAATATTTTGGTTAATATCTATTGCATCACCATCATCTAATAATGCAAGAATTAAATTGTTTCTAGCCCTAGCCATAATTTTAATTTCTCAAATATTTATTCCAAAGACAATACAATCTATAATAAAGATTATCTATGATCTTTCCAAAAAATGATCGCTCAGAAGACATACGTCAACCATTCGTTGCTCAGTGAGCGCTCACTCAACAGTTGAGTTATAAGGTATGTTTTCATAACGCAACCATTGTGACACTGTAAACAATGTTATAATGAAGTCTCTTTTATACGCGAATTATAAAAAAACATTTAGAAAGCACTTGCAACCATTTTGAAATGTAAAAATTATCAAAGCACGATTGTTTCACAGACATGCTGTTACAAGCAACACACTGTATAAATAAAAATTATAAAAGAAATAAAACCAGTGCATAATGATGTAATAACGTGTGGACCTTCAATAAAATCTAGACCCTTATTTTTTTTAACATGTAAATGTAATAACGCTAGACCTTATTTTTACACTCTGTCACCAGTGTAATAAAGTAAAAAGGGGGTCAAGAAATCCGCTGTCACCACTCTAAATAATCTGTCACCAGTGTAATAATCTTTAACACCAGATATGTACGATATCTTAATCAAAATACCAATAAATATCCCTACCTTTTTCTTGGTCACTCTGTATTGATCCCGTCCTTCGATTCCACCAAATTCTGCCTCCAATGCGCGGCTGAGCGTCTAAGGCAATCCAGTCCGATTGTTTTTTTGCTAGGTTCGCCTGGTCTTAGAACGGATGAATCTTCCTTTGCCAGGACAGGGTTTGTCCTCCTCGTCTCGGTCACACGTCCACGATTTGTTACACTTCCAGAGGGGGAATTTTTGGAGTAGGGGTGATAGGTAAAATAATGTAGAACCTCCACGTTATACAAAATATATATATAATAAAAATAATTTCTCCAAATCCTCATATACAGCTATATATATATGTATACTTAACCCTAAACTACAATCCCGTATGACCCAATTAACCAAAATTCCCTGGTATAACTCTACCTATACATATATTTATCTATAATTGGTTTATTATTAAACCTACCCCTGTATATCCTACAATTATAAAAGAAATCAAATTTATGAACAGAGTTCTCGTTTGTTCGGTGGTGCGGCAAAACTATCCCTCTTATCGGCTTGGTCTTTTTTTTTAAAAAAAATGCGTGAGAGGCGTATGGTTGATTATATTCGTTTCTCAATCTTTCTATTCCCCGGTGTCGAGAAAAATAAATAAATATTACGTGTGAATACCTTTAACCGCAACAATGTTTCACGTTACGTCGTTTCAGGTCGTCCTTGACCTTCAGGGAACGAAAGTGAAATTTTTGTTCTATAAAGAAAAATTCTGATGAGCTAAGGAAAACAATTTAAATTATTTATCAACACTGGCGTTACAAGTTGCGACATTCCCCAGTAATATAATTACCTACGATAAATTTATGCATTTACACTGGCAAAATAAGAAAGAGTTTTAATTTATAATTTACGGCTGAACAAAAGACTGATACCAATGTTCCTCTATAATGAATTGACTTATCAGCGCAAGTTCGCTGAAGCCCGCGAAAATATGGAAAACATACGCTCCGGCCTTTGTGTTACCAACTACCAAAATAAACCTCGCCTAAGTTTCTATCTCTTTCCTGCCTTCGCGGTGGAAGAGAATATGTGACCCAACAAATGATAACTCCTACTTAACAGAATGAAACCCAACTTGTGTCAAGTTGGCGAACTCGGCAAATCTTAATTATTCCAGTACACACGGTAAATTATATATTTGTCAGGACGAAAAACTTAATCTGAGAGTGAACAGCGGTGTCCAGTTTCTTTGAAAAATCAACAATCAAAAAAAAATCTAATAAATATATTTGCTATCGCTACACCTTGTATATAGCAATTGACCTATACTCCCAAGTCCAGAATCCAGCTCGACCAATAACGAGTAAATATATCACTAGTAAAAAAATTATCCCAATCTGAATTTAATTCAAAAACTTACTGCTTGTCAAACTTCCTCCGTCTCGCCGGGAATTTTCTTGATTTTTTTCTGTCTGCTTGTTCACCGCGAGTCGTGCCAATAAACGGAATCGTGCTATGTCGAAAGGCAATTAGCGTAGAGGGTAATTCTACCGTTTGTGTATCGAAAAAGGAGACAGTTTTCACCGTCAAGGAATAATCTCAGTATCCCTATCACCTCCTAACACAACGGAGAGAATTTTTACCACTCGTACCGCTAACACTAAAAACACTAGTACCGTTTACCGTTGCAGGGGAAAAACCTTTCCCTTCGCGTGTTCGACCCCCGGTACGCACTGCCGCTCCTGGTCTGTGTACACTCGTTTTTTTTGTTTTCCCCCGACTTCGGTTTTGGGGTTTTCGTCGAATTGCAAAAAACAGCTTTTGTTTTTTGAATCGTGCTAGTTTTTGTTATCGAAATAATTGTATTCAAAACAATTATTTTGCTTTGACCCAGTAAGATGTTTTTTATTTCTCTATTCTGTTTTGACTTCGTATTGTTTTATTAAACATAATGTGGGTCGTATTTCCATTTAATATTATGATTTAAAATAAAATATGTTTTACCGTGTGTTCTGAAATTTTCTACAATAAAATTATCTTTTAGGTATTCGTATTTATTACAATGATGTAAGTAGATGTAAAATGTATGAAATAAATCAGATGGACATATCCAGTCGACCCATCCCATCCCACCCAGCTCTTGGTGTTTCGTGAATGAATCTTTTTACTTTACTTTTAAAAATCTTGAAGTTGTTTATGTTTTTATAGGGTCAGGAATAGAACTGAACACCTTGGGTGCTAAGTAGAAGAATGATCGCTGACAAACCGACCTGTTCATTTGGGTAATAACATAGTGGTGTCTTTGTCGGGTACCGTATTTATGCGTAGGTAAACGAGCATATTTTTTTTATATTTCAATATAACATTCAAACAATATAGTTGTCTCAAATCCAGTATACCACATTCCTCGTATAATCGATCTGTAGGATATCGGTGGGGTTTTCTTAAAATCAATTTCAGGAACCTTTTTTGGACAATCTCCAGTGGTTTTATGTGTGTTCTTAGGGCTCCACCTCAATCTACCAAGCCGTAACGTAAGTGACTTTCCACTAAGGCAAAATATAATATTTTCATATGCTTGAATGTTAATATTTTGTTGAGGTATCTGAATTTATAGAGGATGCTCTGCAATTCCTTGATGACGTACCCGATGTGAACATCCCATTTCAGACTACCATCAATAATTACACCTAAGTATTTGATTTTGTCTACAGGCAATATAGACATACTTCGATTTCGTAAAGTAATGATTTCAAGATGATCAAAATCCGGTCTGCACACTGATAGGCAAATAATAAGTTTTCTCAAGGTTAACCGTCAATAGTTTCTGCTGAAGCCAATTCTCTACGTTGGAAAAATCAGCCTGAGCTTTAACTCGAAGTGTCTCCCAATTTTCAGCATCGTATATCATCGGCAAATCCAATTATTTCACCACTGCTTTTCAACGAGAACACTACCTTGAGGTACACCATATTCAACAGTTTCTTCTTGACTGAAGACATTGTCCACCTTTACTATCTGCCGTCTATTGGTAATACAGCTTTTAAATAGGTTAATGTTTACATTCCTTATACCAAAGTCCTCTAATGCTTGCCGAAGCAGGTCGTGACTTCACTGTATCGAAAGCTTTCGATAGGTCTAAGAAAATACACAGACAAGACTTGCTCTCATTCAAGGCATTATTTAGTTTCATCATTAGGGCCAGAATTGCATCTGCCGTCTATTGGTAATACAGCTTTTAAATAGGTTAATGTTTACATTCCTTATACCAAAGTCCTCTAATGCTTGCCGAAGCAGGTCGTGACTTCACTGTATCGAAAGCTTTCGATAGGTCTAAGAAAATACACAGACAAGACTTGCTCTTATTCAAGGCATTATTTAGTTTCATCATTAGGGCCAGAATTGCATCCTCTGTTGACGTGTTTTCTTTGAAGCCAAACTGCCTGTCAAACAAAATTTTATATTTTTCAACGTAAGAAGTCAACCTGTTATTTATTAGTTCCTCGAAAATTTTTGATAGGTTTGTTAATAATGATATGGGTCTGAAATTATTTATTTTTGTTTTATCCCCCTTTTTATGAAGTGGTATTACGTACTATACTGAATTTCAGCTCAATCGGTTGAAGATATCTGCTTCAAAACTGCGTTGCAAAGATTGCAACCGAACAAACATACATTGCCAGTTACATACTAAAAACTTTGAAAAATACATAGTAGTGTTGGTATCTTATGATATGCCACAAAAATATTTGAAGCTCTGATTAACCGGATCTAAGAATTAAAAGATGCACGTTCTAAGAAAACTTGGGAATTTAAAAAAAATCTGATAGTGAAATGCAATATTCATGTTATCATTAGGTTTGTTCCAACCGAAGTAAATGCCGTTTTATTACCGTACAATCTCAGTAAAAATACATAGTAGTGTTGGTGTCTTATGATATCCCACAGAAATATTTGAAGCTCTGATTAACCGGCTCTAAGAATTAAAAGCTGCACGTTCTAAGTTAACTTGGGAATTTAAAAAAAAACTGATAGTGAAATGGTTAATTAACCATCAACTTCGGCAATAAATATTCTGGCAAATTTAAATATAAGGTTTGAGTGCTTCTTTTAAATAAGGACTACAGTGAACCACGATCAGTCTAAAACATGTATTCTCAATATATTGGAACATTTTTAGGGATCTCAGATTGCACAACTTTGTCCAAAAGACATATCCAACACGGCTTCGCTTTTTTGGACGTTTGTCGTTGCCTTTTTTATAGTGTGACGTAATTTGCAACTTATTCGTGCACGGATTGTTTCTGATTCCGTGACTAAATGGTTGAATTTAATTATTTTGTTTTATTAAAATTACTATGATTTTAACAAAATTATTTTTAACTGAGAAGGTTTTTTGTATTCTTTCGTTTTTTAGCAATAATTGAAAATAGATAATTATTAATTAAATAATAGTTAATTATTAGTTAATCAAACATGTTTTTAGGGGCCATTTTTTATAGGAAAATGATGTTTAGGGACAAATACATCAACATTTTCATTCATTCGTGTAACCATAGCATTATTTTGCAGACGCCCCCCACCCCCTGAATTCAAAAGCATTGTTGATGTACTAGCTATTAAAATTTTTGTGCTAGGTTGTGCTAGGTGTCTTTTCTTTGTGCTAGCATTTTGGCGAAAAAATTCCAACCGGAGGGGGCTAGCGTTAACTTGGCCCTACCCGAATTCCAATGCATTTTTATTGTAAGCTGTTGGTGTGCTAGCTATAAAAAATGGTGTGCTAGGTGTCTTTTATCTGTGCTAGCATTTTGGCGAAAAAATTCTGACCAGGGGGGGGCTAGCGTTAATCTGGCCCCACCCGAATTCAAAAGCATTTTTATTGTAAGCTGTTGGTGTGCTAGCTATAAAAAATGGTGTGCTAGGTGTCCTTTATCTGTGCTAGCATTTTGGCGAAAAAATTCCAATCGGGGGGGTCTAACGTTAACCTGGCCCACCCGAATTCAAAAGCATTTTTATTGTGAGCTGTTGGTGTGCTAGCTATAAAAATTGTTGTGCTAGGTTGTGCCAGATGTCCTTTATGTGTGCTAGCATTTTGGTAACAAAAATCTAACCGGGGGGGGGGGGTCAGCTTGACGGAGCTTCATTTTTCGATATTTTGGTACATTTGTTGTTCTACAGCATTTAGCAAGCATTTTTTGGAGTAGGTAAAACCTAAAATTACAGAAATCTTTCCAACATCACTCAGTTGTTTACTCGACGGGCTCTTTAGATGGCGCCACAATCAGTGTCTCATCTATCTATGGGTTATCTATGGTCATACCTTTATAAACATGTGTCTCAAGGTCATTGCACTATGCACAAATGATCGCATTCTGAACATTGATACAGGAACGTTTTAATAATTTTAAAATATATATGCTAGGGCAACATTAGCACTAATAGAGAAACCAAAGAAAAATGAGCAAACAGAAACGAAATAAAGACCAATATGTTTACTGGACGGCATGGGAAAGGTAATGGAGTATATGATCGCATCACGAATAAATCACGAACTAGAAGCAGGTCATGAGTTGTCCGAAAACCAATATGGCTTCAGAAACAGCCGCTCTACAGTTGACGCCATGATAAATAAAGAAAATAGAGTCTATTAAGAAAAGTACCTTTCCGAATCGAAGCCTGTGTATTCTTATTACCTTAGATGTTGCAAATGCGTTCAATACTGCGCGGTGGAGCATCATTATGAGGGAACTAGAGTTGAGAAAAATAAGCCCATATATAAGAAAAATTATTGGAAGCTACCTAAAAAACAGAGTCTTACTGGTAGGAGAAAAAAGTTTAGATATCACGATGGGGGTCCCACAAGGCCCCGTCCTAGGCCCACTGCTTTGGAATATCTTCTACGACCACATAATGAAGCTGAAACTTCCAGAAGGAGTAGAAATAATAGGATATGCCGACGAGACTACAGTCTTAGTTGAAGCAAAAAATGAAACGGCTCTCATCTCCATGGCAATCGTTGCACTTGCAAAAATTGCTGGGGAGATTGAAGAAATAGGCCTGAAGTTAGCTATTGATAAAACAGAGGTTGTAAAACTAGAAGGAAGACGTAAGTTCACGAATGTGATAATTGAAATAGATAACTCGGAAATTCGTAGTAGGGAAAATATGAAATATCTAGGTGTAATTTTTAGTCGCAACAATGGCATGAGGAATCACATTTCTAAAATAACCGAAAAGGCTGAAAAAAACCTAACCTACTTAGACAGATTGATGCCAAAAATAGAGGGACCCACTTCAAGTAGACGAAGGATCCTTGTATTCGTTGTCCACTCCATGATATTGTATGCTGCACCAGTATGGGGAAATTCAGTAAAAAATTCACACATCAAGGGTTTGGAAAGATTGCAAAGACATATATCAATCAGAGTCTGCGGAGCATATCGTACGATTTCAACTGATGCTGTCCTGGTAATAGCAGGCATTATGCCGATAGATCTTATGATAGATGAGAGGATCAAAATCTTTTTTGAACCAGAAAATAGGAATATTAATGAATATGACACCCAACAAAAGTGGGTAAATAAATGGAATATCCGAAATGGAAAAGCGACATGGACTAAACACCTCATTAAAGATTTAAAAAAATGGCTAAATAGAAAACACGGAGAGGTCGATTTCTATCTAACGCAATTTCTGAGCGGTCATGGATGTTTTGGAGAATACCTGAAACGATTTAAAATAAAAGAAACTGCTGAATGCTTCTTATGCATCAGTGAAGTAAATTCGGTAGAACATACCATTTTCTTTTGCCCAAGATCGGAACAACAGCGATAGACCACAACGTCATTGCTTGCACAACACCCCTGCACAGAAAATATCATAGACGTAATGCTGGAAACAAACGAGAATTGGGATATAGTTGCACATCTTGTCAGAATTATATTGAGTCAAAAAGAAAAAGAGCAAAGGAATGGAGAGGGAACCACCTAAACCCCCCCTGAAGGGAATGGGTGGATCTACCTAAATTTTGTACATACCATCAAATAGATCTTCGCCCCTTGATGTAATGCATATAGCGGTTTCAAGGGCTCTACCATATCATCAGAAGGGCCACTTGTTTGGTTAGCTTAGGCGCCAACAATGTCCTTTTAAAAAAATATATATATATATATATATATGCTTAATATCTGAAATGAAATCAAAATTAGAATAACAATTAATAATAGATCACTATTATTTTTTCATATATCACAATTAAAGAACATAATATGAGCCATATAATGGAACACGTATTGATTTACCGTACGGAATACGGCAGGGTCTAATGACGGACATATGTTGGATTGAAAAAATCTTACAATAGGATGTGACGTAAATAATAGAATTTATTGCCAACATAAAATTGATAGTAATTAAAAAAACGTGAAATGTTAAAACTAAATATTTAAAATAATAGTTTATTAAGGATAAGCAGATGATGAGATAGTAAAATTAAAAACAAACAATTACATATATGGCGTTCCATTAATTAGATTATAGAATTTATGTAAATAAAGAGTATAATAACTCCTATAAACAGGTGAAAATTAATAAAATAAGGGTATTCTAATAATTTCTGGGGCACCTAAGGGCTATTCTAATAAATCCTCGTTACCCTTCTTATTTTTGTCACTGAGTAATACCTCCTCTCCAATGAAATTCTGTGCAATCCGAGCGGGTAAGGCACATCCAGTCCGACTTCTGAGCTAGGTACGCCTGGGCTTAAAGCGGAATAATCTCCTTGCCAGGATAGGGTTTGTTCTCGGCAATCGGCCCCCTTTTTCCAACGTATGTACACCCTCCCGGGGAAGTACGGGTTGAGGGATAGGGTGATAAATAAAACTTATGGTAAACACCACACAGCGTATGTAACTAAATGTATATAATAGCTATGTGAAAAAAAAAATCAGACCAATCATATATACATTTGTCAAAATACTATACTTATAATAATGCGTGCGTCAAAATTAAATTTACAACTTAACGAAATCTGTCTACGCACTGAAGTAGCAACTATAATATATATATAAAATAAACATTAGACGTACCCTGATATAAATCTCTCAACTAGTAATTATAGATATTTATCCGGTTCTCCGGTATACGCCGGAATTACTCACAAAATAATAAATTTCGGATTCCGCGTATAATATTAGTAGGATGGTAAATGAGAAAAGAGAGAGAAAGGAAAAATAGAAAGAAGCCCGAGGGGCCAAGTGCTTTCCTTTTTATATTTTTCTGTCTAGAATTTCCAGTTAGCTGGGTCGCATTCGATTCAGTAAACAAATAAACATAGGCCAATTACCTTGTGACCCCCAAGCGAATTTTTTAGTTTACGTGTGCTTTATCACCAACGGCCTTGGAGTATGACGGCATTTAAAGTGGATATTTCCGTAGTGAAACAAGATTCTTATGTTATAACATTACAAAATAGTACAAATTTTTCGGTGTCAGCTTTTATAAGCCCCAAGGTTGTCTATCACCTTGAAATAAATGTGAAATAGAATTTAACCAAAATATGGTTTTCTTTTGTTATATATCAAATGGTCCCTGATTAAAACGGAAAAACCAATTCGCTCTGGCTTAAAACTAAATTCAACTCTGTTATTTCTCGATTGCTCTCGCTCTCCTCTTATCTACCACACGAACCAAAAGATACTCTGTGTAAAAAAAAATGAGAAAATAATAACGTAAGAAAACTTCTACGATCCTCAAATCAAGCTTTAACATGCCCGTTTAAATCCTTAAATTCTCTAAACCCTCGAGACACGCGGTAAATCTGGTCTTATTCACAAAAATATACGTTATTAAATAAAATAATACTTTTGTTCAAAAACTTACGGTAGAATAACTTCCCTTTTTATATTCTGCAGGAACTGCGTCTGTATCTCTAACTGGGTCGCTGCCCCGAAAATGCGAAATTTGCCGAGACGTGTTAGGATGATTTAGTGATAGCGTCGAGGGAAATTCCACCGGTTTGTGCTCTGATACTGGGGGACAGACTTCACTGTCAAGGAATCACCAAGTATTCCTATTACGCCCTGACACAACGGAGAAATTTTTACCTCGGGTATCACCAACACTAAAACACTATACTCTCGTACTCGGGGAAAGCCTTTCCCTTCGCGTGTACGACCCGTACTCTCTCGAGTCCTGAGCCGTTCTTCCTTTTTGTTTTTTTCCATCACCCGACTTTGGGTGTGAGATGTTTTTGTTTTTCGAGTTGCAGTTTTTCTTTGTTTTTGAAGAGTGCAGACTTTTTGTTATCGAAATAATGATATTTTTTTTAAACAACTTTGTTTTGGTTTGACCCAGTAAATGTTTTATTTTTTTATTCTGTTTTGACTTTGTAAAGATTTTGTTAAACAATATGTGGGTCGTATTCTAGTTTCATATTAATTAAATTAAATTTTGTATTTACCGAGTGTTCCGAATTTTTGTACAATAATATATTCATGTGTTTTTCGCATTTATTACAGTATTATCGCCGTATAAAAGGACGAATTATGGGATTTTGGGATAAGAATGAACTAAGTGTAGTGTAAAAAGTATCCTCCAAGACATTATGCCAATTTTGAACAATTTATATATGAACAGTCAATTATTTTTTAAAGAACTGAATTTCTTTCTTTTTTTTTTCTAGATAGCACATGACATGCGGTATGTACTAGAAGGCGTTAAAAAAAATCTGTCACAAGATTCATACTCAGACGTAGTTTTGACTTTAGAAAATTTAATTAAGAAACATATGGTGAGATACGAAGAAAATTCAGAATTACTAAAATATGAAAATGATGGAGTCGTAATGTATATTCCAGCAGCTAAAGGACAACACGACGCTGCCAATGTTACCCATCAACTACTATCTAATGATAAACAGAAGCCAAGAAAAAAAACAAGCAATATTAATAAAAAATCTAATCAATCAACAAAGTCTGATAATAAAAATAGTAAATCAAGTAGCAACGTAAAGAATAATAATAATAATATAAAAAGTTGCGTTAAATTAAATACGAAAAATTCCAAAAAAATCATTTCGGAATCTAAAACTAATAAACCCAACTCAATAATAAGAAGTAACTGCTGTAATAAATCGAGTAATTTAAATCAAATAAATATTTTCTGTTCTGCTCGCAATGGCTTACGAAACTCTCCAAAGAGATTTATAGAAACTAAAACAGCCATCATAGATACGGGTAATAGCAGTAGATGTTCAACGCCATCTAGCAATGGAGGATCTTTATCGAAAGTTAGGGCCACGTAAGTAATTTATCACTTTTAACTTTGGGAATCGTTAGCTAATTCTGTTAGGAGTATTCTAGGTACATTCAACAAAGGCGTGGGTTAGTTTGTATTATAGCTGCGGAATGATCTTTCCCAAAGTTTTCTTCGGTTCTATCAATTATTATATATTGTATAACTCAATAATTATGTCAATTTTAACCCATTAGTGCCTGAGTAATTTTTTTGTCGATTTTGGTTATTGTTTCAGGAAAAGTTCCAATTGGCATCTAGATTAACTATGTAAACGTGTTTAACATAAATTCACAATATCGTCTTTTAAATCCCAAATTCTTTCAAATACTTTTCCAGCACTTAACCAACGAACTTTTGAATAATACAGGATATCGGAATGTTCAGCATGTACGGACTCCAAAAACTGTTGAAACTGGCGATGTAATAATCCTCTGGAACGAATCATATTTACTAGTTTTACAACAATATTAAGTATATGGTCAATATCTAAAGCCGATTTACAGAAAGCATCCTGATGTATAAGGCAATGCAAAAAAACAACATCATTTTCCGGATACTTAGAATTAAATTTCCCAACAAATCCTTGATGGATTCCAACCATATTAGGAGCACCATCTGTAGTTACATCACATAACTAATCAATAGGTAAACGAAGTTTATCGATGCAATTTTCACATTCACAAAATATATCGTCATCAGTCGTTGTTCCTTTTATTGACTGTGGCCCTCAAGTTCTTCTGTACTTTCAAAGTGGGCGTTGATTCCTCTTACAAATATGAGTAACTGCGCAGTATCGCTGATATCTGTACTTTCATCCATGGTAATTGAATAAAAAATAAATTTTTGAGTTTTTGTAGTCACTTGCGAAATTAGATTTTTATCAATATTTTCAATTCTCTCGGTGATTGTTCTTCTTGAGAGAGACAGTGACTGAAAATCATTCTTCTTTTCAGGGCACATAATATCGCACACATCTATTACGCACTGCTTTATAAATTCACCATCTGAAAATGCTTTATTAGATTTAGCAATATTATAAGCCAACACATAACTGGCTTTCGTAGCGCATCTTTGAGAATGATTAGCTCTCCGAAATAATTGTTGTTGACTTGATACATTTTTTATTAAATCTCACGATTTAATTTTTTTCACCTCTCTACTTAACGATGAGAAAGAGTGGTTTTCATATTTGCTCTTGAAATGGCGTTGAATGTTATATTCTTTTAAAACTGCAACAGTTGTATTGCAAAGTAAGCACACAGGTTTTTCTTTAAATAAAGTAAAGAAATGTTTCCATGTCCATTCTTCTTTAAAAACTTGACATTCTGAATCCACTCTTCTTTTTTTAACATCCATTTTAGACGTTAACTACTACGGAGAACAGCACACAGAAACGCAATTGACGAAAGCTTACTGCTAACTAATGCTCTTGCGCGGGTGTTTGTTGAGGCAGTGAGAGTTTCGGGAATTACACAAACAATTACTCGAGTCACAGCGGGTCGTTGCAGATGACTGACTAAGTCGCTAACTAACTGATCTTCGGGCGGCCTCGCTTGTATTTATACCTACCTGCAAGGATTGTTCGAGAATTGGATTTTTCCGGTTCTTTCGAGAAAACAGAACAATGAATCGAAAATGCGAGAGTGTCTGGAAGTTTCGAGCGAAGATGAGTCATATGTTTAGGTCGGATGGATTTGTCCAGAATACTATTGTGTTTTGAATATCGCCGCAGGTAGTTTTTATGCGGGTCGTCACATTACGAAGTAAGAACGCGTTCAAACATTCTCACGACGGCACTCTTGGACTTGGCCCGCGGGCCGTAGTTTCCCCGTCACTGATTTAAATTATTAAAACATCAATTATATTTCAAATGAAACTCACGGTTTCTAGTTAATTCCACAATATAATAAAAGTTATTCAAATTCTAAAAAATTGACAATTGTTTCGATAAATCAATATCATCGTCAGAATGACAGAAGTTACATTTCATTTGATGCCTACCTGATGTTTAGTAGTTATTTTTGGCTAGACCAAGAAGTGACCTAACTTGTGATTGACTTAATATATGTTTATAGAAAAAAAAGAAGAAGATGTGATATTACAAATATTGAAGCTTAGATATTATTAGCCCTATGGTGATATTCTGGATATCATTTTTCCAATTAAGATCAGTATAACTGTACAATGATATAGAAAACCAGGAAAACTATATCTGCTGATCTTTACAATTATCACTTAAGAAGACAGTTTATTAGTGGAGAACTCCCTAGATTTAACTGTTCATTGACAACTTCATATTGTGGGTTTCTTAAATGTCTTCTAATTTCCAATTCTTCAAGGAAATCCAGTTCTTGTTTCTTTTCACAAATATGCAGCACTTCTAGTTTTGTGTTAGGTGTCAATGAATGATTGGAGTCAAGTAGATGTTTTGCATAGTGGGATTTATCTGGTTGTTTAAATCTGTATGCTCGTACGTGTTCACTGTATCGGATTTCAAAATTTCTACGTACGAGCATACAGATTAAAACAACCAGATAAATCCCACTACGCAAAAGACTCAGCACCTAGAATGGGAAGAAAGCCTGTGTTTTCAACTGAACAGGAACTGGACACTTGGCGTCCATTTTTTACGGTGTTACCACAAAAGAACTAAGAAGGTTTGTTTTTGAGTTTGCTGAGAGAAACCATATTATACATAATTTTAACGCAACGCAAAGGCTGGCTGAGAAGTTTTATCAGACGCAATCCCACCATATCAGTGCTAAAAGCTGAGGCTACCAGTCTAAATCGTCTGACTGGTTTCAACAAGGATGAAATAGCTAGATTTTATAAACTGGTGGAAGAAGTGATGTCAAAATATAACTTTTCCCCTAGCAAAATATATAACGCAGATGAAACGGGAATCACAACTGGCCAGGATCCAGGAAAGATACTCGCAACCAAAGGACAAAAAAGAGTTGGTGTGGTAACTAACGGCGAAAGAGGTCGAAATATTACCGTCATGTGTGCTATGAATGCTGCAGGGGGATTTATTCCGCCCATGTTTATCTTCCCCAGAAAGAGACTAAGCTCTCTCCTGGAAAAAGATGGACCTGCAGAAGCTCTTTATAAATGTTCACTGAATGGCTGGATCGATGAAATTATTTTTTGTGACTGGTTAACGCATGTTAGAATTCACGCTAAACCCACGAAAGACGAGCCGGTTTCATTAATTGTAGACAACCACTCCAGCCATATTTCTTTGAAGTCGTACGAGTTTTGCAAAGAAAATCATATTGTTATGGTATCAATTCCACCACACAGTTCACATAAAATACAGCCATTAGATCTGGTCTTCTACGGGCCCCTGAAAGCCGAATACAGAAATCAGTGCAATTTATTTATGAAGACGCAGTTGTTGAAAAGTATCAGTCCTTATGATGTAGGGTCTTTATTCAATAAAGCTTATTCAACTGTGGCTACAATTAGCAAAGGAGAAGCTGGTTTCAGAAGCGTTGGTATCTATCCTCTTAACTGCAACGTTTTTAATGAACAAGACTTTTTGCCTTCCGAGTTATTGAATCAGGACGTCATTGCCATACAAGATAACGAAGCTGATATGTCTTTCAGCAATGATCCCAAAGCTGTAGCAAGCGATGATGCTCTACCAAAGACTTCTACAAATAAAGAGCAACACGAAATTCCTTCAACTTCTTCAGGATTTCTCTCTTTTCAACAAATTCTTCCCGTTCCTAAACTAGCAGAGAAAAAGAAGAGAGCAGGCAGGCAAAAACAGCACGCGAAAATACTTACAGCTACACCATTGAAGCAAGAGTTGGGAGAAAAGGAAGCCAAGAAAAAGGTAAAGAAAAAATTAAAGGTACAACCTTCTAAAATGAATCTTGATGAAAAAAGGAATAATTTAAGAAATGAGAGAGAATCCCATAAAAGAAAATTATTTGATGAAAACTCATCAGATTCTGATGTTGATTTTCAATATGATGATAATGAAGATGTCGATGAAGATATATGTTTGATATACGAGGGCAATTCAGAAACTAACCTCCGGTTGATTGAAAAAAATACACCAAGTTAAGTAAAAATATTTTAATATATACATCTTACAACTACATCTTTGCACTATTTTTCGACATAGTCTCCATAACGATTGAGCCACTTATCGTATCTCTTCACAAGCTTTGAAATTCCTTCTGCATAAAAATCACCCGCTTGTACCTTGAGCCAGCCTGTGACCGCATCTTTGAGCTCTTCGTCGTCATCAAACCGCTGGGACCCGAGCTATTTCTTCATATGCATGAAGAGGTGATAATCGCTTGGCGCCAGATCTGGGCTGTAAGGTGGATGGTTGAAAACGTCCCACTTGAAGGACTCAAGAAGGGCTGTTGTTCTGCGAGCAGAGTGAGGACGGGCGTTATCGTGCAAAAAAACGATACCGGAAGTCAGCATACCACGGCGTTTGTTCTGTATAGCCCGTCGTAATGTTTTTAGTGTTTCACAGTACACGTCTTGATTAATGGTCGTCCCACGTTCCATGAATTCAACCAACAACACCCCTTTGGCATCCCAAAACACCGTTGCCATCAGTTTTCTGGCAGAAAAATCTTGCCGGGCTTTTTTTGGTTTGGTAGGCGAATCTGAATGTGCCCACATCTTTGATTGTTCTTTTGTCTCAGGGTTCACGTACTTAATCCAGGTTTCGTCACCGGTCACGATTCTGTTTAACAATGGTTCTCCTTCGTCCTCATAACGTGACAGAAAGTCTAATGCAGAGGCCATTCTTTGACTTTTGTGGTGGTCGGTAAGAATTTTGGGCACCCATCGTGCACAGAACTTACGGTAACCCAATCTTGCTGTCACTATCTCGTACAAAAGAGTCTTAGAAATCTGTGGAAAATCAGTAGACAACTCCGCCATTGTGAAACGTCGATTTTCACGAACTTTTGCATCAACTGTCTGAACGAGTTCGTCAGTCACCAAGGATGGTCTACCACTCCTCTCTTCATCATGAACGTTTTCTCATTCACTTTTAAATAAACGTACCCATTCACGGACAACTCCTTCACTCATAACTTTTGGTCCGTACACGGCACAAAGCTCACGATGAATAGCAGCTGCAGAGTATCCTTTGGCTGTAAAAAACCTTATAACAGCACGCACTTCACATTTGGCGGGATTTTCTATTGCAGCACACATTTCAAACTGCCACAAAAACTAAACTAGCGCAGGTACGATGTTCACTCGACTACGGCTTGATGCCGACTGACCTGCTGACCTGCACAGATGGCGCGCTACTCCCCCCACTACCCGCACTGTGACCAATCGGAGGTTAGTTTCTGAATTGCCCTCGTATAATGATTATGGAAAGAATAATGAGCAGTGGTACAGATGTACCCTATGCGGAAGATAGGCACATTCTGAATGCAGTGGATGGGACACACCTGTAGGATACACAAGTGATGAATGTCAGCCTTTTACTTAAATAGTTAGATTGTTTTTGTTTTTATTTTCTTCTCATTTCAATAAACGATATTTTGGTAAAAAATGCTTATTTGAAGTTTACTTAATTAAATTTAAAGCATTTTTCTGCTTGACCAGTATTGCCCGCATAAGTGACCGGAATTCCCCTATCTGTATGACAATGCCAATCAAATGCACATTTTTGTTTTTTTTTGTTATCATAAAAGTATAGAAAACATTTTGAAATATTTTCAGATCAAAAGAGTTTTTAAGTGCACTAGTGATTGCTATCTTAAAATTATTTGAAATTACGACTTATTTTTTTTTTAAGTGACCGTCATTTGCCCACTTTACCCTACGATTTAAACCAACTAGCTTTAATAAAATGTTGCTAATAAGGAATATACAGGATGTTAAAGGTTAAATTTGAAAATTTCTTTTTTGCAATAACTTTAACGTTTTTGGATATATATACATAAAAATTTGGAAATAGAGGTTTTTGGGCACGAAAATTCATAATCTGGTACCTACTTCGATGTAATTTGTAGAGGGCGCTACATAGGCCACATTAGTAGCATCAATGTGTCCTAAATTTTTTTGCTGTTTAAGTTAGCGGTATTTTTGTAAAAGAATATTAAAGCCACGTTATTTTAATAGAACAAAGGTATACTTGTTATTAACCTTAAAACTTGACGGTTTACGATATAATAACATTATATCTTCAACTGTGTCACATTAAATGTCATCCATTCTTGTCGATGCATTTATCTACACGTTACATAAAGGATCGTCTCATATTAAACAACATCATTGGATCAAAAAAACCCGCTGCTCTATTTATTTCTTCCCAGAGTAATAATTATTCATTTCGGAAACTATTAACGTAGGGGAGGTTGGGGCAATGTGAACTATCTAAGATAAAACATTGTATAGCCTCATTATTAAGATGAAATTTGAAATTGTAATGAACTCACATTGTTCAGTGAACCTTGTACTATCATTATGAACTTACCAGACTTCATTTTCGAAACTTGTTTGTTAAAAAAAAATCTGAACACATGTCTGAAGCTCATATTGCCCCATGGGGTGGCGCAATATGGACCACAAAAAGGAAATTCAAAATTAAATCTTTATTTAGGTATAGAACATAAAAATAATGGTACTACCATCTTAAAAATACGAGTACTTGAAATATTAACATTCTGCACAAAATTCACATTTAGATGCCTCGTCATCTTCAGGGTCGAATCCTGCGCCGGCTTGAACATACGCAGCAGCGCACCCAACCTTCTTCGGCCATTGATGTTGAGTACAACTCATTACAATAAAAACATTCTGCATCGTGGTCTCCCTCGTCTGCATCTTCATCTACAATTTTTTTTTCTGCTTTCCTTTATCTGATTTAGAAAGACTGTTCTTAGACTCTACTTTTTGTTCCCTTTGGTTCATTTTCTTGATTATCAATTTGTCTTTTAACTGTTTCCTTTTTTTTTGTTTCTTTTTCCTCTTTTATTTTTATTTCAGCTTCTAACTCCAATTTATAAGGACTAGTATTGCTGCTTTGCCCTTTTTATTTTTCCGTAATGGTTTATTATTTGATTTATTAGTCTTTGGAAGTGGACGAATGTCGATAGGACTTTCTGACCCAAAACTACTTTTCCTTTGGTTTTCTGTAGAGCGAAGACATGCTGATGCTGAAGGAACTTCTTTTTCCAGCTTAGATTGTATGGGCTGTGATAGAGTCGTGCCGGCAGTATATGTTGAAGCCGTTGCTTCTTTATCGTTACAATGTGAAGGATCGTTTGAAGTAGATTCTGTAGGAGGCGCTTCATCCAACTTACATTGTGTGAGCTTCGATAAGGTGCTCCCTGCAGTAAAGGTTGGAGAAATTATTTCTTCCGTTTCAGATTGTGGCAGTTTGTTTGTCGCTAGATTTTGGTCAGTAACAACAGACGGGGCAAAGTCTAAATTTGTGAAAATATTTGGATCATAGGGGACTAATCCACACTTTCTAAAAGCGTTAATAGCCGTTAAGGGGGTTGCTGCTTGTAAGTACGCATCACCAAAAATTTTGGCGATCTGAAAGACCGTGACAACTCTGCCTGGATGATTATTCAAAAACTTTTCCAGAGCCATATCGTAGTAGCGTGCTAATGGGGCCATGAAACCGACATCTGTTGGCTGCATACGATGAGTGCTGTGGGGCGGCAAGCAAATAATATGTACATGTTTAGTTCTGGCTATATCAATCACATCAATATTTTTTGTGTGGCTACTATAACCATCTAAAACTAGTAAGACCGGATCATTGTCGGTGGGTTTCACATGTTGATCGAAATGCTTAAACCAGACTAAAAAGATGTCGGTATTGATCCAGCCACTTTCACTGCAAGCAAATATTGTTCCAGGTGGTGCGCCATCTTGGAGTTCGACCTTCATCCTTTTCCTTGCAAAAATAAATAATGGTGGTACAAAGTTTCCTGATGACGACATACAAATAACTGCTGTTGTGGTTCCACTTCTATCTGCAGAGGTGAGACGGCCAACTTGCTTCCTTCCTTTTTTAGCTAATATTTTACTGTTACATTTTGGAACAGTGCCTAACCCGGTTTCATCACAATTGAATATTCTGGTTAATGCGATATTTTTAGAATTCAAAACGTTTTTGTATAGGTCAAAAAATTGCTTGACATTATGGCGGTTAAAGGCTTGAGCCCTTGCAGCAGAAGTCGACTCGGGTTTGCGCAACGAAATGTTTGGATGACGGTTACGAAATCCATAAGTCCAATCAAGGCCAGCTAGTCTTTTGGTGTTATTAAATGTATGCTCTATCTGATTTTTTCTGCTAACTGAAAAGCAAGAGAACGAAGGTCAAGCAATGTAATGCCAAAGAATCTGGTTTCCATATGCAGAATATAATTTTCCAATTCTTCCTCCTGTTGTTTGGTAAACACAGGTTTATAAAACCCCAAACCTTTTTCGTTGGGTAAAATTCTTTTATTTTGTTCCTTACATCGTCGAATTAATGTTGCTTTTGGTATATTAAAACATTTACTTGTCTTCAAATAGCCCATTTGTCCGCTTTTAACTGCTTTAATAGCATTTTCCATTGCAACAAGTGACCATGTTTGTTTCTCCGTTTTTCTTCTAAAATTACGGACCATCTTGACTAGGCACCTGAAAACAAGGAAAATAAAATTAGATATATAAAAATGTACTTGGGGTAATGTGGACCACAACGGTTCAATTTGCCACACATAGACAATAAATTGAACACGTGTAGTTTATATTCAATGTTTATAAAAAATCGTAACATTGCCGTTTGGCATATATTAAGCACACTCTAAACAACGTATGGAGACTAAAAAATAGATAAAAATACATTTACTTACCAAGTAATTCTGATATAAAGTCAACACTTTTGTTAGATCGACGCTTCCGCAAATCACGTTTTGGCTCTAAACTCTGATAAACAATCCTCTACGGCTGCCAAGTTCTTACTGAGTATCGGTAGGACCCGTATGCACATAAGTAGAATCAAATCTGTTGCATTGCTGCCTCTTTTATGAAAAAAACCTAGGTGGTTTACATTGCCCCCGTAGTCCACATTGCCCCAACCTCCGTAGGCTGGCGTCACGAATGATTTTGACAGCAAAGCATTCGATTTGTTTCAATATTATGTCAGTCTTGTAATATTTACTTTGCATTTTATTGGTTAATTTAAAAAAGCGGAAAATGCCGAGGCATAATAATGATTGAAATACAGATATGAGAGATATGGTTGCTATTTACTGCCCTCAAAATTTTAATGGGCGTACTGCGAAACGAGAATATTTAAGAAGATATCCAAACAAGTAGCAACCTAATCATCAAACATTCAAAAATCTATTTAGGAATTTAGGCGAAAGTGGTTCGTTTCGTCCTAAGCGTGATATCTTAGCCCGACCAAGAATAATTACGCCTGATAAAGATGACGAAATAATGGGTTGCACTGAAGTTAGTACATGGCATTTATCTGCTACTTTAGAAATCAGTAAAACTTCTGTTTTTCAAAGAATATACTTCGAGAAGTATCACCCATACCATTTTACTCTGGTACAAAATTTATTGCAAGCAGATATACCGTTAAGATACCAATTTGCAAGTGCTATCCGAAACAGGAAAAATCTTAATCACACCATCGTCGACAGAATATTATTTACCGACGAAGCTACCTTCAACCGCCGTGGTATTTTTAATTTAAGGAACAAACATCTTTGGGCTTGTGGTGGTTACTTAGTAAGTGTCCCTCGTATACTTGACGGTTACCGTAAAGGCATATTATTATGGAGGAAACCACTTACCTAGCAACCTGTATTCGGGAATAGAATAAACAACATCACTTCTATAAAAATCACTGGGATCGTTTTTAATACATTAAAAATACACAAATATAAATATCAATCGACTTAGTCAAAGTATTAATAACAATTCTAATTCCCTGGTTCGTTCACTCTCATTTTATAGGAAGTGTAGCTATGTTCTACTACATGCCTAGCCTCCGTCTATAAGTTGTACGTGCTTGTTTATACATTAACAAGAACGTGACTGACATTGCCCGTCTCAGATCAATGCTCGCTAAATACTATAATTAATATTAACCTAAATTTAAATCTTATTTCTAAGCTAATGTCCTTTTGCCATTACTATCCTTTAGGGATCACTACAGGCTATTGAAAATCCCCATTATAAACGAGTAAGCCATTTCCAATATGAATTCAAAATAAACGTATGGTGTGGTATCATTGGTAACAATTTCTTAAGACCATATGAGTTACCTCGTAATTTTAATGGTGAGAACTACTTACATTTTTTGTAAAATGATTTCATTAATCTATTGGAAGAATTGCCACTGAATATAAGACAAAATATGTGGTTCATGTAAGATGGTGCACCGCCTCATTATACGAGAGCAGTCAAAACATATTTAAATAATATATTTCCTGAACGCTGGATTGGTCGTGGTAGTCATTTTCCTTGGCCAGCACGTAGTCCAGAATTGAATCCTCTCGATTTCTGTGTATTAGGTGTAGTGAAACAAACTTGTTTATAAGGATCCCATAAATACCAGCGACCAACTTTGACAAGAAATAAAGAGAGTAGCGGGTTTTTTTGATCCAATGATGTTTATATACTCAATGGTTGTCATGAGTGGATGAGGGTGCCTTTGATACATATTTTTAATAGAATCATCATTACCTCTACTTATCCATCTATTTGGAAGCTCGCTACTTGCACACCTATCCACAAATCGGGTAGTAAGAGTGACATTGAGAATTATAGGGGAGTTTCGTTAATGTGTGCTCCTGCTAAACTTTTTGAACAAATATTGCATTTCTATATTTATAATCATGTAAAACATATTATAGTTGATGAACAACACGGATTTATGGTGGGCCGATCTATTGATACTAATCTGTTACTATTTACAGAAGTTGCCAATCAGGTTTTTAAAGAGCAGCAGCAGTTAGATGTCATTTACACGGACTTCCAGAAAGCGTTTCATAAACTAAATCACGACATATTGTTAAAAAAACTTAGTAACTACGGATTGTCTTCTAATTTATTACGATTACTTAAAAGTTATGTACAAGATAGGTATTTTATTGTGAAACATATAGGGAATACTTCTGGAAAATATCACCCTAATTCGGGAGTTCCTCAGGGTTCTAACTTAGGACCATTACTGTTTGTTTTGTTTGTGAATGACTTGGCACAATGTGTTAGTTTTTCTGACTTTTTATTGTTTGCTAATGATTTTAAAATGTTTAGAAAAATTCAAACAGTTCGAGACTGCGTTTTATTACAGAGAGATATAAATAATATTCATAAATGGAGTATTGATAACCAATTAAAGTTCAATATTAATAAATGTTCTGTTATATCCGTGTCTCGTAAAAAAGAGTGTATTATTTTTGATTACCAAATTGAAAAGGATACTTTATGTCAGATTACAAGAAATTAAAGATTTGGGTGTAATATATGATAATAAACTATCATATGCTTCACATATTAGTAAATCTGTTGCTAGTGCAAATCGTATGTTAGGCTTTATTTGGAGGCAAATGTATTTTTTCTCAGATATAAATACAATATCTGTCTTGTATAACACTTTGGTTAGACCTAAGTTAGACTTGGCATGTCTCATTTGGGGCGAGCAAGCAAAAGTACATTTGGAAGCTGTTGAGAGAGTACAAAATAGATTCTCGAGATATCTTTATTTCAAGAAATACCGAAAATGGCCGCACTTTGTAACAGTGAGATCAACAAGATTAGGTATAGAATTTAATGTTATTTCTCTACAGTCTAGACGTCAGTTATTAGCAATGACCTTCTTGTATAAATTGGTAAACAGTATCACAAATTCTAGTGCTATATTCTCTTTAATACCCTTTAAAGTACCCCAAAAGGTAACAAGATGCAAAATTCCTTTTGGAATACTAGAATCTTCCATCTCCTTCTCACCTCTGAATTCCTTGTTGAAACTAGCGAACAATGTATATTAATTGTCGGAAATAATTTTTTTAATCCCGTTGTCACAATTTAGGTATGAAATATATAAATATTTAAAAATTACCGGAGTATAAGATATTCGGTTTGGTTCTGTCAGTTTTGTATTTTCTATTTTATACTTTGTATTTCGTATTTTTTTGGAGTTCGGTCCTGCATCTAATGTGGAAAGAATACAGTTAAATCGAGGGAGCGATAATATCAAATTGTGATTAAAGTTAAAAACTGTAATTCACAAAAAGTACAAAAATATCTTGTGTAAGTGTAAACTATCACATATAATTGGTGAGTATTCTCCAAATATTGAGACAATAGGAAAATCTGTCATAAAACAATCCAACATTGTTAAATTGGAAATCTAAATTGTGTTGATTACCAGCAAAAAACAAAAGCGATAAGCGAAGATCGTTCACCAAAAAACGAGTACTTGTTTAAAAATACAGTCCCGGACTGACTTCAAAAAGGAAATTAATTTATTATAACGCAGCGAGACGAGTTTAGCCAGCCCGGGTGAGTGTTGGAAGCTGAACTGAGTAGGTGACTGACGAAACTTGACGGGACGCGGAACTCGTTAAGGTGCGTTAAGAAATGAACATCGATAAATACGATATGGAAGAAATTAAAGGAATGTTCTCGCAGATAAAAGATAGTCTTCGGAATATGGAAGAAAAAATAGACAGAAATGCATGTATTATAATGGAATTGAAACAGGAAAACCATAAGCTGAAAGAAATAATCGCCGAGCAAGAAGAAAGATTAGACTACGTAGAAAGGGAAATAAGGCGCAATAACATAGTAATTCAAGGAATTGAAAATAAGGAGAATGAGAGCCAACAAGACCTAAAGGAAACAATCCAAAAAATAATGAGGAAAATAGAGGTAGTAGTAGAACCAGAAAAAGATCTGATAGAATTCGGCAGGATCGGTACTTTTGGAAGAAACAAAAGTAGAAAAATTATAGTTAAAATTAAAAATTGGAGTAAAAAATTGGAAATTATGAAACAAGGTAAAAAGCTAAAAGATACCAATATTTGGATTAATGACGACTACTCGAAAAAAGTCCAAAGAGAAAGAAAAATTTTACTGCCTCAGGTAAAAATAGCCAGAGAACACGGACACAACGCGGTACTTAAGTTTAATAAATTAATTATAAACAACAGAGTTTATGGAGCAGATGCATTTGGGGATGAAAAGCCAAAAGAAAATGATGATAAGAAACGTACAGCAACCGATCGTTCTCCGGAACATGGAGGAGGCAACAAAGAGAAGAAGTAAAAAAACTAGTAGCTAAGAAAAATACGATATATACAATTGAAGACAATGCAATGAAATGGATAATGAGTAAGGGTAAAAATAAGAGAAGTAAACGCAAGAGTTTAGTGAGAATGGCAACATGGAATATCAGGACAATGCTGACAATGGGAAAAATGGAGGAAATTGCAAAAGAGATGTTGGAATATAAAATAGAGATATTGGCACTTCAAGAAATACGCTGGAAAGGTGAAGGACAAATAAACAAAGGAGAATATATATTGTTTTATGGAGGGGAAGACAGTCGAGGAAAGAACGGCACAGGATTTATGATAATCAAAAGATTAAGAAATAATATACTAGATTACACAGTTATAAGCGGTAGAATATCAAAATTAAGATTAAAAAACCACATGGCAAATATTGCAATAATTAATAGTTATGCACCGACGGAAGAAGCGAAAGATGAAGACAAAGAGATGAATTTTACGAGAAATTGGTAAAGGTATGTGAGGAAACTGCAAGACATGATACATTAATAATTATTGGAGATATGAATGCGAAAATAGGAAAAGAAGACTACTTAAATAATGTTGCAGGGAAGTACACTATACATGAAACATCTAACGATAATGGACGGCGACTATGCAATTTAGCTGAGGAGCTCAACATGTATATTAGCAGCACTAGTTTCAAGCATAAGAAAAAACATAAAATTACATGGATTATACCTGGGACTAATACGGGGAACCAGATAGATCATGTTCTGATAGCAAAAAGAAGATCAAAGATGATACAGGATGTAAGATCATACAGAGGAACAAGTGTTGATACTGATCATCAATTAGTAATTGTCAAAATGCAAATGAGAATTGTAAATATAGTAAATAGGACAACAAAATGTAGGAAATGGAACGTGCAGAAATTGAAAAGTAGTAAAAATGAATATGGGGAAGAAGTAAAGAAGCAACTACAAAAGAGCAAAGAACAAGATAATATCGATGAACAATGGAAGGAAATAAAAAGAAGTATAATAACGGCAGCAGAGGAAGTGGTTGGTACAAAAGATACAAGACAGAATAATAAACGGTTCGATCAAGAATATAAAATAAAGATAAAAGAGAAAAAAGAAGCCAGACTAAAATGGCTGCGAACTAAGCAACCAAATTTGTATGATGAATACAGAAAAATAAGAAAAGAGAGCGCCAAGTTGATAAAAGCAAAAAGAAGAAAATGGTTAAATGAAAGCATGGACATATTAGAGAATGATAATAAAAATAAAGTAAAATTATATCAATATATAAAGAGACAAAGCAGAAAATCAACTGCAATAAATATCAAGGAAAAAGAGTGGAGTCAATATTTCAAGAATTTATTAACGGAAGAAGATGGGGAGTATGAAGAAGATGATATGACTGATAATGATACAGGGATAGAATATGAAGAAAAACCGACCGAAGAGGAATGCAACGACATAATCAATAAATTGAAACACAACAAAGCAGGAGGGTCAAACGAAATAATAAATGAGCTGATAAAATATGGAGGAGATGATCTAAGACATAAAATATTTAAAATCATGGAAAAAATATGGGAATCAGAAACAATGCCAAAAGAATGGTCTACTGGTATGATTATACCAATAATGAAGAAAGGAAATCGTAATATTTGTAGCAATTATAGAGGATTCAGTTTACTCAATACCGTATATGAAATACTAACAACGATAATAAATAAAAGGCTAAAAAAGGTAATGGAATCAAATATAGGGGAGTATCAAAAAGGATTTCGGAAAGGAAAATCAACAGTAGATGTCATACAAACTATAAATCAAGTAATTGAAAAATGTTATGAACACAATGTTGGAGTCCAAATGCTATTTATTGACTTCAAGCAAGCTTTCGACAGCTTGAAACGGAGGACAATCATAAAGGATATGGAACAACTAAATGTACCACAAAAGATCATACGGTTGGTGAAAATGACGATGAAAGATTCTAGGGCAAAAGTAATGACAAGGGAAGATCCATTGGAGGAATTGGAAATAAATGCTGGGGTAAGGCAAGGAGATGGGCTGTCAGCGGTATTGTTTAACATAGCAGTGGATGGCATAATTAAGACTTGTAATATCAATGGAAGCATAATTAATAAATCAAAACAAATAATGGCATATGCTAATGATTTAACCATAATAGCGAGAGACCGAAAGAGCCTTGAAGAAACATTAGAGAAAATTGTAAAGGAAGCGGGAAAAAAAAGGATTAAAAATAAATCAGGAGAAAACAAAATATATGGAAATGAAAAGAAAGAAGGAAGTCTACCAACCAGAAGCAGTAAAGTTAAATGAATTCACTTTTGGAGTTGTTAACACCTTTAAGTATCTGGGAACAATTATTAGTAACAAAAACGACACAAAAATCGAGATAAGGCAAAGAAATCAAGCAGGGTACAGAGCATATAATAAATTTGAAAACATCATGCAGAGTAAGAGAATAAGCCGAGCAACAAAATTAAGAGTCTACAGGACGGCGATAAAACCGGTAGTTACATATGCGGCAGAAACTATGAGACTGACAAATGAGAACGAAGAGCAACTAAGGATAAATGAAAGAAGAATAATTAGAAATATTTATGGACCGGTCAAACTAGGGTATAACGAGTACCGAAGACTTATGAATTATGAAATTAGAAATATATTAGAAAATGAGGACATAGTAAACACAATTAAATCAAAAAGGATTCGTTGGTACGGACATGTTAAAAGAATGGAGAAAGGACAGGAGGTGAGGAGAATTACAGAAAGGAGACCGAATGAGGAAAGATTACCAGGAAGACCAAAAATTAGATGGGAAGATCAGGTTGTGAAAGATATAAAAATTTTGGGAGCACAAGGCGGGGAGAGACAGATGCAGGACAGAAAGGCGTGGAGAATAATTGTTGAAACTGCAAAAACCTTTGTTCTATTAAAATAACGTGGCTTTAATATTCTTTTACAAAAATACCGCTAATTTAAACAGCAAAAAATTTTAGGGCATATTGGTGCCTCTACAAATTACATCGAAGTAGGTACCAGATTATGAATTATTTTTGTGCCCAAAAACCTCTATTTCCAAATTTTTATGTATACATATCCAAAAACGTTAAAGTTATTGCAAAAAAGAAATTTTAAAATTTAACCTTTAACTTCCTGTATATTCCTTATTAGCAACATTTTATTAAAGCAAGTTGGTTTAAATCGTAATATTTTAAAGTCAGGAATCTACCATACTTCTTTGTACAATTACTTTAGGACCACCCTGTATATGACGTAAT
This sequence comes from Galeruca laticollis, assembly GCA_963921935.1. Lineage (NCBI taxonomy): Eukaryota > Metazoa > Arthropoda > Insecta > Coleoptera > Chrysomelidae > Galeruca > Galeruca laticollis. The sequence continues at coordinate 45,670,040 of OY998185.1, forward strand.
TAACGACTGTTTTTATCACATGATATGCACACGCCGTGAATTCGAAATGGATTCTAAACTCCGTATGATAAATCATACCATAGGCATTAATGGGTTAATAAATCAATGTTTGTTAATAAATTAAATATCTTCAACTTATTATTAGTTGCGAAGTCCATCGAACTGCCCTGGGTTCAGCAAGGGGAAATAAAAACATCACATCATCTGCCAGGAATACATATTATGGTAAACTAAATTCTTCCTTGGCAACTCCAACAACGGGATCGACGCTGATGCGAAATTACTCGAACAGAATCCAGCCGAGCTCATTTATACCCAAATCAACAAGTTTCCAATAGTAAGCATTTAATCGATTTATACACAAATTAGAAAAATAATCAAATAATATTAGCTTAGATTAAATCGATTCTGATTCTCTAAAATGGAACTGAAGTTTGTTTGATACGTGAGTATACCTTTTGAAATTGTTTTAGCAAAAGGTCGAGTGTTTATCCAGGGAACATTGACAGGAACGTATACAATCCTTTAGCCCAATATAAAGAACAAGTAGATGCAGCTATTAAAGACAAAAAAACCTTCATTGTAAGAGGTAAATTAATATACTCGTAATATTTACAAATTTAGTGCATATGTGCAACATATACAAATAATAGAGTGAGTTTTATAATGCACATACGTAGCAGGGGCGTAGCTACCGCCGTATCAATTATACGGGGCCCCCGCGCCACGGGGGCCCCCAACGTGCGTAAGCAAAAATTGATAAAAACTTCCCAAATTTTTTTTAGAAATGACGAAAGTCAAAAAAAGCAATTTTTTTGCTCCGCGTAAAGCGTGCGTTCAAAAGTTGGCACCACTCTACATCGGTTATCGCGGGCTGCGGGATTTCCCCGTTTAAGTCATTTACTTCAACAGGGGAATCCCACAATAATCGATGTATATATGATACGATGATACACAGAGAGCAATGTTTATTATATATATTATTATAAACCCGTTTGTACCCGCTGTGGGTGTCGGGTGTGTCGCTTATTCGTGGACAAACTTCCGCCATTCCTTTTTATTTATAGCTTTTTTCGCCGCCTTTGTCCATGTAATTCCTTTTTCTTTTAAAATTTCGGCTACTGTGTTATCCCATGTTTTCTTTGGGCCACCTCTTTTTCTGTTACTTACTTCTCTAGCTTGCCAAATCATTTTTGCTGGTCTACTATTCTCCATTCTACAAAGGTGCCCAAACCATCTAAGCTGCTGTTTTTCGATTGTTTTTAGTATTGGTTCTATGTATAGGTTTTCCCTTATTATTTCATTCCGCATTCGATCTTTTCTGGTGACACCTTTGACCCTGCGTAAATACTTCATCTCTGTTGCTTTTCATTATAGTGTTTGTATGTAGGTGTTATGACTGAATACATTAAACGCAAAAATTGTAAATAGGTGTTATAAAATTGTAGATATTAGAGACGAATTGCACTAGAGTAATATAATATTTGTAGCACATATGTACATAGTTCTAAATAAACAATAATTGACGGCACCCAGAACGAAGATTTCTTTGTTTTGCTAGTCCTAACTCTGTAAAAAGTGTGAAGGGATGTTCTAATTTAATAATAAATATTTGCAAAAAAGCCAAAAATTTACATATGAAAGTAGAAATATCCACCACAAAAAAGCTTTAATATTTTATTTATATTATTATTTTCAAATTTTATCTATAAACCCGAATTTTTATATTATTACTTACTACATTTTAGAAAGCTTAACAGGTAGGTAGATACGTCATTAACTATTACTACGAACAGATAGGAAATATTGTTGGCCATTGTTAAATTTAGAAAGTTGTTTAACAATCCTTATCATATTGTACGCTTTATCTACAAAATCTACCTGACTTCCAATTTATATACAAATAAACTTCAATGACGGATATTATAAAGGAACCACTTAAAAGACATTAAGTTGAAGTAAAGGTGAATGTTTATGTATCTTGGAATCTATTTATTATTTACATCACATAAAATAATAAAGGGTAATTACAGAATTCCCCGTATGGTTTTTGAAGCAATAAATAAATATGTCTGTACAAAAAACCCCAATTTTCGTAGAAAAATCTAATGGTTTTTATTTCCTTATTCATTCAATTAATAATAAAGAACACAATAATTGTAAGCAGATAAATTTGAATAAATAAAAATAATTAAATATGAGATATAAATAAATCCATATTATTATATATAATATAATTAAAAGAAAATGTAGTAAATACAATATTAATATTGTAAAATAAAAAAATACTTAAGTACTAGGGCAGAGGCAGATATGAGATGTCGTACCTGAAATTGAAAAGAAACTGATGAGCAATTAAGTCTACCAAAAGTATTTTTAAATTAAAGAAAGTAATTAAAAATTGGCATTGGTAAATAATTAAAATCATTATCTTTCTCAGTCATATTTAGCTAGAAAACATCAATAATAAAGTTGATTCATGTCAAGAACTTATTGGCTTAATTTCCATTTGATAGAACTGACCAAATATTAATTCTCCATTCCGTCGACACTGACCGCAGTGTCCAACTATCGATCGATAAAACAAAACAGGGCAACAACACTAATTATAGCAACAAGAATAATAAACAGTCATTCTCGTGCCACAGCAGTGTGAAAACTAGCACACTGACCGCAATGTCACTAGCTCGTACAAACCACAGTACGACCCCTGGAAAACTGACCACAGTAATCCAAACACAAACGCATACACTGACCGCAATGTACTGCGCCGGAACTAACAATGTAATATTACTAATCACTTTATTTTTCATATACCTCGTAGGTAAAAATATATAAGTACTTTCTGAAATACCTTTTAATCAAATAATACAACCCTGTAAACTTCAAAAATAAGGTTATCCAAATCAGAGTTTATCAAATTGACTACAAAATATTAATTGGTAATAATATTTAATTTAATTCAATAAAATTACTTAATTGTGAAATAAATCAAATGCTAATGGATAAAACTTAATTACTCGTGAGAAAACTCACCTACAACAGTTCGAACAGCAAAATTTCGAAGAACACACTCACACGCAAATAATTTATCTTTCCACTATATTTGTAAAGTGAACCACCTTCTCTGTACGATGGGTAATTTCAAACTGTGCCTAGAAATTCTTTCAAGCGACCCTTAAGATTGTATAATATTCCTACAACTTTCATCAACAGACGATATGTTATCTTCCACATGGCCCATAAATTATCTAAGGGTTCTCGCTTATCAGAAATGTATATTTTAAGTATTTCAATATACGACGATATTTTATCTTCCACATGGCCCATAAATTATCTAAGGGTTCTCCTAAGGGTTCTCGCTCATCAGAAATGTATATTTTAAGTATTTCAAGACTGTTACCGTAACCCATATTTGCTTTAAAACTATCAAGTCTAATACACATACTAAAATAATAAATCAATATTCTTACATAATGTTATTTTGTTTTGTAAACTCGATTTTACTCGTATATAGCATTATACATGTGCCACAATTTATTATGTTTAAATCCAAATTTAAAATATTGTATTACCCTCGTACGTATTAGCAGCATCACAACCTTTAAAACTTTGTATGCGGAATGTACGTCGCCTGCTGTTCCTGGTAACTGCGTTTACAACGTTGTCAAGTTGCATGGCTTTCTCGTGCATCGTCAACTGGCAAAATTAATTTGCCAACCTATAACTTACGAAGCGTTTACCAATTGTAGTAGCAATTGTCAACTGAACATCGTCCTTTCTATATTTGACATAATCCGATCAGACAATAAATAGTAAAACATAAAGGGTAACCTAAAGTCTGTTCGCTCCCAAGAAAAACCGCATGTAAATAAAATCACGCGCATATTGAATGATCTAGGCAAGTGAATAAGGTTGAACTGAGGCGCATTGAGTATTCACACAATAATGTATTAATTATTTTAGAATTAATTAAATCAATTACGGTTTGTTAGCATAAAATGTAAAATATACGATATTTACAAGATATGCATTGTATCTATGACATTATTTACACAAAATGGAAAAAAGATTATACATAATCAAACAAATGTAAAAGTAAATTCTTAGTAAAAAAGATATCCTTTATAAAAAGATTTGCATCGATCAAAATTTTGAATACAATTTTGAGTCGTATACGAGGTATGTCTAAAATATGATTTTTGTCCAAGAGTAAATTAATATTTTAGTTGATGTTTTTACAATCAGCTTGTAAAGGGAAATTTAAAAATTCAAAAAAAAACACTCAAATATTAATTTACTCTTGGACAAAAATCTATTTTTGACACACCTCGTGTACGACACAAAAAATTCGATATATTATGGCTGTAATACAAATTTAATACAATGCAGAGAATTTTTTATAAATAATAAGTATAATAATAGTATATTATACACCAAGGTGGTGAAGACTGTTATTATTGACCGAGCATCAAGATTATTTCGCGAGGGGCTTTGCCCCGAGCGGAATAAGGTGCGAGGTCCATAAATATCTTCACCACCGTGGTGTATATACAATTTTTTCCATTACTAGCCAAATTTAAGACAAAAATTAAAAATAAAATTTGTTGTTGTGAAAATCGAGTAGCACAAAAATGCAAATTCGCCTTTCTACTAATAAAACAGAAATCAAGTAGTCGGATGCAGATTGACATTTCCACTAGTAAAACTTATTTTCAAATAAAGGGTGCGTTCAGAAAACATAACTTATAACTCAACCGTTGAGTGAGCGCTCACTAGCAACGAATGGTTGACGTGTGCCTTCTGAACAATAATTTTATGGAAAGTATAAATCTCCTTATACAATGCAATTACAATATTAGTGCTTAGAAAAGTTAACTTGGAACGTCATCGAAATCTTGAATTCACATTAGCTGATTTTTGGCCGCGCCCTCTTTGTCAATGTAGAAATGTCAAAGCCTCAAAGCCATCAAATCAGAGAAAGGAGAAGTGGAGAAACTGCTACGGAAAGTGTTAAGTATAATTACTAAAATTATGAATGATGAACTGCATGGACCGCTTACAAGGTTTTACTACTAAATGTACTAATTGTAATTGTTAATTTGTTCATTGTGGATGTATCTTGAATATTGAAAAATTAAAATTATATATTAGATGATGGTAATATAATTGATATAAACAGAAATATGATGATGCAATAGATGATTTGCAGGAACCATTACCACATGATTATAACGTGAGAAGACGTGGTTTTCGTGATAAAAACAGGAATTATTATGAAGAAATATTTTCAGCGTATAATGTTATATTGTATTTTATTTCTGTATTTATTGCACTAATATAAAAACATCACAATCTGCAACGTATTGTACTCCGTTAGCGCACCTGAAAAATGCTTACAAAAATGGCGTCCGCTCACCAAACATGTTGAGTTTCACTCACTGATCAAAGTGCGTTCATAGAACATTCAACCAACGGTTAGGCAACAGTTGTGTTTTCTGAACGCACCCAATTGTAATTATCACCATGTTGTAGTTACGAGATGTCATCAGTCATTATTGGTTGAGCGTGAATTTGAAACTAATGGCGTTGTTATTCAAATAATTTTATCGTGTTAGGTAATTTCAAACAGCAAATACGTTAAAGACATTCTCCTGGGTATACAAAATTATGTTGCACACGTTTTTGTTAAACTACTATCTCTGGATTCTCAAAACATTCGAATTTGTCCATTATTGACCTAGGTTAACAATAGAAAAAATTATTAACCACTAATAGAGAAATTCAACTTCTCAGTTGGCTAGAAGTCGCAATAATTGCCAACTTCAAAGCTAGTAGTGGAAAAAATAGTTTTCCATGCATGATACCGACTTCACATTCTATAAGTAGGGGTAAAACCAAGAAAAAAATTCTATTCTACTACTCCGAGTAGCTAGAGCTACTGCTGTCTTCTTCATTTAGGGTAATTCTTCATTTAGGGTAATAATAACTGGTTGTATGGTTGTGTCGAACATATCATCCAGTAGATTATCCAGCTCCCACATTTTACTTTTAACTTTTTCTTTAACGTGATTAACATGTTTTTTCCATGTATTAGAAGTAATTCTTTCTATCGCTGCATCAAATATTTTTTTCATATCAGCAAACCGAAACGTTGTGTTATGATCTGCAACATATCTTTTAATGACTGCCCATATTAACTCAGCCGGGTTAAGTTCACAATAACACCGTTTTATTTTGTGCTTTTACCATTTCATCAATAGTATATTTATTATATTTTTTCTTGTGTCGTTTTACAACGGTCAATAGTTCCGACTTGAGTAAATTACTTTCAAAAGTAATACTGTTCGATCGAACCACTCTTCTATTTCTGCTTTTCTGTTGTTGTTGTTGTTTTCTTGACTGATAGGGAGCATTATCCAACACTATTACGCAATTATCCTGTAAGCAAGGCAAAATGGATGATAGCCAATTCTCAAACGAACTCCCATACATTTCCTCGTGATAGTCGCCAGTTTTCTTGAACTCAGACGCCCACAAACCATCAGGAACGAAGCCATATTCACTGCCAAAGTGACATACTATGAGTCTTTTCCTAAAGTTTTTTTAAAATTATATACAACACACGCGAAAATAAACAAAAAATATCTTCAACAAAATGCAAAGAAGTCTTAGCGACATCTTATATGTCTGAAAATGTTTATTATACATTGTATCCGCGTAAGATGATTGCATTTATAATTTTGGAATATGCAGAACTTTTTAAGAAGGTTACCTTTTTTCATAAAATCAATAAAAAAGTTTTCTATATGGAGCCAACTTACGCGGATACCATATTCGTTCCTGTCGTATACTGATGATAGAGCAACATTTAAGGAATTTAAATACGTCAAATAAACAAATATCAATTTGTACCTATTATATTATTTTCTATATCATCCCACTTTTTATCGTAATGACTATATTTTTCTACTTTTTTTATCTCTTATAATAATCGGTGATGTTTTTTAGGATGTTTCACAAATTAATAAAATTTACATTATGTACACAGCATTACGTAAAAAAGAATACTTGCGACATTTCTTGTTAGATGCGTAGGTTATGTTTACTGACTAAATACTTACCCGATGGATTTTTCAACCCTGTAGAAAGACCATCTAAAAACGCGTTTCTAGAGGAAACCCAAATTTCCGATTTCGTGTGCCCAGCATTAACCCAAGTTTCGTCAAGGTAGTAAATTTTTCTATTTTCATTTCTATACCTTTTAATTTTTTTCAAATATTCTCTTCTCCATACTACTATTTCCTCTTTATCTAACAACTTTCTATTTCTTCCTCTTTTATTGAAACCTGAACTTGAGCGTTTTTAAAAGTGAGTAGAAAGTTGTTCTTTCAAAATTGGGCAAACCAACATCATCATTGACTTCTTTCAATATTTTGTTAATAGTAGGAAATTCATTGCGAAAATAGAATTAATGTACTTTTCTTCTAACAGCATTTCTTGTTACGTCATCAACAACGTCTATGGATCTCACTCGGTTTTGGTTAGTACGATGTTCCAGAAATGAATGTGATTGTTGATACTCTCTTTTTACTTTATACACATTTGAGCGGGAAGTTCCGGACAAATCTGCGACTCTGCATAATTTGCCATATCAGGATTCTCGCGATAAATAATTTTAAAAATTTTGAAAATCATGTGTTGTGTGCCAACATCTAAATGACACTTTTTAGGTTTTTTTCTTGGGGGAGATAACTCTATATTATATTGTTCGTTATCACTGACACTGTCTGTACTCGACATAGTTTTGTTTTTAAATAATTAACTTTACAAATATCAATAATTATTATCAGAGCAAATAACACAATTCTAACAACTCAAAACACTAATACTGTAAATTAAATCTCGTAAATATGTACTATACACAATAATTAATTTTAATACTAACACAGTCAGATGCACAGCATGTACGACCCTGTAAAAACTTCTGTTCTCCTACTGCTAATATTTCAAAGCGAGTCGTCCAATACGCAGTCGATTTAGAATAGATCACGCACGGTTTTTATTTACAGGCGGTTTTTCTTGAGAGCGAACAGAGTATAAGTATATAGGTCATATAGTGAACTGCAAGGCTGCACAATTTTTAAAAGCTTGTATTTATATTTTTAAGGTTCATTCATGGCAATTCGAAGAGCACTTATTCGCAGAGGTTGGATAGAAAAAATAGGAACTACATATAGAGATTTGAGGACTAGTGATTTAAGAAATTTCGCGCATAAGCCAATAGTAGAACTGTTAGATCTAATTCGACAAAGACACGAATCTGCAGAGTTGTGTAAGAGGTTGATACGATCAAAATTGTTGATAAATCATCAGGTATGCATGAATTTGATCGAATAGATAAGGCTTTTACTAAATGAAGATCCATACTGAACGATGAAATAAAACACTTTAATTTGTTTAAAACTTCATTATATTTGAACTAATGTTCAATTTAAAGTAACACGGTAGTTTTATCAAACGAGTGTAGATATAATGATATTTCATTTCATTTTATACAGTGCATAAATACGGAATTCTATGAATATTAACAAAAGTATTGAACAAGTTTACCTGGAAATTAATTCACAACACTATCTTCTAGGTAAATAGGTTTAATAAGGGAGAATGGTTGATATTTATTTGGTCGTTACGAAGGTTCCCTGAATATTTGTTTTTATTTACCTCAAGAGCTTCTAAAATATTTAATCTAAAGGATTTAGCTTCTACATGTAAAATTTCAAAAGTTGGGTCGAAAATGTGTTGGTTTTCTAATAAATGATTTGGGTTAGAATCTAATTTTTTGTTGTCATAGCTACGTTTGTGTTCTGGAATTCTAGTTTTAAAATTTCTACAAGTTTCACCGATATAAATTTTATCACAGTTGTCGTTACCTAAAGAAGATTATATAATCAAAACCAACAATTTTATACAGACAGGCAAACTAAATATAAAAAAATATAAATTATTTTTATCCAATCCACAACACCCTGAACTTTATTCATTAATTAAACTCCATAAAGAGGGGTATATAATTAGTCCAGTTGTTTCTTTTTCACAGCACCTTCATTGAAATTTTCAAAGACTCTCACTCTCACATTTCTAAATATTGTTCATTCAATCCTCAATTTTAAGTTAAAAACTAAACGGAATTAATTAATGATATAAAACTACCTCATAATTCTCAATTCATATCGTTCGATGTAACAAATTTATTCCCTAGTATACCTCCTAAAGAAACTATAACTCTTGTTGATAACTTGCTCAGTACAATAACATTAATCCTATAATTCACTCTGATATCATATCTTTATTAGAAGCGTGTTTAAATGAAAATTATTTTCATTTCAATGGAGAGGTTTGTAGAAGCAAAAATGGTTTGATTATAGGCACCCCTTCAGCCCCCTACTAGCAGAAACTTTCATGGATAATACAGAAAAAAACAATTCATAAACACCCCCTTAGTAAAAAAATCATGTACTGGCACTGATATGTGGACATTACTTACATTTACTCTATTCATAATAATATCAAATTTACCGTAGAACTTGAACAAAATAAGTCTATAAACTTTCTAGACCCTACAATTTCAAATATAAATAATAAACATGATTTTTCTATATTTCATAAACCATCTCCTACAGATATTACAATTTATAATAGTTCGGTCCACCCAGTCAGTCATAAATTAGCAGCTTCCAATAGTATGATACACAGGCTTTTAACTAGAAGAACTAAATATCACAACACAAATAGCAGTTAATAATAATTACGATCCAAATTTAATTGACAATATCATAAATAAAAAGATAATAGAATAGAGTTTAGAACAAGTATTTCCAGGGCTATTTTATCCACTAGGCAATGCAGGCAACTGCCTAGAGCGGCAAAAATTGAGGGTCGGCAAATTTTATTATCATTACTTCCCATTATCGTTTTAAATCTATAAATTTTTTATTAAAGAAAATTCCGTAAAATTATGAATAATTTTTTTCAACGTAAGCGTCGTAAACCGTAAACCTTATGCCAACTAAAAGGAACACAGGTAATTGTTATCGGAATGTCGAACTGCCGTTTTAGTCCAAGAGCTAGTGGAACGTCCGAGTAACGGTGTGTCTGTAAGGCTAGAAATTCTTATGGTGATAAGTCATAGTTGCCTAAGTACAATGACCATCGCCTGGCACGCCTCAGCCTTGAAAAAAAACTTGTTCTTGTAGGCTTGAAATTTTTTTACCATTTAGTTTATTTGTTAAGTTCAAAAAAAAATTGACAGGCGTTTTCGATGAGCACAAGTACCTGACAGGTGAGTCTGAAGGTGTATTATGTTTAAATTAAAATAAACTTTATTCTGTAAAGTTGAAATTTACAGATATGTCTCTTTAAACGATTTAAAGTAAGTTGGTACAATGACAGGCGGTTCTGGCTAGCATAAGTCCTTGACAGGCGAGGGCAAAGATGCTATGGGAGTGCGAGTGAGAGGCGTAACGTAAACGCAGTGTAATAAACACGAGATATGACACAAATTCTAAAAAACACCCTATATAGACAATTTCTTTTTTAATTCAAAATAATTATTAAATTGACGACCTCAAATAAAAGAAATTACATAAACAAACGGTGTAAAGACAAGGTTAACAAAATATATCAGATTATGATTAGGTCAGGTTTTGTTTACCATAATAATAAACACGATATTGAAAATGGACCTTCACTGAAGGTGAACTCTAGAAATAAATATCGAAAAAATTGGGGAATCAGGAGAGTCAGTGAAAGAGAGAGAGGAAGTATCTCTCCCCTGGTGAGGCAAGTCTAAGTATTGACGGGCCCTCACCCTCAAGCAGTAATAGTGTGCAAATTTATGTGACTAGTGGGATTTCAAAACGTAAGTTTTTAAAGTACAATTATTTTATATTGGATATTGAACGGTGATATTATATTCTCCTTTAACTTAACCGGGTATCCCAAGACAGTTAAGGGACCCCATAGTAATTTTCAGTCATATCTAGTGTTTCTTATATATCAGCGCCCCTCATCTACTGGTAAGGCCAAATTGTAGAGGCATCTTATTTAGCTATATTCAGGGACCATTTTCCTGCATATGTATATGTTTTGTTTTTCTTGACTATTTGAGAATTGCGTAGAGGTATTTACATTTTAGAGATTATAATTAATCCTATTGTAGAGATTTTACATCATACTGGAGATTACATTTAATCCTATTTTAGAGATTTTCAATTTTACTTGAGATTATAATTAATCCTATTGTAGAGATTTTACATTATACTGGAGATTATATTTAATCCTATTTTAGAGATTTTCCAATTTTACTTGAGATTATAAGTAATCCTATTGTAGAGATTTTACATTATACTGGAGATTATATTTAATCCTATTTTAGAGATTTTACATTTTACTAGAGATTATAGTTGATCCTAGGTTAAAAATTTTGATAATAGCGCGCAGACATTTATATTATATTAGGGGTCACAGACAGTCCTATCTTAATTTTTTTCTTTTCCGAATTTTTTACTTGATACAGTTTTTTTCTCTTTGTAATATATGTTTGTATATATTTTAACCTTTCAATTTATCTCCATAACCTCAATCCTCACCACCCCCATACCCGTCAAATAGGACGGACCGGCTAAACCTGCACTACGAACTCGGGCTTGGCACACTGTATAAGCCCAAGGGGCCCCACGACGTATTTGATCGCTTGATCGCTCGAGCTTGGAACAACCCCTTCCTCGAGGTAATCCCGCAGGGAGAATTCCTGGTTCTACAATTTTTGTGCCGCAAGGCACTGGCGACAGCACGCTGCAACGATCTTGGAAGAAGTGAAAAACAAAATATAAGAAATAAACGAATTCACTACACCGTCTGACAGCGGTGACCGAACGCAAATTTAGTACATAGGAAATACCATTTATTATACTGGTGAGAACGGTTTCCAAATTTACCATTCATTACACTTGTAAAAAGGTCAATTTATTACAGCAGTGATGCGAATGAGACAGTTTATCTAACAGTAAAATTGGAGGGTCGTATACCTGCTTTTGTAGCAAGATCTGAAACAAAAAATTTCGTCAGTTCTAACAACGATTTACCTACGTGAAGTTAATTATTACCAATTACTGAGTCGGGACATAAGGGCTGGCGACTTTTCTTTATATAAATATATGTTATAGAAAATTGCAAGTATATTCTTCGTTACCAATCAACCTAATCATTCACGATGGTTGGTAAAATATCATGACAATTTGTTAAAAGTAGGTGTTACACATCCATCTATTGCCAAATCCATGGAAGATGGATACCTTGGGATCAAACGTACAACTAAATCATTTTCTAGACAACCAGTTGATTTAGTTCTTGAGCAAACAATTAAAGCCGATGCAGGAAAACGATTAATCGGTGTTATTCAATTTACTAATTCTATTTCTGCTCGGTAGCGATGGGCTTGAAGTCACGATATAAGAACAACAATTATATCTTATATAATGGACGCGACAGGTTTACGAAGGAAAAATGATGAGTCAGCGGACCTAGAAGAACATGCGATAAAAAGAAATTCTGCGGAATTATGGAAATTCATCAATACTTTTGAGAAATTTTTGAATCCATTTCAATAAAATTTAGATGATAATTGTCTTTATAATATCGGTAATGGTACAATAGCTTCAAGCGCAGTACCAGAGTACTTATTAATTTTTTTAAACATCGGTGCAAGCTCAAAACAAAAGTTTATTTCTGAATGTTCAACTAACGGAGGGTGATTCGAAGAAAAAATTTTCCAGGTGAAAATAATGAATTTTGCTTCAGAGAAAAAAAAGAAAAGAATTAGAGTTGATAATAAAGTTCACGAAATCCGTGACCAGCGTGATTTATTATGTCGCCTATTAGCTCTATCAATGGAATTTAATATCGATGTGGAAAAAACATTGTCATACCCTATTACAATCGTTCCGATGTCACTTTGTCATGAAGATGGAACTATTCATAAAACTGCAAAATCAGTAATGATTGAAGCTTTAGTAGGAAATACTCATAATGATGAAATACCAGAATGGTTCGATGCTGTTATTTTTTATGGGTTTTATTTACTCCATACAATGAAAAACATTAGGTAATATTCCTAAAAAAATCATCTCCATTTTAACGGCGACACATGCTCCACGAGTAGACATAATTTTCGATCAGTATTTTTTGCCGTCTATTAAAGATTATGAACGAAGCCAACATCACGAAGTACGTAACATCCAATATTTAATTACTGGTCCAGAACAAGTCAGACCAGTTGATTTTATTAAAGAGCTCCGTAACATAGAATTTAAAGAAGCGTTTGTAGATTTTTTGATCACGCACTGGAGGACAAGTGAAATGGCTGAATTTATTGGAAATACCAACATCAATTTAAATTATAAAGAATGTCATATTTATCGTGTCCATAACAACTGTGTGATCTCTAATATTAATGATAACTTATCGGGCCAGCATCATGAAGAAGCTGATACGAAAATAGTACATCACATATGCCAAATGGACAACGATATATCCAATGTTTCAATAAGAGCATCCGACACAGACATTGTAATAATAATGCTTGGAAACATGGACCACCTCTGCAACAATAATTTGAAAATCTTCATGGAATATGGCAAGATCAATTTAAAAATATGGATTAATATTTCACTATTATATTTAAAATTAGGACCCCTTTTATGCCAAAGTTTACCTGGTTTTCACGCATTTACCGGATGTGATTTTAATCCATGTTTTGTGAGAAGAGGCAAGAATCGATTATTACAAAAAAATATTCAATTTCAGAAGGTATTTGCAGCATTAGGAAATTCTGAAATAATAGAGAAAAAAGATGAGGTTTTTCCAATACTCGAAAAGTTCGTCTGTCAACTGTATGGAATGAAATCTGTCAATGTAAATGAAGCACGATATGATAAGTTTATCGCCACATATAAAACAAGTGGTACTGAGGTGTTTAAGAAAAAACGGATCAGTTATGATTCCAAAAATTTGCCTACATGCCACCGGTATCTGCAACAACAATTATTGCGGTCTGTATACATTACAAATATCTCGAGAAATAGTCACTCAAAAGTGCCAACGGTTCTTAAACCTGAAGATAATGGTTGGAACTTAATCGATGGAAGCTATGTTTTTTAATTGGTTTGAGGGAGATGAAGTTCCTTCTTCTATCTACGAAATATTATTACAACAGCCTACTGATACTACTGAGAATGAGTCAAGTGAAGCTGAAGAACACATTGAAGATAATAAACAAATTCTTAATTTTCTAAAAATATATGGAATTCTACATAATTGAGCGCAAGATCCGAGATTTAATGTTATTATTAATGTATTCAAAATTTGTTTCTTTTTAGATGATGAAATCGACAATGGAGAATCATATGATGACGAAGAAAGTGATGATGACATATCAGATAATGATGATGATTAATTTAAAAGTCTTATGTACATTATGTTACAACTAATAAAATACATTTTACCCATAATTTCTATTTTTACTTAATGTAATTTGCATCAACGATATGATTTTTCATGCTACGCCTCTTACTCGCACTCCCATGGCATCTTTTCCCTCGCCTGTCAAGGACTTATGCTAGCCAGAACCGCCTGTCATTGTACCAACTTACTTTAAATCGTTTAAAGAAACATATCTGTAAATTTCAACTTTACAGAATAAAGTTTATTTTAATTTACACATAATACACCTTCAGGCTCACCTGTCAGGTACTTGTGCTCATCGAAAACGCCTGTCATTTTTTTTTGAACTTAATAACAAATAAACTAAATGGTAAAAACATTTCAAGCTTACGGGAACAAGTTTTTTTTTCAAATGTTTCCTACACTTTCAAAAATATAGGGGTTGATGACGTGCAGGGCTGAGACGTGCAGGGCTGAGACGTGCAGGGCTGAGACGTGCCGTGCGATGGTCATCGTACTTAGGCAACTATGACTCATCACCATAAGAATTTCTAGCCTTACAGACACACCGTTACTCGGGCTGTCCACTAGCTCTCCTACTATTTACATGTTCACCATTTACAATCCTAAACTCTTACAAAGACTTTCTGTAGCTTTAGGTGCCCCAGATGCCAGATGGTCGAACTGCCTGCATTACGAGATTATTTTTTTCAATATTGACCTTAAAAACGGAACGTGACTACAATAAAATAATGTTCACCGTTCATAGTCTCTGATTTATTAGAGATGTACCGACTGCCGATGTAAGTGTTATATTCACAAACAGAAATAGATATGGGCTTCGGGGAAACTTTATTTTTATTGCCTTTATTACTTCCAGGAAAGAGGCAAGCGATAAGTGGTAAAACAATCAATCAGTTGATGAATAATGTTCCTTTGTAATTTTGTCATTTCTGCCAGTGTCGTTATGCAGTTCGGTTTCGGAGTTTAAATGCGTTATAACTAGATATTTTCATTAATCATTTTGGTTTATTTGGCTTTTGGCTTCAAATAATTTCTTGACTTTGTGGGTGTGAAATAGTGTGATTAAGTAGTTTCTTGCTATTTTAAAACTATTCTAACATCCGTTGTTTGTTCTTTGAATTCCTTTTGAAAGTTGAGCAATGAGTAGGTGGGCACTACATTTTCCTACATCGAAGGCGCAGGCAATATATGTAAGTAAATTTTATTTTCTAGATTAAGAATAAGTGACGGTAGGAAGAGACTGAGTGGATCAGCTTACAAAAATATTGCCAAAATATAGGCCGATAAAATTGCTAAAGCAGACTGGCTCATGAGCTCAGCGCCTAAATTAAACTCTTGGGGAGGTCCCGAATTACTGGCTCGAAGTGGAGACGACATCCCAAAGCCGGTCACTATAACGGTGTTCTTCCCAAGAAGTCACGACGTGGAATTCGAGAAGTTCCTTCAATTTGTCCAGGCTCAGAACCCCAATCTCACTACTGGGGCTTGAAAGATCCTGAACTCTAAAAAAGAGGGACAGGGAACTATCCTCACGATTGTGATCGATAACCAATCTGGGGAGACGCTGAAGGCAGGAGGATGCGCGCTAAACTTCCGTTTTGGGCATATCCCTGTCTCAGGGCTGGGAAAAAAAGAGAATCCCGCGGAGGATCCAAAGGACATGGAGATACCCTCCACATCAGGAACCTCTGGAAAAGGGGAAAAGGGCGGAAGCTTGACCTTGGGTCAGCCCGCCTCCGCATCCCGGGAAACTGGGCGGAGCAGCCTGAGGGGTCGACAGTCTGACTCGAGATTAAGAAAGCTGATCGAACTCCGAGAAAGATATTGCCATGGTGGTCGAGGAGGGTCAGGGAAAAATAAAGGAGGGGCATGAATAGAGGCTGAGTAACTCGGCCTCTCTCATCCATAATAATTCACCTTCACGTTCATGAATGTAGCTCAGATTAACCTGCATCACGCGAAGGGAGCTTCAGTCGTGATTGCAAGGTTGCTCACTAAACTACAACTGGAAATTGTACTCATCCAAGAAACATGGATCAACAAAGAAAGCCAAATCAAAGGTTTGGCATGTAAGGATTTTAAATTGATTTATAATCAAAGGAAAGTATCTCCACGTGCCGGTATAATCATAAGAAATAATATAAAATATATATGTGTTTCAGAATACGTGTCGTGGGACCTTGATCCAATCATGGTTCACCTCAACATTGGGGGTATCGACCGAGACATCGTCATTGCCTCTGCCTACTTCGCTGGAGACGGGCCAATGGCACCACCAGATGAAGTACAAGAGCTAGTGAGATACTGCAATAGCAGACGGCTGCCAATCATAATTGGTTGTGATGCCAACGCACACAATACTGTCTGGGAAAGCACTAACAACAACGCCAAAGGTGAGTGTTTATTAGAATATCTCTTATAAAATAACCTTGGGACCTTAAACGTGGAGACAAACCCCCCTTTTGTCACGAGAGCAAGAGAAGAGGTCCTGGACATAACAATTGTTAATGTTGCTGCTAGAAAAAATGTAAAAGATTGGAGGGTGATGAGCGAACCATCACTTTCCGACCATAGGATCATCGAATTTAGGATAGAGGAAGACACTACCTCGATCCCTACAATCCGAAATCCTTGAAATACTGATTGGTCTCTTTACAAGACCAATCTGAAGGACAATTTCGAACACGTCCTAACCTAACCTAACCTTCTTAACGACCAAATAGATGTCAACCATTCTTCCTTATTAAACCTATTTATCTAGAAGGTAGTTTAGAAATTATTGTAGTGAATAAATTTCCAGGTAAACTTGTTCAGTTCTTTTTTTATTGTTCGTAGAATTCCGTATTTATGCACTGTATAAAATGAAAAATAAAATTTATTATATCTTCACTCGTTTTATAAAGCTAGCAAGCAAGTTTTTAACCCGATTAAATTGTTTTATTTTATCAAGCATTTGATTCCCAAATATTTCTATAATTAATAATAATAATAATAATAATAAGGAACTAAAAATATTGGAATTAGAAGACCCTACGAAACTGATACTCACCGCCCAAAGAGCAGCAATTCTGGGCACTTGTCGAGCAGTCCGGCGGGCGCTCACACATGACTAATCCGTTGATATGGCATCCCGGATTAGCCAAGCAAACCCAGGAAAACCCTGTGAAAAAAAAAATAATAATAATAGTAATAATAATAATAATAATTAATATGAACTTACAATCTCCTACTTAATTAATTTTTTATGTACGAGAGAGTAATAAAACCTTATTCCTAATGCAAAACTTAGTACGGTCATTTTAAATATTATTACAAAATAATCTAAATATTTCCTGAAATTTTCATAAATGTACCTGAGCTAATACAAGTTTTCGGTCTTTTATTGGCCTTTTATAACCATAAGCTGTACAGAAGAATAGAAAAAGGTTTGGACAGGCCAAAAGCCCTGTGTATTAAATGTTACATAGCCGTATCATAAGATTATTTTTAATAAGTACCTATTTGCCAATAAATGTTTGAAATTTTGTTTTATTTTAATTCCAGGAATCTCTTACAGTAATCAAGTTATAAGTAGATAAATACCTTCCCAACAAAGAACCACGCAGCCGGATTATGGAGAAATGGGCTTCGGTGAAATTTCATGAATTGTCAGTATATTTCTGAACAATAGTGTCCATGGGCTTAACTCAATCCTATGACTAGTTTCAAAGATACAGGGTGTTGAAGTTGGAAAATATCCATTTTTTAAAAGCATGTATTCCTTATTTTTTTCAATGTATCAAGAATTTTTTTCCGTGATAGTGTTCTAATGACACTAAATATCAGTCCCTCATGAGAGAAAGTTTCATTTCTTACATTTATGAAAACATCCCCCGTATAAAAGTCTCACCGGTTTCGAGACATTTAATTTTTATAAAAATTATGAATTTTTTGTGCAGTTGGTCCAATTTTTTCTCCAATTCCTTTACTCGACAAAATATTGTTGAACAATTATTCAAACTCTACGTTACGAAAATAATCCAGAGGAGGTGTGAGAAATGTTCTTGAGTTAGAAGTTTTAGGAGTAAATTTTTTTTTCATGAAGTTTAGCCCATGGTAGTAAAAACAAAATGTTCTGGGCTACTGCTGCACACTACATTAATAAATTGCCTATTTTATGGTGATTTCAAAATGGTACAACACAAGAGATTTGTAATCGTAAAAAAATATAGTGCCATTTGTCTCCAAAAGGGGACGTTCCTGACAAAGTATCAATCGACGGTTTTTATTTAATTACTCATTGAATATTTTCAATGATATTATAATCATTTACAATCACTATAGTACACGTTCGAAACGGCAACATTCTTCGCGTATACAGGTCCTACATCGACTGAGAAAACCCCTTTTTACTGCCGTCAAACGTATTACACGATTTCATTTGTCATCCGAATTTGACGTTTTTCGTTATATTATACCGAATACTTACGTCATCAACAGGTAACCCATTATCATCAAACTCTTCAACTTAAAAATATCAACACCCTGTATTTTTCTAAATAAGAATATGAAAAGTTCCTTCCTCAATTTTCATGACTTTTTTTAAAGCAAGTCAATCGAAATAACATGAATTCATACTGGAAAACCTGCTACAATGAAAACTCATAGTAATCTGTGACAACAAATTGTTGATATTTAGACGTATTATAACCACGCTTGTTAGCTCTATTACCATTAACTATCAATTAAGTATTTTTAAGGAAATTTTAGAGGTTATAAATTCGACGGCAGCTATTCATCGGAGAGCAGTCATGGGCGTAAGCAAGGAATATATTACATAACCCGCGGCGCCATGCAATTTTAGTTTCACATACAGAAATAAGTCAATTAGCAGATACAGATTTTACTAAATTACAAAATATGAAATCTTTGTAAAGAGGTGAGGTCCAACAAAAGAAAGTATTATTTGACTAGTAGCACAGATCAATTCTTTAATTAGGTTTGAGTATTTATAGAAATCTACTTACAACCAGTGGGATTAATGCTATATACATTTACGCTAATTTATTCAAGTAAGAAAATAAAATTGATTAATCCTTATTAGCAAGTTAATAAAACTTTGGATGTTTCTCAGTATGACTACAATAGTGATTTTTTTTTGTTACACTATAGTACTATAGTTTACACCTCCAAAGAAATATTCTGTAATACATCGAAAGATTGTATATTCGGTTATAGTGGAATTTACTTAATTTTAATTACTTCCATTTAAATTCCAAAATACAGTTTCCCTCAGACTATGCAAGTAATAATTGAATAAAGAAAAATATAAAGAGAATTCTGGCCTGCTCGCTCCTATGGGTCCTACCACATTTCCTCAAAAGCACTCTTGATCCATAGC
The DNA here is from genome assembly GCA_963921935.1 of Galeruca laticollis. Lineage (NCBI taxonomy): Eukaryota > Metazoa > Arthropoda > Insecta > Coleoptera > Chrysomelidae > Galeruca > Galeruca laticollis. Next base: position 45,689,946 of record OY998185.1, read on the forward strand.
ATATCTTCATTTTCATAGTAACCAAATGGAGACTTTCTTCTATAGTTTTGGGCAAGGAGTGTATGCACCAAATCAAATGCACGTCTATCAAACACAGCGAGAAATAGATGTAGATAGTCAACGAAAGATAATTCTAAAATACCGTAAAACCCTAAAAAGAAAACTATTTTTAACAACCAAAAAAAACATTCCTGATTCTAAGACGACACAAAAAAAATGGGCAAATCAAATTTGAATATACAAGATCTTAAATAGACCGCTCACCTTATTAAAAGGGTTATATCCCACACAAATCACGATTTAGGGCTACTTAGGGTTTTTTTAACCAATAACAAAAACTAGCACAAGGTATAGGTAGAACCTCCTCGTTTCTTGGTTTTCTCCCAAATCCTTTCAAAAACCCCTTCCTCAATCCAATAAGTACATTTATCTTTCTCCCACAACCTACCAAATACCCCCTACTCGACAAGTTCAATTGGTGACCTAACTAGTAGGTACCAATGAATCAAAATTACTGATGCTACTAAAAGCCAGTGGCGTATCCAAAATCAACACGTTACAGTATCTGTCAAAAATAAACTGTTATACTCGATAGTCGAAATTGTGTAAAGTGAGTCAGAGCTATCTAATCAACACTTTGGTTAAAGCGCAGTTGCCATATGTATTCTAGAGAGAAATGCTGTATTTTATAAATACACTTCAAATCCATTGTGTCAATAATTCAGGTACAAAAGATGCAATGTAATTAAGTCAATACCAATTTAATATATTTATTTCAAATTTCAAGCAGACTAATAATAATTAGTTTACTTGAAATGTGAAATAAAGTGTTTACGTATATTTCTTGAACGCAAAGTTTGTTGTGAAAAACTCGCCGATTTGACAATGTTGGAGAGTCGCTTCAATGTTCCGGCTTTGAGAACGAGATAGATAGATCGAGCTACGCGAATGAGACAGTGATAGTAAACAGTTATGTGGGGTGTTTATTCTCTTCATGAACGTAACATCAGTATTTGTGTTGTGGTTTTGTGTGATAAATCGGTTATTATTGGTATTTATTGTAATATTTATATCGGTATATTTAGTGACAATAATGGCGGAGTGTAGCGGTGTTGGCGATAAAAAACGGCGTCGTAACCATTTAATTCGGGAAGAAAAAGTCCTCATATTAAATGTGTACGAAGGACTGCGTGCCATGGACAAACAGTTGGGTGTTAGTGACGCTGTAATTAAGTGCAGTTATTTAACTAAAGTTTCTGAGAGTACTATATACAATATTCTAAAGAAATCGCGGGACGGATCTTTGACAAGAGAACGAGGTGAAAACTGTAAACCGGAAAGTAGGGGAAGAAAGAAAATTGTTTTGGACGACCAAACACGGAATGCTATACGTAGGGAAATACATTCTTTTTATTTTAGGAATGAAATCCCCTCGGTAGCTAAATTGAGCAAGGTAATAGAAGCTGATGATACTTTACCAAACATCAGTGATAAAGTTTTGAGACGAACTTTAAAATTAATGAATTTTCGTTACCAAACAAGAAGTAGAAACAGTGCCTTAATTGAACGAAATGACATTGTGGAATGGAGGAGAAATTATTTAAAACAGATACGACAGTTTCGTAACGAAGGACGGCACATATATTATCTTGACGAAACATGGTTAAATGAAGGCCACACTGTGTCAAAAGTGTGGCAAGACATGAATATACGAAGCAATCGACAAGCCTTTATGGAGGGTTTCTCTTCCGGTTTAAAAGCTCCCTCTGGGAAAGGACGTCGACTGATTATCACTCACATTGGCAGCGAGGAAGGATTTGTAGAAGGTGGATTACTAAGTTTTCAGTCCAAAAAAACTGTCGATTACCATGAAGAGATGGATGGTAACCGGTTTGAAACATGGTTTAGATCAATTTTAACAAAGGTAACTCCTGGTTCAGTGATAGTTATGGATAATGCTTCATACCACTCTCGTCGACTGGAGCAAATACCTCCTTCAGCTAGCCGCAAGAGGGTTATAATTGATTGGTTAGAGAGTAAAAGCATTCCGCACAACGAGGCAATGCTAAAAGTTGAATTATTATCTCTCGTACGGAAACATAAAAGCAGTTATATTAAGTACGTTGTCGATGAAATGGCGAAAGATTTCAACGTCTCAGTTGTTAGACTTCCTCCCTACCACTGTGAGTTAAACCCCATCGAGCTGGTTTGGGCCCAAGTGAAAAATTATGTTGCGAGAAAAAACAGTACATTCAAAATGGCTGACGTTGAGAAACTGTTTGAAGAGGCGCTGCATACCGTTACTGCTGAGAGTTGGCGTAAATGTATTCAACACGTATTAAAAGAAGAAATAAAGTTTTGGGATTTAGACATACGTGTAGAAGTAATGACGGAACCACTCATTATCGATATAGGAGGAGAAAGCGATGATTCTGAGGAGTCGTCAGGGAGTGATACCGCTTCCAGTTAGTCAGACATTTTACAAGTGACCTCGCAACATACCTATACTTATTGGTAATTTATTTTGGTCTTGACAAACAACTTTTTTTTAGTTTTAGTAGTAGTAAGTTGGAATTGACTTTTAAACATTTTTTTATTTTGTTTTAACTTACTTATGAACAACTTGTGATAAGTTATTATTTCAAATGTTAAAAATTGAAATTCCAGATATTTCAGTATTCGCACCCTTAAACTATGATACGCTCATGGAGTTCACTTTAAATCGGTAGATAACCGATGACGTCACTTTACACAATTTCGACTATCGAGTATAGTTTGTAAGTGTATCGTTAAGACGTACCAATTGTGTTATAAACTATTGATATTAGCATTATTCTAAACAGTTTTTCATAAATACTTTTGTTAGTTTAAGTTTATATTAGGACAGTTTTCATGTAACGGAAATTATAATAGACAACAAACGAATCGTCTTCATGACGAAGAGAACCTTTTACTGCAAGAACCTGCAATTTTGAGACGTGAAGCTCGTGGAGAACCCCCTTTGAATATTGATGAAGATAGCATAGTATGTTTCAGTTGTGCACAAGGTATATTGTAAGAAATCAAAGCAGTTGAAAATAATCAAAATAATCTCAGGATCAATGTACTTTTTCCGGCTAAACAACATACCTGCATGATATGTAATGCCAATGATAATATTCGGAGAATCCCTGTTAAATGTAGGGTTAATATATTTATTATTTCGAACATAGTTGTTACTGACTATGTACGTATATGTCAACATCGTCTCAATGAAGACGGCCTTCTTTTGAACATGTTGCATGGTGCATTAGGTTCTCTCAACCGACCATACGTGATAAACGATCTGTTTCAATTTCTCCAGTACCTTCGAACAGCGGCAACCACGAATCACGGTCGAAATTATGAAAATATGGGTGATTTCACAGACGATGAATTCAAATCATTAACATCGATTCCAAATAATAATTTCAATGAATTGTATGAGACCTGTAATTTATTAAAGTATTACGAAAATCGTATAGTTATTACAAGACAATACTTGACGACTTTCCTCCTGAAAATGCGACATGGCTTATAAGATAATTTTTTGAAAATAATATTTCATTCTCGACAAACAACTAGTTCGATTATGAACAAGGTACGGTTGTATTTAATGCAACGGTTTGTACCATATAATATAGGATTTGATGCCATCACCAGAGAAAACTTTAGAGAAAGACATGTCTCGGGATTTACCAACAACCTTTCTAATTCTCAGCCTGGCGTTTCCAAAGCTATGGTATATATAGGCTGTACGTAAACCAAAATAGAAAAAAGTGCAAATTTTCGAGTACTAAGGCAATCGTTCTATTATTATAAAATGCAGCATATGGTAAAACCTGAATTGATAGTCGCTCCCGATGGATACATCCTAGCTATTAATGGACCATATTTTCCCGATGTCCGAAATAATGATGCCACTATAGTACAGTTTGAGCTAAACAACTATATAAATGGAATGAGGAAATGGTTTAGAGAGGGTACATTGCAATTTTGGACAGAGGGTATCGAGATTCGGTTCCGTTATTGCAAGGGATTGGGATTAACTGTCTTATGCCTCCCCTTCTTGTGAGAGGACAGACTCAATTGCAAACTCGTGATGCGAATTTTGCACGATATATTACAACGACACGTTGGATAGTGAAATCTCGTAATGGACATTTAAAGTCAGTATTCAAATTCTTGAAAAATACAATTTCGATACACCACGCTGCTAATATTAAGAAATATTATCAGATAGCTGGAGCTCTAATAAATAAATTCCATTCCCCAATAACCATACCTGGTACATTACAAACAGCGCAGGAAATATTAGATCGATTAGATGAAATTAAAATTATGCAAACAAGAGTTGTAACTGAAAACGTTCATTTAAGGAATGGTCATTGGACTTTATTGAACCACTTGCACGCACCTGAATTTCCTCGGTTGGATTTACATTATTCGAAACAGCTGATGGGAATTTATCATGTTAACTTGGCAAAAAGTTATATTCACGACAAACTTCAAAGAGAAGAAACAAATATTCTTCAATTCGATGAAATGGTGGGGGAGCCGAACGTTTTACGAATGCGAGTTTACTCCAGATTTCGTAATTCATGTAAATATATGTTGTGGATAGCTTTCACTGTTGAAGATGATATCGAAAATCAATCTTTGGAACCTCATTATTATTGTACTTGTAAGTCGGGAGCTAGAACTTTAGGTACATGTGTTCATGTGGTTGTTGGGTTATGCCAGATACGAACAGAATGTGAAATATCCATGTACTCATCTCCTAAAGGAAATAACTGATGCAGCTGAAAGGATAGTACGAGAAAATATAGATCATGGTCCATATATTGTAGACCTTGGAATTCCTTTAGTAACTTCAGTTCGTTGCGACATATTTATGTTAATTGTTTTTTCAGATGTCAAGATTAGCTTATATTCATTTTATTTATTTTTATGTAAAGTCGATCATAGTATAACATAAACAACATCGAAAATAGCGATATACATATATGAAGAAAATAATGATAGACTTGTCATCATATTGTCGGGATAACTGATCATAGTGAGTTGACAAAACTTCTACATCCGACCAACAAACTCAAAGTAAAGGTAATATGAAAGCATAACAGAAATTCGCTGAGGAAATATTTAATTACAGGGAGATTTCCAAAAAAAATTGATTCTCGCATTTTCTTCCATACATATCTTTTGAATAGCCATGTATATCATATATAAATTATATATATTTCAAATCTACTTAATGTCAGCTACTAACATGCAGTACAAAATATATAAAATTTTATTAAATATAGGATGTAGGTGCAATCAACATTCTGACTCGCCCTGTAAAAATGTTTGCATATCTCATTATTATAAAACAACCAGAATCAAATCCAGCCAGATATTGAAATTCCTGAAAGTTGAATTATATTTCAAGTCAACGTTCCGTTTTTTGAATTTTTGAGTATCCCTATAGCAAATGAAACTTTCTCTCATGAGGGACTGATATTTAATGTTATTAGAACACTATCACTGGGAAAAATTCTTGATATATTGAAGAAAATAAGAAATACATGCTTTTAAAAAATGGCTATTTTCCAACTTAAACACCCTGTATCTCTGAAACTAGTCATAGGATTGAGTTGGGCCCATGAACACTATTGTTCAGAAAGTCGTCCACTACAATATACTAACAATTCATGAAATTTCACCGAAACCCATTTATCCGTAAGCCGGCTGCCTGGTTCTTTCACCGAAAATGCGATTGTAGGTTTTTCCATTTAGTAAGGAGGTCCAAGTTGTGTATTCTTAAGAATTTACTAAAAGTCGTTTAGTTGAAACTTGGAAGGTGCAGTGTGCAGTCTACTGTGAATTCTATACCCTGTTTTTAAACTAGGAGGACCACACTAGGAAACCTGAATCACACCACTAGAAATCATTAAAAAAGTTACTACATTGGAAGCGATGACATAAAATACTAGTCATACTAAAATTATACACTCTGGAAATAATGAACCACGAACTAAATAATAATTAACCTAATAGACATATGGTAAAAGAGCGAATGTATATTATTGAAAACGAAAAAAAATACAACGAAATGTAAAATTAAATCTATAAAGAATTTCAAGGTCGGCGACTACGTCTGTAAAAATGTTAATAACAGTTGTCAAATTTGGTGAAAAGTTTTGCGTTTATTTATGAAACAAATTGTGAAACAATGATAAGATCTAAGTCGTTTCTGATTAATTGTAAATAATTCAGAATGAAGGAACCACAATAGACAAAAATTGCATTATTCAGAGAGCTATATGAGAAATGAAGATCAACTGAATAAAAAATTTGTTAAGTATGAATTATAAGAAAATGTTCCATTGCAAGTACAAGAACTGATTTAAAAATATAACAAATACTTTTTTGTTCTAGAAATAAATCATCAAAAATATCTGTATGTGATACATTTTAGCAGAATAATGTATTTGTCATCACTTCTTCCATAGATTTCTTATTTGGAATATTTCATAGCAAGATTAGGTACCTATATAGAACAGAAACTTTCCAAATGGTATGAAGAAGGGCCTATTTTTCAAAAGACAACCTTCTCATTCTGAAAACAATAATTTCAGTACTTAACCCCATGTGGTATAAAAATATTTTAATCATAATCATAATTTTTTATTAAACATTATTTGTAACAACTAAACATTTTACAGTATATCAGAACTATTAACTATATTGTCTATTATTTGTTAACTCAAGAAACACTAAATAAATTTATATAAAGTTATAAATAATTTTTCACTCAGAATCTGCCTCACTGTCATCACTAGAAAAAGAAACGATTATCGGTTCTATAAGATCATCCACAATCCTATCTAACTTGAACATTTCATCTTCTTCTTTTATGGCACAATTTTGCCAGTGAATGTTTGTCACATTTTTTTAATGCAGATGTAACTGGAACCTTTTCTACCCTACGGCTGTGAATCTTTTTAGACATTCAGAAAACCAGTTTTCAAATACCAATCCATTCATATCCTCATGATAGTCTCCAGTTTTTTACTTCCAAATATTAGCAATGCATTTTTAACAAATCCATACTCAGATCCCGCATGAAGAATTATTAAACGTTTGCCTTTTCCAGATGGATTTTCAAATCTGTAGATAAACGTTTAAGAAAAACATCTCTTCTATCTCGAATAGATGTATCTATCCATATTTTAGAATTTGTATGACCTTCATTTAGCCAGGTTTCATCAAAGTAATAAATGGGTCGGTCTCTGTTCTCGCCTATACTGTTTGATGCATCTTAGGTAATTTCTTTTCCATCTCACAATATCATTGCGTTCTATTAAAATACTCTTTCTATTTCTTTTCAAGTATCTAAAAAATGTATTTTCTTAGTACATCCATAAAATAAATAAAGGAGCTTTCAATTGATATAAAAATTGGCTTACTTAAAATTTAATTCTTTTATAACTTTATGTAATGGTGAACGAGAAATTTGTGGTAAATCTGGGCATTTTCTTACTTCAGTTAAAATTGTATTCAAAGTTTGTATTTCATTTTTAAAAAAGAAACTATGAACAATTTGTCGAATTATATTTTTTGTTGTATAATCGAAGGTTTCAACAATTCCTGGACGACCTCCACGATGGTTAGAAGAGACAATTATTCCAGTGTTTCTATTTTCTTTAATAATTCGAAACACAGTCGATCTAGCTAATCCTAAAAAATAAAATTTGTATACGTTAATTTCACACAAAAGTACTATTTTCGATAACCTATCCAACGTTTTTACAATTTTAAACACAATGGCATTCACCTTTGTCTCTGGTTCATCTTCTGAGATTTGCTAATACAAATTCACAATGTTTTGCTTCTCTGTAAACGATAAGTGATCTAAAATTACAGGGGGGCGAATGATGTCTGCTAGTACTTGGAATGTTACCTGAGTCCATTTTCAATTTAGTCCTGACAAGAACTGTTTTTATATTTTAATATAATATATATGTAAAGCAGGGTCCATACTATGCAGCTGTAGGCCGGGCGGGTTGACCCGGGTGGGCTATGCCGGGCGGGTACGTTCGGGCCGGCACGACGTCCACACCGATAACGAAGCCGACCGGGTTATTTCTACCTACATTATTTTAGTTTCAACACCAACACTGGTGACTTCGTTGCAGAGTACTTTTTAGAAGTTTTTTTAAAGTGTCCTTAAAGTGTTTTCAAAATGATTACCGACTATGACGTCGCTATGTCAGCCATGGCTGTGGCGATACTCGCTTTAAATCAGCCCCCAAAAAGACGTCAAAGAAGATTTTGGATTCGCCCGAGCCTTAGGAGAGGACGGCAGCTGTACAGAGCTAGCGAATTAATGAAAGATTTAATTTTGGATGAAGAAGACCCGTTGAATTTGGAATACCGAAATGACGTTGGTTTTACGAATGCAGCGATCGGACTTTCAAATGCTACTCAGCAAGGTTGGACCCAAAATGTCAAAAAAGAATACCTTTTATAGAGATGCTATTCCAGCAAGCGAACGATTAGCTGTCACTCTGCGCTTCATTGCGACTGGTGATTCGTACCACTCACTGATGTATGTTTTGAAGATCTCCAAACAATGTATCTCTAAAATCGTACCTGAAGTTTGTGACGCCATTGTAGAGGCCCTTCAAGACTACATTAAGGTACGAAAAATTAAACAAAATTAATTAAGAATAGTACTTTTATTGACATCATTAAAAATAATTGACTACAAAAGTTAAAAACTATTGAGGGAAGGGGTCCATATTGGACAGTTCTGAATTAGTGGATGCCGGGGATGCCGATTGCGAATACGATGAAACTGACGACGGTAATGAGGAATATCCAGATGTTGAAAACCATTGAGATGTTGAATTGGTCATGTTGTCAGTGAAGAATGGTGGTTGCGTTTGATTGGGCATGATAGAAGTCTGGGGGAATGAAGGCACCATTGGATTGGCCGGTCCAGAAATTTGCCGTGGCAAATTGTACTCATGCTGATGTTCAAGATATCCAATTTCAGCTTCAAATAATAATTGGTTGATCTTATTCTGCACAACTAGCTGGGTTCGGGGCGAAGAAAGCTTTCTCAGTTTAATTGCTATCTGTTCACCGTACAAGTTTCTTGTCCGAAGCATTTCTTGCGTTGGCTTGCAATCGCGAGGCATTCTAGAACTAGGTGATACAGAGTTTCATCCTCCTCACCACAGAATCTACACTCGTCAATTTCTGCTAGACCTATTCTCATTAGGTGCTTCCTAAGGCGGCAGTGTCCTGTAAGAAAGCCCGTGAGGAGATGTAGTTTATTTTTGCCGAGGTCCAAATATTTTTTGGATCTAGCAGTGTCAAAGTTCCGCGGGAACTTTTTGGAATGTTACAGCCCGGGAAGGCATCGCCAGAGTGCTTCTCTTTCGGTTTCCTCGTTCTTCCGAAACTCTTCCTCTCCCCTGATTCCCGAGTGGCCAGGAACCCAGACTAAAGAGACCTTGTTATTCTTGCCTAATTCATCAAGTTTTCTTCGGCACTCCCATGCCAATTTTGAGTCAATGAAATGGGAGCTCAATGCTTTGATAGTTGCTTGACTATTAGAATGGATCGATATGTCACATTTCTGATAGTTTCTTTCTAGGTTCATTTCCACGCATCTTTCGATCGCAAGTATTTCTGCCTGAAAGACGCTCGGGAAGGAGCCTAACGATAATGAGTATCTGGTGCCAGGCCCAAATACTCCAGCGCCTCCTCCAGTGGTGGTTTTTGAACCATACGTATACCATCTAATGGCGTTTTCTTTGAGAGTTTGGTTGGTGTATTCCCTTTCCCAGTCTCTTCTCGTATTTAGCATCGTAGTGAAATTCTTTTCGATACTTACTTTCTTGATCATTTCGTCACTGGGAAGATTCGCTGATGAGATGAATTTTGTTAGAGATGACCAAGCTCCCTGATTTTTAATACTCTCATTGCCTGAACCTTCTTTAGATATTCTAAGAATTGCCTCTTGGGCAGATCTTTCTATCACCAGATGTAGAGGTGTGAGATCTGTAATGTCCTCATAGCTCCAGTGATGCACACACAGGCAAGCCTTTGAACTTTGTCGAGGGTCTTCCTCGTGCTGTTGCTTTTTCATGCCAAACTATTGCCCCATACGTAATTGATGGTCTCACAATCATGGTGTACATCCATCGCAGTATTTTTGAGCTACCCCACCTCTTACCAGCTAGATTTCTACACGCCATCAAAGCTCTTATTGCTTTAGAGCAGTTGTTTCAACATGCTTATTCCGCAGAAGCTTACTGTCTAGGGTTATCCCTAGATATTTAACTTCTGATTTCCATTCTATGATTTCCCCGTTTAAGGATATGGGTTTCATGGCTGGAAGTGTTATTTTCCGGGTAAATGGAATTACTATGCTCTTGTTTAGGTTAATGTTTAGCTCCACTGACAAGCACCATTGTTCAATGATTCTGAGGCCCTTTGGTAATAAATCACACAAGGTACTCTCGAAGTTGCCTCTGACTATTAGAACTATGTCATCAGCATAGCCCATACATTCGAAGCCAAGCTCCGTTAGCCTTTAGAGCAACTCATCTAATACGAGGCTCCATAGAAGGGGAGATATCACTCCCCCTTAAAGTGTCCCCCGAGTGGCTTTAACTGAGGTGGTTTGATTCCCCACCTTTGTATCAGCTATCCTCGTTGTCAACAACTCATACATCCACTTTACAATGGTTTCATTTACTCCTCGCCTTTTTAGTGCTTCTTTGACAGACACATGAGTTGTGTTGTTAAAGGCCCCAGATATATCCAGGAATGAGCATTGCGATTTCTTTGTTGTTCAGAATTCTCTGGATGACTTCGGTCTGCTGATATAGAGTCATCTCAGTTGATCGACCCGCTCTGTAGCCATACTGACATTTATGATGTGGTCTATTTTCCAGGTTCTCTATTTTTATGTAGTTATCCACTACTTTCTCCATCGTTTTGAGTAGAAACGATGGGTCTAAAAGATCGGAGATCAGTCCTTATTTTTGGTATGAAGGTTACCCTTGCCCTTCTCCATTTTCTATGTATTAGACCCACTGCTAGACTGCTTCTTGTAATCTTCAACAGGTGAGGAAGAATCTCCTCTATCCCTTGCTGTAGAAGTGCTGGAAATATTCCATCCACTCCTGGTGATTTATATGGTTGAAAGGTACTTATTGCCCATTTCAACCGTTGTCTGGTAAATATTTTCTTAGCAATGTCCCAATCTTTCTTGCGGGATTTTTTGATGTGATTCACTGCTATTTCAGTGCTTGTTGCTGGTTCACTACCAGGAAAGTGGATTCTAAAAAGAAGAATGGATCGTTCCTCTCCACCTTCCGTGTATGATCCGCCTGGCTTTTTCAGCGACATTGTGGGGTTAGTTTTCCCATTTGCCATGAGCTTTTGTAGTCTGGCCGCTGTGTGATTTGAAATCTTTTCGCAAAATGCTTTAAAATTAAGCCTTTTGGCCTTCCTAATTTCTCTATTGCACTGAGTAAGCTTCTCAGTCTGCCCCAGCCAATTACCGTCACGTTTAGCTCTATTAAAGAGCCGACAGACCTCTTTTCTAGGTTTGACAGATTCTCATTCCACCAAGGAGCATCCTTCTCTGAACGAGCTTTTGACAGTGGGCAACTGAAATGAAAAGCTACCTTTATTGCCTCACTGATCTGTTCGACTCTTTGTTCCAGGTCGTAGGGCGGGTGATTCACCCCATTCACATCGACGTGTTCCAAATTGTCCTTCAGATTGGTCTTGTAAAGAGACCAATCAGTATTTCTAGGATTTCGGATTGTAGGAATCGAGGTATAGTATCTCCCTCTATCCTAAATTCGATGATCTTATGGTCGGAAAGTGTTGGCTCGCTCATCACACTCCAATCTTTCACATTTTTCCTACCAGCAACATTAACAATTGTTACGTCTAGGACCTCTTCTCTTGCTCTCATGACAAAAGTGGGGGTTGTCATCACGGTTAATGCCTCGAGGTTATTTGCTAAGAGATATTTTAATAAACACTCACCTTTTGCGTTGTTGTTAGTGCTTTCCCACACGGTATTGCGTGCGTTGGCATCACAACCAATTATAATTGGCAGCCGTCTGTTATCGCAGTGTCTTACTAGTTCTTGTACTTCTTCTGGGGGTGTCATCGGCCCGTCTCGAGCGAAGTAGGCAGAGACAATGTCGATACCCCCAATATTGAGGTGAACCATGATTGGAACAAGGTCCCGTGACACGTATTCTGAAACACAAATATATTTGATGTTATTTCTTATGATTACACAGGCACTCGCGGGTACTTGCCCTTGATCATAAATCATTTTAGAATCCTTGCATGCCAAACCTTTGATTTGGCCTTCATTGTTGATCCTTGGTTCTTGGATCAGTACAACATCCAGCTGTAGTCTAGCGAACAACCTTGCAATCATGGCTGAAGCTCCCTTCGCGTGATACAGGTTAATCTGAGTTACATTCGTGAACGTCAAGGTAAATTATTATGGATTAGGGAGACGGAGTTACTCAGCCTCTACTCATGCGCCTCCTTTATCTTTCCCTGACCCTCCTCGACCACCATGGCAATATCTTCCTCAGAGTTCGAGCAGCTTTCTTGATCTCGAGTCAGACTCTCGACCCCCAGGCTACTCCGCCCAGTTTCCCGGGATGCAGAGGCAATCTCCGCATCCCCAGTCACCCCAGCAGAGCCGGAGGAGATCTCGGGCTGACCCGAGGTCAAGATTTCGCTTTTTTCCCCTTTTCCAGAGGTTCCGGATGTGGAGGGTATCTTCATGTCCTTTGGATCCTCCGCGGGGTTCTTTTTTCCCAGACCCGAGACAGAGATACGCCCAAGACGGAAGTTTAGCGCGTAACCTTCTGTCTTCAGAGCCTCCCCAGATTGGTGATCGATACCAATCGTGAGGATAGTTCCCTGTCCCTCTTTTTTAGAGTTTAGGATTTTCCAAGCCCCAGTAGTGAGTTTGGAGTTCTGAACCTCGACAAGTCGGAGGATCTTCTCCAATTTCATGTCGTGGCTTCATGGGAAGAACACCGTTAGGGTGACCGGCTTTGGGATGTCGTTTCCACTTCGAGCCACCAATTTGGGTCCTTCCCAATAGTTTAATTTACGCGCTGACCTCATGAGCCAGTCTGCTGATTCTTGGGACCCACAGTCCACCAGTATCATTCCACAATGGAAATGGATACCTTCTCATTGCTCTGGAACAGCTCTTACACCAAAGTGCCTTCCAGGGTGGAGAGCTGCTCTGCTTTCAGGATGACCCCAGGATAATCCTTGGGCATTATTGCCACCCTGAAAGCCTTCTCTGTTTTAACAGCTGCTGCGTAACCAGTGGCTTGCCCGGTTACCGTTGCAGCTGTTTTTGGTTTTTTGCTACGAGTTCGTTGCAGAGGAGTGATATGCTCCGGGTCTCTTTTAAGCTTTAACTTCCCCGTTGGTGGTTCATTCGGGGGGATTGGGCGCTGAATAACCTGCTTCCAGGCCTCTTCAGGGGATATTCCCTGATTGAGGAGTCGCAGATATTTCCGCACCCCTTCTCCACTGAGGTCAAATCATACGATTAAAAAAGAAGAGAAAATGTGGAAGTTGGACAATATTACTGATGAAGTGCTTGAGCCATTCCGATTCTGATTTGGATTTGTAAGAAGTAGTTCTACTTAGACTGGTAAGTTTTTATATTAAAATTATTATTTATGAACCTAACGTTGTTTAAAAGTCAAAGTTTAAACCCTTATACCTATATAACCAGTATGACACAATGTTCTTAACATACCTTGTGGAAAAATAAATCATTTTAGAATAAATTGCACTTTTTTACCTTCAGCTGTTAAGGAGTTATAAGCAGGTTAATTAGGTGAAAATATTAGTGTACACCCGATATATTTATACAAATGTTATTTCATACGAAAATATTCGAGATAGAACTTAAAAAAAATACTTTAACTGTCTACTAAAAGTAGTGACACGCCTATGGATTACGAACGCTCTATTATTTTATTACTCTCTCCTACATAAAAATAGAATATAATAATTAAAGTTTTCAATATTGACACAAATAATAATCCTGTACCAAATTCATACTTTTTCATACTCATATAGGAATAAAAAAAATTATATCTGATATTGGCGTTCCACGTTATGGATAATGCAAAAAAATTTATAAAGAATAACATTAATAATAAAAAAAGATTCCCATATATTGCCAACTTTTTCAGACATACTGTATGTTTTTGCCAAAGTAGTTGAGTATATTTTACAGATTTAACATAATTTTAGGTAGACTTATACTGGGGATACAATCGCGATGGATTTAAAGAATGTTCGAATAAAACTAAATTGACACTTATTAATAAAATACGATGGATTTCTTCTGCTTACACTAGCAAACAAGGTTCGTACTTTATATTCTCAATACATAAATTACATCTCTTGAAATTATATAATAATTTATAAATTCTTACTTCAGCTTTGAGCACTGCTTCTAAAAAAGCCATCTGGTATCACATACCGGGCGTGGCGAATCTAAGTCATCCACGGAGTTACAGACTAGTTCAAGAAGGCGATGCCGAAGAGTTTGTTAAAGACTTTAATCTAACTGCGACAATGTCGCTATTGAAATGGACCAGGATAGCAAAAAATGAAACGCAACAATGTCGCGTAATGAGTACGTCTGGGAAAATACCCGTGAAATATTTTGATTTTGCCGTCAACGAATGTTACAAATTCATTAAAAAATCCCTGCACCAAGGTAAGTTGTTCGATTGATTGTAATCGATTAGTAACAAATGAAACGAAAATTAACAACAAAAAGATTTTAATAATTAAATTTTGAAACTTATCTGCCTTTACAGTTTCGTATCAAAAAAGTATTTCAACATTCCTCTGTTGTGATTAAATGCTATGAATCAGTATATCATGGTTATACATATTCCTTTATTAGAAATCTTTATATATAGGGTGTAGCTCAATGTTGACCGTGTTACAGTCGGCTAACCTGATTTGCCTTCATGCCCTCGTAAAGGCAAGGCAAACAAAGCAGAAAACATCCACATTAGACTATAATAATAATAATAATTGTCTTTATTATTCTCAAAATATAAATGTTTACAATAGAATACATGTAAAAACAGATTCATTAATGAAAATAAAAGGCGAAGTTCAGCTTTTATGAGGCATTAAGCACCATAAAAGCTGCTCTACCACTTAACCTTAAGGAGTGTACATGATTAGATAAAGTTGGTATCCATACTTAGATTAGGAAATATAGCTTGACATTTTTAATTTTTTAAAATAAGGTAATTAACAGTGTTCAGGTTTGAGATATTTAGCAATACTTACTTTAAATTTACTAATTTTATAACTGTTAAGTTCTGTAGGAAGTCCGTTATAGACATGGCCAACTTGACATCTGAAATACGATCTAAAAAGTTCTAATTTAAAGAATGGAACTGTAATGAAACCTCTATTTCTAATGTTAAAATTGTAAATATCTGTCCTATATGTTATTTTACGATTTAAGTAAGACGGCTTTCTTGTAAGTACTGTTTTATGATGGAAACACGCCTAATGTAATATCCTTCTATTATTCATGTTTAACCACCCAATTTCTTCAAGTTTATTTGAAATGCTACGACGTCTTCGAATACCAAATATTAAACTAAGACAACAATTCTGCATTTTCTTTTTATATTCAACAGTTAAACATGGACCATATAGAGCAGTGGTCACAAACCTCTCAATGTGTTGAGTTACTTTGTTAATTTTGGAATAAACAGCGAGCTACCCACACGGAAGCCACGTAACGCAACGTAAATGAAATAATCCACAGTTAATTTATCATTATATGTATTTATTTTACTATTTAACTGGTAATACGTAATACATAGGTACTCATAATAAACTAATAACAAAATAACTAATATTACTAGTACGTACTTGTTCATAGCTACATTCCTACCTACCAAACGAAGGTGTTTGAAAAATAAACACAAACTTTTATCCAGCCACAACGGCATGTCACGTAAGATTTAGAAATAATTAATAATAACGACAAAAAAGTAACGCACTATCATGAACATAAACATTGAAAAATAAAAAAGCACGTTCAATGAGAAGGCTGACACTCAGACTCATCGATAATTTTTTCAATGTTTGCAGTATAATTTGATACAGCCATTCGAATACAATTATCCAAATGTTCATCTGTAAGTCGATTGCGATATTTGTTCTTAATAAACTTCATATTGGAAAAAGAAGATTCACACAAATAGGTTGAACTGAATAATGCTTTCACTTTCAATGCAACACGGCATAGAACTGCATATTTGTCTTTACTTACAATAGGCCAGATACATTTGGTACTTGAGACTAACGATTTTAAGGCTAAATCATTTTGAAACTCAATTACTTCCATTTCTATTGCACCGATGTCTTCGTCAAAGTTGCAAACTGTTGGATATCAATTTCCATAAAGGGTGAAACAACAAACTGCGCTACTAAAGCCATTTCGTTCAAATCCTTAAAACGATTTTTATAGTTATTCTTCAGGGTAGAAACTATTTCTACATGATATTTGCTGTCATAGGGTTCTAATGGATTTTGAGATATTTTTTCTGAAAGAATAGGAAAATGCTTGGCATCGCTGTTAATTAGGTTTTGTTCTCAAAACTCCAGCTTTTTGATGAATGCTTTTATATCAGAAATCATTTCCGCATCTTTGTCTCTCCCCTGAAGCTGCAAATTACGTTCGTTTAATTTCTCTGTAATGTCCACGAGAAAACCAAAATCTCTAAGCCAGATTGAATTTTCCAGTTCCGGAGTCGGTTCATCGCGTTGTTTGAAAAATTGAACTATGCCAGATAGGACATCATTAAAACGTTTCAGCACCCGTCCTCTACTTAACCATCGGACTTCAGAGTGAAGGAGTAGGTCCCCGTATTGACAGTCAAATTTATCGGCCAAGGTTTTGAATAATCTTCTTTGTAACGCTTGAGCTCTAATCTTGTTCACAATTTTTACCACCAGTTTCATAACGTTGTTTAGTTTCAGGAAATTTCCACATAATGCTTGCTGATGGATAATGCAGCGGTAACAGAGAAATTGCGGAAAAGTTTCATCTTTACGACATAACGCCACCAGACCCTTATGACAACCCACCATAGCTGGAGCGCCATCGGTTGTCAAGCCTTACCATTTTCGATATTGGAATTTTCTCGGAAGAAATAATATTTTTTAAATGAGATAACAACTCCGGTCCAGTGGTGTGTCCTTTCAGTGGAATAAACTTCAAAAGATCTTCTTTAATCGTAAAATCACTAAAAACCATCCTGACGAACACGGCCATCTGGGCAGTGTCAACGACATCTGTTGATTCATCCAGTTGAAGTGAAAAATAAACACATTCATCTAAGTCAGTTTTTAACTGTAAAAAAATATCATTGCTCATTACTTCTACACGTCTCATCACTGTATTTAGCAGAAAGTTGCATAGATTTTATAGCTGAAACTATCTTGTCTTTATTTCTAAAGTTGGCAAATAACGAATCAGCAGCTTCTAAATACGCCTGTTTTATCATTTCCCCGTCTTCATAAGGTTTCTTTTTTTGTGCAATTATCTGGGACACACGGCACGATGCTTCAGTTGCAGCCTTATTTTTGTCGACTGTTCTTAAAAATATTGATTGTTGTCCAACTAACTGCTTTTTTAACTGTTTCAGTTTCTCCTTTCTGGCGGCAGAATGTAGTGGGAATGATTTATCAAAATTCGAATGTACAGTTTTATGATGTCTCTCAATATTTCCTTTTTTAGCAACGGAAACCGAAGTATTACATAGCAAACTGTTACGGGTTCATTTTGCATAATGAAACCCTTCCTTTTGTTATAGAGAAGAATGTCTTTCTTGATCGATATGTTATATTTCGATAGAGGCAAACTCTTCACCCTTCGTCATAACCGAACGCACTCCTGTTTACTGCACTTCTGCTGACTATAATTGTTCTATGACTAGAATCCACAGACCATGGTCATGGGTCATTACGATTCCTTGAAGGTGTAGCGTGGTGTAACGTAATTTCCACCACACTTTGAGTAGAGTGTAGTTCAGTGCAGTTAGGAATGAGTAAATATTGGGTATCGAGTGTACGGTATTGAGTGTAAATTACACCACGTGTGGGAAATAGCTACACTTCGATACATATGAATGAACCTAACCACTCTTGTTTATTGTGCAAGCCAGCTTAGTTTCCCAAATGTTATTGTGTCCTTGAATTAATCTCAACTACTCTAGTTTTTCCACAATACCTAATTGTCTATGTGATTTGACTCATGGCCACTTTAGAATTGTCCTGGTATTGATATAACCATTATATTTCAATGACAGATGGCTGATTATCAATTGTCTCTTACATCGAATACAAATGTATTAGGCTCTGCAGTAAAAATTTGATAAAGTCATGACATTTCTACTCTACTCAATGTTGACGTCTATGTTCCAAATTCCGAGTATATTACTAACGCACCTTGGCGGGTGACAGATGACTAAAAGTACACATCTGCCAATTTCTGTCATTTTTATTCTTAAATCTCCGTGTTGAGTGGAAGAAGATTGATTGAGTCGAATTTCCTAACCCTTTGCTGGAAACTTTCAATTATATATGGTTCATCGTTGTATGGTTCTGAGAAATTTCTGGCTGAGAGATTTCTTTATATTGTTGGCGATTATAGACGCTGGATATTTTAAGGAAAATCTTTCCGGTTCACGGGATTTTGGGGGTCAAGGTAAGTTCCTCGTAGAACTTCTAGAGCATGGCTCTAAGACCTTGCGTTGTGTATTTTAGGAAATCCATTCGTCAATTGATTTAATCTGATTTAATCACGGAAAAGGAGCTGGATGTCAGACGGCAAATAGACCAACAGGGCCGTCCAAGAACCCTCTGTCACATTGAGGTTAGTATTATGACTAATAAGAGCCTCGTACTCAATTCAAATCGGAAGTCAGACTAGTAATGTTTATTTTAGGGTTTATTTGACCATCTAGTCGTCATCAATCTACTTTTTACCATAAATTCAACGTACAACCTTCACATCAGTTTGGAGATTAATACTCGAATATCGAGTTTGAAGCCACCGCACTCGAATTTCAACTCCCAGCTTGGTGCCAGCTCCATCTTCAACGTCCGCCCATCACTGTCAACGTGTATTGTCTCCGTTGTCCATAGTGTTTGTCCTCACACCGCCTACCTTCTACTTCGTAACTACGTGCTTGTCTACGTGTGTTGTACACCTCCTAGAGTCCACACACTCACCAAGGCGCTGGATTTTTTTTTTGGTAGAAATATTGAGAAGCTGAGAGGCCACTACCATACAATAACCGCAGCTAAGTCTTAGATTTTAAGTTGATACCGCCCTTAAGGCATATATTTTCTTTGTACATAGATGTTAGCTATCATAGTGACGTCACCGATAGTCTCAATTCATGTGTGACATTTGTTAGTCAAGCTGATAAACTCTTCTCAATCTTAGTTTACCCACACATTTGGTGGGGTACTTATTTACAACTACAGGATATTGTTGTGTGCTTCATTTGTGCCGGTACATTATAACAGGTTCAATACATTTTGTGTAGCAAGGTTAATGACTATTTCTTTGTTCCGATCCAAGTTAATAATACCAGTTACCCCAGTAATCAGAAGTGAGCAAGAACACTTTTTCTTCAATGAGATTTACATAACCTTACAGCCCATCTTTATTATTAAGTATTAGTGCAGTGGGTTGTCCCATCCTATCTGGGTGGTTTCAGATTTTGACTAGCTGGAAATCTGTGGCGCTCTAACAAAAAAATTTAACCCGACACGTTTCATTAAAAATCGAAATCAATTTTTATTGTCAAACCTACGCCCGACTGAGCTACTGGGACAGTTAGAGGCGAGGAACACTAGTGCACAATCACTGCTCTCATCCCCTAAATTTCGCCCCTAACAAACTGGCGCCCCAAAACGTTGGTAAATTGATAGATTAAAATTAAATAATTTTCCAAATTTTATAGGTTATGTACATTACTAGTATGGTGTCTATCATTTGAAGTGATTAATAAATTAGAGATCAATTGAGTTTCTTTTTTTTTTGTCGTTTTTTGAGTATAAACAGTCTTTACAAACGTTTCATAGGTTTCTTGCCCTCTTCAGTACGTTTGATTGCCTAACAAGCAGGTGAAAACATTCATTAGTTAATTTTTACCATACAATATACTTTTCTTTTGCTGTAGTTTGGAAATATTGACAAATTGCTCAAAACGTTGATAAATAATTGTTTTCAAGGTTCATGGATTTTGGAAATTATTTTTATTGGTATTTTTTTTTCCAGTTCTTGCATATCGAACAGTCAATTACATAAGTTCACCTATGAGTGCACACTGCTTACTATATAAATTGAGTGCTTTTCAGTAATTTGTCAAATTTAAACTAGAGTTGAATCATAGCAGTGAAGTGTACTTATAAGGGTGGTTTATCCTAATCGGTATCTTGGATCGGGACAGAGATTAGTCATTTTAAGAGATATCCTGTCTCATAATTGGATAACTGAGATTATTTTCTATTTTTTCGGTATTCTTTTAACGTTTGTTGTCAAGTGGTGGTGTGTTGATTATTTAATTTTTATTTCTGACGTCGCGACGCTTACGGATGCCCAGCGTCGTTTTTCTAAAAGTGTCTACTTCTGGTATAATTTGGTTCTTGGGACATTTTTATATAATTTCAACGTACATACGCCTGGCGTAGCTTCTGTAGAAGTGACAAATTTTGTTATAAATTCGTTTTATTGTTACTTGCAGTCGGTTTGATAGAATCCAAATTAGTTTTATTCTCTGGGTGATTTGAATTATTTTTATTGATATTATAGTACTGAAAATGAGTTCAACAAAGTTGAAATTAGATGTAAATCGTCTTACAAGAGATGAATTAGTATATGAAATAAAGGTTCGAGGTCTTGGTGATGGTACAGACCTAACCGTAGCCGATATTAGAGTAGCTTTACGGAAGGCTTTATCGTTGGAAAAAACTTCACTTGAAATAAAGAATCCAGCATATCCATATAAATTTGTTGATGAGGCCATTTCTGATAATATTGATTCATTGAAAACTCTTATTGATGACTTTTCGGGTACAGAAAAAGATACCAGTTATGTAGGTATATCTTCTAAAATTGCTCATGTGTTAGGACGTGTAAACAGGTGTAGTCCTCAAAATGATGCTGAGAAGAAACTTAAAGCTGATTATCGAGTACAATTATTATTGTTGCTAGATAAGTTGCAAGGGAAGGCTCGTAAAGGCCATAAAGACCCTTCAGTATTTGATATTTCAGTTTTGAAGCAATCCTTGACTGCACCAAATGCACACAGCTCTGCTGTTTGTTCTAGTGATTCTTCTAGTGATGAAGAAGAACCTTTAAAAATTAGACCAGTTCCAGTCCGTGATTGGGGAATGAAATTCACTGGAAAACCTGGAATGATGTCGTTCTCGACTTTTGTTGAGAAAGTGGGAACAATGAGGAAATCTCGAGGTATATCTAAATCAATATTATTTAGAGATGCTGCAGACTTATTTGAGGGAGATGCTGCTACTTGGTATAACTTAGTAAAAACGTGGGCTTCTGATTGGGACTCTTTAGTTCGATTGATGCGACAACAATTTTTACCTGCCAATTTTGACAAAGACTTGTTCGAGGATATCAAGCGCAGAACACAAGGCCCAACTGAGTCCATTGGTTTATATGTTGCTAGCATGAAGAGTTTATTTAATAAAATGCAAACTCCTGTGTCAGATGAAGTTCAACTATCATTGATGATTGAACGGATAGATCCATACTACCATCCATTTTTGGCATTCAGAGAAGTTAAATCTATAACTGAGCTTATTGATGTTTGTCGTACTCTCGACGAGAAACGGGAGTTGGCGAAATCTTACGTACCCCCACCGTCAAGAAGCAAATCTTTGATTCCTGAGCTGGCGTATGCTTCCACTTCTTCGAGGAGTGACTCTGTACCAGATTTAGCAGAGGTTTCGTCTCCAAATATTTGTTTCAATTGTGGCAGTGATAGCCATACCTTCAGAGGTTGCTTAGCCAAAAAGAAACAATTCTGTTTTAAGTGTGGAGCGCCCAACGTTACCATTCGTACCTGTCAAAAATGTTCTCAGAGAACTAGCAGCGGGAATAATAGAGGCAGACATGCTAACAACTCTCCTTCGTCGCAACAGGAAAACTCTACAGGGAGACCTTAAGTGGTCAGGAGGGTTCTCCCGAGTCAAATGATTTGACCGTTTCTGTATTAGATTCTAAAAAGCAAATCATTCTTGATTATGTACTATCAAGTGTTTCTGGCGATGAACGTCCATACCTTAATGTTTCTATTTTAGGACGTCCAATAACTGGATTATTGGATTCTGGAGCATCTAGAACAATTGTTGGCCAGATTGGTTATGAATTTCTGAGACAACTGGGTTTAAGGTTATATAGTTCTACCAATGAATGTAGAGTGGCAAATGGTCAAATTTGTAAAAGTATTGGTTATGTGACCACCCCCCTGTGCTTAGTTGGCAAGATTTGTGTTATAGACATTTTGGTTATCCCCGAGTTGCCTCATACTCTAATTCTTGGCATTGATTTCTGGAGATCTATGAATATTATTCCAGATTTGAGACACAAGGTTTGGCATTTCTCCAAAGATTTTCCAAAATCAGTTGAGATGTGTGGTATAGAATGTGATGAAATGCTTACTCTTTCGCAGCGAGAACAACTCAGACACTTGGTAGAGGAAAAGAAGGATTTGATGGGAACTTCCTTAGGTAGAACTAATTTCGTTCAACACAGTATTGAGCTACTTCCCAACACAAAACCAATCAAGCAGCGGTATTATCAAGTTTCTCCTATCAAACAACAAGTTATTGATGAAGAAATTCGAGACATGTTGTCAAAAGACATCATCGAACCTTGTAGAAGTCCATGGGCTTCACCTGTCTGTATGGTGAAGAAGAAAGATGGATCATATCGATTTTGCGTGGATTACCGACAACTAAACGCAGTAACAATTAAAGACGCTTATCCTTTGCCATATATTTCTGCAATTTTAGATAAACTCCGTGACGCGAAATATATGAGTTCTTTGGATATTAAAAGTGCGTACTGGCAAGTTCCAATTGATGAAGCTTCGAGAGACTATACAGCTTTTACTGTCCCTGGGGGACTATATCGTTTCAAGGTTATGCCCTTCGGCTTGACGAACGCTCCAGCTACTTGGGAACGTTTAATTGAGAATGTACTAGGCCCAGACTTGTCTCCTTCAGTTCTTGTATATTTAGATGACATAATCATTATTTCTCAAGATTTTGACTCTCATTTGGAAACTTTAGGTAAAGTATTTGACAGGTTATATTCTGCAAAATTGACAGTTAGTTTTGATAAATGTCATTTCTGCCGACCTGAACTGAAATATTTAGGCTATATTGTGGATCGTTATGGCTTGCGTCCGGATGCTTCAAAGGTAGAAGCTATTTTGAATATTCGTGCTCCAACTACAGCCAAGCAGGTGAGACAGTTCATTGGCACAGCATCTTGGTATAGGAGGTTTGTACCTCAATTTTCGTCAATTGTTGCACCGCTATGTAAACTCACCAAGAAAAATGTAAAATTTTCCTGGACGAATGAGTGTGAATCCTCATTTCGTCACTTGAAGGAGTGTCTGGTAAGCGCGCCGATTCTAACGTGCCCTGATTTCAGTAAAACATTCTACGTACAGACTGACGCGTCAGCCTATGGTGTCGGAGCGGTGTTGATTCAGTACTTCGAAGATGGCGAAAAGGTAATCGCATACTTATCTCGATCGCTGACATCTCAGGAGAGGAAGTATAGTGCCACCGAACGAGAATGTATTGCTGTCATATGGGCGGTGGAAAAACTTCGGCATTATCTCGAAGGATATCATTTTGTGATCATCACAGACTGCCATTCATTGCAATGGCTTCACAACTTGAAAGATCCTCAGGGTAGACTAGGTAGATGGAGTCTACGTTTACAACCTTTTGACTATGAAATTATCCACAGAAAAGGAGCACAGAATGTTGTTCCAGATTTTCTTTCTAGGTCTGTTCCAGTTACCGTGGAATCTGTTGATGTCGATAGGTTGATTCTTCAGGATTTCGAGGATTTTGACTATACTAAAACCTCTGATCGATGGTATCAAAAGTTGTCAGCTGACATAAAACAAAATCCTGCACGCTATCCTTGTTTCCGCATGAATGATGAATGTCAAATTTTCAAGTTTGTTCGCCCTCAATACCCTGAATTATCAAGTCCATCTGAGCAGTGGAGGTTAGTTGTCCCCAAAGAAAGACGTTTCGGAATTCTTAACAAATACCACGATGATCCAGTATCAGGTCACGCAGGTATATATAAGACAGTAGCTCGTATTTCCAATAGGTATTATTGGCCAAAATTAAAAGCTGACGTAACGAAGTACATTCGACGTTGTCAAATTTGCAATTCCATCAAGCCAGAGCAGAAACCTCTATCTGGATACATGTTGAGTAAAACCCCTACTGTCGATAAACCATGGCATCTCCTCAGTGCAGACCTTATGGGACCTCTGCCCAGGAGCTCGAAGGGTTTTGCATATATTTTAGCGGTTTGTGACGCTTTTAGTAAATTTGTCTTACTCTTTCCGTTGAGGTCTGCCACTGCAAGTAGCATAGTGAAAATTATGGAGGAACAAGTTGTTCTTATGTTTGGTGCTCCGAAGAAAATTGTCGTGGATAACGGTGTTCAGTTTAGAAGTAAGCTTTTTAAGGATCTTGCGAAGACCTACAATTTTGATATTGCATATACTGCCAACTATCACCCTCAGTCTAATCCAACTGAACGGGTAAATCGCGTCATTAAGACAATGCTCACGGCATATGTTTCTAAAAATCAAAAATTATGGGATTTTTATCTGCCAAAAATTGCGTATGCAATTCGGTCTTCTAAACATGAAACGACTGCCCTAACTCCCAATTTTGTGAATTTTGGACGTGAGGTCTCTCTTGATGGAAAAAATGAAATATATGTTCCTAGCGAGTCACCTTATCCTATTTGTTCTGCAGAAGACAAGAAAAATGCATTCTCTCGCATTTATAAGGATGTGCAAGCTCGAATATTGAAAGCCCATAGTCAGAGTAAACAACATTATGACCTCCGGCGACGCCCTGTAAAATTCTCAGTGGGACAGAAGGTATGGAGAAGGAATTATGCTATTTCAAATGCATCTAAAGACTTCACCGCCAAATTGGCTGCAAAATATCTCGGCCCATTCTCCATCACTAAAATAGTATCACCATGGACTTACGAATTGAAGGACGATAAGGGTAAGAAATCTATCTGGCATGGAAAGGACTTGAAGGCTCATCCGCCAGATGACGATGAACCGCCTTTATTCAATCACCCAGATTAAAATTCATTTCCTCATTTGGGGCCGAAGTTGGCTGTCCCTGGCGTATGCCTAAAGCAACTAGAACTTGGACGCAGTTCCCAACTAGTGAGATTTTGCACCCATAATAACTTCGAAAAAGGGTTGCGATTATAAAATCTCACGACAGTAACGCTGCTGCATTTTTGTTTTTGTTTGGAATGGATTTCAATAATTTTGACTCCCTTCAAAAATTTTGTCCGAAGTCCACTGGATGTATGTTCCAGTAAGCATTTTAAGTATTACTTAATGCTACGTGCTTTTGGTGACTGGAATATATCTGCGTTGTTTGATATAGCCTTGTTCATTTTGTCTCGTTGGTTCGGGGTAGACTTTGGCTATCCCTAGCTTCGGCTTACAGCTATTTGAACTAGGCATGTTCCCAACTAATGTTTTTTTTTTATTTTTTTTTTCTTGCAGAAGTACTTATATAAAATCCGCAACAGATAAACCTCTGTTTGGCAGTGTCATGTGACACCGACACTTTCTTAATACCACTAATATCTCATTGTTTTTTTTTATTGGGAACTAGTTATAATTTAATTATGCTCGTCAAGAGAAAACTTCGTTCATCCGTGTTAGTATTTGTAATTTCGGGATTTGTTCTCTTGCAGCTAGTTTCAGTACTCGTGCATTTTGGTAAGAAGCTTTGCCTTGGATGCATATTTGAGCTGTTTTTGTGGCACTCGTACTGATATCCTCCATGGAGGGATTTGTTTGATTAAATTATCCTCGTTCTCTAGAGACATATTTTTATTTTATTCCATTGGGTATTTGGAGATGCTGGATTTTTCTGTTATTGTTGGTACGACGGGTACTGGCTTATGTTAATGAACATTATAGAACCCAGATGGATTATAATATAAACTTTTGACTACTTGACATCAATCTACTGGCGCAATATATTTACAATCACTGAAGCTTTTGTAAATACTTTAGTTAATTTTTATAATTTCAATTGTCTAATTGTGTAGATGTTGAGTATTTTTTTTTTGCTCTTTTTCAGTTAGTATCAGATGGATACACTTTCTATCTTCATTTCATTGACTTCGCTATGTTAAATTTTTGTCTTGTATGACCTGTTACTTGTTATATGCGTTGTTAGTGATGACGGTGATTTTGTTTTTGCAGTTGTTTCGTTTGCGTTGTTGCATGATGGTATTGTACAATGAATTAAGTTTTAATACGGAATAACGCATTCATCTATCAGTCTGATTTACATTACATCGATTTTTTTTTTAATGTTGAGTAAATAATGTCATGGAAAGCTTGATGGCTTAATCGTCATTAAAGTTCAAGGAACTTTAATGCCTCTCCGAGTAGAGGGGGGATTTGTTACGGGTTCATTTTGCATAATGAAACCCTTCCTTTTGTTATAGAGAAGAATGTCTTTCTTGATCGATATGTTATAATTCGATAGAGGCAAACTCTTCACCCTTCGTCATAACCGAACGCACTCCTGTTTACTGCACTTCTGCTGACTATAATTGTTCTATGACTAGAATCCACAGACCATGGTCATGGGTCATTACGATTCCTTGAAGGTGTAGCGTGGTGTAACGTAATTTCCACCACACTTTGAGTAGAGTGTAGTTCAGTGCAGTTAGGAATGAGTAAATATTGGGTATCAAGTGTACGGTATTGAGTGTAAATTACACCACGTGTGGGAAATAGCTACACTTCGATACATATGAATGAACCTAACCACTCTTGTTTATTGTGCAAGCCAGCTTAGTTTCCCAAATGTTATTGTGTCCTTGAATTAATCTCAACTACTCTAGTTTTTCCACAATACCTAATTGTCTATGTGATTTGACTCATGGCCACTTTAGAATTGTCCTGGTATTGATATAACCATTATATTTCAATGACAGATGGCTGATTATCAATTGTCTCTTACATCGAATACAAATGTATTAGGCTCTGCAGTAAAAATTTGATAAAGTCATGACATTTCTACTCTACTCAATGTTGACGTCTATGTTCCAAATTCCGAGTATATTACTAACGCACCTTGGCGGGTGACAGATGACTAAAAGTACACATCTGCCAATTTCTGTCATTTTTATTCTTAAATCTCCGTGTTGAGTGGAAGAAGATTGATTGAGTCGAATTTCCTAACCCTTTGCTGGAAACTTTCAATTATATATGGTTCATCGTTGTATGGTTCTGAGAAATTTCTGGCTGAGAGATTTCTTTATATTGTTGGCGATTATAGACGCTGGATATTTTAAGGAAAATCTTTCCGGTTCACGGGATTTTGGGGGTCAAGGTAAGTTCCTCGTAGAACTTCTAGAGCATGGCTCTAAGACCTTGCGTTGTGTATTTTAGGAAATCCATTCGTCAATTGATTTAATCTGATTTAATCACGGAAAAGGAGCTGGATGTCAGACGGCAAATAGACCAACAGGGCCGTCCAAGAACCCTCTGTCACATTGAGGTTAGTATTATGACTAATAAGAGCCTCGTACTCAATTCAAATCGGAAGTCAGACTAGTAATGTTTATTTTAGGGTTTATTTGACCATCTAGTCGTCATCAATCTACTTTTTACCATAAATTCAACGTACAACCTTCACATCAGTTTGGAGATTAATACTCGAATATCGAGTTTGAAGCCACCGCACTCGAATTTCAACTCCCAGCTTGGTGCCAGCTCCATCTTCAACGTCCGCCCATCACTGTCAACGTGTATTGTCTCCGTTGTCCATAGTGTTTGTCCTCACACCGCCTACCTTCTACTTCGTAACTACGTGCTTGTCTACGTGTGTTGTACACCTCCTAGAGTCCACACACTCACCAAGGCGCTGGATTTTTTTTTGGTAGAAATATTGAGAAGCTGAGAGGCCACTACCATACAATAACCGCAGCTAAGTCTTAGATTTTAAGTTGATACCGCCCTTAAGGCATATATTTTCTTTGTACATAGATGTTAGCTATCATAGTGACGTCACCGATAGTCTCAATTCATGTGTGACATTTGTTAGTCAAGCTGATAAACTCTTCTCAATCTTAGTTTACCCACACATTTGGTGGGGTACTTATTTACAACTACAGGATATTGTTGTGTGCTTCATTTGTGCCGGTACATTATAACAGGTTCAATACATTTTGTGTAGCAAGGTTAATGACTATTTCTTTGTTCCGATCCAAGTTAATAATACCAGTTACCCCAGTAATCAGAAGTGAGCAAGAACACTTTTTCTTCAATGAGATTTACATAACCTTACAGCCCATCTTTATTATTAAGTATTAGTGCAGTGGGTTGTCCCATCCTATCTGGGTGGTTTCAGATTTTGACTAGCTGGAAATCTGTGGCGCTCTAACAAAAAAATTTAACCCGACACGTTTCATTAAAAATCGAAATCAATTTTTATTGTCAAACCTACGCCCGACTGAGCTACTGGGACAGTTAGAGGCGAGGAACACTAGTGCACAATCACTGCTCTCATCCCCTAAATTTCGCCCCTAACAAAACACACATTTTTATCTTTAACTTCTGTAAAAAAGTATTTTTCTTCCCATTCCGAATGAAAGTGGTATGTCTTTACCTTCTTACAACTGCTTGCCATAATATTATTTTTTGTTGTTCTCTACTAACCCAACCGCTGGACGTTGGTTACGTGTTCAGTTTTAAGCTAAGCGCAATGTCGCCGCAACGTGCGCATTTATCCCGTTCAAAGCAATCCTGATCGTTCTCGGACACTAACGCGCTGGTCCGGTTGGTCGGTTCTAGCCGATTCTAGCTTGATGGCGTCAGCGGCAGATCGCTCACCGCAACGTTGCCGCTGTTTATGTTTAATATTATGACAATTAGATTTTTTTGTGGAATTTTCGGAAGCTTCTCTGATAAAAATGTCTAATTGACTGATGCTCCTTTCTGAGATTTAATCCAATTATCTTCTTCTTCTTCTTATCACGCCCTCTCCTGCCGAAGGTTGGCGATCCAAATTGCAATTTCTGCAGACGAGCGGTCGAACCATCTCCTTAAGTCCTTTAGCCATGAGTTCTGGCGTCTTCCTACTGATCTTTTCCCTTGCACTTTGCCCTCTATTATGAGGCGTAGTATTTCATATTTATCACCTCTCATCACATGACCCAGGTATTGCATTTTTCTTTCCCTGATGGTGTTCAGTAGTTCCTTTTGTTTGTGCATGCGCTGGAGTACTTCATCGTTGGTGATCCTTTGTACCCATGAAATTCGCAGCGTCCGTCTATACACATACATTTCGAAGGCTTCTATTTTCTTTTCGGTCTGTGAATTTAGTGTCCAGCTTTCGCATCCATAGAGTAGGACAGAAAACACGTAGCATCTGATCATCCGAATTCTGAGTTCCAAGCTGAGGTCCAATCTTGCAAAAAATGATTTCATACTAACAAATATTTTTCTCGATTGTTCAATCCTTGAAAGTATTTCCCTTTTCGGGTCACACTGACTATTGATGTTAGCTCCCAAATATTTTATTGAGGTCACTTGTTCGATTGTTTGTCCCTTGACCCGCAGGTGTGCATTTATTGGAGTCTTAGAAAATATTAATAGTTTGGTCTTGGAGACATTGAGATGCAATCCAAACATCTCGCTATAGTGAACTACGGAATCCATGATGCTTTGCAATTCCTGCATATCGCTGGCCAATATAACCGTATCATCGGCGTACCTGATATTATTTATTGGGGTTCCATTGATCTTGATTCCGCCCTGGGCCCCATCCAGTGCCTCTCTAAATATAGTTTCGAAATACAGATTAAAGAGGAGTGGAAACAAGACACACCCCTGTCGGACACCTCGTCTGATTTGCATATCCTCCGATGTCGATTGTTCCATCTTTACTACCGCCGTTTGATGCCAGTAAAGTTCTGATATGAAAGGTAGGTCCTGTTCGTCAACCCTGGTTGTTCTCGGAATTTCGATCATCTGCTGATGATTAACACAGTCAAACGCCTTACGATAGTCTATGAAACATGCGAATACATTCACATTCATGTCTCTACATCTTAGTGTCATTACATTCAGGGAGAAGAGCGCTTCACGCGTTCCGAGTCCGTTTCGGAATTCGCACTTCTTGTAGATTCGTGTGTGGATGATTCCAAGAGAGGTTTTCAGGACAGGGGACATAAGACTTATCATCCGATAGTCATCACATTGTGAGGCGTTGGGTTTCTTTGGCAGGGTTACGAATGTTGATTTAAGCCAATCCGACGGTATCTTGCTTGAGCTATATAGTTTGTTAAATAGTGCTGTTATTAAATCTAGGCTTTTACTTTCATTGTCTGCAATTAATTCAAGTATTTCAACGTTGATTTTATCGGGACCGGTAGCTTTCCCGTTTTTCTGTGCTTTTATTGCGTGAACAACTTCATCTCTGGTTATTTCTGGATTCTTTTCATTCAATATGTGATCTATCGGTGGAGGAGAGCAAGGTCTATCAACATTAAAAAGTGCTTCGATATATTCTTTCCATCTTGCAAGCTTAGCCTCCACTCCTAGAATTATCTCGTTGTTATCTTCTCTCAAGATTGCTCCTTGATGTTTTCTGTGCTGTAAGCTCTTTTACTTTTTTATGAACATTGAAGGTGTCATGTTTTTCTTGTAATTGTTCTATTTCTTGGCACTTTGCCGACATCCAGATCTCTTTCGCTTCCCGACACTTTCTCCTAATGATCCTATTTAATCGCCTGTATTCCGTCGGATTTGCCTTGTACTTCCGTCTGTCATTCATGAGGTCTAATATTTCCTGCGTCATCAATTCCTGTTTCTTTTTGGTTGCCATGAATCCAATGTCTTTTTCCTGTATACTTGTTATTTTAGTTTTCAAATCATTCCATGTCTTTTCAACATCCTCTTCCCGTACGGATACCTCAACCATTTCTAGTTCTTTTTCGATCTTAGAACTTATCTCTTTCCTTTTTTCGGGGTTGCTCAATCGTGCGATGTCTATCTTTTTTGACGTCTTTTCTCTTTCAACTCTCTGGAATCTCTTGAGTCTAAATTCCAGCACGACAGGGTTGTGATCACTGCCGATGTCTGCTCCAGGATAGGTTTTTGTTGATTTCATATATCTTCTGAAGTTTAGACTAATCAAAATGGAATCAATCTGATTCCTGACAATTTTTTCCTCTCTGTCTGCAGGTGACCTCCAGGTGTATAGTCTTCTTGGATGCTGTTTAAAAAAGGTGTTAGCGATTAAAAGGTTATTTTATACACATAATTGCACAAGTCTGTCACCCCTACTGCTCCTTTCGCCAAGACCGTATGCCCCTATGCTATCCCCTTCAGCACCACGGCCAATCTTGGCATTAAAATCTCCAATTATCATCGTTATCTCTCCCTTTTTTGTGAGCCGCATTACTTCTATTCTCTTATAAAATTCTTCAATTTCCTGATCTGGTTTGTCATTTATTGGGGCATAAATTTGGATTATATTTAAATCTCTGTGGGTTGTTTGTAACTTTAATAGAGCCACTCTATCGCTCAAAGGGATGAAGTCTGTGACCGACTGTGCTACTTTATCCGAAACGAGTATAGCTGTTCCGTATCGATGTCCTGGGTCAGTGCCTCCTGAATAATAAATATAATCCATTACTTGTTTTTTGTATTCCAGAACCAGGCCATCTAACCTCACTTAGCCCTAGTATATCAATATTCATCCTGCTCACCTCAGCCTCAGTGTTTGCTAATTTCCCTGGCATAAACAAGCTACGTACGTTCCAGGTATCGATACGTACTATATTGTCATATATCTTGATTTTCTCTGTGCTTCCCTGATTGTTAATAGTAGGCAACGAGGGTATTCTTCGCACCCTCTCCCCACTTAAGGGGTGTCCCGGACTAAGGGCCATTGTATCTTTTTTGTCTGCCATTAAGATTTTTGGAAAGTAATTTACAGTAAGGGTTCCGTTTTTTTTCTGTACCGCAGTGGGAAAACCGTTTTTGCTGATTCAGCTGCGCTTTTCCGTGTTCGGTACTACACCGATTCATAGTCATTCTTCACGCTGCGTGGGAATATTCTTAGCTTCACCTCAATCTCTTTGAGACCTTACCGGCATGGGTGGCCCTACCGGTAGCAACGCTACCGCCGGCATCGCTCCCTGGATATAAGGTTACTGAGCCCAGGCTAGGGACACTGCAAACCGTGCCATCTATAGAGCCCGTCGAGTAACTAAAATCGGTAGATAATTCCAAAAAATTAACGAAAACTGTAATCTAATTTTATTGATTTTTATAACTGCGTAACCGCGATATCATATTGCTCGTCCCCATCCCCACATGTTATATGTTATCCTGTTATCATTTCTTAGTTCAAGTGTAGAGGATGTGTAGAGGTTATTTTAAGGTTACGGTATGTTGGTGTATTTTTTAATTGCTATAGTTTAATAGTTATCTGTTGTTTCGTTGCTTTATTGTTATTAATTGAAAAGACAATGTCAAAGTGTATTCTGAAGGAGTAATAAGTGGTGTACTCGGTAAGTTTTATTAAAAAAATTTGAGCATTTTTTCTTTGACATTATCTTCATTTTCATGAAACACAGAGAATTTTTACTAATTTAATCGACAACTTTAGAGATCATGGTTGTTCTTTACATTAGCTAAACTGAAAATTTCTGCATTAATAAAGTAAATATTTCTTTTTACAGTTTTGTTCCTCCAACCCAGGAAGATAAAATTAATATGGCTGAAAAGCAGTGGTAATAAATCATTGAATTTGTCGACAAATAAACGATGGAGGATATGATCCCTTCATTTTCAAAAACAGTGTTTCTTTAGATTTGAGAAAGACGAAGAGATGTTATTAAGACAGTTTGATTTGCCTTCCCATATGAGTGGAAATTAACAAAAATTGATGGTAAGTTTTATTGTGTTCAATATAGCATGCTATAATTATGGACATTTTAAAATGTAAATTGAGTTAACGAAAAGACGAGTACCGAGTGTGTCATTTTATTAAAACTCCAGGTAAGCGCTTTCATCCATTAGACCATTCTGAAAGCTCTCGTCAAGAAAAAAATATACAGAAAGTGTCAAAAAACATCAAACCCTGTAACTGCTACATATAATGAAATAAAATGTTTGATGTTACATCATTATTTAACTAAAATTTCTTAAAATTACTCTATAAAGAGTGTGTCCAATTGTAATTCACATAACGAAACGTCTAATTTGATTACCAACTAAATGATATGAGTGCACACCCTCTTTATAGGGTAATTTTAACAAATTTTACTTAAATAATGATGTAACATCAAACATTTTATTTCATTGTGTGTACATTGTACATGTTGTATGTTTTTCTCTTGTCGACAGCTTTAAGTTTGACATAATGGCTGAAAGCGCTTAGCTGGAATTTTAATCAAATGACATACTCAGTACTCGTCTTTTCTTATATCTAGTGTGTACACCATACTCAGACAATTCCATTTTAAAATGTATCCAATGAAAAAATAATTATCTGGGTTTTATTTTATGTTATAGCTATATTCCCTCTACCAGCTATGGGATGGAAGGTATTGATCCCTTGCCGATTTTCATATATAGCCCATGGTGTGACAATTTATGGGAAATGAAAGTGAGTATTAACTTTTGTTGACGCATTACGTCTAAGTATTTGGTCTAGCGGTAACCAAAAATCCAAAATATCCAATAAAGACAAAAACATAGTTAAAAATCAAGAATTCCTAAAAAAATCGAAAGCTTCGAAAAAGGGAATCAAAAAAACCAAACAAATGTATACATTCAAACATTTTTTGATATTTTTTTGGCTTAGTACAAAAACATGTGTAAACTTATTATTTCGATAGTAAGCGCATTTTGTTTTCTTTTGTTGACATAAATTTTCAAACATATTTGTGTGTTTACTTATTTATTGTTGTTATTTTGTGTGTTTACTTGTAGAACCTCAACCAGAAACGAGAAAGGACTCCATGAAGCGGTGGGATTTTTAAGAGCCCTTAAGAAACATTTTAACAATCATAGACTGCCAGGAGCTGCAGAGTAACTTAAACTGCCTTATGCAATGGTTTCATAATAACGGAATGCTTTTAAATGTAGAAATATACAAATATGCAATATACTAGGTTTAACACGTTGAGTGCCGTATGTATCCAACACGGATACACGAGATACGGTACACATCTTCCTCTTTTTCTGCTAGCACCCTGACTCTCTTCTAAATAATGTTGGGCTGGAGGTTCATCTGCTGGAGCTGGAGTGTCGAATGACTCAGTTGGAAAATGTAGCATTTCTGATATGATACTTTCTTTGAACTTTGTTATTGGCATATTGTCATTTGCAACCTCTTGATGCAAAATATATGCGTTCACCAAAGCCGTACCCATCAGCAGCTCCACTGCCAATTTTCGGTACCATTTCAAGCCTCTTCTCAGGGACGATGAATAGGCTTTCATTTGGTCAGAGAGATCAATGAACGATTTACATTTGTTGTAGTCGCTCACTATTTTCGGCTTCTGTACATCTCCACCCCTTTGCCTCACTGTCACAAGTTCATCTGTGTGTTTGGTACTGAGGACTAACACGTCTCTTCTATCTCTCCATTTTAGTACTACCACGCCTGTGTCGCTCTCGGCTGAGACAACTTCATTCTTCTGTATCTTTTTAGTGATAACGTCTTTGGGGTTGAATTTCCTGTTTGAACGTAATGTCCCTACTAAATGTGTTTTCCGGTCTAATAGAGTATGTGCTAGTTAAACACTTGTGTAATAATTGTCAGTATATAAGGTTCTTCCTTTATCTAACAAATTGGTAATAAGTGCAAGGACTACGCTAGTCGCTACTGGTTGACCTTCAGTTTTTTCAGTCCCGCAATATACGCTAAGATTATAGGTATATCCTTTATTGACACATAACTTGAATAGCTTTATCCCAAATTTATGACGTTTGTTTTTTATATATTGTCTGAATGACAAACGCCCTCTGAAAGGGACAATTGTTTCATCGATGCAAAGCTCATCTTGAGGAATAATAGCAGCTTGAAAGCTAACTATAAGTTTTTGGATAAGCGGATTTATTTTATGAAGTCGATTCTCTATTGCATCTTCGTTATTGTTGAAATGAATCATTTTCAGTAATAGTTGAAATCTATTTCTGCTCATCAATGACTTGATCTTATTTGAGTACAAAAATGATGTCCTCCAGTACGATTCGATACTTGGTAACTGAAACAACCCCATCCACATGATTTCAAAAAATCTCTCTATTTCGTCTGATGTGGTATTGGCCCATTGTTTTATTCTCGACTTTGGTAGATTATTTCGTGTCTTGCATTGTTCTGCATAACGATTTGTCTCGAGAACAATATGGCTTATGATGTCATCAGTTACCATAAGTTTGTAGAAATCATAAGGTGTTTTATCGTAGAACCGTTCATATATTTCTGCTTTTACACCAGGATTCGGTTCCGTCAACAGAAAGTGTTTTAGGTTATTGCCTCGCACTGGTCCCCATATAGGATCCCCTATTGAGGGTGAGGTATCCTCGGGCTCTGAAGAAGATTCATCCAGTCGAAACTGAGCAATGCTATCTTCAATGGTTTCTGTGATATGAATCGTGCTGCAAGATTTCCTGGCAGATATAGTTTCATTGAACTCGTACTGGGCCGGTGAATATCTGTAAAAAAAGTTTGGTAAATAGTTTTGGATCTCGAAATATTTTGGGTTTATAGTTTTGAGTGAATCATCAACTCACCTTGACCAGATGATCTGGTTTTTTTCATTTTCATGCGTTTACTTTTTCTGAAACTTGCAGAAAGTAAGCTACTATCACTACTATTATAACTTGCTGGGTGATATTCGTCTGATGAGTAAACATCCCCGAATAGCGAATTCTCTTCGTCCGACAACAATTCCTACATCAAATTATGTAAACGTGATTGTTCTTTTTCGTACGACATATTTTTTTCAAATATGCGTTATAAAATAATGTAACAGTAATAAACTTCCAACCAGAGAGGAGATTCAGTATACACGTTCGATACAGTGCATAAACCTCGCACAACTAATGAAAAGTCACTGCAAGATTTGCCTCCAATTATTGCATACACTTGTTGTATTTTAGTTTGACATTGTTGCCAGTTCGTATATCCAGGTTGGATACATGCGGCTGTAATATTCAAAAATAGATATTGTGGCCGTGCGTATCCAATGTGGATACATACTGAAAATAAGGTCAGAAAATGTCAACATCTAGTTTTTTCAACTCTTCATTGCATTTTGATGCGATAAAATACATATTTGAAGCCATACACATGAAAAATGGATTTGGCCTGATATACCCAATTTTCCGCTTCCACGATGGCACTCAACGTGTTAAGCTTGTGTTATAAACCTATTTAATATTTCCAGTAGAGAAATAAAGATGTGTTTTAAGTGGAAATGAAATGTTAGATATATTATTTTAAATGTTGTACACTCACAAGTGCTGTTTAGCACTCTTATATGTAGTTACTTGGCACCTTATATTTACAGACCTGGGCAGTATTTAACAACTTTTCCTATAAAAATATTTTAATTACTTCTGTTCTAACATTCACAGTAATTATACTCAAACGTTTTTTTTCACAGAAAGTTGCCAAAAATAGTAATTAACAACTTATTGCTAACACTTTTTTTGATTAGGTAAGTAGTAGTTATACTCCTGCAGTTTGTCCAGCTCTGTGTGTTTATACGAGTGTAATAATAAATTAATATAAACTTATCATACATAATTTTCTACTTTTATCTTGATTTAACATCATTTGAAAATCTAATGATACTCCAATCTAGAATGTATGTTACTCAAAATATTTTTTAATTATTGCATGGTTTTTACACTATAATTTATTTGTTGTCATTATGTTTGTTAAGAAAAGTACTTTGTGAAAGAAATTATTTGTTGTGTATTTCTATACCAAAATAAATAAACTGTTTATATGATTATTGTTTTATTTTTTCCAATTTAATTAACCATTTATGGTCCATCATTTGATATTTCATTTAATTTGACTCAACATCTAATCATTATTTAGTTAATGGAGTTAAATTGAATGAAATGTCAAATGATGGACTATGAATGGCTATTTTGAAATAAAATAATTAAAATACAGTATATTTGATTATACCGCCAATCCACCAAAACCTAAAATTACAGAAATCTTTCCAACATCACTCAGTTGTTTACTCGACGGGCTCTTTAGATGGCGCCACAATCAGTGTCTCATCTATCTGTGGGTTATCTGTGACTGAGCCCTCTCACCAGTGACAAGGTGATGATTCCCCTAGAGAGGGAATCCAATTATACACTCATTTTATTTTCAATAATTAATTAGGAATACAATACCAATTATCTTGCATTTTACATATAAAGTTTTATTTCAATTAAATGGGAATACCGACGGTGATATTGTTTTTGATCAAAATGACTTCCTGAGGCTATATTGGTTGTTAAGAACTGTGTAAGATGGTTAAATAATATTGTTGGAAAATGCAGTTTTGAATCAGGTTGAAAATATATCGGCAGTTAAAATTCTCAAATTGTATATAACTAACCAAAATTAATATTTCAGAATTATTAATATATAACAAAATATGTTTTAGATATTGATCATGAAATAAAGGAAGCCCCAGCACAAGAGTGGAACGAGTTTTTGGATAATTTTTACAAAATTGTTCATGTCGGTAATCATTTTAAGCAAGAAAGTGGTGTGACAGGTAAACAACTTAACCCAAAGGCGTTTTATAGGTTATGTAGCTAACATCAAATTTCACCATCACAAAATATAGAATGTAATGTGTGTTGGAAAATTAATGGGAGTTTCTCAATTACTTTGATATAATGTGTTATTTGGGAAAATATTTTCTATGTAACATAAATTTGATCAGATTGACCTTTACCCAGATGTCATACACAACAAACACACGAGATGAATCAAAAAAACAAATGGACTACTATTACTTTGTATTGTGCGAAAATATTTTCACTGTTTGATTATCTTGTCATAGTATTTTTTTCCATTTCAAAATATGTACACAAGTTTACTACAAGCTCTTGAGCTTGCCATTTAAACATTTTTCTTGGCATGTTCTAAAACTGTGATGATTACCGACACCGACTAATAAGCATCCTGTCCCACGTTCTAAAGGTGATCTTGAGAGTAATTCATACCAGGATAAACAGAAAATGTGAGGCACAACTAGATGGCATGCAATTTGGTTTTAAAGTTGGCATAGGCACGCGGGAAGCACTGCTTTCCCTGAACTTACTAATACAGAGATGCAGAGACATGAACATCGATGTTTATGCTTGCTTTATTGATTTCAAAAGTTTTCGATTATGTCAATTACGAAAAAATGATCAAAATCTTAAAAGCCACGGGTATTTACAATGGAGATGTATGAACTATTCCAGAAATATATTGGAACCAGGCAGCAAACATCAGCATTTGTTGAAAGCTATAAAGATCGAAAAGAGGGTTCGTCAGGGATGTATATTAATCCCACTGCAGTTTAATATATATTCCGAGGCAATCTTCAGGGAATTTCTGCATGGAATAAAAATAAACGCGAAATTAATAAATACCATAAGGTTTGCAGGTGACACGGTTGTTCTTGCCAATATTCTTGCAGAACTGCTATCACTTTAGCCTTCGCTAAGACGTAACTAATTGTCTTTTCAAAAACAAACAAACAACCAGACTCTCCACACTGCAGATAGTTGGGCAGGTGTATTTGAAATCTATTGGTAATGAAAAGTTCGATTGAAAAGTAGAAATAAGGTCGAGGTTTGAACAGGCTCGGAAGGTATTCTTTGATATGAAGGGCTTCTTCTTGAGATCCGATCTGAGTTTAGAGCTTTGAATTCGTATGATCCCATACATAGTACTCGTACTTCTGACTTTCAACAAACAGATAAAAAGGATTGACGCTTTCGAAATGTACCTTTATCGATGCTTATTGTGGATATCGTATACCCAAAGAATAACGAATATGAATTAGACAAAATCTAATGGGATATCGTAGGTATAGCCGAGACAAGACGAAAGGGAGAACAGTGTATGAAATTAAACTCCGGACATGTGTTGTTCTATAAAGGAGATGACAATACTGGTATAGGAGGGGCTGGAATTTTAGTTATTAGAAGATTAACCCCAAAACATAAAGATACTGAAAGCTCTGTCAGACCGAGTTAGCTATGTCACACTAAACAAAAATAAAACGACAACCATGAAATACATTCAAATTTATGCCCTAACTTGCTCACATGAAGACGACGAAGTGGAACTGGTATACGAGAATATAGCAAGAGCACTCAATGAAAGCAAAACAACACATGTTGTTATAGGAGGTGACTTCAACGCCAAAATTGGAAAAACTACAGTTCCCTCACAAAGATATATAGGGCTTTTTGATTTAGGAGCCAGAAACGATAGAGGTACACTGTTGGCCAATTTTCTAGAAAGGGGAAAGCTCTACCTGATGAACACCTTCTTTCAGAAGAACGTAAAGCAAAAATGGACTTGGGAGGAGTCCAGATGGAAAAACCACGAACGAGATTGATTTTATCATCTCAAAACGTGAACATATAATCCAGGACGTAGACGTGATAAATCAATTTACTACTGGAAGCGACCATAGAATAATCAGATGCAAGGTGTTCATAAATGTCAAAATGGAAAGCGCTAGAAAAATGAAACAAAGAACACCTTGTAATATAGATAACACACAACAGTTTCTTTAACAAAATATATTGACTTAATATTTGAAACAATGAAATGAATTTTACAGTCAACCATTCTAAAGGGGCCGTTTGGGTTATCTTCTTTTCTTGGCCAAGGCCACATAGCAACATTTATTACATCTTTCCCTTTAACAAAATAGCATTGAACTGCAAACAGGATTAACAAAAGAATAACAAAACAAACTAGTCAATTTTATAATCTTGGAAACAGGAAGGAACTTTTATAACCCTTTTGCTTTTGGTCTGTGTCACTGTTGGTGTGCTGTGGGGCAAGGTTTCAGAAAAGTTAGTCAGAGTTTTCTTACCTTTAATTTTAGATTCCGATTCAATTCCATTTGGGGCCGGAGTTACTGAATCTTCGGGAAGAGCACGTAAACGAGTCATAGGTTCAGTAACAGAGTGTCTTAAGTGGAAACTATTTCATCTCACTTTATTACCATTTTCTTTTTGTACAATATAAGACCTTGGCTCTTGTAACTTCTCCACAACTTTAGCAGGTTGCCACTGCTTTCCTTCCTTAACGGCCACATTATCCCCTTCCTGAAAATCATCTCTTCTGACTATAGTTCTGTCATAATAATGTTTATATAGCTGCCTTTTATTCTCTATTTTTTCTTTCTCCTTTCCATAATCTATCACTTCTGGTTTTAACAAACTATTTTTAATCGGCAATTTTGTACGCATGCATCTGTTATTTAGAAGTTGTGCAAGCGACTTGTTAGATCCAGAAATTGGTGTGTTTCTGTACTCCAATAGGGCAACTTCCAAACTACCGCATTTTCTCAACATGTTCTTCGCTATTTGAACAGCTCTTTCTGCAAGACCATTAGATCTAGGGTAATGCGGACTTGATGTATTAAATTTAAAGTTCCAGCTTTGAGCAAATTCTTTGCATTCAAAAGAATTGAACGGCATATTATCAGCGACAATCTCTAGTGGTATGCCATGTGTCGCAAAAACTGATTTAAAAGCATTGACCACAAATGTAGAATTTTTATTTTTTAAAGGAATTACCTCCAGCCACTTTGAAAAATAATCTATAATAACTAAGCAAAGTCCAAAATATCACTTCTTAATTGTTAAAATGGAAAGTCAGGTAAATCCCTTAAAACTAAAGGCTCTGTTGCATTACTTTTTTGCAGTCTTTCACAAGTAACACATTTCTTTATGTGATCTAAGATATCCTGATTCATATTTGGCCAATACATTATTGATTTAGCTCTTTGTCGTGTCTTTGATATTCCATAATGGTTTTCAATGAAGTTGAGCTAACATCTTTGGTCTTAAAGATTTTGGTATGATTATTCGGTCACCATAAAAAATGAGATCA
The DNA here is from genome assembly GCA_963921935.1 of Galeruca laticollis. Taxonomy (NCBI): domain Eukaryota; kingdom Metazoa; phylum Arthropoda; class Insecta; order Coleoptera; family Chrysomelidae; genus Galeruca; species Galeruca laticollis. The sequence goes on from OY998185.1 coordinate 45,731,568, forward strand.
TCTAATAAGTAAATGTTATTTCGGTCCTTGAAATATTTTTTAATCAGATCAGGAACTTTTGTTATGTCGTTAGGCCAACCCGTCAAACACATATCTTTTAATCTATTCAGCTCATCTTTCTTAGTTTCCTCTTGAAAGTTTACTAGTCTCTCCTTAGTAACATTTAGGGAATGAACTATTTCAGTAATGAACTTATCATCACCCGATGCTTGTTTAATGTAATTTCGTGATAGCAGGTCTGCTATCAACATTTCCTTTCCTGGTTTGTATTGAACATCTATATCATATTTTAGCAACTTTACTTTCATTCGTTGAAGTCTAGGGGAGCTTACCTCTACGACTCCCTTTTTCATTATAAATGTCAGGGGTTTATGGTCTGTGTGAATTAAAACATGTCTACCATAAATATAATTATGAAATTTTGTACAAGAGAAAAGTATAGCATTAAACTCTTTTTCTATCTGACTAAACCTAGTCTCACAGTCAGTGAGCGCACGAGAAGCAAAAGCAACTGGTCTATCATTTTGTAAAAGTACACATCCTACACCACTCTTACTAGAGTCAATTTGTATTACAATAGGCTTGTCTTCATCAAAACTAACCAAAACCGGAGGAGAACTAATTAGTTTTGGTATTAAATTGAACGAGTCTGAATGAGTTTTTGTCCATAAAAATGTAGAATTTTTTTTAAGTAAACTTCGCAAAGGAACAGATATATCTGACAAATTTGGTATGTAGCTTCTAAGATAACTGATCATACCTAACATGCACTGTAATTCCTTTCTATTTTTTGGCTCCTCAAGCTCCATAATTGCTCTGATCTTATCATCATCTGGCCTCATACTGAATGCGGCATACGTTTTCAAAATGTCTATATTTTTTACACTTATTGCATATTCTACCAAAAGCAGGACACTTTCTTGGGCCATGTGGGAAACCACAACTTCTGCAATCGAATAAGTTAATTTTGTGGTCAACTCGAGGGTCCACTGTTGCATTTCCACTTCGATTTCCTCCAAAATGTCTACTTTTAGTGTGGGTATAATCTTCATTGCTAGATCTGCTGCTTTGCTTAATAACTTTCTTGCTTCTGATAGCCTGCACTTTTCCTTCTTGACTTTGTACTTCCTTCAACTGAGCTCTTGCTAGCTCATTAGCTCGACACTTATCAATTGCTTTATCTAAGGTGAGATCCTCTGCATGTAATAATCTTTCTTGCAATTTTAAGCTTTGAATACCGAACACAATTCTATCTCTAATCATTGAGTCACAAGAGTCTCCAAAATCACAGGTTTTAGAAAGTTTTTTAAGGTCTGTCAGAAAATGATCAAATGGCTCACCCTCATCCTGTTTACGATTATAAAATAGGAATCTTTCATAAACAACATTCTTTCTTGGGGTCATATATTTTTCCAATTCGGTCATTACTTTATCGAAATCATATTTGACTTCTTCGTTTAACTTTAACGTGTTGTAGACTTCTAGACCTTCCTCACCCATAAGATTGAGTAGCAAGGCGATTTTGACTTTATCTTCCTCTTTAACTTTGCCGCTTGCTATTAAATATATTTCAAATGACTGTTTGAACTTTCGAAAGTTTTCTGCCATATTGCCTTCAAACGATAATGGCTCTGGAAGTCTTACATCAGACATAATTCTTATTTTATGTTTTGAGGCAGCTTGTAAGACACGATTTCCACAATAAATAGGACTGACCGTTACAGGATATTTTATGCACTCCAACTCTGATTACCACATAGGCTGCGCCATAACACACAACAGTTTCTTTAACAAAATGTATTGACTTAATAATTAAAACAATGAAATGAATTTTACAGTCAACCATTCTAAAGGGGCCGTTTAGGTTATCTTCTTATCTTTAGAATGTCATGTGGCCTTGGCCACATAGCAACATTTATTACACACCTAAAATAAATATACAATCACTGAAGGAAGAAAATGAAGGATATAAAAGACAACTTAACGAAGAATTCTCTAAAAACCCAGGACAACCAAATGAAACTATAAACGAAGCTAACAGAAGAAACACAAAAGCAATAAAAGAAACTGCAGAACTCATAGCCAAACATTCGAAAAAACTTGATAATAAATTGACCGATAAAACTAAAAAACTATTAGAAAAAAGAAGAGAGCTCATAAGAAGTGGAAAGAGAGATACAATAGAATATGTAGAAACCAATAAAACAGCAAGAAAAATGGCAAAGCAGGACATCCTGAGCCACAAAACAAAACAGGTACAATCCTTGCTAAAAAACAATAAGGGTCTAAAGATATTTAGAAGACAAAACGAATAATATAATAGAGAAGTTGAATTGTTTTACACAGACTTATACGAATCAAAAATACTAAACGAAGCAGTGAAGGAAGAGAATGAGAACACAAACAATAAAATTATTAATGTTAATTCAGGGAGGAAATGCCAGAAATAGACATCGAAGAACTGGAAAAGGCTCTATTGCAAATGAAAAATGGACGGGCGGCAGGAGGAGATAGCATACTACCGGAAATTCTGAAGGAAAGCGATAGAAAAACTAAAGAAGAACTAGTACAACTATTTAATACCTGCTTGACGCAAGAATGCATTCCTCATGACTGGGGGAATGCAGTGGTTGTTCTTATCTATAAGAAAGAAGATCCGTCGGACCTCGAAAACTATAGACCAATCAGTCTGCTGTCTCAGGTGTACAAATTACAAACAGGTTAGAGCGAAAACTTGAAATATACCAACCAAGAGAACAGGCTGGATTTAGAAGTCACTACAGCACTAACGAACGCCTTCATACAGTAAAACAACTTATAGAAAAGGCATCAGAATATAATATACCTATATGGATGGCCTTCGTAGACTTCAGAAAGGCCTTCGACACTGTAGAAACCTGGGAAATAATAAAATCTATGAGAAATGCCAGATTGGATCAAAGATAAATCAACCTAATAGAAAATATATACAAAACTTCTACAATGACTATCAAAATTCACGCAGAGACAAATAAAATATAATCCAAAAGAGGGGTGAGACAGGGAGATGTAATTTCGCCAACATCGTTTACTCTGGTTTTGGAGGATGTCTTCAAGAAAGTCAATTGGAAGGAAACGGGAATAAACATCCATGGTGAACACCTAAGCAATTTAAGGTTTGCTGATGATGTCGTCCTGTTTAGAAGAGATAACAAGAAGTAACTAAGATGTTGGAAGAACTACATGTAGAAGCTGCCAAAATTGGACTACACCTGGAATGAGCTCAAATCATGTTTTCGGTGGGGTTTCGAGGTCGCTAATCCAAATTGAACCAATACCCACATGGAGCCCAGGATTGCATCCATTTTATTATGTTTTCTTTACTACTCTAATTCTAGTACGGCGAATAATGTGAAACGTCATTCAACTAAAGCGCTGCAGTCACAGCCAACTTCACAGATTTTATGTTACCGTGTAGAATTGTCTTTGATTTTGCATGGGTCATTATTAATTTTCCTTTCTCTAGTAGTATAAAATTATTTTTCTACAACCACTATGCATAACATGCTTTTCTACACAAATTTTTATACGCAAAGCAAGCATTTTCTTAATTTCTTTGATATCCGTTGGAAACGTAATAATTTACAGTGTGGTAAAAGTACACGTTATGGCACTTTTCAGCAAGGAAATGTTACTTTTCCCTAAGGGCAGTCTAACATTATCGTTATAATGAATTTCGATGAAAGACACCAATTATTATCAAAAAAAGTTACACCGGCCATGAAAATTCAAAATAAAATTTCAATATTCACTATGCCTACGTGTTTAGTTTTTAGGATATACTTTAATATAAATCTATATATATTTTTTTCTATTTTAATATAAGTTTTCTATTAATTTCTTGTTGGAAGTGATTTACTTTGGTCTCGTCCTTTAATTTTTCTAAATCGTATTTTTTCCGTTTTTTTTTTATCTTGTTCAATTTTAGGTGGCTTATCTTTATTCAGTTTTGTAATTACTAAAAAGTGGTCACTATCCGCGTCAAACAACTAGAGGAAGAATGGTCACAGATAGAAACTGTAATGAGAGATGTAACAAATAGGGTACTAGGGATCCCCAAGGGAAGAAAAAAAGATAAGTGGTTTGATGAACAATGTAAACAGGCGTTGGAAAAAAAATCAGACAAATACTATTAAAAGAAAACAGTGAAGAAAATAGACTAGAGTATAAAAGAGCAAGGAAAGAAGTTAAACAAATATGCAGAAAGAACAAAAGAAATTACTTTGAAAGGGAATTAATAAAAATTGAAGAAGCTTATAAAAATAAAGGAGTGAGAAATTTTTATCATGAAATAAGAGAAGGGAAAGGCCACAACCGGAAAGCACCTTATTTTTTGAAAAGCAAAGAGGGATATCTAATAGGGGATAGGGAATAAAAAATAAATAGATTTGCGCAGTATTTTGAGGAATTACTAAATGATGGTGAGGAAGAACTAGGCGAAAATGATAATGAAATGGAGGAAGAAAATTGTGATGGGGAAGATCTAGCCATAACAGCCCCAAAAAAATTGGAGGTGACAGAATGCTTAAAACATATGAAAAAAAATAAAAGTGCAGGAGAAAACAACATTCCAATAGAAATTTTAAAATATGGAGGCGAACAATTAACGGAGAGAATATGGCAGTTGTTGAAACAAGTATGGCGGAAAGAAAAAATTCCTAAAAATTGGAACGAGGCATTAATAATTCCAATCCACAAAAAAGGTCCCAAGGAAGAATGCGATAACTACCGCGGAATAGCACTTTTAGATGTAACATATAAAGTTCTGGCAAAAATACTTAAAAATCGATTAGACAAATACCACAATGAAAATGTAGGAGAATACCAAGGAGGTTTTAAAGCAGGTAGATCGACAATAGACCAAATTTTCATTATGAAACAACTTCAGGAGAATGCTTACGAACAAAATCTAAGTCTGCATATGCTATTCATCGATTACAGACAGGCTTATGATACTATTAAAAGAAAAAAATGTATGAGGCAATGAGAAAGTTAAAAATACCAGGTAAATTGAGAAGACTAGTGGAAATGACCATACGAAAAACCGATAGAAAAGTAATTTTGGAGGGCAGTACTTCTAACGAATTCAAGATAGAGAAAGGTCTGAGACAAGGAGACCCATTATCCACAACTCTCTTTAACCTAGTTCAGGAAATTATACTAAGAGAAAGTGGTATAAAAACCCGAGGTTTAATTTATGGGAATAAACATCAGTGTCTAGCATATGCGGACGACATAGTACTTATGGCAAGATCCAGGAAACAAGTGCTAAGCGTATTTAAGCTACTAGAAGAGAAGGCAAGAAAATATGGTCTAGTGATCAACGAGAAAAAAACAAAATACATGGTAATGAAGGATAATGAAAAAACCGATATTATTATAAATTGTTATGGAAACAAAAGCTACAAAATAGAAAAAGGGGAACAAATCGAATATTTAGGAGTCACTATCACAAATAAAGGAGACGAAGAAAGGGAAATAGAAAAAAGGTTAACAAAAGGCAGTAAAGCAGCAGGAATGGTATCACAGATGTTTAACTCAAAAGACATATCACGAACAGCTAAAATAAGAATGTACCAAACAATAATAAGACCGTCAGTTACCTACGCTTGTGAAACCTGGACAATGAACAAAAAAGAGCAGAATAAACTAAAGATATGGGAACGTAAAATGCTCAGAAAGATTTATGGTGGAATAAAAGAAAATGGAATATACAGAAGAAGAACAAACAGAGAATTATCAGATTTGTATAATCACCCAATTATAACCCATATAATTAAAGCACAGAGAGCGAGATGGTTAGGACATATAGGTAGAATGGCAGAAGATAGATGGGTAAAACGAGTGCTGAAAGGGGGAGAAGGTGGTAAAAAGAGAAGAGGAAGACCAAAGAAGAAATGGTTGGAGGAGGTTAGGAGAGACCTGAGATCAGTGGGAGTAAGGGATTGGCAGAACGAGGCGAGGAATAGAAAAAAATGGAGAAAGAGAGAGTGAAAGATCTCGAAGCCGAGGGCCAGATAGGCCTGTAGTGCTGATATATAATATAAGTTTTCAATGCTTGTAAATTGACCGCTATTCATAATTAAACAACGTCAAATGGTTATTGTCTTGCCTTATTCGAGGACACAGTGTATACAACATTGGTCTTCGAATCAGGCTAAATAATTAACTACTATCGGACACTTCGATATACGGGTTCGAAGAGAATAGATATCTCAACTAAACTTGTGCGCGAGTGCCGATCTTCAGTGTTTCACGATACCAACCCTCGCATAAGAAGATACAGTCCATTTATTAGAAGGGGAAGGTTGCAACCTTTGGAAGAAGTCAGGAGAAAAAAAAGTAAGAAGTAATCGTTTGACGATTTTAATTCCCAATCGGTCAACTTTTCTACCCAAATTCAACACTACGTTTGTTTAGTGTAAATCAACCTTCAAACCGAGCATTTATCATCATAAAAGGAAAAATAGACACTTTTGACATAAACAAGACAAATGTAAAGAGTCTTATAAAATAAAGATTTAATCCAAGTTTATTTGAATAGTATTTTATTTAAAAGAAATAAAACTGTCTAATTTTCAAATAAAATAAATTTTTCTCTCATTAACAAACGTGGTTGTAAAAAAATATTGTTTACAACTCGTACACAAAGCACTTTTTCCTCGAGCGCAGTAGTTTTTGACACGAGTGCGCACAAACTACTATTATAGTATGAAGTAATGTCTTTATTTAGCGAATGGATGAATGAAAAATACCCGATCTCAATCTGTTTTGAACTTAAGTTTTTGGACGTTCACTGTTTCATTTCCTCGTCTAATTTGTAATGTGACGTCCTCGATTTGACTCCAGCATTCTAGATTCCTCCATGCCGTGCATTGATATGTTTATGACATTTATAACAAATGTCACCTGTCACGTTCGCTCAACAACGTAAACAATAAAATAAAACAACTATTGAAAATATTGCATTCTATATTTTGTGATGTAATTTGAAATAATTAATAATTATTATGCTATTTGCAAGAACAGAAGTATAGTAGTGCTCGAATTAATGAGAACACATCATAACTTTTGAAATTTTATATTTTTTCGCAGTTGGCAATCTGTTTATGTCATTGTGGCCATTTTGTTTCATAGTTCTGACAACAGTCAGACATATTGAAGCAAAAAGAGATACTGGGTCTATTGAGGTGAACAGAAAAGGAGAAAAACAACAAGGGATGAAGCTTTTTTTTAATAAGAGAAAGTAAATTAAACCCTAGAAAAACAATCCAACAGCTTCAGCAGGACTGAGCACACGCTGAGGTTATTTTTCATGACTCCACTGTTCGAAAACGACTAATCGAAGGTGGAAGAAAAACAGTGAACCCTCAAAAGAAACAGTTGTTGACTGCGCCTATGATGAAAAACCGATATGGTTGGGCAGAAAATTATGAGAGCAGGACTGTCGAAGATTGGAGGAATGTGTTGGTTTTAGATGAGACCCATTTTTTGTTACAAGGACAGTGATCTCGTTACGTAAGAAAAAGTGACAACGAAAAACTTTAGGCAGCTTATATGGGCCAAACATCCGTTAAATAAATGTTCTCAGACTGCTTTTCGTATAAAAGATCCCTTGTGCCAATTGAAGGCTTGATGAACTTACAAAAGCCTTATTAGATCATAGATTGGAAGCTGAACTAGGAAAAGGTGATGCCAACTGTCAAGTAGTTTCTCAACAAGACTTTACTCCTGATTACGTGTCCAATATGATGATGTAATATTTCAATGATAAAAAGATATCGTGCCTGGAATGGCCAGAAAACTAACCGTATCTTAATCCGATTGAAAATTTGTGAGCAATCGTAAACGCTAGACTACGTAGAATATATTGTACAACAAAAATCAAACTCATTGAGTCTGTTATCCAGATATGGTTTCGGGGCCAGCGAAATAACTGAAAGTTATAAAAAACTTATTGACTACCTGCCAAAACGTGTTCAAGAAATTATTAGAGCCAAGGGAGGACATGTTGAAACAATTTGAATTGTATTGATTTATCGATTTCATTTATATATGTACAGTGCTATTCAAAAGTCCCCTCCCCCCTAGTATCTTTTGAACGGCTACACTTACATTAATAAAATTTGGAGGGTGAAAATAAAGTGTTGTAAACTTCTCTACGAATGGTAACAGGTGACGTAATAGCAATAGATTACGTCACAGTGCCACTCTGGCCAATAATTTTAAATAGGACCTTATGGCAAGTGATATCTCGTTTGAAAGGCATTGACATTGGCTACATAGCCATATTAATTTTGTTTGGGTTTAAATTAATTTTGACGGATAAATTAAATAAATACCAAAATTATTGAAATAATTTTTTTTAAATTAATTAATCAAATATCAACAATGGATTCTTATAGCAACTGTTCGAAATGTGCTCCGCCTACTTCCTGAGAGTATTACATCCTATTAGTAAACTCTTGTCATAATCGTTCGAATGTGTCAGCTGAAACAGCATTGCATTCTTCAGTAATTCTTTCTTTCAAAACGCCAATGCTATCTGGTGCCGTAGTATAAACCTTGGATTTCAAGTAACCCCATAGAAAAAAATCTAATGGTGTCAGATCCGGTGACCGAGGTGGCCATTCTATAGGACCTCGCCGGCCGATCCATCTACCACGATATTCTTCATCCAGGTAACGTCTTACTGCACCATAATAATGTGCAGGAGCACCATCTTGTTGAGTCCACCCTGGGTGTATTCATAGACATAGAAGGCGCATTTGATAAAACCACTTTTCCTAAAATAACAAATGCACTTTCCAACAAGAATATCCCCCAAACCATAAATAGCTGGATATATAACATGCTCTCAAAAAGAGCAATAAAAATCAGTGTGGATGATGTAACCATCATAGGCTTGGTTGTAAAAGGTTGTCCACAGGGAGGGGTGCTCTCACCACTACTGTGGAACATGGTCTTAGACTCATTGGTCAGCCACCTCAATGATAACAACTTCTACACAATAGCATACGCAGATGACCTAGTGATTCTGCTAATAGGAAGATTCGAGGAGACACTCTGCGCTTTAATGCAGGAGGCCCTCAATATCATAGAACAATGGTGCATAGACCATTCGCTGTCAATAAATCCAAAAAAGACTGAGATGGTCCTCTTCACGAAAAAAAGGAAGCTTGCAAGACATCAAGCCCCAAAGCTCCTAGATACCAAACTTAATTTATCTTCAGAGGTGAAATATTTAGGGGTCACCTTTGACAGTAAGTTAACGTGGAACTCCCACTTGGAAAACAGAGTTAAAAAAGCATATATTTCTTATGAGCAGTGTCGTAGAACCAACGGCCGCACCTGGGGAATGTCACCTAGGGTTGCTGCCTGGATCTACACTGCCATCATCAGACCTATGCTAACGTACGGTGCGATTGCCTGGGTAGCTAAGGCAAACCAGCTGACAGTCGTCCGTAAACTGGACCAAATCCAAAGAACAGCGTGCCTCAACACAACAGGAGGCATGAGAACCACACCAACAAGAGCTATGGAGGTAATCCTCGGTCTCACTCCTCTTGACATATACATCAAGGAGGTTGTTTTGATGACCATGGCACGTCTGCGCTCTACTGGTATACAACCTGATGTAGGATCCGGTAAACTGAGACGTAACTTGTGGCATGAGGCCCTCAGGGAGATCCCACTGCTGCAGGCCAATACGGACTCGATTCCACCGCGATATGCCTTCCACAGGCCCTACAAGGTAATCTTTAAAAACAACTCACAAGACCTATTGGAAGAAGGCGCAATCCGCATCTTTACAGACGGGTCTAAATCAAATGTGGGCTCAGGATATGGTATTTTTTCCAGATCCCTGAATCTAAACATAAAATGGGCAATGGGCTGCAATGCAAGTGTTGCTCAAACAGAGCTCACTGCTATCTGCATCGCTGCTAAGGAGATTACCATAAGGAAAACCACAGGTAATAATATATACATCCTTACGGACAGTAGACAAACACTACACTAGTACTAGAATTGCCTTAATCGAAGCCTGTAACAACAACACGGTCACTTTAGGCTGGATCAAGGGCCATGAGAAATCGAAAGGAAACCGTATTGCAGACTCGCTAGCCAGGAAGGCAGCCTCCCAAAATCTCTTGGGACCTGGCACTTTCATTGGTCTATCGGCGTCAGCGACGGCCGACCTATTAAAGGAACACTCCCTTAATAAGTTTAAGGGTAGATGGGACAACGCAGAAGGCTGCAGGCTTGCCAAGGAACTACTACAGTATCCGGATAGCAAAGTAGCCAAAAAATACGTGACTATAAAAAGGCGGAACCTACGAACAACCACGGGAATTCTGACTGGTCACTGCCACCTACGAAAACACCTTCACAGACTGGGTCTCTCTGACACCCCACTTTGTAGAGGATATGAACAAGAAGATGAGACTGTCGAACACATTCTTTGCGAATGTCAGACACTCTCTCATTTTAGGTTTTAAGTATTCGGCGAGCACAGGTTAACATACGCCAATATAGGGGAACTTAATTCAGGCGACGTTATCGCCTACTTCAAGGAAGTAGGCTGGATGACGAGCTAGAAGGAAGTTTTGAACCTCAGAAGGATGCACAATGGGCCAATTGTGGCCTAAGTGCTGTGGGGACACCCACCCTTCAAACCTTTACAGATACAGAATACAGATACCATCTTGTTGAAATGTTATTTCCAGATGGCCGAATTCATCTTGATTATCTTCCAGAATTTCAAGAATTAATGGCTCAATTGCATTTTGTAACATTTCCAGATACACTTCACCGCTTAAATTTGAATTTAGGAAAACAGGACCAACTATGTGGTTTCCCAAAATATCTGCCCAAACATTGACTTTTTCTGGAAATTGGGTATGTTGTTCTCGAAAGGTGTGAGGATTTGTGTCACTCCAATACCTTACATTTTGTGTATTCACATTTCCATTGAGGCAAAAAGTACTTTCGTCACTAAAACAAATTGTTTTTGTGTAATGTGGATTTTGACTAATTTTATTTGTCATACATTCACAGAATTCGAGTCTTCTGCCGGGCTCGTCATCCGAAAGGTGGTGCACCATTTTTAACTTGTATGGATGAAATTTATTTTTAGCCAACACTCTCTGTACTGTACTTTTACTTACTTCACAGATAGACGCAACTTTAGTTGAAGAGGAAGAAGGGGTTTACTACCATTTCAGCAACTATATCAATTTTTTTATCAACAGTAAAAACACGAGCTTTTTTTTTATCGGATAAATTTCTCTTTGCAACGAAACAGTTTTGCCAATCACTAATTTTACGAGAAAAACTGACATGATAAAATCGCGACACCGAAGGTGGAGCGATTTTATCTAATGTCAGTTTTTCGAGCAAATTTAGTGATTGGCAAAACTTTGAGTCAAAGAGGAATTTATCTAATAAAAGAAAAGCTCGAGTGTTTTTTGGCAAGATAAATTAACGACAGAATATATGGATGAACAACAACAATAATTGCGACTCATTGTCATTGTGTAAAAGTGACGTCCGCTTACTAGATATTGAGGAAGAGAAGTTTTTATCGCGATAAAAAAGGATGCACCTTTTTTATCGATGGCAAAGTGACAATAACATTTCCAGGTATATGACATTTTAACATTGGAGTTAATTTATCATCACTAAATGTTGGTCGACCAGATCGTTTGGCATCTTGAACACTACCTGTTGCTTCAAACTTGTGAAGAAGCTCCCTCAAATAAGTTCTCGAGATATGACGATCTGCGTATCTCTCATTAAATACACGTTCCGCTTCATGAAGATTCTTTCTAGATTCACCAATTATTGAGATAGCTGCTACTTTGTCGGCTTGAGTACGTACCATTTTGCCTATGTAAACTCTTAAACGTCTCGTTAAACAATAATAAAATTAAATATTTAAGCTATTTGGAAAAACTTTGCAAAGCAACAAATACTATTAAATTGAAAACGTCAATTTTTTTGACAACTAACCAGAGGCGGACTGAAAAATTTTCAATATTCAAATGTGAAATAATAATTTTGGTATTTATTTAATTTATCCGTCAAAATTAATTTAAAACCAAACAAAATTAATATGGCTATGTAGCCAATGTCAATGCCTTTCAAACGAGATATCACTTGCCATAAGGTCCTATTTAAAATTATTGGCCAGACTGGCACTGTGACGTCATCTATTACTATTACGTCACCTGTTACCATTCGTAGAGAAGTTTACAACACTTTATTTTCACCCTCCAAATTTAATTAGTGTAAGTATAGCCGTTCAAAAGATACGAGAGGGGGAGGGGACTTTTGAATAGCACTGTATAACTAATGAATGTAAATTTTTTCGAACTATCATTTGTGTTCACATTAATTCGCATACTACTGTAGCCTTAAGAAATGTATTTTGAAGTAGTGTTGAGGCTATAGAAGAGGCAAGCAATAAAATAATGTGATCAATATTAACGTTATAATATTTTCAACACAAGTAGAAGAAATTTCAGAAAATATTGGTAAAATTTGAGAATAATATTTTATACCAAATTAGAATTTACTATTTATAATTTTTTATTCCTAATTAGAATGAAATGCGTTGAAATGATTTGAAAATATACCGGCTTTTTTGTACTTGATAACACAAAAATGCAATTATATTACGAAAAAGTGGATAAAAAATCACATGAACTCAACTTAACTCACTCCCCTTCTCGTACAAATGTATACAAAAAGAGTTACAGCCCTTTTAAGTTACCAATTGGATATTAATTTGTTTTAATATTTCGAGAGTATTTTATGGAAAATTGACAAGAAGCTTTCTTTTGATTAGAGCAAAAATAACGGCTTACAAATCCGCGTGCAAAAATAATAATACTCATTCAACGGAGTCAGCCAACGAGTGAACATTGTTAACTGCTACTCTGACAACTTTTTACGCTATTTACGTGTTTTCTTTACTAATATCCATAGTTCTTTGTGATAATACTGTGTAAATAATAATCAACATGTGATAATTGACAATCAATTAGTGTTTTTGTTTTACAAACTACGAATCCTTACTATTAGTCAGTTGGACAATTAAATTCTTCAGTGGCGTAGCATTAGAATCAACAAGTAACTGATATATTCCTTTTATATTTCCCACAGAGTCCTTCTGGGACGTCCGTCGCATTAATAAAATTTATTGTGAAGTGGTTTTGGTAACCAGGACCGCTCACAAAAATGAGCTCCATTAACAACCAAAATCAAATATCGTCATCACTACCTATCACAACTAACCGCACAAAATCTTATGTTGCTGCAACCCTAACTAAACCTCCTCCCACTTTTCCAAATAGGGATCAAGCCATTATCTTGTATGCAATTTCCAACACCGTTCTCTTTGAATATGTAAAAGCTGTAGGGGACATTGTTACCCCTAAAAATATTACCTTTGCGTCACGAATCTCAAATAACCGTATTTATATTTATCTATCCTCGAGTAATATCGTCAATGATCTTCTCAGTGCCCATCAGAGCATTTCCATTAACTCCACAACTATCCCTATACGAAGGCAAAACGTATTCTCATATCCAATGTATCTCCCACCATTCCTCACGCCATAATTGAAAAAGCTCTAAAAGATATTGGACTACAGTTAGCCTCCCCTGTTTCGTTTGTACAATGTGACGTAGTTTCTTACGTTATCCCTGAAAATGATAACTTCTCCGTACAAGCATCTCTTTTAATTACTCATAATACTACACAATATAGAATATTTGTATCATCTGATAAGCTTGAATGTTTTCTATGCCAACAAGCAGGACATACTGCTGACTCCTGCACAAATACTACTACTTCCCAAACACAAGACGACATCCCACCCCCCGCCAACTCTATATCACAATCTACGGTTAATATTTCTCTCGTTAGTGCTCCCAGACAACTCACATTACCAAACACCCCGAATTAAACTGAGATAACTCAATTACTAACTCCCCTAACTCATAGACAAAAAGGGCCATATCAACTGATAGCAATGTTGATACCCCTCTCTAACTCACAACGGAAATCACACATGAACCAACAACAAATCAAATGCTCCCCCCTCCATTTACTAATCCTAATACCACCTCTAAACATCTAAAGAAAAAATCCAAAACAATAATCTTTGATCATCATAATTTAACACCCTTCACTCAAAATGCAATACACGCTATTTATGAAAAAATCCATCGGATCTCACTTTTACAGAAACTCAATTCACAGCTTTGTTAGAAAATACACATGGAAACATAGACCCTCTCAAGAAAGCTCTAATCTTCACCTCAAACATTCAAGGATTACTAAATGACATATCACTCCTGCATACCGAAACGAAGGAAAGGTCCCTCAAAAACCACCTTGCAAGAATTGGGAAAAAAATTAAACAACAAATAAATTCTGAAGACTCTGATAATATAAGCGTTTCCTCCGAATATCAAACTGATGAAGAATGCCTGCAAAAATCCTCACAGCCACCCTTATCACCTCCAAGTCAAAAGCCACCTTCAAATTAATTCAATGGAACTGCGATGGATTCTTTCCTCGATTAGAAAGAATCCAGCAACTAGTTGTCGATGAACAGCCTGAAATAATATGCCTTCAAGAAACCAACACCAAATTATCCAAACTCCCCAAGCTAAAAAACTTTGAAGGATATCACTTTATCCGCACCGACTGTATTATTGCCAGTGGCGGCACATCAATCTTTATTTCAAGCGAACTGTTTTCGTCTCACCTCACACTCACAACAGATCTTAAGGCTATTGCCATAACCACTTGGTGTCCTAATACTTACGCTTACTATTTGCAACATATATACTCCACCTAAACACCCACTAAAAGATACAGAGCTATTAAACCTTATCTACCAACTTCTCACACCATATATTCTTGTAGGTGATTTTAATGCCCACGACACCATGTGGGGATCCAACTATACATTCGGTAAAGGTAAAACTATTGAAAGAGTAATTAATTGCACGGGTGCCTGCCTATTGAATACAAGCTCCAGTACACATTTTAACTTTTCATCCAGAACTCTCTCCTCTATAGATCTGAGCTTCAGTGACCCTAAATCAGCTACTCTACTAACTTGGCAAATTGCCGATGAACTTTACGGCAGCAATCACTATCCCATCTTCATATCATCCAATAAACCAAATATTGAACAAAGTTTAACCAGGAGCTACTGGCGCCAGTTACACGACCCATACAGATACCACTTTATCCATCCTCTCGTTCTCCGACAATAACATGACTTAATTACAAACGCCTTACTTTCAGCTGCCAATGCACACATTGGCAAAAATGTTATTTCAAACAAACGAAAAACAGTTCCCTGGTGGAATACCTCTTGTCAAATTGCTGTAGATAAACAAAAATTTGCACTTAAAAATTACCGAATAAACAAGAGCCAACATAATCTCTTAAAACTGAAAAAAACCAGAGCCAAGACTCGATATACCATAAAACAAAGTAAAAAATCTTCTTGGAGAAATTATGTGTCCTCAATTAACAAAAATACTAATCCCACTGTTCTATGGAAAAAAATTAGACAAATTCAAGGAAACAATACCAGTCTTAAAATAACCTATCTCTAACAACACTGTAATTAGTAGAATCAAGAAATTAATGAAACTCTAGCCAAACATTTTTTGAGACATTCAGAAGCAAAATAAACCCCAGCCCCCCCCTCCACAAGAACCATTGACTGCCACACCTCCTATATCTTCTACCATAACAACTCAAGACATCACTTATCTAAATTCTTCTTTCTCTCACACAGAATAAACTTTGGCCATCCAATCCTCCATGAACACTGCTTCTGGTCCTGACGATATCCCCTATATCTTTATAAAAAAACTATCCTTTAAAGGCCAACGAAAACTTCTTGAAATGTACAACTTAATTTGGTCTTCCAACACAATCCCCAACCAGTGGCGAACCTCAGTTATATTTCCCATTAAAAAACCAAATCAAGCGGTTACCGCACCCAGTGCTTACAGACCAATATCATTAACATATATCATGTGCAAGATCTTTAAAAAAATGATTAACAAAAGGCTTTTATGGTACTTTGACAAACATAATATAATTGCTAAAGAACAGTCAGGCTTCCGACGAAATCGCTGATTCCAGTACTTCTTCAAAGCCATATTTCTGAGTCATTAAATAAGAAACAAAAATGTATTGCCGCTGTTTTTGACATTGAAGGTGCCTTTGATACCATTAGCAGACACTCTATACTGAACAAACTCACCCTTCATAACATCAATGGCAACTTATTTCAGTTTACCCAAAATTTTCTATCGTCACGATCGCACAGAGTCTCAGTTAATGGCATTTTCTCATCAACTTACATCCAATCGGATGGGGTTCCACAGGGCTCGGTTTTAACTCCCACACTATTCAATTTAGCGATAAACGATTTATGCTCTAATCTTTTTTCACCAATTAGAGACATCCTATATGCAGAAGTGCAGCATTACAGCAAAATTTAACCAAACCTACATATGAAAAGCTTTACAAAACAATTTTTGTGATAATTTATCTGAAATAGATACAAATGAATTGAAAAATCTTGCCAATAAACTAGTCAGCAAGTATCCTGATCATTTGGAAGAGACGTTAGGCAATGAATGTATTCATTTACATTATCAATTAAAATATTCCTTCGGAAATACGGTAGATGTATGCTCTGCACAAAAAATATGCAATGTACTGTATTTACGGAATCTTCGATACGATTATCCTAATGTGGACATTGCTCTCCGTATTTTTTTGAGTATTCCGGCTACAAATTGTTCAGGATAAAGATCTTTTTCCGATCTAAAAAGGGTAAAACCTATTTACGTGCAAGCAAGGGCCAAGATAGACTTAATGTTCTTGCGTTGCTGTCTATTGAAGCTCAACTAGTCCAAGAAATTAATTACGACGATACAATCGACGTCTTTGCGCGGACGAAAACCAGCAAAAAGATAAACGGTTTTAAGGATTAAAACTAACTTTTCCTTATCATAAAATTGTTACTTGTATACACTTCGGGGGATGTATCGTGCTAACAAACCGAAATTTCTCCAAAAATAACCAAAAATTCAGTATATCTGGATTTATAGGACCCGCTGTACTTGCTCCAGTCAACTGATCAATAGGGTACATTTGTGAGACACCTTGAACAATATTCAATTATAAAATTGATCAATCGTATACTCTCTGGAGGTTGTATCGTGCTAACAAACTGAAAATTCTCCAAAAATGACAAAAATTTGGTACTTCAAGTACCATAGAGTACCCGTTGTACTGGCTTTAGTGAGCTGAATATCATGGAGTTTACCTTTAAGACGCCCTTAATAATATCCAATCATAAAATTGGTCACTTGTATATACTCCGGAGGCTGTATCGTGCTAACAAACTGAAACTTCTCCAAAAAAGACAAAAATATCGTACTTAAAGTACTGTAACACAAGTTAAAATCGATAGGGTTCATCAGTGAGATGCCCTGAATAATATTCAATCATAAAATTGGTTACTTGTTGAACACCGGAGGCTGTATCGTGCTAACAAACTGATATTTCTCAAAAAATGACAAAATATCGTACTTCAAGTACCATAGCACCCGTTGTACTGGCTCTGGTGAGCTGAAAATCAATAGGGATCATCTGTGACATGTCCTAAACAATATTCAATCATAAAATTGCTGACTTATTGCACTCCGGAGCCTGTATCGTGCTAACAAGACATGTAAGGAAAAGTGGCCGACGACAACGACGACGACATACACACAGGATTTTTTTTCTAAAAACCATTTTTTCGTGTTGTTGTTGATGGAAAACGTAAAAATAACTCAAAAAAAAATTTCAAAATTCCAACTTTTTTGGGGTAAACCAATACTTTTCTCGCATATAGAAAGGTTGGGCAGAAAAGTAATATTTTCAAACTGATTAATATTAAAAAATATTTATTATTTATCACGCTAAAGTTTACAACTTACTTATGTTATATTTATTAGTTATATTAGAACATTCTATGAAGTTATTTTTAAATGAAAATTTTGGATCAAAATGAATGAAATTAATTTTTTAAAAAGGGCGGCGAAACTAAATCCGCACAGCGTGTTCCAAAAATGTATAAAAATGGGATGACGAGTATAATAATACCATAATTTGCCGCAATCTTCAACTTGACTGTTTTCATTTCGATTTTTACATTTCAATTGTGCTACAAATCGATAAAATAACATAGAGATATAACGTTATTTTCGAAAAACCAAGGGCAGTGAATTCTAGAACATTTATGGTTCGACTTTAGAACTGGAAAAGATTGAAGAAACAACAACATAAGCACTTTTTTTTTGCATATTTGTACTAATGAAGGTTATTATTGTCTCCCGACATTATGATTTAATTATCTACATTCTTACACCGTGTACTTTTGTTTCCAAATTTTTTCCACATGCATAGCTTATTCGTTAACATGGATGAGATCTTGTACATCACATGTAAGTGACTTTTAAAATGTGTAAATTGTCCTTACTTGGACAATTCTTCTGCTGGCTGAAATAAAATAGCCTTTTAAAGCACAATCTAGTTAATATTGGTCACACTATTCTATTGCTTACCTCGTCTATTAGTGGAAACCGTTAAAATATCGCCTTCGCCTAGAGTTAGATCTAGTAAGAAGGGCGTCTTTCATTTTGGAAAAGCTTAAAGATTATTGGCCGTACCTGGAAATGGATGGTTTAATGAACGTTTGGATCCTCAAACCTACTAACAGTTGCAGAGGACTGGGCATCCACATGTGCAGGACGATAAAATATGTCCTGGATACTATAAAAGCTAATCCCCACAGGAGGTACATTATTCAGAAGTATATTGGTGAGTATGAAAATAGAAAGTGTTATATAAAGTAAAATAACTAAACATTGAATTATTTCTCACATAGAAATAATGCCATAGTAGCTTTTATGATGTTTAGAAGTACATGATTCAATGATAAATCGTGTATATGCAGGCCCGCGCCTAGCACTTTTGGCGCCTTTGTGCAAATCTAAAATAATATCCCAAATTTGTATTACGTTCATATGTGAGAACAGATACGGGTTAAGTTAGGTATTATTACCCACTATTGTTAAATAATTTTAAAAAGTATTCTCATGAATTTATTTCATTTTTATATTTTACAAGTTCAAGCCATACAAGTATTTTCTCATTGAGGTACATAACGTAATTATAAACTTGTAGAAAACAGAAATATATTCTAACAGTATTAATACTCAAAATTTTTGCATTTTAACTTCAAATGAAATATATTTTACAAAAATACAAGAAATAAAAAAATATTTAAAACATTAAAAATCCTCGTTTATATATCACAGGACGAATTTGATCGACAAATAAAATTAAAACAATATATTGTTATAATAATGCAACATGTCACCTTTTAAAGGTTAATATCCAGATATTAGGTATTGTTACTAATATTTTAGCTAAGTGACTTGAGCTTTTCGTGCTCTAATTTTTGAAAATTTGGGATTTGAGGCTAGCCAAGATCTACATGCCTCATTATAGTAACGCTTCAAAGGACCATATACACATTTATCTAGAGGCTGCAACATATGGCTTGTATGTGTGGTAGTGTAAAAATAATAACGCCAGAATTATTTGCCATCCTAATGACCTCAAAGGATACATGTGTTTCATGGTTAACCAATAACAGTAATACAGGGTCTTGTAATGAAGGCCTGGCATGCTTAATGAAATGATGCATTCAGTTCTCGAATATTTTAGACGTCATCCAACCCGTCGGTGAAGGATGCCCCTACTGTCCCAACGGGAGCGTTCTTAAAAGTTCTCAAAAGAGGCGGAATACAGTTCCCAACAGCGTTAATTGTACCACACATGGTCACTAGAACGCCTTGTTCAGCGGAAGTAATTTGACCAACTTGTCTTTGTCCTTTTTGTACAATTATTTTAGTTGCTCCCTGAACAATTGTTGAAGCTGTTTCGTCAGTATTATAGATTCTGCTTGCATTCAAAGATGGGTATTTTTCATATAAAACCCTTAAATCGTCATATACCTTATGGACAACGGGCTAATTAAAAGCCATAGATCTTGATATAGAAGTTGCTTCTGCTGTTCGTAAGGAAATTGTAGGATTTCTTTTCATGAACGCCGTAAAGCATTCCTTTCCAGCAGATTGATCTCGTTGCCAGCTTTTCTGAATATTCTTGTTGTTAGCCACTGCAAGGCGAAATGCCAGTTTTCTAGCAGCTTTTGGTGGTAAACCTTGGTGTAGTTTTCCACATTTCTTTAGGTATTCACATAACTCCACCTCTTCATTTTTGGAAATTCTGGTTCATCCCAATTTATATTTATATCACGGCATTTTTTAATACACTTACGTAATGTGGTTCGTGCTATATTGTAACGAACTGCAGCCGCTTTTGTAGATAAACCTTCATCTAATACAGATCTAACAGCCGATTTCATATCGTTTTCATCTGCTAGACTAATAGTGCTTTTGCGTTTCCTGTTGCGTGGCATAAATTGACTAATTATGAGTACGGGGTACAGTGGCCACCAAAGTCTGATAGTGAGGAGTCCCCATTCTGTCCCAAATGACTCTGGCCACTGTGTACAAATTTAACCTCTAAAGAAATTTCCAATCTAAAATTTCGTTCGCAAGTTTCTAGCTCTTAGCATGCGTTGGTTATTAGTATAATGTATCGATATTAAACACGATGTAACTAAGTAGTAAAAAATCACTTCAACTTGTAATGGAACAAAAAACAATACTCACCGGATTTTTACACGTGCTGCACCATAGACACAAAAATGCAATAAAACTAATTTGCGTCAAATTTAGGAACTAACACATGACGGACACTGTTCTTTGCACAGTTTAGCAGCTTCCTGCTAGATGGCAACATATATACTGAATGCATTTTAAAATTATTTCAAACTGGACCGGTGTGAAATTAGCAGCCAATAGTTGGCAGCCAAAATGACGGAAACGCCCGAAAAATCATAGGCGTCGGAGGCTGCTGGTATATGGATTTGAAAGATTTTATTGAAAGAATAAAAGTAATATGAATTTGGCAATATGCATGTGTGATTTGCCGACGGTGCTGTTTCTAACATCGGAGGAGGTGGTGAACATATTTCTTCTAAATCAACTGTTTGATTATTTGATTATAAAAAATGACGCTTCATTCCATAGCGAAAATCGAATGTCACATTTTTTAACGAAATTCTTATGGAAAACGTATTTATGTGCTTCAGGAATGAAATATGGATAATATGTAGAAACGTTGGAATTAATTCAGAAAAGAAAATCTATTCGATGCTCTTAAAACAACATTCATCTTGTGCTGAAGGAAACGAGAAGCCAGGTTGCAATTCATACAAAAAATATAGACCTATATCAGGATCCTCCAGACGAGAGGAAATTCTCTACGGTGCCGTCGAAGGGGTGATAATTCCACCCTTAATATTTAACAAATTCATACTGTGCCAAAGGAAACGAGAAGCCAGGTTGCAATTTATACAGAAAATAGAAACCTATATCAGGATCCTACAGACGAGAGAAAAATCTCTTCGGTGGCGTCGAAGGGGTGATAATTCCACCCTTAATATTTAAAAAATTCATATTATGCCGAAGGAAACGAGAAGCCAGGTTTAAATTCATACTAAGAATAGAGACCTATATCAGGATCCTCCAGACGAGTGGAAAATCTCTTCGGTGCCGTCGAAGGGGTGATAATTCCACCCTTAATATTTAAAAAATTTATATTATGCCGAAGGAAACGAGAAGCCAGGTTGCAATTTATACGGAAAATGGGAGCCTATATCAGGATTCTCCAGACGAGAGGAAAATCTCTTCGGTGCCGTCGAAGGGGTGATAATTCTACCCTTAATATTTAAAAAATTCATATTATGCCGAAGGAAACGAGAAGCCAGGTTGCAATTTATACAGAAAATAGGAACCTATATCAGGATCCTCCAGACGAGTGGAAAATCTCTTCGGTGCCGTCAAAGGGGTGATAATTGTACCCTTAATATTGAAAAAATTCATGTTATGCCGAAGGAAACGAGAAGCCAGGTTGAAATTCATACTATGAATAGAGACCTATATCAGGATTCTCCAGACGAGAGAAAAATCTCTTCGGTGCCGTCGAAGGGGTGATACTTCCACCCTTAATATTAAAAAAATGCATACTGTACCGAAGGAAACGAGAAGCCACGTTGAAATTCATACTAAGAATAGAGACCTATATCAGGATTCTCCAGACGAGAGGAAAATCTCTTCGGTGCCGTCGAAGGGATGATACCTCCACCTTTAATAATAAAAAAAATCATACTGTACCGAAGGAAACGAGAAGCCAGGTTGGCATTAATAAACAAATTAGAGACCTATATCAGGATCCACCAGACGAGAGGAAAATCTCTTCGGTGTCGAAGGGGTGATAATTCCACCCTCAATATTTAAAAAATTCATACAGTGCCGAAGGTATGAATTTCAACCTGGCTTCTCGTTTCCTTCGACACAGTATGCATTTTTTAAATATTAGGGGTGGAATTATCACCCCTTCGACGGCACCGAAGAGATTTTCCTCTCGTCTGGAGAATCCTGATAAAGGTCTCTATTTTATGTATGTATTTCAACCTGGCTTCTCGTTTCCTTCGGTACAGTATGAATTATTTAAATATTAAGGGTTGAATTATCACCCCTTCGACGGCACCGAAGATATTTTTCTCTCGTCTGGATGATCCTGATAGTCTCTATTTTATGTATAAATTGCAACCTGGCTTCTCGTTTCCTTCGGCACAATATTAATTTTTTAAATATTAAGGGTGGAATTATCACCCCTTCGACGGCACCGAAGAGATTCTTCTCTCGTCTGAAGGATCTTGATATAGGTTTCTATTTTCTGTATAAATTGCAACCTGGCTTCTCGTTTCCTTCGGCACAATATTAATTTTTTAAATATTAAGGGTGGAATTATCACCCCTTCGACGGCACCGAAGAGATTTTTCTCTCGTCTGGAGGATCCTGATATAGGTCTCTATTTTCTGTATGAATTGCAACCTGACTTCTCGTTTCCTTTGGCACAGTATGAATTTGTTAAATATTAAGGGTGGAATTATCACCCCTTCGACGGCACCGTAGATAATTTCCTCTCGTCTGGAGGATCCTGATATAGGTCTATATTTTTTGTATGAATTGCAACCTGGCTTCTCGTTTCCTTCAGCACAAGATGAATGTTGTTTTAAGAGCATCGAAGAGATTTTCTTTTCTGAATTAATTCCAACGTTTCTACATATTATCCATATTTCATTCCTGAAGCACATAAATACGTTTTCCATAAGAAATTCGTTAAAAAATGTGACATTCGATTTTCGCTAAGGAATGAAGCGTCATTTTTTATAATCAAACAGTTGATTTAGAAGAAATATGTTCACCACCTCCTCCGATGTTAGAAACAGCACCGTCGGCAAATCACACATGCATATTGCCAAATTCATATTACTTTTGTTCTGTCAATAAAATCTTTCAAATCCATATACCGGCAGCCGCCGACTCCTATGATTTTTTGGGCGTTTCCGTCATTTTGGCTTCCAACTATTGGCTGCTAATTTCACACCGGTTCAAACTGGCCACTGTGACCCGCCCTCCCCTACTCACGTTTGGAAAATACATTATTTTCGAGAAATTCGGATCCCACGTCTCAAAGAGTAAAAATAAAATAAAAAACAATGTAATCAATTCCTTACTGTTTTTTATCATTATAAAATAAAATAAAATTTGTTTGACAGTGTTGTTTGTTGCTTTATCTTTTTTTTATTTTATGTTCTATTTTCATTTTTCAGAACGTCCAATGTTGATTTACGGTACAAAATTTGATATAAGACAATGGTTTTTGATTAGCAGTTGTTGTCCGCTTACTATATGGATATACAGGTAGTTATTTATAACAGTAACTAAATATTGTATACAGGGTCTACCAGAGAGATATTAAGGTAAAATGTCCCAATGATCGTCACTGACCGAGTTATCGTCAGTGCGATAAGTTTTCTTAAAAGTTAAGCATCCAATAGCAAAATTACACTATAAAATAATTTTAATAATATGTAGCGACATCTGACGGAATGGTAAAAATTATTTTCAATCGAGTGACATTTGTAATGCGGGCGGTGTGTTGAAAGTGCTGGTGTATTGATTGAATCAGGGGTTGTTAAACTTGTTAATGTAAATGTTAAGGTAAGTTGTTATTGTAAACCTTCTATAGCATGCACTTAGAGGGTGTTATTGGCAAGGAATAACTTTTTGATGAATTAGATACATATAAACTAAGTAACTGGCAAAAAATTTAAGGTTAGGATCCCGTTAGAAATTAGTTTTTATGGTGACGAATACTGGTACAGGAAAACAGTTGTCTGCCCTAATATTCGTCAGGTATGACGATCACTGGGTCATCGATCATTTTAATAGAATTCCATATTTTTCTTTTTTTGAAGTTGCTTTCATAACTATAGAGGAACGAAGGCATGCAACTTTTGTTAATTAAAAGATCTGCGTACCAGTATTCGTCATATCAATATAGGCTGGGGATAATATTTACGGTGGTATAAAATGTAGAGACGAATACTGCGTCAATCAGTGACGATAACTGGGTATCTTTATTATAGATTAGTGGTTTCAATTATGATGACGAAGACATGAAAAAAGCGATCGAAGCAGTTAAAAAAGGTTCGCCAATTGCCACAGCAGCCAAAACTTTTAAAGTTCCCCGAATGACACTCTCGGATAAATGTAAAGTAGAAACTCCGATGCAGAGGAAAATGGGGCTCCCTTCCATACTGTCCGAAATTGAAGAACAAAATTTAGTTAGATGGATTTGTCACTTCTTGATAGTGTCGAAATATTACTTGAATATCAAAAGAAACCTAACCCATTTGCTAACGATCGACCAGGGCGACACTGGCTGGAGGCTTTTCAAAGAAGGCATCCTGAGATAGATACAAGAGTGTCTCAAAACTTAACCAAAAGTCAGGCGTCTGTTTCAGAAACGAATATACATCGGTGGTTTGAAGAGATCACCAAGTACTTTAAGCAGAATAATATGTTGGATGTATGCAATGATACATTTCGAGTATTCAATTGTGCCGAAACCGCATTTTAATTAAGTCCTGGCTACAATCGTGAGTAGATATACTAAGCCGGTTCTGGGACGGAAGTCGGCCATGTTGGATTTCGTTGACTGTGCGCGCGCACCGGAAGTGGCATCCATCTTGTGTCAATGGCGGACGTGTTGGTGTGTCGTATCCATCTTGTGTCAATGGCGGGTCGTTGGCGAGTATTTCGAATGTCGCGACTGTGACGGCATCCATCTTCTGTGACGTCAATCATGGTCCATCCACATGTGTGACGTAGCACTTCCAATTTGGTGGGTTGTGTCGTTGGCGGGTGATTCGAATGTCGCGACGGCATCTTCTGTGACGTCAGTAAAATCCCTACGGCATCCATCTTCTGTGACGTCAATCGTGGTCCACCACAACACTTCCAATTTATAAAATTGAAAAAATGGTCGACCGTGAGATTCGAACTCACGACACACACAGCGACTTTCTCGTTCCTAACACAGTCCCTAACCGTTGCGCTATCGAGGTTTTATGTATAAATTTCTTATTTGGGTTTTACCTTCATCCGTTGGGTGTCAGTGACCCCAGATACTTTTGGCGCTCTTGTTAAAAAAGATAGTTGAGTGGGACGTCTAAATTTCATATGGTGTGTGTCTATGACATCATCCAACGTTTGGGGGGGTCGCAGGGGGTGAGAAAAATAATAATTACAAAGACAGTATTTAATGGATTAATGGGGAGGTGTGAGGGGTTTTATAACAAATTTCTTCACAGGTCTTTATGAGAAAAAACCGTTCCGTCCGACTAGGAGGTTGAGACATTATTGTGTGTGTGTGTGTGTGTGTGTGGAGATACACAAAATATAGGACACTAATATATCTGTAAACGAATCAGTTGTAGTATGTCATTAGTTGAGTATAGACGTCTATTTGAGGAGTTTATTATAAAAATAGATCGATTGAATAAGGATGTAATATTTTATGAAGAAAAACGAAGGGTTATGAAGCAAATTGCAAACCTGTGCCTTTCTGCTGCTGATACTACCGACTCAGATCAAAAGAAGTGGGAGAAGCTTACAATAAATTGGGTGCCAGACGAATTACAAAACGGAGCTCGACGACAGGAGATTTCAAGTGCTGTAGATTATATCTTTAGATGTCCGCAAACAACAACATATCCATTAAACAGAATTCAACCTACAAAGCTTTCACCATGATCAATATAACCAACACTAGCAGCATGTTCCATAGTATGAAAAATGAACTTAATAATATATTTTCAATGACTCTATGTATATTATTAGCATTCATATTCGTTTTATTATTTAAAATTTTACCAAAAATTGTTAAACGTAAATTTAAATCTTCATGTAATATATCCGCTGATGAGTAGATTGGGTGTTTTAATAAAAAAAAAATCCACTTTAAAAAAATAATTTATTATTGATATAATAATTACAAAGGTAATGTAGTATTTAAAAAACCATTGTTGGAGACGTTGTATATTTCTGTAGGGTCCTCCAGTGGTGTAGTAGGTTCAAAGTTTCCAGTTACCCATGATGTGTGTGTGTGTGTGTGTGTCATCAAACTAGTAGACTAAAGGGAAACACACGAGGCATTTCTTTAGTAGAAATTCAGCTTATTGCTGTGTGTTTGCAGCATAGTTTCCAATCATTTTTATTCTGTAATACTTGATGCCACATAAAAGAGTATCGAATGCCATGCTGTAATTTTTCAGCTGATGAGTAGATACTAGGTAATAAAAAAATCCATTTACTTGAAAAATTATTTATTCTTGATATAATTGAGTTATCATTGAACATTGAAGAAGATTTCATTTGGAAATTAACCTGATGTTTTACTCATAAAAAAAACATTGTTTCAATTAACAGAAATATTTATGCAATAGTCTAAAATTATATTGGAAAAAACAATATTTTACATTTTAATATGAAAGTATAGTAATATATGTTATAAATTAATATGAAAGAGTAATAATACTACAAACGAATGTCATAATTCACAAAGTAGTAATATATGCTATAACTTAATCCATTTACTTGAAAAATTATTTATTCTTGATATAATTGAGCTATCATTGAACATTGAAGAAGATTTTATTTGGAAATTAACCTGATGTTTTACTCATAAAAAAAACATTGTTTCATTTAACAAAAATATTTAGGCAATATCCTAAAATTATATTGGAAAAAACAATATGTTACATTTTAATATGAAAGTATAGTAATATATGTTATAAATTAATATGAAAGATTAATAATACTACAAACAAATGCCATAATTCACAAAGTAGTAATACATGCTATAACTTAATATGTAATAGTTTAATATAAAAGTATAAAACTATATTTGAGTTCATATTATTATATATTTAAATATATGTGAAAAGTGAAAAATGGTTTTACAAAGTTGTATTCAAAAGTCAGCAAAAATAGTTTCATCTGAATCATAGTCAGAATCTTCAGGTTCTGTAGGTAAATTGAAATGAAGAATTAATCCATTTAAAATTTCTATTGGAAAATCAGTATATATGAGTTTTAGTACTCTTCGACAATCATTTTTAGATAGTGATCGAGGTACTTTAATCATTGCAACAGCACTTCGAAAATCTCTGATTAATTTACGTGATTTCTTAAGAAATTTTACACGCCGTTTGGCATGATCTTCAGTTTCGGGAGTAGGAGACATTTTTTATCTAAAAACAAAAAACATTATTCCAAAATACTGTAATGTCCCCATGGAAGCGTATCAAATGAATCGGGAAGTAATTTCCTTTTATCATCGTGAGGACTCAAAGCGATTTTTGTTTGTTCAATGCTATACACATTATGAGCGAAGGAACGTATCGTATTTTGAGTAATTGTCATCTGTTTCCAATTTTTCAAACAATCCACATAATCATCGAAAATTATTTTATTTTTCACAACACATTTTTTAATCCCCTTTGATTTTTTGACAACTTTGCCCCCCTGAACTTTGTAACTATACATTTTGGACCTTAAACCAACAAAATGGGTGATTATTTGTCCATTAGCTTCATCTTTCATCAAACCTAGTATTTTTTTATTAACTCGGGGTATGTTGTAGATATTGTTAATGGGATAATCTGATGTATCAAATTTGTCAATGTTTGCGTCAATTAACTGTTCGTATGCATCTTCACAAGTAAGTTGATAAACAAAACTATCAGTGTCGGTGTACATCAACTTACAATTGTCTACTCCCATTGTGGGAAGCATAAAATTGTAATGGAAGTCATACATTACAGTTTTCGAGATGTCAAGAATAACCATACCCACGTATATCGGTTTATTGAAAATTAGTTCAGACTTTTTCAATTCGATTGCCATCAAAGGTGGATCACCATCATCGAAAACTGTTCTATTGTGATAACGCGGACTAGCAATAAGATTTTTAGCACCATAACGACCCTCATATGTAGATACCAATTTACAAATTCTATGTTTACGGATGGATTCCATACATTTCCCAAACACAGCATTATTCATTAGTTTTCTCAAATCTTTCTCAAAGTCGCTGGTGGCTAAAGTCCTCAATCGATTGTTTAATTCGATGTAGGGTTGAAGCCATGCAGATTGTTGGAATTTCAAAACTTTGTGAACTTTTTCCAATACTAGTCCATGTTCTAGGGCTTGCTTTAAATTTCTATAATGTAAAGTGTAACTTTTTTTATCGTGTAGGGTAGTCATTAATTTTGTTAATTTTGAATCGGGTGGTTTGTGGTGTTCGGGACACATAGGAAAGTCTTTATGTAGATTATGCAACTTGTCTGGATATAACAAATCCACTTGAAGAATATAGCCTTCGGGGTTATCATCTGGGATGGATTTTATGAAATTGATGTCGTTAAATTTCTCCATATCATTTTCGATCCACTCGAAGCCATCAAAGGGCAAATGTTCACACATCGCTTTTCCATACAAATTATTTACATCTGTATAGAGAATATACATTGATGGTTTCTCAACATCATATTCAGACATATATTTATTATTTGCTTCACTGTACCTATTGCAACACTGTGATATTCCTCCTCTAATAGCCTTTTCAATAAACATTATCATATCAATATTTTTTAAAATTTGCAGTTTACATTTTGTAAACTTTAGCATCACATTCCACGCATATCCTGGTATACTGTAGAACCATCCAGGATCTAGACCATACGTTGCTAAAGCTGTCTCTCTAAAATTTTCAAACACATCTGCTAGAAGAAGAATATCGGTGCGCATGTATATATCGCTATATTCTCCAAGTGTTTTTACATTGAAAGACCGCCAAACATTTTTAGCGTGAGCATAATCATCATCAGTTACGTTCGCTTCATTTAATTTATTATAAAAACATTCAATCGGTGGTAATTTATCATCATTCAATTTTTCCAAGTTATTAATATAGTCATAAGGAAAGATACCTTTACGTGTCAATAATGTAAATTGGATATTGGTTAAATTATGGTTTTCTTTTTTCAAAATTTTCAAATAATTGGTGTCCAAAGTTTTAACGACAGCATCCAAACTAGATCCCAAAAAACGAAACGAATCAATAAATCTGAATTTTATGTTTGTTTCCGAATCGTATTGTGTGAATGAAATGTATTTTTCCTTATTGATTGGTAAAAGGCTGACTCTACCACGTTTGGCAATATCTCTTATGATAAAATGGCTATCATAACCAGACAAATTGTGAAATACAATCGGCACAACAAACAGTTTTCTAAAATTTAAATTGCAGGATTGGTGCGCAAATCCTCGAAACTCCCCCGTAAAATGATTGTGATCACGTACAACTATATCTTTTTTATTAAACTTTTTTTCACATATATGACAAACAGTTGCATCATTAGTAGTTCTTGGTTTGACTACCATTGGTACAATTATTTTAATTTTTGAATCTACAAATTTAGCTATATCAGTCATTTCGTTAGCGAACCAATCCATACAATCCACACCTCTGTAACTTTTGTAAAACGATAGAGAATCGTCAAAAGAACATTTTATATAGTAGCCTGCACTGTAAGTTTTATGATGTTGATATTTGTTTGTTGTTTTAGAAATGATTTCATTACATTGTGTCAATTGAGATTCAAAATCAGCATAAATAATAAAAGGACATTTTTGCTTGTATGTATAATTCTTAAACTCAACAAAATCATATTTGGGAAATGAAATCTTTTCATTGTTTAAATTCTCACAAAGTTCGGAATGATCATCCAGTCTCTCACGCAATGAAAAGTAATTGAGACATCTATCACAAACATATTTTTTATGATCGTTTCTATTTAACTGTGAACTAATTAAACGCGATAAATCTTTAACCCAACAATAATGATATTTTACCTCAACAATAGTACTGTAATCATTATGAGATGGCGTTGTTTCATATTCGTTTAATTTCGGAAAGTATTTATCTTGAATGAGTAATAAGTTGACGTGACGGTCTAATTTTTTCCTAGTCAATCTTGCCGGCAATACTGTGTAAAATGTTTTGTTCACTGTTTCATTGTACTCTAACATATAAACGTTTATGGAAATTTCATTTAGTGTTTCAAACTTCTTAATTTGAGGCAGTTTCATTGGCATATCTAAGCCTCGAGTTTTCAAAACGGTGGAATAGTGTGGATATGATGATGTTCGGCTCACCTGCCCTGTGGGAGCGTGTAAACCTGCAACAACGCTCCAGAAAAAACACGCTTCATCATTGTTCTGGATGTTGATGCATGCATGTTTTTTCTGTATCTGCTCAGGCAATCGAATGAAAGATGAACCATTACCCATTTCGTATTTGTTAATTGCTATCTCTAGTGAAATGATTTTGCTTAATGCCCAACCGCTCTGTTTCTCTTGAAACTCTGACATTTTATTCAAAATACGATCTACGACATTATTTTTAAACCATTCTATTAAATCAGTTCCCTCATCAATGATTGCATTGGGTGTACTAAAATGTTTTTGATTTACCACCTCCCGATCATTCGATTGCTTTATATAATCACCAATGAGAGTAGTATTAACTTTTATTATTTTTAGATCCTTCAATATTTGTGAAATTTTAACGTTGAATAAATTAAAAGCATCTTTGAAAAATTCATCGATTACTTTATGTTTCAAATTTACAATAAGCCCTGTCCTAATTCTACAATTAAAAATAACCCCAACATCTAACCATTTTACACTTCGTTTTCTCAACCCATAACCCATATTTTTTTTTGTAATTGAATTAATTTGATGACGTAATCGCTTAAGTTCCCCAATTTTTGATTGAATTTTTCTCTTCTCACCAATGGAAAATTTGAACTTAACCAAAGTCAAGACACATCTCCTAACATGACGGTCTATTAATTTAATTATTGAATTAGCTAGCGGTTTAGAATAATGTTCTTTTAGGAAAGTTAACGTTTGATCAGCTTTGTTCATTAAATTCACCATTTTTTCACTTTAAATATATAATATACATATATAATAAATAAAAACTCACCAAGCGAAAACTAATTTTCAACAATTTCAAACGATATTGCACGATTTGGTCTGCCCACTTCAATTAATCCTCTAAATATGAGAGAGTGCTTTTGAGCTTTGAAATAATCAAGTTGACATCGGTACTGTTCCGTCACTCTCTTGGGCAGGAATGTGATATTGTCTGCGAATTCTATCAAAATGACTTCACCACCAAATTTGCTTGAAACTAATTTTGCGCCTAAGATAGGGTATGCTTCCCCAAGCGTCAAATGTTGAAGTTTAATAATAGGCTTCTTCTCTGTAATTAACGACACTGAATTTAATGAAGGTAGATCCATCTACAAAAGAATAAATATGTGTTAATAAACTCTACCTTTTTAGTGGAACTTTATATCATAAAAAACAAAAGTGAACGATTTGTTATTTGAAGAAATAAATGAAAAACTTACTTTTTTCTGAGTAGCCTTCACACAACACACAGATTAATTTTAATATTCTATCACTGTTCAATGATAACTGATTTGTATGATGTGAAATATCAAATTTATATGGAACGATATCCCCCACTATTTGCAAGGTGGTTCTCTCAACGATACCCACACAAATTAAAATTTAATAGCTTCTCCTAATATTGAAAAAAAGCAATAAACGGTGTTCCCACGAAAAAACGAACTACTCTGTACCATTATAATTACGTCTATCTATTAAAATGTTGATTAGAAATGTTTTATTTATTCTCAAACATACAAACTAAAAAAAAAGCAATTTAATAAACGATGTTCCCACGAGAAAACGAACTACTCTGTACCATTATAATTACGTCTATCTAAATGTTGATTTGAAATGGTTTATTTATTCTTAACCTACGCACTGAAAAAAGCAATTTAATAAACGGTGTTCCCACGAAAAATCTAATTTCTCTATACCGTTATAATTATGTCTATCCATTAAAGTTAAATATTGATTTAAAATGTAAATGTTTTATTTATTCTAAGACCCACACACACATATATATATGAAATATTATTCTCAAATATATTTCATCAATATAAAAAGTATTGTAATTTTCAAAAGCAATACATAAAAAATAATTAGTGATCTCCTTCTATCAACTTGGAAACATGAAACAAAATCATTGACAATTTTCGTTTCATTTATCAACTCACATACGATGGGAACATGAAATAAAACACAATAATTTTAATTAATTAGTTTTAATACTTCTCTAAATCACTGACAATGTTAACTTTACAAAAAAACATATATTCTCTTAGTGCAATGGCTAATTCGCTATTGTTGATGTCACACATTACTTGAATCAGTTCAAATTTAGTCAAATTTTCATTAGTTTGACTGAAATTTCTAATGTTTTCCACCAAATTTTCATAGTATTCACCAAAATTTATGGATTCTAAATGAGTGAGACGTGGGGAGATGAGGCAACGATCCGCTTGTAGTATTTGATAAACATCTTCTTTTCTTAAAGGTACACTGATATCATGTTTGGTCACCTCCAACCATTTAACACGATCAAATACCATTTGTCGAATGGTGCAGTAGTCTCCACAAGATAACACAGCTTCTTCTTTTTTTTCTTCTTCGTGAAATGATGCACTTATAAATGAATTATTATTTAAAATGTCGATAAATGTGAACCATTCGTATGAGCTGAAGTTGATTTTCTTATGTTTATCGGTGTATGATAGAGTGATCGCAGTACTGAACGTTCTTGCGGGGCTCAAACCACAACCAATTCGAAAATCTCCATCTGTACAATACTCTGTGTACAATAAGTAGTGGTTTTCCTGTTTGGCTGCCATTTCATACACTTGTAAAATATGATCTAATTGTGTGTCATAATTAACATGACTTTGTGTAGCACTAAAATAGCCGCTGTCTTGAGAACTCATATTGACGACTGAGAATCTAACCTACAACTCTCTCCTCTATTTATACTCATTCACATCTCCTACTACTACAAAACAATATATTCATGAGTAGTGAAGCGATGTAATTACGTGACTACATCTGTGCTTTGTATCCAGGTGTTGTGTTTTCTATCTAAACCTAACCATGTAACAAACATCTTGTTGCCTTTTCTTTTAAGTACTTTCTCCACCAAGTAAATGTGTGGATTTGACGTTTTCTGTAGCTCTTCTTCGTAAAACCCTCCACTGATTGGGATACCTTGCAAGTCTTCGAGCAAATATGTGGTGGGATTGGTTATTTTAACTTTAATGATTTTGAATAGTTCAGTCGTCCAATTGGGTGTGTATCCCTTTTCAAAGACATGTTTCGACTTGCTTATACGAACAATATCACCAACTTTAAATTTACGAAGTCCGGCAATCTTTAGATGTGTATAGGTTTTGTTTAAAATATCTTTTTCGTTGGATTTATTGACATTGGAAGGTTTATATTTGGTTGTTGAATGTTTTGTGTTATTGTAATCTCGTGTAATTTTAGGGAGAATGTCAATCCATCTATAGGTACCATTTAAACTGAAATGTTTGTAAAGCTTTAATTTCAATGTTCTAATAACTCTTTCTGCCATAGAAGCTTTTTTCGTGCTAAATACACTATAATGATTAATCCCATGTTTTTTCATTAGTTGTTGAAACTTGCTGTTGTAAAATTCCGTTCCTTGGTCTGATTGGAGATTTTTAGGAACTCGTTTTGTGTTGGTGAGAATGTCTGAGAATGCACGAGTTAACTCTTCACCGGTTTTTGTCTTTAATGGACGTGTCCATAAAAACTTTGAAAAGCAATCGATGACGACTAGTATCATTTTGTGATTTTTATTTTGATTAGCGTAAGGTCGCATTTCAGCTAAATCCATTTGCCATAAATCATCTATGCCTTTGACAATTGTACGTCTGCGTGGATAATTTTTACGTATAGGTTTATGGAGTTCGTTAACAAGCTGGACTTTGGATGACATGTTTCGTAAGCGCATGCACTTTCTAAACTGATGATCCATTACTCTTCTCATCTATTTTCTTCTTTTGTTCAATTTCATGCTTCTTCTTCAAGTCCCTGTCCAAAACTTGAAACGAACGTTCTATGTATGTATTATACATATCGATCTTATCACTGATTAGAGTATTACTTTTCGACAATTTATCCTGTATTTCTTGTTTAAAACTCTCCAAATCATTTCTCAAAAATTCCTTGCCCATAGCAACTACCTCGTCGACGTATATTTTAGTTGCCATATCTCGAGCTCTGACGGGAGGATTTCTCGAAATAAATGCAGCAATTTCGTTGATTTTATTTTGATGAGATACCAATTGCGTTTGTAATGAGGGGATTATTGTTTTTTGAAGTGTTTCGAGCTCATTATGGTACACATGTAATTGTTCATCAACATATAGTTTGTTAGCAACATCGCTATTTGCAGTCGGCATCTTTACATTACAAATTTTTACGTTTTCTGCATCAATATTACCGTCTAGAGTATGTGGATACGATACTTTCGGCATATACGGCTTAACCCGCTCATTAGCATGATTGCGGCGATGTCCAAACTTATCGACAGACATGATTGAAATGATTATGTTTTCCGTTTGTTATTCAATTATATTGGCCTCTTTCAACTCATTGATTATTGCAATTATCTCGTTGTTGTGTGAGAATGAGGTGTTGCCAGCTTCCTTGGATGCAATCAGTAATCTTAAACGGTCACACAGCTCATTGGGATCGTCCCAATAAATGTATTCCATCGGTTTTTCGTTGTATGACAAAAGAGGGCCACCACCACCGCCGCCGCCGACAACAAGACCTTTTCCTACATTAGTATATGGAGCGGTTTGAATGGATTGTTGTTGTTGTTGTTGTTGTCGTTGTTTCTTTAATATTCGAGCTGATGGAGGTTTGGTTATAGTACTACTACTAATATTTGATGAGTCAGTTTTAAACAACGGTCTAATTATGTTGCGATACTTTTCGGTAGCAGTACTTTTCAGACGATCTGCTGCATTGAGATGAGCTTTTGTTATTGTTAGCAGAGCTTTGTAATTATTCAAATCATCATCAGAGTATTCATTGGGATGATTGTAAAACACAAGCTGATACAATCCCGAAGTCCCCGGTATATTTCCTTCTCCACCCCCCTCATCCTTCTCTCGTAATATGTTTATATTACCGTTTCTTTTATCGAATGCAATTCTACGTCTGCCCAACATCCAACCAATTTCATCATTATATAATGGACCATAACTTCTATCAATTTCATCATCTTTGCGAAAGTAATCTTCAAGATATGGTTGACTAATTATTGGATATTGATCTAAATAATCTTCTATGACATCACGCGAAACGTTGGGATGTGTGCCTATATCATAATCATCATAATAATAATCGTCTTCTCCTTCTTCATCATCATAACGTATATTTCCTGATTCATCCGTCTCGGCTATGGGTTTTGTATCGAGAAATGATACATCAGCATTTTTTTCTTTTTTTGTCGTTGTTTCCTCTTTTGGAGGGATGAATTTTGAAACTATGGCTTGTTGTAATGATTTTGAGGATTTGACCATTTCTTTTAGCGGTACAGATATCGGTTTAAATAGCTTATTTAGAGATGTATCATGTTCTGATTTTCCTAATTTTAACGCTAAATATTTCTTGCGAATAGATCTCGCCAATTCACTGATTTTTTTCTTACGCATGGCAATAGCAACCTTATCGTTGGACATGGTGACGATGACTGAGGATAATGTCTAGTGCTTTATGAATTTATCGAATCCTTTACGGTACCTACCATTATTTAAAGCAAAATCTTTTACAATCACCAATGTTCCATAGTTGTTAGTAGTCGACCAGCATTCTGAGCAAATCTTTTTAAATTCTTCAAATGTCATGTCTGGTGACACATGTTCCTCAAATATATGTTTTAGATTAATTTCATCCTGCTTGAATAACACAATCATATTACAATTGTCACGTATGAGCTGTTTTGGTATTTTCGAATATGTTTGACATAAGTAGGCCGCGTCAATGAGCTTGTGCCTACACATTGAATAATATTCACGAATTTTCTGTTGTCCATCGCAGGCAACATCATCAAATATGAATATCGAGTTTGACTGCGCTTTATCTGGACTAATAATTTCCTCATTGTCTTTAAATGGAAAATAACCAACACCTTTAACTTCTCCTAAGACTTCTTGCAACAATTTATATTTTGGTTGAAATAACGACTTGGAATAAACGTAAACATTTTTGAATTTAGCACCATTTGGATCGAATAGGAGCGACAACATAACATTTGTCTTTCCACACCCACTAGGACCACAGATGATTGCACGAAAAGAATTTGGTAGTAGTTTACCATGTTTACCAACAGATGATGGATTAGAGGTAAAGTCCAAGTTTTCAATGGGTAGCGTCTGCTCTTGTTGAACGATCTTCATCTTGTGAAGAATTTTATTAGAGTGTTATTCTATAAATATGGATATCGCAGCATTATCATACATCAGTCTTAATGTTGGTGTTTGAGGGAGAAGGTCTTTTGAATTCTCTAATAAATAAACTGCCATTCGAACTTCACTTGCCTACCTACAATTATTGTGGTCGTAAGTGAATATAACTTGTCTTTTTTTTTCGTTAAACATATATTACGTACATTTATAGCTGGAACAAAACTACAAAAGCGACTTGCACGTGGTGACGCAGGCATTAATCCTTTAGACGACGCCTGCAAACAACACGATATAGCTTATTCGCAAAATAAATCTCTTGAAGAACGTCACAAAGCAGATAAGGAGTTGGAAGATAAGGCTTGGGCTCGAGTAAAATCAAAAGAGGGATCTTTTGGTGAAAAAGCTGCTGCATTACTTGTTACTGGTACCATGAAAGTGAAACGAAAGTTGGGAATGGGAAGTCGTCCAAAGAAACAACGACGTTCCTTTAATCGAGACGTAGTGCTAAAGGTGGGAAAATCAATGAAGAGAGGAGCATCTCTAAAAGAAAGCGCCTTGTTTGCCTTACGAGCAGCCAAATCACTTATTAAACAATTTGGTGGATCGAAGAAAATTGTTGTTCCTCGAGTGATACCAGTAAAATCTGGAGGTTTTCTACCACTTATACCTCTGTTTGCCGGTCTCTCAGCACTCGGAGCACTATCGGGTGGAGCTGCTGGGATTGCAAAGACTGTCATTGATGCAAATAATGCTCGAAAAAAATTGGAAGAAGACCACCGCCATAATAAGGTTATGGAACATGTCGGAAATGGTTTATATCTGAAAAAGTATCCTAGTGGCAGAGGATTTGGATTGTATTTAAAAAAAAACTCGCGATAAAGCTACCCAATCGTCCACTGTACGACACCGATATTGCGCGTTATGCAAAATTATATAAAATCTCACACTTTCGTGGTGTTTTCATGCGTGACACTCTACCTAAATCCGGTCCTCGACGACAACAAGAGTGTGCAGTGGTTAACTTGGACTCATCCAAAAACAGTGGAACACATTGGGTAGCATATATAAAGAAAAACAATGTCATCGAGTATTTCGATTCATTTGGTAATTTGAAACCGCCCAAAGAACTTGTAAAGTATCTAGGAGGAGGAGGAAAAAATATTTTTTATAACAATAATCAGTATCAAAACTACGATCAAATCAATTGTGGACATTTGTGTTTGAAATTTCTACTTCAACATCCTTGGAACAATGGGAGAGGAGTGGGATGACATTAAAACATTATTAATGCAAAAGCCACGAAGTTTTACTGTTGATGCGCTGAAAAAAGTCCCCATTCAATATCTGATTGGGTTTGTCAGCCCGTCTGAATTGTTGGATATATGGCATAAACTACCTAATGACTACAAAACAAATTTTGAGCTACAAATTCGTCTGCCGTGTTTCGTTCACTACAACCGTCCCGATTGGACAACGCATTGGGATGGTCCTGCAAGTTCTCAGGCATCTTGTTTTCTATGTCAAAGTGTATTAAATAAATCTTGAACATAGTTCTGTGTATTATTTAAAGTACCTTCATCCCTTGACATGCATCAGTCATCATGTCGCAGTTGTTGAGAGTAAATAGCACAAATCACGTATTTACATTCCAACCTCCTACGCCTATTGTACTCTATCCTGAGAAAGACTATGAGTTAGCACTACGTTCCTTCCACTCATACCATAGTATACCAAACATTGAAAATCGCAAATTTCACTACTACGATGACAACAACATGATGCAGAGTTTTGATATACCAACGGGATGTTACGAAATCGCTGATATTGAAGCGTTCATACTAGACAAGTTAGGTGGTGGTGGTGGTGGCACCAGCAATCCATTTGAAACTGTATTTGCGTTAAAACCCAATAATAATACGTTACAATGTATGATTTACAGTAAATATAGAATTCCGTTCGGCGAGCAGGATACTCCCAACTGTCTTGGCGACATATTGGGTTTTTCTAGACAGATACTCGAAGCCAAAAAATGGTACTCTTCAGATCTACCCGTCAAAATTATAAAAGTATCTAGCATACGCTTCGAATGTAACATTACCACTGGAGCCTTTGACGCAGACAGACCTGCTCATACTATTTACGAATTAGTTATAAAAGTAGATCCTGGGTACGCCATTGACGAAACTCCACATAATTTACTTTATTTACCTGTTATACCACAACGTGAAATTACTAACGTTACTGTGTTGGCTTTGGACCAAGACGGACATCCTATCAACTTTCGTGGTGAAAAGAGTACCTTGGTGTTGGAGCTTAGAGCGAGAAGCAACAGATGGGATTGATAATTAATCATAAAAGACGTTCCGCTGCACATTCAGTTCCATTAGTTAAACGACGTCCTTCAAAGCAACAGCAGCAGCATCTTACGTTTGCTAACAAATTGTTCTTGCAATCTTTAGGCTTTTTGTTGAAAGAAAAACGATGACAACCATGTATGGAAAACGTTCTCGTATGAACGATATGCCTCCAATGTTTGATATCTATCGCAAGCCGAGATTCGATGAATCGATTCGCAAAGCTGAATACAGAACATATGCTCCGTTCATCAAATCGTTCAGTTGCAGTGACATTGTGGAATTTAGCATCAATCAAGTTGATTCGTTTTTTGCAATGAACGAAACATTGTTGTGCATTAAAGGTTCGCTCAATATACATGGAGCCGGTGATGTAAAGCTGGCAAATAATTTTGGTGCTTTCCTTTTCGATTCGTGCACATACAGTGAAAGCGCAAGAGAAATGGAAACGGTTCGAGATCCTGGAATCGTGAGTGCTGTACGTGCCATGACGTGCTACAATCAAGAAGATTCCAATCATATGGCTATAGCAGGCTGGAATTATCCCAAAGATCCCATCCTTAATGCTCCAGATAAATCATTCAACCTACAAATTCCTCTCAAGCACATTTTCAACATTTTCAATGACTATCCCATGATTACATGTGGACGACAAACAATACGTTTGGTTCGAGCTCGAAACGATAATGATTGTGTATATATCACAGAAAAAAATGTTGCCGGTGTGACTTCCACTACAACTGTTAGCATAAACATTACCAACATCGAATTGAAAATCAAGCATATCTACCCTAATGATGATATTAAGTTGGAACTGATGAGGACCATTCAAAAGGATCAGCCTATAGTTATTCCATTTAGAAAGTGGGAGATACATGAACTGCCATCCATCACCAGAAATGCTAGACGTGAAGTTTGGGCTGTTAAAACTACAACTTCAGTGGAACGACCTCGTTATGTTATTGTTTTCTTTCAAACCAACAAACGTGACAACAACACAACTGATCCAACTTTATTTGACAATGCAGACATTCAAAGTATCAGGTTATCGCTAAATGGAGAGTATTATCCCAATGAAAGAATGCAGTTGGATTTTACCAAGAATGATTACAATGAGGCATATTTCAACTATACTGAATTTTATCCTAGCTATATGAATTCGACACAGAAGCGTCCTCTGTTGGATTATTCCTCATTCAAGAGGCGTGCATTGTTTGTTATCGATTGCTCGAAACAAGAAGAAAGCATGAAGGCATCTACAGTTGATGTAAAACTTGACATTGAAGCAAACATTGGTTTCCCCGAAAATACCAAAGTATATTGCATCATAATACACGATTGCGTAATGGAGTATTTCCCCCTCACCGAAATTGTTAAGAATTTAAACTAGAATGTGCTACTGCTGCTGCACGTTAGTATTCTAGCAATCATCATCATGAGAGTTGCATTCGTGGACATCCAAGGATTCGTCGTTGATGGATGCTTTGTTCCCAAAGAACTCACCATCGAGATTGGTTTTAAGCAGAGTCACTACATGTTTTTGCCACCTCAATCGTTTGATACATTAAGTCAGCGTGATAAGAAAACTGTGAAATACCTGGAAAAAAATGTGCATGGCATTCGATACTCTTCAGGTGACATCGAGTATAGCGAAATAAATGTAATATTGGAAACTAAGCTGTTGTATGCTGCAGACTTCATTTACGTACGCGGACAGCAAAAGGCTGAATTTCTACAAAAGAAATGTCACATTTTTAGTGTCTTTCCCATCATTATTGACGTCTGCAAGTTTGATGGTACATCATTGGCAACTGGAAACTTTGAACGTGATTCCTGTCACGCCACTGGAGGATCCTCCAGAAATGTACAATATCTCCGACAATGGTTTTTAAATATTGCGTTACCTTTGTAATTATTATATCAATAATAAATGATTTTTTTAAAGTGGATTTTTTTTTACACACACCATTTAGACGTCCCACTCAACAAACTAAATATCTTTTTTAACAAGAAACGTATAAGAAACAACCCCTGTATACATTTTATGACAAAGAATCATAGACACTTTTGATTTCACTCGTATGCTGTGAAGGCATCAATCTTGGAATATTAAAATGTAAAGTGCAACTTTCAAAATTACGTGGGGTCACTGACACCCAACGCAAAGTGTTAAAACCCAAATAAGACATTTATAAATAAACCATGATAGCGCAACGGTTACGGACTGTGTTAGGAACGAGAAGATGCTGTGTGTTCTTAGTTCGAATTTCACAGACATCCATTTTTTTTCAATTTTATAAATTGCATGATTTTTTTTTTCAAGCGGATTTTTTTTTTACATACACACCATATGAAATTTAGACGTCCCACTCAACTATCTTTTTTAACAAGAGCGCCAAAAGTATCTGGGGTCACTGACACCCAACGGATGAAGGTAAAACCCAAATAAGAAATTTATACAAATAACCTCGATAGCGCAACGGTTAGGGACTGTGTTAGGAACGAGAAAGTCGCTGTGTGTGTCGTGAGTTCGAATCTCACGGTCGACCATTTTTTCAATTTTATAAATTGGAAGTGTTGTGGTGGACCACGATTGACGTCACAGAAGATGGATGCCGTAGGGATTTTACTGACGTCACAGAAGATGCCGTCGCGACATTCGAATCACCCGCCAACGACACAACCCACCAAATTGGAAGTGCTACGTCACACATGTGGATGGACCATGATTGACGTCACAGAAGATGGATGCCGTCACAGTCGCGACATTCGAAATACTCGCCAACGACCCGCCATTGACACAAGATGGATACGACACACCAACACGTCCGCCATTGACACAAGATGGATGCCACTTCCGGTGCGCGCGCACAGTCAACGAAATCCAACATGGCCGACTTCCGTCCCAGAACCGGCTTAGTATATCTACTATCGTGTTCTGGTTAGAAAAGGACAAAAAATAGTTCATAGTGTAACCAATTCAGATGAATAAGAAAATTTCACAACACTCGTCATGGGAAACGCAGAAGGGGAATTGGCACCTCCTATGGTTGTAGTCAATTTAAAAAAGGTGCCTAAATCATTGGCCGCTTCCATGTCACAATCTTGGGCTATTGGTAGATCTGACAACGGTTGGATGACTGGACAGACATTTTTTGAATACGTTACTAACGTTTTCTATCCTTGGTTAGTAGAAAAAAGTATTAAGCTACCAGTAATTCGTTATCTAGATGGACACTCCTCTCACTTGACATTACCATTAAGTGAGTTTTGCAAAGATTTAGGAATAGAACTCTACACACTTTCTACAACCAATGGATGTAGCAGTGTTCCATCCATTAAAGTCTTCTTGGAAAAAAGAAGTTTATAAATGGAGAGTAGGCAACGCAGGAGTGCGTTTAAAACGAGATAATTTTTCTGTACTTCTCCACAAAGTACTAAAAAATACACTCAAACCCGAGATGTTGAAGAATGGAATTAGGGCTTGTGGATTAATTCCTCTAGATCCAGATGCTTTAGACTACTTTAAGTTAAAAAACAAGGAAGATAACGCCTCATTATCAAAATCATCAAAGAATCATTTAAAGTATATTGAGTGCTTTATCCCGCAGGATAAGCTTAAATTATTCAAAGAGTATGAGCCGACATGGTTACATGAGGTGGAATTCACAGAATTATTTAAAATTTGGCATCAAATTAACACAAGCATCAGTGGAGAAGGTACAAAGACTGCATTGGAAAACCAAGAAGACCTTACGAGTTCTCTAGATAATGAAATATTTGACGATATTTTAATAGACCTATTGCCTGAAAATGAAACAATGGACTTTGTTGTGGGAGAAGAAGGTACACTGCAGAAAGTCACTAATATAGGTACGGTACTGCTAAAGTCAAGTTTACTTCTATACTCGTTAACTAATCAATTTTTTTGCTTGTAGATCTGTCTCCTGAATCAAACTCATCAGAAATCGAAGAAGCAGAATCTCCCAAAAAGGTGAGTAGCATCATATCAGATATTGCGAGTACTCAACTATCCTGAATTTAGTATTCGTTATTTGCAGGTGATCTAAGTGCTCCAATAAACTCAAAACCAGATGAACCAAACATTTTTCTACATACTCAACGAATTTTATGCCCAGTTTCTTGCGAAACCTGAAGTGAACTATCAGTAAATAGTATTACCATTGAGCAGGCTCCAAGTATTATTACCCAAAAAGGTAGGTAATAGGTATTCATGAAATGTTTAATTCAAGTATCAATCAATATTATATAGTTGCATATGATTTTCAGATAATTTGTCAGACAATATATCGATTACTGGAACAGATGAACCCAGTTCACCTACAACGGGAATAGAGGTTCTTGACACAGTAATTGAAGTAGACAGTAGACCAAGTTTCGCCATCTGCGGCACAAACAACAGACATTAATATTCCAGTGAATCTTCCTTCAACAGACACAGCACAAGTAGCAGAAATTAATAGAGAGAAAGATATCTTGGCGGACATACCGTTTCCTTTCAAAAACAATTTGTTTTGGCCAGATAGACCAAAGGTGACTAAAAAACTAAACGAAAAAATACCTTCAGTAGCAACGTCTAAATAATGGCAAGAATATTTTTAAAAGAAAGAGAAAAAGATGTTGGAAAAAGAACAAGAAATTCAAGGAAGGAAAAGAAAACGACTTGAAGGCAAGGAAAATAAAAAAATTGCAGGGAAAAAGATTGTGAAAGAGAATAAAGAACATAAACCAAAATCACAAAAGCAGAAGAATGGAATATGTGAAACTGAGAAAACACAGAAAGAAAGTTGGTTTTGTAATATTTGTGATGAAGACCGTGAAGAGGATATGATTAAGTGTCAAAAATTTTTGCAATGGATGCATGAGAGGTGTGCGTCTGCTTCAAAAAAGGCTAAAAAATTTATTTGTCAAATTTGTTAGTCAAATTTGTGATGTACCTAACTTCCCTAAATAAAAAACTAAAAATAATAATAATTTAAGTATTTGAGTCTTCTTGCATTTAACTATGTGACGAATACTAGGACGTTAACTGACGAATAATGGTACATGGAAACGTTAATTCTGAATTTGAATAAAATAACATTTTAAGTTAAAATAAAGTGTATTTGTCTAAAACACATAAAATATAACCTACCGCACTTATCATTAGAAAGATTTTAACACGAATAAATTAATATATGAATGTTATATTGCTACGGCCACCTCGTCGGAGAGCTACTCAGTCGTGGGTTATATACTAGTAGAGACCCAAGGAGTAGGTCTTACCGGTTCTCGGGTAATCCTACGTATTTTTACGTAACGAGACGGAAAGATAAGTGGGCGCCACCCTGAGTTTTACTAGTTTATAAGTTACCTAACATCAACTAATCTCAGTCAGCAACGCAAGAAGTTGGAATGTTATAGAAAAAAAAATATGAACAAAGTTGTTTAAATTTTACAAGTAGTTTTATTGAG
This sequence comes from Galeruca laticollis, assembly GCA_963921935.1. NCBI lineage: Eukaryota > Metazoa > Arthropoda > Insecta > Coleoptera > Chrysomelidae > Galeruca > Galeruca laticollis. Next base: position 45,776,545 of record OY998185.1, read on the forward strand.
TAACATGAAAATTGAAAATTTATTTACAATGGTTTTATTTATAAAAAAATTATAATTTGAATGAAAATTTTAAGAAAGAAAATGTTATCAAAATTTACAATTTAATTTATGAGTTAGAAAAACAAACTAGAATTGAAAGTAATTTAAAATATAAGGAAAATAAAAAAAAATCAGATTCTGAAGGAAACTGAAGTTTAGCTGAGAATTAAATATTTTGCAAAGTTATTATTTACATTAGTACAAACTATTAAGTTGATATTATCTGAACATTTGTTGGAAATAATCTAAGTTGTTAAAGATTATGAACGTTAGTACTTTCCTCGTTTTTCTTTATTTCCAATGATGATCTGGACGACTTAGAAAATAGATCTGGAACCAATCACCTGGCTGTACTACATTCAACCCCTTCGGGTCTACATAGAGCTGTGGTCCCGGTAGGTAAAATTCATGAGGAAAAAAAATCGCCTCTGTCGCTACGAAGGCTTAGTCTCGTAAAACGTCCTTAGGCCGGTATGGAAAGTCTAGGCTGGTAAGGCAAAGTTTATGCCGATAAGGAAAGTTTATGCCGGTCAGGAAAAGTTATGCCTGTCAGGAAAAGTGCTAGAAAATACACTTGAATCAGATATAGTTCTTGAATTCAGTAAAATGCAGGATATCTGTAGATTGAAATTGCCGTAGGTACAAGTAACATATGTACAAAATTATGAAATAATATCAAACAACGTGGTTCATATATCCTGTATTTTACAATATTTTTAAGAAAATTCATTCATTTCATAAATAAAAAGCACAATAAAAATCATAAGGAAAGTTACTAATTTATTTAACTGTATTTTAATGGCTTTCCAACGTAAAAATTCTATTGGTATAAAAAATGTAAAAAAAACCAGAACATGTGGTTCATGTTTCCTGTATCAATATTTTAATCGAGATTTTAGATATAAAGCATAATAAAAAATCGTAAGTTACGAATTCCCTTAATTTTATTTCGATGGTTTTCAACGTAGAATTCCATTGGTACAAAAAAATGTATGAAAAACCAGAACAAAATATATATAACAAAAACGAAATCGACATAATATCTCTAGTACTGAATGTTTTAAAGAAAAATTAATTTGAAACTAATAAGTACCATGTGATAAAGAATTAGCAAAGAAATATTATACATTTTAAGCGAAAACTTACCATTTCTTAGAAATGCACTTCGATACGATAAAATGTTGAACTTGACGATAACTAGATGAAAAAGGGCATTGGTTTAAATATCCAAATGAAACGAACTCTTCCGAAAACTTTAAAACTTGGCAAGCGTCGACAAGAGTATTATTCGATGTTACGAGGGGTAAACGAAATTTACGTTACTCTTTCATCGACGAGAAATATTATGAGTGGTGAACGAAATTCACGTTACACATGGTCTTAGCGTGACGAATACTGGGACATTTACTTTAAATTAAACCAAAAATAACCTGACTGTAACTAACGTAAACAAAAAAATGGCCCATGAAAGTTACAAATCGATTTTTTTAATAACTCGTAAGACATTTTGCACATATTTTTCAAAAGTAAATTTTTTTACCGAAATTTTATTATTGGAAATAATTAATTCGCTTTTTTCAAATGTTGAGAGAAATAAGAAAATTTACAATGTTTTTAGACAATGCTACTTGAGGTTCAGTTCGCAGACGTATACTTTAAGAAAACTCCACGAATCGATACACTTGACCAACAACTCGGTGCAATGCAAATACCAGAACCATACGTTAGATTTGAATCTGCCGGATTTCAATATGTGGGATTCATTTCGTTTCAAGAATTATTTATCAGGTATATGTTCTAATGCGTCACGTTGCTCAATGTACGCCATGGATTATATAACGTACTGTTACCAAACAACGTATGACTGTCAGTACTTTCGTAACGAAATTTTGTCCTATTTCAGATATAGGTTATCCGAAAGTATATAACGAAATAATTTATCCCGGTATGAAAGAATGTATAACAGCGACTGCTTTGACTCATTACGAAAATATGGAGGCTAGCAATAACACTTTCGAATTATACGGAGCCGATTTTATACTTACGGAAGATTTCAAGCCTTGGTTGTTGGAAATAAACTCGAATCCGGCGCTATACGCCTCTACGCCAATTACCGCCAGACTGTGTCCGAGAGTTTTGGAAGATGTTATCAAAGGTAGGTGATTTCCTAGGAAATGATTCTGCTTCTCGCCTTCTTTTTCTTTCTATTGGCGCTTTTAACAAACATCCATTATTCATCGCCAGTGACAAGATTCTCCAGGAAAGGTATTTGCTCGTTGAAATTTTTTGACTAGATCTAGAACATACGTCCTACTGACCTGCTATTTTTCATTAAATAACTACTACTGCTACACTTATTGTTCATAAAATAATGATATCTACCCTATACGCAATAGAATTAACCACGGTAACCCAATTAAACAAAACTTCGCTTTGATATACGTACAAGGGTTGCCTTTTATGTTTCGGGATTTGTCAACCCCAGCATACATTCAATATTGCATAATAGTCCGGGAAAGTAAGGAAATAAAAGTCAAAAGTTTCCCATAATTTATTTTTCATTTTTAAATGAAAATATATTGACCCTGCATCACTCTCCTAGATTGTCTAATAATTTCCGCTGGAGCTTGCGACGCAGCTTGCAAGCACAGCTCAGACCACCTAAAATTCAAGTGATTTATGCTCGTGTCATTTCTGGATGTGTTCTTACAAAAAAATCGTAGAGATAAAAATTGAAGCAAATCTTATGCTCTTGAAGGTGACGTAAATAGTTTTTAAAAAAAAAAAAAATTTCCGATCTTAAATTTTCCAAAAATTGAAAAAATTTACGAAAATTATATTTTTGGTTGGTAATTATAAATAAAATATTAATATCGAGGTCAAAACATAGATAAACATAGAGGACAAACTTCTTAAAATTTACATTTTCTCAGATTTGGAAAATTCAAAATGGCGGCTGCGCAAATTGGAAACCAATTTTTTTTTCAATCGCGTCTAAATTTATGTACATTAACGATATTGAGAAACGGTTTGTTGCAATCGACAGAGTGAAAGTTATATTTTTATAAATAACATAAACAAAATTTTTAAAAATTTTTTTACATAATTTTTAGAACATTTACCGAAAATAAAAATTTTTACATCTAGTTTTTTCTCATTTTGACGTTGAAAAATTTGTTTAAAATATGTTTTCACGTTATAAATATGTGTTTTTGAAAGACGAGTATTTAAAAAAAACTTTTTTTAGATGCGACTTTTACAACTTGAGATAAACAAATTCAAAGTCTGTTAGATTCTGTGATAATATTGATTGAAATTTTCAAATTTTGATCACTTCGCTAGGTTGTTGAATCCCAACTCAACTTAAACACAATTTGTCATTTTTATACCGTTAATTGGATCATTCAAAGAGAACAGTAATCCTAGCTCGCTCGGCCAAACGGTGCGGCGGCAGCTGCTTGGCGTTGTGGTGGGGGGTCAGCGCTCGTTCGCAGTTGAACGAAGCTCAAGCTTTTATTTTGGTTTTCTTTGTAAAAATTTTGCATTTATTATATATATTATACATAATTCGAAACGTAGATACTAAGAATAATATTTATTTACAAATTTACATCTATTTCCTACAAATTCTCGCCCTTTTTGGTCTCTGAGGAAATGGCTCTGTACAATTTTCCTCGTCATTATCATTAGCAAACAAATCCTCATCGATATTATTGCTACTATCAATTGCAAGTTCACAATCAACTAATTGAGTCATATCAAAATTTAGCTCATCACTCAGAAATTCATTATCATCCTCGTCATTGTCAAATACCGTACTTACAATTTCGATGTTACAACAGTTTTTGCCTTCGCAATTTTTACATAATATCGTACAATGTGTGCCAACTTTTTTACAACCACACCTGGTAGTAGAGCACCCTGTGGTACAAGTACACGAAATAATAATAATAATAATCATTCGTCGGGTACAAGTACGTCGTCAGTCATGTTAGTAAGGGTCTTTTGGGCGTTCGAAGAGAATGAGCGCTGACCCCCCACCTGCACGCCAAGCAGCTGCCGCCGCACCGTTTGGCCGAGCGAGCTAGGATTACTGTTCTCTTTTGAATGATCCAATTAACGGTAGAAAAATTGTGCTTAAGTTGAGTTGGGATTCAACAACCTAGCGAAGTGATCAAAATTTGAAAATTTTAATTAATATTATGACAGTATCTAGCAGATTTTGAATTTGTCTATCTCAGCTTGTAAAAGTCGCATCTGAAAATATTTTCTTTCAAAATACTCGTCTTTCAAAAACAAACATATTTATAACGTGAAAACATATTTAAAACAAATTTTTCAACGCCAAAATGAGAAAAAACTAGATGTAAAAAATTTTATTTTCGGTAAATGGTCTAAAAAATTATGTAAAAAATTTTTTAAAAAATTTGTTTGTGTTATTTATAAAAATATAACTTTCACTCTGTCGATTGCAACAAACCGTTTCTCAATATCGTTAATGTTCATAAATTTAGACGCGATTGAAAAAAAAATTGTTTCCAATTTGCGCAGCCGCCATTTTGAATTTTCCAAATCTGAAAAAATGTAAATTTTTAGAAGTTTGCCCTCTATGTTTATCTATGTTCTGACCTCAATATTAATACTTTATTTATAATTACCAACCAAAAATATAATTTTCGTAAGTTTTTTCAATTTTTGGAAAATTTAAGATCGGACATTTTTTTTAAAAAAAAACTATTTACATCACCTTCAAGAGCATAAGATTTGCTTCAATTTTCATCTTTACGATTTTTTTGTAAGAACACATCCAGGAATGACACGAGCATGAATCACTTGAATTTTAGGTGGTCTGAGCTGTGCTTGCAAGCTGCGTCGCAAGCTCCAGTGGAAATTATTAGACAATCTAGGAGAGTGATGCTGGGTCAATATATTTTCATTTAAAAATGAAAAATCAGTTATGGGAAAGTTTTGATAGTTAACAGATTTTTCGACCTTACTTTCCCGGACTATAAACATTTGACTACCAACAAAATTTGTTCACGTTGGATCCCACACAATTTGTCAATCGCTCAGAGAAAGGCTCGTGTTAATTGGTCGAAAGAAATGCTCAAAAAATACGATCGCGGTGCTTCTAAACACGTCTATGACATCGTGACAGGTGATGAATCGTGGATTTACGCGTATGAGCCCGAAAATAAACAGCAGTCGACTGTATGGGTATTTCAAGATGAGCCAAATCCAACAAAAGTTGTTCGCGCACGAAGCACTTCCAAGCAAATGGTCGCCTGTTTTTTCGGAAAAACTGGACATGTCGCAACCGTACCACTAGAACAACGCAGAACAGTCAATTCTGAGTGGTACACAACCATTTGTTTGCCAGTTGTCTTCCAAGAAATCAGGAAAACCAACCGCCGAAGACGGATAACTCTTCACCACGACAATGCGAGCTCTCATAGATCGGCTCAAAGAACAGAATTTTTGAGCACCCAAAACATCGATTTGATGAGTCATCCGTCGTATAGTCGTGACTTGGCACCGAATAACTTCTTTTTATTCCCGTACGTGAAAAACAAAATGAGAGATCAACGTTTTTCGACACCTGAATAAGCGGTTACTGCATTCAGAATGCATGTTTTGGAGATACCTCAATCAGAGTGGCAAAAATGCTTCGACAATTGGTTCAAACACATGCAAAAGTGTATAGATCTTCATGGGGAATATTTTGAAAAACAATAAAGTGATTTTCGATGATTAATATTTGTTTTTGTTCTCTATTCCCGAAATATAAAAGGCAACTCGTATTCACTAATATCACGTTCTTTGTGAGTCCGTTTCGTATCCATTTGCCTTTTACAAATGTTCGAAAACAAACCATTTGTTTTCGAACTTGCATGCCTTCACCTTATCCCCTTCTTTCATATCCGAAACATATTTTCCTAACTGATTCGGGAATCGTCTAGTAGGTGAGCAATTATCTTATCAACGCACTACAACTTAATCATCGTCATAGAGAGAAAAGAGATGTTAGTTGTCAGTCAACTTTGGACAAATAAAACATGTTATAAGTTTCCCACTATTTTTTAATAAAAAATAGACTAGTATTCCATTAAAACCCATAGTACTCAAACGTTCAACAGAAAACACAATCCTCCAGATATTATCGAAAGCCATTGAGAAACAAGTACATATAGTTTCAGAAAGGGACATTGCTGAACAGTGCTAACTAATCCTCTCCTGGAAAGACCAAAGAACTAAAGTTATTGAATTACATAAACAAAAATTGTCAACAATTACATAACTTCAAAGTATCGAATCCCTTCACACAGCGATTAAAGAGAAAGAAACTTGTCTTTAAACACCTTTGATAAACAGTACAAAACTTAACCAACATATAAAAATATAGGGTCAAGTGGGTCATGTAAACGCTTTTATGCATTCTTAAAATAGGGCCCTATTTTACCTTTCATTTAGGAATAATTCAAACTTACTTTATCAACTCTGAATCATTTAGACTATTTTAATACATATTTTAAAATGAATGAGCAAAATCGGGTAAATTTTTTTTCTAACAACATTTAAAAAAATTATGTCATGTTTACATTTACCTCGGCAAAATGGGGTAATTGTAAACAAAGATCTCACAACCGGTGCGTTTAAAAGCAAAAATAGCCGACGCAATTGTAAACATGTGTTGAATTGGAGCTAACTAAGATCGTGTTTACATTCGCCCCAATAAAAAACTAATAAAAAGATGTTTAATACTTTAAAATTTTTTATTTCAATAACAAGAATGGTTGAAGCAATATACAACATCAACGTTATTTATCATAAGTAAATAAAGAGGGTAAACAGGTAATTTAAAATCAGGTATGTCTATGAATACCTAATAACAAAACACCCATTCTAAAAAAAAATAGAATTTTCTAAGTGGGTAAAAGTTATTCAAAAAAATGAAACCTACCGTCTTTTACAAAAATGAAATATATTTGCATATATAAATGTAACAATACATAAGAGAAATAATAGAGTTCTATTAACATTCTTTTACAGGGTTTTTTATTACTGGGAAGGGTAGAAGACCAATAAGTTGTTCTTGTTGTACAAAAACTAACATCACTAGAAATAATGGCAAAATTTGTTTTTGTTTCGCCCATATTTCTTAATCCAATAACTTCAACTTCAGAATCCTCTATTTTTTAACAAACATACCTGCATAGAATAGAGTTTCGCTTACCACCTTTGAAATTAGCTAAGACAAAACTTCCATTCTTCAGTTCCTTTAGATCTTCTATGGGGGTAACCTTAATTGCCTCCTCCTCATATTCTTCTATAGGATTTAAATCGTCGCTTTCATAATCTATGTTGCTCTATCCACCACTCTCGTCACTTAATGATTTATTTTTATATTTTTTTACAATTTCTCCCGATGTTTTCTTCTTTTTAGAAATTGATTGCTGTTTACTTTGCTTTCTCTTTTCTGTAGTTTTCTTGTTCAGCTTCTCTTAATCTTTCTAGAACATCACCTGTTGTTAGTATTTCACTATAGGTTTGCTGCTTCAACCTGGCAATAACTTTTTTTTTCTCGGCATGCTTTGAGTTTTGTCGGTTTTGAAAAATATGGCATCTATAGAAGTGCTTGATGTAGAGGGCGTGGGATTAAGTTATATGCTAGAGTTATTGAATATTGTTTGCAAGTTAGTACTAGCTGTTGTAGTACTAGCCGTTGCAGTACTAGCAGGGCGTTCCAACATGACTGCTTGACCTGAAGAGGCAGTATCTAGAAGGGTATTAGAAAGCTGCATATTTTCTGAAGGTGTACTAAATGGTTGGGTCACAACTTGATTTTCTGAGACGGCGTCTTCTGAACGAGATATTTCAGGCCCTGTAGGAGCAACAACGCCTGCTTTTGTTGGATGATTCCTTTGCATTAGTACCTCATAAGCTTCTAAATCAACCACATTAAACTCTGTCTTTGGAAACATTGTCGGATCAACTAATGGAAATATCCCATAGCTTTTGAAACCAGATATAATATTAGTGGGTTTCATTGATTCTTTCCAAAATTGGCCAAGCAGTTCAGAAAATTATTTTTTGGTGAGTCGACAGCTTCCTTTTCCAATTTGACTTTTTCCATAACCAATTAACTTTTTTTCATATTTTAACAGGTCCAAATACACATTTGTCAAGTGATTGGAGTCTGTCGGTCAAATGACTAGGTAGTTTTACTAAGGTAATATTATGACTTATAGCTCTTTCGATTATTCTTATACTTATATGACTTACGTGTCCATCATATATAAGAAGAGCAGTTCTTAATGTTTCTTAAGTTTCAACATGTTTAATGAAGCAACCTTGAAACCAATGGAAAAATTGAGGTTCCTCCATCCACCCATTGGTCGAAGCTCCATAAATTGTTCCAGGATATGCTGCCTCAGAGGTCCACCTAGCCCGCACAACTGCACCCTTAAAATCAATCAAAGGAGGTAGAATTGATCCATCTGCACCTATGCATGTAAGAACCGTTGTGGATTCCCGTCCAGAACCTCCTGAAACACGACTTAAGGGTCTCCCCTTTTCACCAGTTGCTTTTATCCTGCTAGGATCACTTCTAAAACCCGACTCATCGGCGTTGAAGACAAAACAAGCTGTGTCGTGAGTAAGGTTTAGATTATTTACTGCATCTTGAAGTTCCTCATAGAACTTGTAAATAATATCTAGTTTTCTGGCACTTTTTCGGCATTTTTGTGAATGCTCTGGCTTTTTTAATGATAACTGTGGATACCGCTTCATAAATAAATAATACCATTCGATACCTGGTCGATCATTTATAAATGGGGTTTTTAATCCGTGAGCGACAACATATTCCTGAACCAAATTACATAGCTCCTCTTGGTCACATGAATATCCTAAATTGGCTCTGGCTACCAAACAACGTGCAATGTTGTCTTCAATAGTTTTGGATAAAACGACACGACATCCTCGACCTGCAGAATCAAGAGGCGTTTTTCTGCCATGCAGTCTTTGTGAAATAACAGGTATTGAGAAACCATAGTGTGTCTGGGCTTCCCTGTAACTTTTGTTATGATTCGCTACATCATTTACGGCATTAGCTAAGTCTTCTTTTGAATATTGTGGACCGCTTGTCTTTAATAAATACTTTCGAGGCATCTGAAAAAAAATAAAAAAAACTTGCCATAAGAAACGTTCATTTACAATTACCCTATTCAGGTATTTACAATTCCCCCAAAACATTATTTGGAGGGGTTAATGTAAACACCTTTTTGAAAATAAGTAAATAAATAACGAATGAGGTCTAAAAAAGCAATTTTCTATCATAGTAAATAATTATAGAGCACTTACCCTTATATTCACTATTTTTTTGCCTCCATCAACCTAATGTATGTTAAAACGAATATCAAATTATTTGTAAGGTTCACTTCGGCGGTCAAACAGAAACTAAAAACAGCGCGATTTGTATTCTGTTACCTAGCAGGCGGATTGGGAAAGCTTAAATGTCAACGCAGAATGGCGTTCTTTGAATTGGCGCGCAATTTAAACTGTTGCCAGTGCCGTTTACATTTACCCCTGTTTACATTTACCCCACTTGACCCTACAGTCCATTCCGCTTATCAAATTCCCAAATGGAGGAGAGAAGTAAGTGAAAACCAATCATCCAACAAATGTGAAAAAAATACAAAAATAATTTAAAAACTCTTATTAAAAAATAAACAAGTACATAGTTCAAAGTGTAATTTATTAAAAAGTATTAAGCAGAATTTTAAAATTTAAAGACTGCTGTAAAGAGAATTGAAAGGGCTTTAAAATGATACCTTGATCGACCCTTAATGCCATTTAAACATTTCTAGGTGATGCTTACCACCGCTAGGGGGTGAAACTAACGAATCTCCCGCGAGCTTGAATTATTCCACGTAATTTTTTTCTCGGTTGCGATATTTTTTTAAGATAATTCGCATCTCGAAAAAATTTTCGGAAATTATTCAAGCTCTAGGTAGATTATAACTGAAAATTTAAAAGTTTATAGTGGAACTCTTTCTGTATTATCCTAGAATCAGGCATTTATCACGAAAATGTCATAACGTAAGGTCGTAGTTAAAAATCATATTATAAGTATCTGCAAAATACATTAACAGTATTGGTTCTATATTTCGAGTTCTTTCTTGAACTCGTTACAGCAATCTACTTCTATATTTATTTCTTGTCTGATCTGTTTTGGAAACTGAAGAAGAACAACTTAGTTAATATTAACAAAAATATATAAATTTCAGTTGTTGTGGATCACGGAAGGGATAAGAAAGCCAATACTGGTGGATTCGAGCTTTTATATGAAGGAGTAGTAGACACCAAATGCCAACAAAAAAAGCTGTCAGTTGACGGTAAAAATATTAAAATTCAAAAATGTGATGAAGATAGTCTAAATAAATGTAGAGAAAGTAATATTGTAAGAAAAGTATTGCCTTTGAACGATACCCAAACATGTTCAAAATTAGGCTCAGGTAAATATGATATTGCAAACAATATGTGTAATACTTCTTTCTATATTGTGTAGAGAAAATAGTTTAAACAATTATTTCATTTTCCAACTATGATCACGATAAATTACATATAAATATCACGTATACGCTACGGTGTCTTTCTTCATACTGTCGAAGCGCAGGTGAGCTTTGTCTCCTGTCATTCTCGTCGTTTCAAATCCTATAGGTAGTACCAGCTACGGACAGTGCCTGCACGCAGTGATATAGTTGGTGTTAGTAGCGGTAGCGTTTGGCGCGTCAAATCTGAGGGGAGTGGGGATACAGTGCGAAACTTAAAATCGACGATTCAAATCGATCGCGGCGCAAAAAGTTGCTGTATCTCGGCTTCTATTGGGCCGATTTTGAAGGATTTTTTTTTAAATCGATGTAGCAAAATTAAAGAAACTCATTTTTCACAATGGCCTCTACCAATTAAGACAATTTCAACATCTACAGTAACTACTTATAATTTGGCATTTTTTTATGTTGATAATAATCAATGATTATAATTATGTCCATGCTAGGACTGTGTTGTTCATTGCAAATTTCATTTTTTTTAATTTAAAACTTAGTTCCTTAGTCCCATTATTATTATTATTACTATTCGAAGAAGCGTAAGTGCAAATATATTTATATTGTTTATGTCCTTATTTCTCTGACCTGAGGTTTGTTGCCCTTTCGGGAAATTTCCTAGGTAAATTTTTCGACAGCTCCCCCCCCCCCTACTTCATGCACAAGGGCGATGTTATATCTCAAAGCACATACAAAAACTTCTCGGAAAAATCTATCTGCTGGCATTTTTTTTATTGTTACAACATTAATAATTATACCGCAAACACTCTCGATCTTTGACGTTTATTATCTCAGCACCTATTCGGCCAAATTAAACGCATTTTTTTTAAAGGAGCGTCTTTCCGAGAACTTTTTTTAGGTACTTTGAGTATTTTTCTTCGGTACCCAAATTCGCTTCAAAAATTAATTATTTATAAGACGAAATATAAATATAGATAAAAACTTAAAAAGTGTTCATTATAACTATTGTGTATTATAGTTTACAGGTCTAAGTAGTTGTAAAAAAATCGGCGCCTATTACAATTCAAAAATGTAAGCCTGGCATGAACGCCAAAATGACGTTAATTTTTTCGCGGAAACTAATTAACAATTAATTCATGTAAAACTATCGGGCTAATTTAATCGGTCTTTGGCCAATTGTTTTATACTATAATAATATTCTTAAATCCCAATTTATAGCGTGATTTGATGATTTCTTATCTGCGAAACAACGCTTTAAAATAACCTCGTTTTTTAGCTACTTTTTTTGCATTTATCGCCATTTCTCAACGAAAAAATTGAATATATCGATTTTAAACTAATTCTATCTTGTAAAGAATTTTATAAAGAGCAAATTCGTAAGTATACTTGTTTTCTCTATCTTGCATATTTAAAGAGTTATATTAAGAAATATCGGAAAAAATTAGCGCTTTTTGAGTTTTTTTGCAGTGTATGGTTTTTCCTGCAAATAGCACAACTTTTTCAGCTGGCGGACCTTCATATTTTCTTTTCTTAGATGATTTCCGAGCAATTCCAACCAATATCTAATCTACGTCACGACACAGCCATGTCAAACTGTAGTGCTCCTGGCCTATAAGTGGCTCTGAGTTTATTATTTGTAGTAGTAATCTTCACCCAACATTTGAATTCGTTTTAGAGAGAGTTCGAATTAAATTAAATGGGAATAACCATGATACCGTTATTTTCGATAGCTTTCATTGTTCTTACAGCTCAGTTAAGTTGCTCCCCCCCCCCCCATAGATATTTTCAACAGAAACATATATAGTCGTTATGCACTGCTAATACACCAATATGCTACATGAATGATTTTCTTTGCACCATATTTCACGAGAAGCTTACAGCTGTTTGTTTTTGGGGGGGGGGGTCAAATAAACGCTAAACCCCCCCCCCATTTGAATTTTCAAATTTTGTACTTTGCACTAAGCGCTTGTAAATGCATTAGAAGAGGATTCGGCTGCAGTATATTTTTTTTGCAAATTGTTATTAGGGTATATTTACTCTGAATAATGCGATACTACTAACTGAGGGGAGGGGTGCAAATTATTTTTTTGATGGAACATTTGCCCCCTCCCCCATTAACAAGTAGCTGTAGCACATCATATAAAACATTATTTATTAGGCTGTGGCTGTAGTCTCTCGGACAACGTGGTGCAAAGAAAATCATTCATGGAGCATATTGGTCCATTGAGAGTGTATTACGACCAAATATATTGTTGTTAAAAATATCTATTGGAGGGGCCAACTTAACTGATCTTGTTCTTACGTCAGTTTTATTAAATACAAACGACACACACCACCACGTACACAAAATTCTACAATGAGGACGGAACATAAATTGACGTTACCGTATTAAACTAAAACTGGATCAATCTAAGTGCTAAAAACGAGCAAGAAACATACAGCAAACGCCAAACGTGGTGGCGAAAGGTCGCGCAAGTGGAGACCATCCCAGTTCAACTACCATTGGATTGCAATAATCGAACTTGTCGGCCAGTGTCGTCCTCAGCGGCATATTCGCCATCATGTTTGGCATTTGCTCTAGTATAGTTTCGAATAAATATTTGTCTATGCCTATTCGTTTTTGATAAAATTTATATGTACATAGGTATGAAAAAGACTCTGGAAGATTTGCTGGATCTCATCCAAAAAGAACGAGAGCGTAGAGAAGAGAAGTTTTCAAATCGCGGTGTAATTTCAGCGAAACTCGACAGCGAAATTCAGACGTACGAAGCAGATAATAACAAATCAATGACGTCAGCACCGAACATGTCAGAAGTGGCGATTCAATCGTGAAACATTATAAAAAGTACAGAACTGTATAAAATAATATCGCTTTTTATTTATAACTTATCAAAAGTTTCACATAATTATAGTTTTTTTATAAAATAAGATTGAAATAATTTCGATATACGTTCTTACAGTGAATGAGAGCCAGGGACTGCCAGATATATGTGAGTATAAAGGCTCGGGGGTTACAAACCTTGACTAATAGTGAATGTTAGAGTAAGGGAAACTAAATGAGAAGTAGACTGTATAGATATTTAAGGTTGCGAAATAGCGTTCCTTATTCTCCCATTGCGTTTCAATAGTCTAGCGTGAAGTACCACTCGAGAAACCCGAGAATAAAAAAGAATGCTGAATAAATTAGGTTTCACTAAACAGTTGAACCATTTGGCAACAGCGTGCGTTTTCCCCTAAATTCCGGCGTCTTTGTCACTGAATAACCGGCACTAATACAGTTACTAATAAATACAAGTTGAACTAGTCCTCTAATATATTAAAATAATTAACAAAAGTGACCAAATATAAAGATGATGTATTAATACGTAGGGTGTACCACTAGACACAACCAACTTAAAAAACTAAGAGTTACTAGGTGCGTTCTTTTTAACTGACATATCAGTTAATCTCAGCTCACGTCAGTAATGTGAGCGTTCTTTTTGTTTTACTCACTTTAAGTGAGCTGAGATTTTTCCTCCCCCTTCACCGATGCTGAATGTGTTGTAAGGGGGTATCAGTTGGAATTGAGTCGGAAATAAAGGGGAGGGGATGAAGAAATATTTGATTTGGTTGGTTTATATGTAGTTGTAACCAAGGTTATCTAACCATTGACATATAAATAATAAACACACATAATCTATTTTTCTTTTGTTACAAATTATGGATACATTAATTAACATTATAGATGCTGATACGAATCTGTCGTATAGTTTAAATCTATCGACAGATCGCGCGCTTCAATTGATATGTCGTTCTTTTTGGTGCTTACTCATATCACTTTATCTCAGATCACATTAACTGAAGTGATCTGAGATCTCAGTCAAAAGGACCGCACCATATATAATATACATTGTATGAATTGAGCATCACATATTAAGAAAAACAGTTACTTCAATGAATTCTTCTTCTTTCGGTTCCGTCTTCACCTTAGTGAAGGTTGGCAACAATCTCGGCGAACTGGGTTCGGTTTTGAGCAGCTCGGAATAAGGAATGTGAGTCTAGTCCGGTCCAGTCTCTTATGTTTTTCAACCACGAATGTTGGCGTCTTTCTATACCTTCTTCAATGAATTAAAGGATGATAAATACAAATTCTAATAATAGCATTGTTTAAATAAGTACAAATTTTACCTTAATAAATAATCCAAGTTAAAGTCACTGTCATCATGTATCAAAATATTCTGAACACTGCCATGTAAATATCCGGGTAGTTATAAAGTAGTATCACGTATTGAAACCTGGAATAAAATAAATTAGTACTAAAGTCAATAATTAGTTATCAATATTTACAAAGATAGAAAGGGTTAAATTTGTAAAATAGTTTGAAATACTTCATAGTAGGTTGACATACGGAACAGAGCCAAGCTATCTGTCAAGGAAGTATTGCAATCAAGAAGTTTAATAAACAGGAAGTAATAAAAATTAATGACTTTATTGCCAACTTAAATTTGTAGGTTATTATTAGAATATTGAATATTAAAGGCAAATTTGGAAATAAATCAGAGTTTATACATGATTAAATTCAAAAAAATTATAACATTTAAAACTAGGCAGTTGAATATATATTAATAGATATTTTAGGTTGTAGATTTTATAAATTTTAATGTTAACAAGAATACCTGAAAAAAGGGAAATTTAACAAAATAAGAGATTGTTACAAGTGAAAAAGACATTTTATGTAATCTTTAAGACTATACACATATACAAATAAGTTTTGATATCCTCCAGGACTGTTAAAAGAACTCTTTTCACAATTTGAACTAAAAACACTCAAATCAGCAATTATTTTTAACATATGGTAAAAGGAAGGCTTTGCATTTGACGATAAAAAAGTTTGTTGATTTGTAAAACAATAGGAGGTAGCGCATGAATTTTTGAAATGAAAACATTTCAGTAAAAGTCCTCTACAAAATTTTTAATAAAAAATGAAATAAATTTTGATTTTGAAGCTAAAAGTGATAAAATAATAATATTAGAAGTCATTAAAACTGTGTGAGAACGAGAGGTGATCAGAAGGAGCATTTCTTTCGTTAAGAAATCTGCAAGAATTGGGGAGACGCCAGCAGCAGTAACGAGTATAGCTATACTGAAGAATAAGTTAAGGTCGGTGATATTTAAATATTAATTTCGGAATTCCAAATAGTAAACAGTGAACAATAAATTATATTTTCTACATATCCATAAAATTTTCATAAATATAATATCGCATACGTGGATATCCATGAATTTTGAGATATAGATATAAATTTGTACTTACTTGTAAGAATTAATTTGTTTCATCATTGTTCACACTGTATGTAAATCATCACTTATCTCTCTTTCAGTTTCTTCATGCATGCTTAATAAATTTTTATCTATCACTATTCTAAATTCTCATCACTCATATGTCTTTGTATATATATGCAATTATAAGTTAGTTTTGAATATTATATCGGCAATTCCAAAGTATATATGAACGTTGAAATCTTGTAAATATCTCGTGAGTGAACCATAAACAGTGAATACTGTGTCGCATCGCTTTGGACTCGATAGAAGCGCATGATTCCTATACGCGCCGACGCGGTGGAGTTTATGCTCAATAGCATTTAGTGCGCCTGTCTGTATAGTATACAGTGGCGGCTTCAGAGAATTTTGATGTTCTAATAATATTGAATTTTGATCTATAATTTTTATTAAAATATTTTCTGTGAAGTGTTTTTTATTTAACATCCATGATAGATTCATTAAATTTGCTCACTTCATTCATTCAGTGGAATAATATCTTAAAGCATTAAAGTAAGAGGTGTATCTTCAGATAATATTTAATTTTCGCATACAGCTAATTATAAAATTTAAGAATTAAATAATCAAGGTTAAATTACATTGATTTATAAGCGTCCAGAACCCAAAGGGAGGAGTCTACATGCCGCTGACTCTAGATTAAAATAAAAACAATAGTAATATTTAATTATATAAATTAAGAGAGCTAGTCGAAGGTAAGTCAAGTCAATACATGACAACGACCTCTTTTATAAATAAATAAAGTAAATAATAATAATAAATAATTATAAAGTATTCATATTCGTCCCGAATTAATACGGTTACATTAACTTGCAAAATACCGGAAGAACAGATACTAAATAAAATAAGCGTGTTATGAAAGCGGCGTTTGTGGTAGTTCCAATTGTGGTATGGACACTACGAGTACCATAGTTATACTGACTTGGACCCAAGGCGGAGGGTTGAACTAGTAAGAAACCTTTCTAGGAATAGAAATTTAAGTGGCGAATAGTTAACTATTAGAGGTGGGACAAATCTTCTAAATAGAACCGCATGGGGAAATCAATTCATGCAAATTTCTCCAGTGAATACCTAGTGTTCATGCACTAATGATTTTCTAACTTTCAAATAGTTTCCCGCGCTGATCACAGACAGCTGGTAACAATCGATTGGGTGCGTATGACGTGTAGCGCTAGCACACATATAAGAAAAAGACAAGACAACGGCTCATGGCGACCATTAATCACGAAAAATTTTAAAACTAATTTTGGTGATAAATACTAAATAACTACAAAATAAAAAAAATTGTAGTTATTTGTGAAATTGAAATATAGTCGTTAAAGCGATTCGCTTTAAGGGTAAAACTTACCGGAGATGCAAATCCAAAACTTTCTTGTCAAGCCGTACAATTATTGTGTGACTCAATTAAAATTGAAAACTTTTCATCATACAATCATTTACAAAGAGTAGTAGATTGGTGCTGGAGGTTCAGTTCAAACTGCAAAGTCGCAATCCAAAACAGAAATGTTGAACCTTTAAGTGCAACCGAGCTAAGGAGGGCAACTTACTCATTAGTACGAATTTCCCAGCATGATGCGTTTAAAGAGGAAATCACTATCTTGTCTAGAAACAAACCTCTACCTAATAATAGTAAAGTATTATGCTTAAATCCATTTCCCGATTCTACAAATATTCTGAAGGTGGGTACAGACATAGAACAAAACTTCGTATCGTAACTCCGACGCGCAACAATTGTTTGTTACGCATCGAAGATACGGCGTGTCAACAAATATAGCGTATCAATACATCGTCGCGTATCTTATAAACGGGACATTTTGCCGTTCCGTCTTTACTAAAACAGAACAATTAAATTAGTATTTTTCTTGTGTGCAATGGAGGTTGTTGCAGCAGCTTATATATACATGCATTACTTAGTTAAAAAAAATAAAAAAGACGCGCAGAAAGACGCTGGTGGCAGACCCGGTTGTATACTAATAGAGGTGTGTACAGCGGAAATCATTTACTGTTGGATTTAAAATTTCAGGCAACTAGTGGCCTTTACAAAACTTTTACTAGAATGTCTCCAACAGACTTCGATTACTTGATTAATTTAATTGGACCCAAAATAGCACGAAAAGATACTAGATGGAGAACGGCAATTTCTGTTCAAGAAAGGTTGGCAGTAACAATTCGGTTTCTGGCAACTGGTGACTCTTTCACCAGTCTACAATACCTTTTTAAAATTTCTAAACAATCGATAATTGCTATAGTTCCTGAAGTGTGCGAAGCCATTATAGAAGGAATAAAAGAAAATATACAGGTAAGAAACTGCTTAATTAAGGAAGTATAATAAACACACATTAAACAAAACAAATGTTTATCTCAAATTCTCTAATTGAATATCGGGCATATCCAATAGTTGGCGTGGTAAAGAATTGACTGGAGTACTGCGACTTGAATGATCCGAAATACTAGAATTAGCATAATTATATGCTGGAGATGGTACCTGTGAATGCTGTTGAGTAAAACTGGAAGCTTGGCTATCCTGATACTGTTCAAATTGAGAATGTTGTGGCACAGAATTTGCAAATAATGACTGAAGAGTATGAGTACGGTATGATTGCGAATGATAACAATTGGTTGAACTTTGTTCGAGATGGGTCTTGTCTGCTTTAAACAAAATTAACATAATATCTTGTTGTACAGTACTTTGTAATTCAAGAGAATATTTGGCCAGTTTTTTAGCCACAAGATTTCCAAATATTTGACATTCGTTTTGCTCCTGTGGGTTTCTAGCGTTTGCTGATGCTTCTGACAGTATTTTAAAAGCTTTATCTATTTTCTCAGAATCTTCATTCCTCTTTTGGCGTTTCCTACTAGGTGTCGCTTCATCGCTTTTCTTTTCGGTACTAGGTGTTGCTTTTCTTTTCGGTACATTTTCTATACTCTCCCGATTCTCTTGTACAGCAGAATTTGAATCGTTATTTGCTAATGTTCCTTCATCACCCGATATTTCTTTTTCATCATTATCTTCTTCTTCGGGTACAATCTAAAAGTGAAAATAATTTAAAATAAGTATTTAATAAACAAACTTATTTAGAAAATAAAAATATGTCCTATTTTTGGCGCACTGTATAATTTGTTTTAACGAAATTTGTTTTAATTTTTACAGATACCTTCAACACCAGAAAGATGATTAGAAGTGGCAAAACAGTTTGAGGACACCCGCAACTTTCTACATTGTCTGGGTGCTTTAGATGGGAAGCATGCTGTTCTACAAGCTCCAATTAACACCGGAAGCGAGTTCTTTAATTACAAATCAATATTTAGTGTAGTTCTTTTTGCCCTAGTGGATGATAATTATAACTTTTTGTATGTTGATGCTGGAGGCCAAGGAAGAATTTAAAATGGTGGTATCTTTAAAAACTGCTCGCTTTACAAAAAATTAGAGCGAAATGACTTAAATTTACCTGAACCAGAAGCTTTACATGGCAGGCAACAGAAAATTCCCTATTTTTTTATTGGAGACGAGGAATTTGCCTTAACTGAGTCGTTAATAAAACCGTTTTCGGGAATACATCCTAAAATATCATTGGAAAGAGTGTTTAACTACAGATTATCTCGCGCACGAAGAACTGTAGAAAATATATTTGGCATCGCCTCAGCCGTATTTAGAGTACTTCGTAAACCGATGTTACTTGAACCCAGAATAGCTGAATTAGTTATAATGGCAGTAGCTCATCTACATAATTTTTTAACAGAAAGTTCCACATTTTGTGCTTTGTATACGCCACACATGGAACCTTCGATACAGAAATTGATGGAAAGCTTGTAGAAGGAAATTATAAAACTATAACTAATGAACCAATGTCTTCTTTATTTCCAATTAGAAATATTCCCAGAAGACCAACCGAAAATGCAACACGAATTAGAGACGAATTGTCATCGTACTTTCAAAACGAAAATCGACTTTTGTGGCAAGTTAATTATACGTAATTCGTTTTATACTCACGGTGCTTTGTGTTTCCCGAACCTTGTTTTTGTCCCAAAGGAATAGCAAACTTTTAAAGGCAAACCAACTACTTTCATAGATATCTGAAAGCCTTTTAATAAATAAAAATAAAATTTGTAATTGAAAAGTAAATAAACAAAATAGAAAAGAAATTAATTTTCAATTATTCAAACTTACCTTTACCCGTACCGTGGTTCTTTTTAATTTTTATTTTCTCTCGCCTAAGATCTGACAGAAGAACATTAATTTTTTTTGCATTCATTTACTGTTGTCCGAAACTCTACAGCAAGTTATTCCCAAGCATCATGCTTCTTTATTTCATTATAGTATTTGGGATGTTTTGCAGCACACAAAATTTCTTTATTACGATAACTATTTATGAAATCCAGGGTAGATTATTCTGTCCACTCCATGTTTTCAACTGAATGAACAAAAGGAAAAATAAATCGCAACTTTGTACCGCAGACCTGTCCAGACATGCTAACAAGTGGTGCAACATCAGTGCGTATCATTTCTTTGATGCGGCGTCAAAAAACCGACAACCGATGAAACTCCGAGATGTTACTATGTTCTGGTGTTACGGTGTTACGCAGTGCCGTCCACACTTGTTACGCGACGGCGTTACGATACGAAGTTTTGTTATATGTCTGTACGCACCTTTAGGGTTGGTGGACGCACTCAACAATCAAATTACTCATATGAGAAAAAACATCCAGCTCTACTTCCATACACTCATCATCTCACTAAAATGCTTTTTATGCAAGGGCACGCTAACTTTTGTCACGCTGATCCTCAGCACTTGATCTACTCTATAAAAATAGGTTTTGGTCCATAAACGTAATAGCACTAGCTCGGAAAAATGTTCGCAGATGCGTACGTTGCTTTCGTGTGAACCCTTCGGTAAGTTTACCAATCATGGGAAATTTACCCAAGCAGCGTGTGTCCGTCATTTCCATTTCATACTACTGGGGTAGACTATGCGGGACCAATTCTTATTAAATCAAAAGGAGCCGTGGCGCGAAGTTCACTAAAACCTACATTTGCTTATTTATTTGCTTCACAACAAAATGTGTACATATACAGTTAGTTAGTGACTTGACGTCAGAATCCTTTGTCACTGCGTTACGTCGATTTATAGCAAGACGCGGAAAACCGTTTGAAATATTATCCGACAAAGGTACTACCTTTGTTGGAGATAAATCAGAAATTAAGAAACTAGGTAAATTCATTTTCTCGAATCAGAATAAATTGCAAGAATCTCTTAACACCTTTGCGCACTACACTTGCACACTTCAAAGTTTCTTAGTTTTACAATAGATTAAAATTAAAATCGATATAACAAGTTATTGGATTAATAATAAGTATAGAACTAGATTAATTTGAAAATTTTAGTTCGATTATTAGACCAGTAATGATGTACTCAGCTGAAACAATGACACTGGCGAAAAAGTATGAGGAGAAATTGAGAAGAACGGAAAGAAAGATAATCAGAACAATAATGGGCCCAGTAAAAATTAGTGAAGGGGAATATAGGATAAGAACGAAACGAAAACTGCTGAACTCAATGGCGAAGGTGTTATAAAGAAAAACAAAGTTCAGCGAGTTAAGTGGTTGGGGCCTGTATGGAGAGGGAAGAACAATATGACACAATGGAGTCATGGTGGTAGAAAAAGACGTGGCAGGCCTAGAACAGAATGGTTAAAGGAGGTGGAGGACGACCTAAGATGTGTAGGAGTTAGAAACTGACAGGAAAAGACAGGAAACAGGAAGTTATGGCGGGAAATAAGCGAGAAAGTGTAGACATGGAATATGGAGACTGATCCACCCCAACAAGAGGATCTAGAGAGCGTTTTTGCGGCGCAATGCCACTAGGGGTGTTAAGTCGTTATTATTATTATTATTATCTAACAAGGTGTAGTATTAATTACAGTTAGTGTTTGATATGTACAATTCGATTACGCACATATCACTCATTGGGTTTGTGGACTGTTTCACAATGAATGGATTTCCTTCAATGTACAATTTATTTACAGCTATCTACACTGTTCTATTTATACTAGCATATATACATAGCAACTACACTGTTGAAATGGTTTGTTGTTTATGTGTACTTGCCCGATAAATTTAATAATTTAAATTATGGTGCGTTACAGCGCGTTCGTACGCGAGAGCTCTATTTCTTACCACGTTTCATGTTACACTGCTGCAGGCTATATTTTTACACTTATAAATTTTAGTGTATTTCGTGTTGCATAGTGTTTGCAACAGTTGGTAAGTAGAAAACACACAAAATAATTAAGCTCCTTGATATTGAAAACGTCCAAGATATCGAAACTTCTTCCTAATTACTCGGACTTCCCGTACGACCCTGTTACTGATGACGTTACTGTTTCCAATTTACATCATTCAAAGATTACTGTCGCTTTGCAGGAAGTAAGACAAGACGAAATATCTTGGAACGAACTATACATCAAACAACATGACAACAATGATAATACCATGAAAAAAATATTTTATTTACATCATGATCATTATAAACAAATTTCTATAAAAATACTATAAAATATAAAAAATACTTATACAACTTACTTGATACAACATTATAAATTGTAGACGATCATCGTAAGGATTAACAAATATCAAAAAAAAGATTTAATAGTAATAAATGATATAAAGTTTTACTCTTTCATGAAAATAAACTTCTTTGCTGTGTAGAACTAAGTTTTTCTCGTCTTTTCAACTTTTTCTTTATATTAGGAAGGATGTTTAGGTAAAAAAATAATCACCCTGTATATAGAGTATCAGGAATTTTCTGTGGGCACACATGTTTAAACGTCAATGTGTTAGAAAGAAGCAAATACATATAAATTCTCGTATTATTCTCTTTCTTTAACAAGATATCATAAAATGGAAAACGTGCAACACATGTCCATCCCAGCAAACACAAATGTATATGTTACATAAAAATATATAACAGAGGAGGAATGCTTTTTATATAAAACGTTTATATATATTTTATGTAGTATTTATGTAACAAAATCTTTATAAATTTTGTTATATATTCTCAATATATATATATATATATTATAAAATGTTGTATTCATTGGATATATATCATTTTATATGTATTCAAGATGTAAATTCTGCTACATAAATATGAAATTTTTTTATATATATTTATTACGTAAAATTTGTTACATAAAATATTTTATATATTTCATATGTATTTCTTACGAACCTCCTCTAGTGTCTTTCTAAAGAAAAAGAAGAAACCTCTTCAATATTATAACCTTTAAATTGTCATGAGTCGATCTACCCACATACCTGCAAGTATAATAACGTTTTAAAAGGTTTTTCTTTAGTTTTGTCTGTGTTTGTTCTTAGTTTTGTTTGTAGAGGATCGGAAAACACATCATGTAAGTGATATTATTATTACTATTTTCAACAGGCAAGTGGCATCGCCGATGAAGCTGTTCATTCAACTGTCGTTTACAAAAGATTATTTAACAAACGTATTAAAAAGGTCAACTATATTAAAATATACAATGAAGTAAACAATTACAAATTATACCTATCTCACTAAAATACTTTTCAAGATATCTTCGTTTTAACTTATAACTTAGACATGATTTAACAATAATTCCCTCTGTAGGGAGTCGTTAATCCGAAACAAATACCGCCCGCCCAGGTATGCTCGGATAGATTTTGTAATAATATCAAATAAAATACACATCTTTAATCTTCTGACCACAGGTAGTAAGTCAAGACAAAATATTTTGAGATGGATTAATTAACACTTATCTGTTGAAAGTTATTTATATTCGAATACTTAGATTAATATAAATTATGAATTTTAGGCAAAATAACTGTTTAAAACGAAAAAAAATTGAAGACTTCTGTGATTTATCAATAAGACAGAAAAACGATACATAGTACAATCCTACAATGGAACCAGAAATACATACACATCTCATGACATCTCGCTCATGGTTAACATAGAAATAACTACAAAATGAGGAACTTAAAATCAATTAAGTTATTTCAAGGTATTGTTACTATCTGATTTATTTATTTAATATAATTAATATATACCTACATTTTTAGAAACGTTACTGAAACAGTTTAATATGACATGCACTGATTTTGATCAAATCACCTTGGTGTGGATAAGGTTAAGTAAAGAGTCTCCAGAGGGAAAACAAGGGCGCAACCCTTCAAAACAATGGATAATATCCCTTAATATTGCCCACTCGCTTACAAGTGGACCTCGAAAAGTCTTCTAAGAGAATATTTTCCATGGTTAATTGTTGTTTTGTTTTTGAATATTCATTTGTTTTGCATAATTTTTTTATATTTTATTATCATTTAGTTTTTGAATATTTTTAGTTTTTCAATATTTTCTTTCATTAGGTGTTTTGTTTTTAGTTTCTCTTTTTTATGTTAATAAAATAAATGTACTTTTATGCATTCATTGGCTGTTTTTTGAGTAACTAAGTACCAGCTACTAAATTTCAAAAATAAATACCATTTACAATATATAAATATTAAATTGTATTAAGTTTCTTTAAGTTTGAAATATTCATAAGGTAGGTATTGGATAATATAATAACAATAAATCCTTAATCTTTTGGTCATCAACACTACTAAAAATATCCTATTTCATTTCATCTATGAAAAATAATGTTTCAACAGATTTTTCGGAATTTATTATAAATTAAGAATTTTGCTGAATTTTTTCATAGATCCAATGTAATAAAATATTTTAAGTAAGGGGTGAGGCAAAAGAAAAATTTGGTAACTTTTGTTACATCTATATTATGTAATATTTAATACATAAATATTATCTAGATATTATCTCATTTTTACATATATATCACATAGTAATTTGGAAATATTTGAGATATAATTTATAATATGTATTTCTTATATCATTATTGTTCTCTAGCTGTGCCGGCCTTTGTCAGTATTCAATCCATAAATATTATCTAGTTGTGACTTCAATTTTATATAACTATGACTTTTATATTTCAAAAAATATGTAACACATATGTATTCGATATGTTTTTGTGTTTGCTGGGATAACACCAATGTGTTACAAATTCTTTGTAGGTACTAACAAGATAACAGAAACAGTGTTGCCAACTTTCATTGTATATTTATATTAATTGTAAAATGCATTGCTCTAACACGAGAACAAGTTATAAGAAGTTTTAATTCTGATAATTCGAGAGTTTGTTACAGATCAAGATAATTAATCCGATCTATTTGTTGAACATTTTATTGTAATGCTGGAAATTGTACTAGTTTTCAGTTTGAAAGCGGTTAAAACCTTTGCTTTTTTCAGATTTGGCAACGTGAAAGATGTCGCTGAACACTTTGTTGGTATTCGTCTGGTAGTTAGAAAAAAGAGAAGGAGTTGGTAGTGAGGATCGAGTGAGGGCAGAGTACCAGAGGAATTTACAAAGAGCCAAGAAGGAGAAGGAAATAAGAGAAAGGGAAGAGGTTGAAAGAAGAGCAAGATAGGAGACGGAGAGAAGAGAAAGAGAAGAGAGGGAAAGAAGAGAAAGGGAAGAGACAGAAAGAATTGAGACGGAAGGAAGAGAGAGAGAATACAGGGATAGAAGAGAGAGAGAAGAAACGGACAGAAGTGAGAGAGAAGAGAAGGTGAAAATGGAAAGAGGGGAGAGGGAAAAAATGGAATATGAGAAGTGCATAAGCAGAGCTAAGGAAAAATGTGTAATGAGTGATGGGGATAAAGAAAGAAAATAAAGAAAGGAGAAGATAAGAGGAACATTATTGGAGATGGAAAGAAATGTAAGAGCGGAGACAACAAGAAAGGCAAGAAAGAGGTAGATTTAGAAGAGAGGGAAAGGAAAGTAAGAGAAGGGGTGATTGACAAAGTGAAAGTATTTGTAAACGAAAGAGAAGAAAGAATAAGGGCATTCGTGGGTAAGCAGTCCACACCCGTAGGAAAGGGGGGAAGTGAGGAGGAGGTAAATCAATCAGATGAAGAAGAAGAGTTACTTAGGATAGGAAGACTGATGGAAATAGTGGGGGTAATAAGAAAAAGGGTAGAGGAGGTGGAAGGGGAAAGTGTATGGATGATAAGAAGAGAAAGGGAAGAGACGGAGAGAGAAGGAGAAGAGCGGTAAAGAAGAGAGATAGAAAATAGGGAGAAAAGCGAAAGAGAAGAGAAGGATTAAAGAGAAAGAGAAGAGAGGGGAAAAAGGGAGCGAGAGGAGAGGGCGAAGATAAAAGCAGACCTCAATAAGGGGGGGGGGGATTATAAGGAATACAATCAAATCAAGAATACTGAATGGGATGAAGAAGTGTTCGAGACAACAAAATGGGAGAGGGGTAACATCGAGAAGACACTCTGGGAAAGGGGAAATTGCGTGATTATAAGTAAAGGAGAAGCAGAGGGGGGATAAAGGAAATAGTACAGAGATATAATATGGAGATATGGGCCCTGATGGACAGTTGTGAGGAGGGGGAGTGTGATGCTCTCTAGAGAATAACCAAAAGAGTTCGAGATGCCAAAAACGTGGTTTAACTACGTGGCAAAAATGAGAGAAGACGAGGGAGAGGTTTTGTACGAAATAGTTGTAAGTCTGACCGAAATGGTCAGGCAAATGCAAGGAAAGGGAGAGCTGAAGGTCGTAATAGGGGAGGTAGTAGATAAAACTAAGGTAAGAAAAGCAATAGAGTTTATAGGTAGGAAGGGAGAGATTACGTGAAAGATTGCAGTAGGCGCAGGCGAAAGGACGCTAGGAAAGGAGGGAATGGAGAGGGAGACGCTCCTCATAAAAACTGGGGACGAAACTTACACTGATGTATTGAATAGGATAAAATATCGAGTCAATGTGGAAGGTATCAAGGTGGAAAACGTCAAGAAAACTAAAGGTGGGGATCTTATAGCGAATCTGAAAGGAAGGGGTGCGGCTGAAAAGCTTAAAGGGGAACCAAGGGACAAGATGGGGGAGAAAATAATCACTGTGGGGAAGAAGAATGAAGTCAACTTTGATATTATGGATTTGGACCAAGCGGAACTCCAGGTAAGGAGCCTGAGGGAGAATAGAGGTGGTGGCCAGATTGCCAGGGTGTGTAAGAAAGGAGGAGGAAATGCGGAGGCACAGAAGGATCAAAGTTCACTGGCAGTATTGTAGGGTAAGGAAGAGGCTCACCCCTCTCCGATGCTACAGGTGCATGGAGTTTGGACACAACTCCTACTCCTGCAAAAATAAGGCAAGGGGTAAGGCATGTTTTAAGTGCCTCAAGGAGGGACATAACGTGAGAGACTGTGTGAATGAAGCGACATGCCTGACGTGTAAGGAGTCTGGACACAGGATGGACTCCATGGAGTGCCCGAAATACAGGGAACTGGTTTTAGGCAAGAAACGGAGCACAGACTAGCAGGGAGCTAATGTTAGGAGGTACACTGACGTCATGACTTTACCAGTCCTTCCAGTGTACGTACACTCCCGAGGTGTTAAAGAGGAGGGTGGTTTAGTGCGGCGAAAGTCCCACACGAACTCACAGCATTGCACAGCCAGCTGTGAGGGAGGCATTAGCTTCCATCCCACCTCTCAGGTCAAAAAAAAGGTAGCGCCCTCGAGAGGCACACGCGTAATTCGTATATTCTAGTATCCTTATTTTAACTGCAATAATCTACGCTGACTTTTGATTGTCTGTCTCACTATTGTCTCTCTCTAACACACTGGTAATGACATGTGACCCTTATATTTTCCAGTTGACTATGAGAGGATTATCATTTTACGTTGAAATTTAATGAAGAATAATTTCTGTTGTTAATAAAAAGGAATATTATATGGGCACTTACACTGCCAACATGTACGGCTGTAGACTAAATCGTTTTATCAGGAGCGTAGGGATTACAGGCGGTTTTTACTCGTAACTACAGAATATGTACAGTAATTATTTAATGAGTTGCAATAATAAATTATTTAAAAAAGTAGCATCGTCGAATTATTGTTTTTCATATTATATCCATTAAAAGTATTAAATTGTCAACTTATTTTTATAATGATTGGAGTGATATTTGAAAAACAATTTGGGCAACGATAATTCTTTGGCATTTTATGATACCCTGTTAAAGAAAATAGGTGATACACTGAATATACTTGTTTCTTTACAACATATTTTCGCTTATGACTCTGTATTGAAAACCCTATGTTGCCATTTACCATAGAATATTCCTAGCACTTATACGAATCGCGCGTGCGCTTCTCAAGGGCGGTACCTATCAGATGATTACCAACCAAGTGTTCAGCAACATCGTTCACATTAGCAATTCTGAAAAAAAGTAAAGGTTTTAACCGCTTTAAAACTGAAGTTTAGAACAATTTCCAGCATTACAATAAAATGTTCAACAAATAGATCGGATTAATTATCTTGATCTGTTACAACTTCTCGAATTATCATAATTAAAAACTTCTTATAACTTGTTCTCGTGTTAGAACAATGCATTTTACAATTAATATAAATATACAATGAAAGTTAGTAACACTGTTTCTGTTATCCTGTTAGTACCTACAAGGAACTTCTAACACTTTTTGGCGTTATGAGCATTGCACGTTTTCCACTTTAAGATGTCCTGTTAGCGAAAAAGAATAATACACTGAATTTATATGTATTTGTTTATTTCTAAGACATTGACGTTTAAACATATGTGCCTACATAAAATTCCTAATACTCTATATGTCAGTTATTTCATTTACACACTCTCTGAACTGCCGATAAGTTCGACTTGTTCCCTTCCAATAATCGTACGTTGATTAAAATTCCTATAAAAACTAATTATTTTAATTGTAACTAATGTAATTAATAATACAACAATTACTGACAGTATTATAAAATAATTTGCGTTATTTTCTGGAGAATTGTGGAAGTATTCACTCTTAACATTTTGTTGTTGTGTATCAAAGCGTAATTTCAAATTTTCCATGTACCGATAAAACGTAGTGTCCTTGAAACCATCGTTAAAGAAATTAAACATGCTCGTTTTTTCAAAATCGTTCCCGAATAAATCATTATACTTTTCCAAATATTTTACTAAGTTACTGTCACTGAAGTTTCTATTGAAATAGTTGTAAATGCTTCTGTTGAATTCCAACGTAGAATTTTCACTTTCTTTCAAGTTTTCTAGAAATTTGTAAAACTGACTGTTGGAAAAATCATCATTGAAAAATTTCACCAAAGCAGTTTCATTTAAATTACGCAAATTAAGACTTTCTAAGTATTTATAAAAACTACTATCCTTGAAATCTTTGTTGAAGTAGTTATACATGAAACTACGTTCGAATTCGTGCCCTTCATATTTTTCTAATTTCGATGAAATCGCGTCTTCCAAAAAGTTGATCACACCTTTAAATTTAGAACCGTCATCTTTTATTCCAAATTCATATTCATCGCAAGAAATACCGTGAATATTTGACCCTATTTTATTGTTTCCTTTTGCCACCCTTTCTTTTAAATCGTGAATTACTTCAATCAATTCGTTACAAGCAAAGTTATTTTGATCTATATTTACCCACTTCAAATTAGGCATGTCATCCAGCATTTGTTTACTATCTATAATTTTTAAATTGTTATTACTTACATCTAAAGTTTTTAATCTACCAAGTGAATGTAAATATCGTTTTAATGAAGTTAAATTATTATAAGAAATATCGAGTATGTCCAAGACTTTCATATTATCGAACATACCGTAACTTAAAGCTTTCAATTTATTATGTGACATATTCAAATACATTAACTTATTAAAATTCGCAAATAAGCTAGACGAAACGAAGGTTATATTATTTCCAGCGAGATTTAAATAATTCAACGAAGTTAATCCGGAAATATTATTAATATTAGTTTCTGTTAACAAATTGTAACTAATATCCAACTTAGTAAGATAATTTGAACAGTCTGATAATATAAATCGAATCTTATTGAAACTAACGTCTAGTTCATTCAAACCAGGTGCGCATAAACTAACAACAGACAAATTATTATTAGACACATTTAACTTATTTATAGTAAATTCGGTTTTATTTAAAATAAACTCGGAAATATGATTGTAACTCAAATTAATCTCAGTTAATTTATAATTTTGACCCAAAAATGTATCGTTAAAATATTCTAAATGGTTATGAGACAAATTTAAATGGTGCAAGTTCATTATGCCGATTAAAAAGTGCGGGTGAATGTATTTGATATCGTTGTTAGAAACGTCTAAACTTGACAATTCTATTAAGGAATTAAAAAGTCCTTGTGGTAAATCTGTTATATCATTATGATCCAAGTATAATGTTTTTAACGAAGATAGTCCTGTAAAAGCTCCAGGTAATATAGTTTGGATGTGATCGCCGGATAAGGTTAGATACAAAACATCAGAAATATGTAAAAATTCCGCAGAATCGATAACTGTCAAATTAGAGTTTTGTATTACTAAAGTTTTCTTCCAGTTGGAATTCCATGGCCGAGGCGCGTTAAAGGGGAACGTAACATTTTCACATGTATACGCTGCGTGAGTAGATATTACAGCTCTTAACTGGCGGTAATCAAACGGTGAACCATTTGGATATTCATCTCTTCTATCAAGTGAACAATTGGTTGATGTACTGAGATTGATCCACGTAGACATTACTACCATGATGAAACAGAAGTAACTGAAATAAACGTTAAATAATAGTATATTACTGTAAAGGAAATTCTAAAAACATAATATTTCACGTCAAAATATTGAATAATACGATGATGACGTCGGGGACAACAACACCCGAAGGTTCGGTATGCTGAAGCAGGTAGCGGACATGATGCGGACATGATGTGTGTTGTCTCTGACATGATACTATAACTCAAGAAGATACGATCACGCGCATGTTATCTTCTGTCTCTTTTCCACCGCCAACGTCATCCTGTGACCCGATTTGTGGCAAGTGTGCAGTGGAGTGAGGCGAAACGCCTGCATTATGCATTTGATGTGTTATTTTTATCGTGTTTTTGAAAGTATGAATGGTTAAAAACTTAACATTCTTATTATAAACATTTTGTGATTGTGGTTTCTAGTGGTTTCGTTTCAATTAATAAACAATTGTGCACTGTGCGGTAGTAGGTTGTAACAATAACAACAAAAAATCGGGCAAAACTTTTCCTCGAGCTGCCGATACTTTTCGGGTGTAGAAATGTTATCAAAAAAGACATTCAACGTTAAATACGCACTGATATGCTCAGAACTTTTACATTTGTCTAGAAATAAATGGAAGTTGAAAGAAGATGCAGTTCCATCTCTTAATCTGGCAAAATTTCCAAAACTTGAAACACCTAAGCAGAAAGATCGAGGTGTGAGAATGAAAAAAAGGAATTTAGTGAAAAAATTGCAAAAGCATTAGAGGTGAGTAGATATTCTTCAAGTAATAAAGTAGTATTGTGGTTCTTGGAAATCTTGTTGATGTTTCTAATCTGTTTTGGTGCGATGCATGCAAAATAATGTTTTTAATTACTATTTGTAGTCATGAAGAATGTGATTCTTTACATAATACCATTGGTGAAGGCTCGGGTGAAGATAAAGGCGTGGGTAAAGGGGATATGATATTTCCTGGTAGTTGTACAGGACAAGCAGAAACAGAATTTGGCAAAAATAGGGACAATGCTACAGAAACAACCAGGTTTGTTTCGAGTGTTTTACAGTAGTACAGATCAAAGCTAAATTGCATTTTAGTACATGAATATCTCAAATAAGAAGAGTTGAATCTTTTAAAGAGAATAAGTCACCTTCAGAAAGAAAATTTGCACCTAACAGAAGTTTTGGAAAAAGTAAAACAGTTAGTACAAAAATTTCTTACAATAGGGCAGCATCGTAAGCTAAAAATGGCTAACAAATCCACTGGTCTGTAGAAGATATCACTTCTACAATATCTCTTTATGCTGGTTGTCCCAGATCATATCGATTACTAAAAAAAGGGGATATCATTTACCTGCAGGTTAGTTCTTTTGATTAATAGCCACAGCTGAGGTTTAAGTACCTACAGTATTGGATAATTAAAATATTATTTTATTTGCAGGTGTTTTAAACATAGTTTGAAGCCTAATGTCTTATCACAAAATACAACTTTCACAAAAATTAAGAGATCCTGTATTTTACTGTTTGATGAGATGAAAATCCAGGGAATATACGATTATGACAAGAAAAATGACACTACTATGGCTCCAAAAAAATATTTCCAATTAATTATGACAAGAGGCATTTGTAAAAACTGGAAGCAACCCATATTTTACGATTACGATTGCAAAATGACAACTCAATTTTTCAAAATAATTACAAAGCTGGAGAATATCGGCTACCCTGTGTATGCATTAAACTGCGACCTAGTTGGTAGTAATAGAGGACTGTGGAACTCATTAAATATATCTGAGGAAAATACCAGCCTTGAAAATCCAGTCACCCAAAAACCCATTTATGTGTTTGCCGATGCACCCCACATGATCAAACTATTGAGAAATCACTTTCTTGATAGTGACTACACCCTAGATGGAAAAATTATTAATTCAAAGCCAATTGTGAATCTATTTTAGAGCATACCCAAAACTTGGATTTGCATATAGCCCATAAACTTGGCCCACATTTATTGACTGTAAAAGGTAAATTACAGTTGGTACTGTTTCTATAGAGTTCATTTAATTATGCATTTCGTTTAATTATGCACTAATGATGTTTGAACGGCAAAAAGTTAAGTATGCAATGAAACTTTTCTCTCATACAATTTCAAGGGCTATTTCTAGGTTGGGCATGCTAGGTTCTTATGAGATGGACAGCAACTGGTCAGAGTGTTCTGATTTTTTTAAAGGTAGTGAATGACTGGTTTGATGTGTTCAAGACACAAATCCCACATCCAGATTCAAGAAACCGTGTGAGACTGAAATTCTGTTGATTGTTAAACTTAATCTACTATTGTAAAATATTTTCGGATATGGCTTGGCTTTATGAACAAAATGAAATACTTGACGATGAAAATTATGGTGAAAGATATGAGAAAAATAGGCTTGAAAACATTGCTACCATTTCAAAAGGCTATAATTATAAGCGTTGAGTTTCTGATGAATCTTTTCTTGGACCTAAACAAGGATTTTGGTTTTAAATATTTACTAACCTACAACCTGAATTAGGACCCTTTAGAAAACTTTTTTCTGTGATGAGGGCAATTGGTGGTTTACACGACCATACAAACGCTCTTCAGTTCAAATATAGGCCACGGAATTACTTGATGGGTCGAAATGACGAGATTATTTCTGATTCTGCAAATGTAGAAAAGGATTCCAGAACTCATGACCAGCCAAGCACTACAAAATTTAAATATGTATTTTGAATTTTAGATTGTTACTGGAGACATTAGTTGGACAACCAATAAGCCAGCACCGATGTTAAGACAAAAGTTACCAGCAGGTCCATGGCAATACCTGGCTCTTGACTATATGTCAGGAGGGCAGTACGAAGAACACTTACTAGTGCTAATAAACTATTACTCTCGTTATGTTGAGGCCATATTCACGGAATCGACCTCTTCAACAACGGTTATTCGGGCCTTAGAAGAGGTATTTTGTAGGCTAGGCCTACCGAAAATGATAAAAGTTAATAGTCTAAGATCCGGGATTAGAGAAATATACCCTCATCTGTTATTTAGATAAAACAATTTTTTATAAGCTGATTTCAATATCATGAACTTATAAAAACAACCTCTGCCATCATAAGCCTGCTGCAATTAATAGTAATTAATTAATTAACAGCTAATTTATTTTTAATTTTCACTTTCTTATGTTAGTTACATGTAGTAAGTTAAAACCATCAATATTTTATATTATATACCTCACTGTAGTAGGCACCCATCTCTATGATTGCTATACTTACCTGCAGCCAGGTGAGGAAAGGTAGAAATGTAGCTTATTTCCCTTACATGTTAGTTAAAATAAAAAATCCAAGTACAATAATAAACGGCGTCGAAATCTAAACATAATAATGTTTGGCTATCCTATAAAAGGCTGATGCAGCCAAAGATAAATAATAAAAATAAAAATTAGCGGCAGCTATGAGAGCTCATTGCGAAGAGAGAGATAGAATAATACATATTCCTTCAACGAACAAAGACAGCGTAAAACTCATGCGCGCGCACCACAGGCTCATTTAAACGTACTAGAATAGAGAGAGAGAAGATGAGAATTGGAGTATAAGAAAGATAGACAGAAAGATAGCTCTAAATTTATACGAAATTTTTTGAATTTTCGGAATAGTGTGCAATATTAAAGAAAATATACTTTTGAGAAAAATTACCGAAATAGTTTACACTTACCGTGAAGTTTTCTTAATGCTTCAATTATTAATTATAATTTTTATGCGCCGAAATTAATTTTAAAAAAAATTTTAAAACAGGTTTAAAATGTTTGTTATATTTATTATTATGCAAATATTGTATACAAATGAAAAATGGAAAATTAAAGCAATTACATTATGTTGAAAATAATTGTAAGTCAAAAATCAATTATTTAATCTTGGTCCGACTCATCTGAAGTAACAATGCAATCATCGAGATCTCGGCTACCGCACGGCGAATTTCCTCCACCATCATCATCTGAGTTATTTGCTTCATTTTCGTTATCATCATCATTATTTTTGCAGGTATCTTGTAAAATATCATCAATTTGGAGCGGTGTTGCGTCTCCAACAAACCATCGAGGTTTCAAGTGATTTTCCTTAAACCAACCACACTCCTCCGGATTAAGTTTAATGCAGTCCGCATCAGTCGCATTTAACCACATGGAGTTAACAAATATCGTTCGCAAAATTTTTTGTTTTAGCGACTTCCAGCATGGTGGTATTAAATCAAAACTTTTAATTTTCCTTAAAAATTGATTATCACTCTTAACAGCCGCATAAGCTTTTTGAAAAATACTATATCGAGCGTCATTAACAGTGATACAGTTCTTTACTCCATACATTAAACACGTAAATTCTTGAACAGCTTCCATTTTTTTTCTTAAAAAAAGATCTGCATCATCCGTTAACGACGCGAATACTTTCTGAAACTTATTATTTTTTGAAAAAATCTTGAAAGGCTTAACTTTTCCCTTGTTGTAAAAAGCTGCAGTATAGTCACACCCTGTATAGGCATGAAATGCAGGCAGTGAAACACACAATTGAGGATCTAGTGTTGACGCCAACTCGGAACAGCTAATGCGATTAAATTCTCTGTTATTTTGTTTTTTAGACGATGAGCCAGCTAACCAAATTTTTTGTCCGGAACTTTATGTATATTCCCCAGAATAATTATCAATACATCGGTATCCGTAGCCTTCACTAATATTTTCGAGTTTTTTGGTGCTTTATAAATATATCATAATAGTCATGGGTGGTTTGAAAACTTCAAAAAACGCCATGGTATACGATTTATGCAGATGAGTGGCGAAAAAGTGTCCGCTAACGAGTCTGAAATCCAGGAATTCATTGGAAAATTGGACGCAAAAGCCAATGAACTTGGCCTAGTTCCTGAACAAATTTATAACGCCGATGAAACCAGCTTAAATTGGCGTCAGCTACCAACAAAGTCATTTGTAACTGAAGATGAAAAGAAAGTTTCTGGAAGAAAATTACAAAAAGAAATAATCACTCTGATGGTATGTGCGAATGCGTCAGGAACTCACAAGTTAAAACTGTATGTAAAGGTCGAATCTTTACCAGTAACCTACAGGTGTCAAAGCCGTGCATGGGTCACAAAAGAGGGTTTTCATGATTGGTACTTTAAAAGCTTTGTCCCTCGAGTTAAGCAAGAACTAAAAAAAGAGAAGTTACCAGTGAAAGCCCTTCTATTGCTTGACAACGCACCCGGACACCCTGACAAGGATGAATTAAAAGTTAAAACTGCCGATGGTTACATTGAGGTAATGTACTTGCCCAAAAACACGACCGCTTTGATCCAGCCAATGGACCAAAACGTCATAAAGACTCTCAAGGCACATTACAAAAAGCGCCTTTTAATGGATGTTGTCAGTCAACCTAACGATGACATTGCAGCCATTTTGAAATCCTTTAACATTAAGGATGCGATTTTTAATGCAGCATTTGCTTGGCAGCAACTAAAAAGCACAATCTTGATAAAATCTTGGAAGAATACTTGGCCTAACAACCCACATCTTACAACATGCAACTCTTCTTCCAACGATTCTGAATCTATTTTGGAAGCTGCACTTGAAATTTGTAACGAAGTGGAACTTCCGCCAGCATCATGTGAGGAATTCAGAACATGGATTATTGAGGACAACCTTGCTACTGATATATCAGACGCAGAAATAATCCAGGAAGTCATGACAGTAGATGACGAAGTGAACGAGGAGGCAGTGCCAGAGAAAAACTTCACCGTCAGCTGCGATGAAGCGTTATCGGCAACGAAAACTTTGCTTCGTTGGTGTGAGGAGAGAGAATTAGACTTTTCAAATATTTTGATGTTAAAAGGGATTCAAGAACAAGCAATGACGGACTTCCTGCGTACGAAGAAACAAAAGAAAATCACAGACTTCTTTAATGTGTAAATATGTATGTACATATTGTATATGTATTTTACTTAAGTTTCTTTCCGTATTTCTTTTAAAAACTTACATGTATGTACTGTCATTTTGTATACTGTTATTAATAAATTACATGTACTGTTTCGTAATTTAATGTCTTTTAAACAAAGATTAATTCTATAACGAATAAACTCCCACCTAGATATAAATAAACCACTTACCCACAAGTATTATCCTAGTTATTTTGGAAAGCCGGTTAACACAAGTTGCTCTTTACACACACTGACAGCAATGACATCTCGTTCCGCTTTTGACGCATGCCTGCTGCGCAACATGCACTTCTCGTCGCTAGGACGGCCGTGTAATTGGTTGGCGATAGTTAAGTGGCCATGATCAAGGAGGGAGTGTATCGCGCATAATTCAATTATAATAACAACACAAAATGATAATAAAATAACGACGAAACATTCCGCCCACCAAAATAAACATTTATTTTCACAACAAAATTAAAAAGATAAATAAAAATATTTACAAGTAATACTAATCATGGTGAGTTTATTGTGATGGCAATACACAAAGTTGTTTCCCAACCTGCGTCAGAAACAGTTTCTTACAGTCAGGATTCTGCGCACTCACTCAAATCTGTTCCAACCAGAATTTCCGACAGTTAGTAAACGATTAGTTTTCCGTTCCAACTGATTTTCAAACCTGTTTGTAAACTATCAGAACGGTTTGTGGATTATTCTCTAGCAATTTGTTTGGGGCATGCGCATTACTGTTTCTTTTAAAAATATAACCTTTAACCCTTTACCCGACAAATAGTAAATAGCTTATAAATCCCCCACTGAAAATCTGTTTCTATTTGAGTGTTTTGAAATATCTTTTTTCTACTTCCGCTACTAAAACCGCACTTTGAACACGGGTTTGACATGCACAAAACTACTCTTTAAACACTAGTGTTTAAAATCCGAAAAGTCACATCTCGTTTATCTTTTGTTTTTTAAACGTCAAATCAAGTGTATCTTTTATATGTTAAATTTCATGCTCCTTGATAATTTTGTTATTCTGCGTCATTTGATTCATCAGTCAGCTGTCAGTCATCGTCCGTCATGTAATGAATATAATTCAAATGTAATATAATGTTTTCGTTCCCGCGGGCGAAGAAAAAGTATAGTAAGCATCTCGTGTTAAAAACGTCTTTACGTCTTCACTCGTTTCACAAGAAACTCGTTCCGCTTCGTTCCACTCGTGCCTAAAGTAACCTTTTTGACACTTGGTACTTAATATACTATTTAAAAATAGTTAAGTATGAGCGTTGAAAATTTTAGTGAGATTAGGGACATAATATCGTCCATGGAAAAAGGTGATGACAAAAATTTAGAATTGCTTCTAAACGAGCAGATAATTAAAAACCAAAATTATTTACGTAGATATGGTGCTATTTTTTACATTGAATGAATTATTGTTTATGATATTTTCAGAGGAAATATTGCCCCAGTATTCTGAAGGAGTGTTCTTTGTGTTTACTCACACACTTCAAACTCTTTATCAGCTGTTCCAAACTACAACATAAATTGATCAGGAAACCAGTATCTTACAGACATGCGCTTTGGAAACGATTTGCAAACTGTAAGAAATCTGTTTGTGTTTGAAGGTTGGAACAAACATATTGAAAATACTGTACTAAATGTTGGAAAGAAAT
Source organism: Galeruca laticollis (assembly GCA_963921935.1). Taxonomy (NCBI): domain Eukaryota; kingdom Metazoa; phylum Arthropoda; class Insecta; order Coleoptera; family Chrysomelidae; genus Galeruca; species Galeruca laticollis. Next base: position 45,814,718 of record OY998185.1, read on the forward strand.
CAATACAAAAGGAAACTTTGAGACGATCGCTACCTACATAGTTCACATCAATCTGAAACAAAAAATGCGATTCCAACCCTGGTCCCAATTAGAGGGAATTATTATGCTTATTTTTTCTCCCAATAGCAAAGAAAAAGATTATTATTTATCATTTGGATGGCGTTTGCAACATTATAAATTACCTGGTAATGGAATAACATGTTTATGAAAGTAATTAAATTCTGTATGTGGTTTTTTCAATATAACAAAAAAACTTTACATGTTACAGCTTTTTTTGTATTTAGATAGGTTCATTCTATTATGTATGCTTTATGTTATAACAAAAAAAAATTTATCTACCGATGAATTAATTACTAGAGTAGGTACTTACCTCAAATTATGTGTCATGTTGCTTTGTTAAATATGTCTCACTGATCACACATTGGGAGCACAATGAGAATTGAATCTGGAGCCCTTATCTTAATTTTATGCTGAATACTGATAAGTTTTTATATTTTTTAATAAATGATGATTTACTATATAGAGTCGTCTACTGATAAACAATGTTTATATTTTGTGGGAATCACTCCCACATGAAATCATATTAACCATCGTTTTCCAGTCTCGATATTAGAATTATTTATACATAATATACAAGGTCAACATTTTAGATTTTAAATAAACTTAATGAACCGTCATGTTTGAATGAAGGGTGTATCGGTGTATTCGGAAATATACATCAGTGTCTGACCATTGGTAATGACGCCATACTTTTGATTCCTTTTTCGTTCCGAAATATATTGGCCAGCGGTTCACTTGACTTGTTATTTTCTTTATCTAGCAGAAGTATTTGTTTACTTTGTTGAGATGCCTTTATAGGCCAAGCTACAGAAGTTTGGAGTGATCATTTTGTGTAGAAGAAAACCAGCTGCGTTATCATTCATAATTTTTTTATTAACAATTTTATGAAAAAAATCGCTTTTTTATTGTGGTAATCACTCGTTCAGTGTTTCTCATTATGTTCAGCTTCATTTCTAACATATTTCTCGGCGTTTTAATGCAAAAACAAGATGGTCGTTTTGAAGTATGAAAATTCTACTTTCGAAGTTGTTTTTGTAAATTGTAGGACCATACCTGTCGCATTTAGGCCTGCTAGAAAATTGTATAGTAAAAAATTCAAATAACCGAGTTATGAATTTTTGAAAAACTGCACTATGTCCGGTCTATCTCGATTTTTTCCTAAACTAACGGTCCGATCGAGTTGTACGATATTTCATTTTCTTCGTGTTTTGATTCTTTACTAAAGGTAGCCTTGTCAGTCCAGAGAATTTCCGTTAAGAAATTTCTGTTTTCCTCAAGCATGCATAGCATCCATTGACAATAATTTAATCTATTATCGAAATCTTGTTCATTTAGCGCCTGGTGCAGAACTATGTGGTCAGGATGTAACCTTACCTTGTTGTTGTTACTATACATGAAGTGAGGTTACAATGCCAAAGGTTTACTATTCGCCAGAGAGCATAAGGTCGTGAGTTTAGTTAGGAATATTTGAAAACTGGTCCTGTATTATTTTTTTGGGCGCCACTTGATTAGTAGGACATTCAAGAAACTCTTACTGATAATCAAGAAACCAATAGTGAATAAATTAGCTATTATATGACTTTTCAAATATGTTAATACATTGTTTTGCCTTTATGTTTGTGAATCAAATAAAACACCTTATATTGCCAATGAATCTGTTTACTAAAATTTAAGGGTACCTTGACCAGACGGTGTAATAACCTGTTCCAATAAATACAAGGTAACCGACACTAATTATGAACTGATAATCAGTTATCAATGGTTGGTTCAGTTTGAAATGTTTAACGTAGTTTCTAATGACATACACCAATCTGTATTTATGGTTGTTTAACTTACATGAATATAACCATAACCAGAAACTGACGAAAAACTTAAAAATCTTCATTATATAATTCCCAAAAATATAAAACAAAAGAAATCCATTTATTACAGCTTCGGCTACCCATTTTCCTATAGGAATAAGTGAAAATGTGAATTAAATTTCTCGGATAGTTTTGAAATAAACTTCCGGCTCAAAGTATCAGTTTTAAAAAATTCAAATGATGAACTAACATTTCCTTTATTAGTAAAATCAACAAATCACATTAGAATTCTTTCTCATATTTCTGCAACAGTAGAAAGAGTTTTTTCTTCAATTAATATAAACAAAACTAGCCCCAGAAACTCATAGGTTACCAATACCTATCCAGAGTCGACTACTACATGCAAAAAAAATTAATAGTAATTTATGCAACAAGTGCATAAAGTGGTACTTTTTTTCATGAATGGAAAAAGTGGACCGCACGAGCCGTCAGGCGAGTGCGGCAATTCCATGAGTGAAAAAAGACACTTTATGCACATGTTGCATACGTTATTTTTTCTACAGCCCTATATAAAAAAATAAAATTCAAATAGAAATTTGGGATATTTTATTTAAGTTCCTGCGGTAAATTACAATTATATGTAATCCAAGTTTCATGAAAGTTCATCCTCGATATGCCCAGCCAAGTATCTTAGAAGTCCATCCTCGATGCCCAGCCAAGTTTCATTGTGTACTCTTATGGAAAGCGTGAAATAAAGTTAACGTTATGGCACTTTTTTTAACGCTTTTTTACTTTTTTCACTCTAACCATAAACAACCACTTTAAGCGCTACAAACCGATGAAATACAAGGTACTTTAAAGATAGGGCGTAGAAAAAAACAATTACAGTTGGCATAACATTAAACCTGAAAAATTGTATATTGTCCAATAAACAAATTCAAAATTCGCACCGGCGCGCTACTTGAGCGTTCAAGGGCTTTAGGGATAAAATTTTCGTAAGTTCAGATAACCGCATACTGTATGTTGAAGCTCTATTCTGGATCTACGGATATTATACGGAAATTTTCGAACCAATCTACGGATATTTGATCAGGTGCATGTGGCAGCCCTGGACAAGCATGAAATGGCGGATGGTTTTCAGTTATGTCACAGGGGGGTGTGCTGTGAGTTATGTGTTATATTTTATTTGCAAAAAGCACATATTTTGCAAGTAGTACTTGAATAAAGTGGTCTTCGTTTTCGTTAGTTCCTACTTAGTTACAGTTTCTATACTTAGTTATAATTCTTGTTATAATGGACGAACAACAATTGTTATCGGTAAGTACCTATTCCAAAATCATAATTATTAAAGCTTAATACTCATTCAATACTTTAATCGTCTATTATACATTGAAATTCCAGGTGACGGAATTGGGTTGGAGTAGGGCTCTTGGGTCTAGCATACTTCCATACCTGATAAAAATTTTTTTTTCACGGGAATGTATTGATGGATGATTACCTTTCATTTTAACCAAAATCAGTCATCCCCCACCCACCCCCTAAGGGCGGGGGTGGGGGTGACTTTGTAAAATAGTCGTAAAAATAAATTTTTGAATTCGGAATCAAATTCTACGTAATTTTTTACGTATACACCCAAAATTTCATTTTGATAACTTGTTTTTTTATAAAGTTATGCGAAAAAAATGTTATCAAAAATTTGATTATTCGATGGTGTACAGCTCTCGGGTCTAGCATACTTCCATAACTGACAAACATTTTTTTTTCACGGGAATGTATTAATGGATGATTACCTTTCATTTTAACCTAAATCAGTCATCCCCCACCCACCCCCTAAGGGCGGGGGTGGGGGTGACTTTGTAAAATAGTAGTAAAAATAAATTTTTGAATTCGGAATCAAATTCTACATAATTTTTTACGTATACACCCCAAATTTCATTTTGATAACTTGTTTTTTTATAAAGTTATGTGGAAAAAATGTTATCAAAAAATTGATTATTCAGTGGTGTAGAGCTCTCGGGTCTAGCATACTACCATATTTGATAGAAAAAAACTTTTCGCGGGAATGTATTGATGGATGATTACCTTTCATTTTAACCTAAATCAGTCATCCCCCACCCACCCCCTAAGGGGTGATGACTTGAGAAAAATTTCAAATTTAAGATAAAATTATGAAAATTTAGGGCCGTACATAAAAAAATTCAAGGAAACCGATGACGTCGTTGGAATTTCATTTTTTCCAAAAATAAGGGTAGCCACCCCCCAAAAAAACCGCCCCCGAAAGGGAATTTTTTATTTTGTGTATTTTTTTGAGATTTCACACATCGTATATGCCCAATACCGAAAATGAAGTCTCCATATCTTCCCGTTTCTTATATAAACGAGGGACCCAAGATCTAGAATCGTCGCGTTTTCTTTGAAATTTTGACAAAGTCCATACGTGAGAAAAATTTCAAGTTTAAGATAAAATTATGAAAATTTAGGGCCGTACATAAAAAAATTCAAGGAAACCGATGACGTCGTTGGAATTTCATTTTTTCCAAAAACCGCCCCCGAAAGGGAATTTTTTATTTTGTGTATTTTTTTGAGATTTCACGCATCGTATATGCCCTATCCCGAAAATGAAGTCTCCATGTCTTCCCGTTTCTTATATAAACGAGGGACCCAAGATCCAGAATCGTCGCGTTTTCTTTGAAATTTTGACAAAGTCCATACGTGAGAAAAATTTCAAGTTTAAGATAAAATTATGAAAATTTATAGCCGTACATAAAAAAATTCAAGGAAACCGATGACGTCGTTGGAATTTCATTTTTTCCAAAAATAAGGGTAGCCACCCCCTAAAAAAACCGCCCCCGAAAGGGAATTTCTTATTTTGTGTATTTTTTTGAGATTTCACGCATCGTATATGCCCTATCCCGAAAATGAAGTTTCCATGTCTTCCCGTTTCTTATATAAACAAGGGACCCAAGACATGGATACCTCATTTTCGAGATAGGGCATATACGATGCGTGAAATCTCGAAAAAACACACAAAATAAAAAATTCCCTGTCGGGGGCGGTTTTTTTTGGGGGTGGCTACCCTTATTTTTGGAAAAAATGAAATTCCAACGACGTCATCGGTTTCCTTGAATTTTTTTATGTACGGCCCTGAATTTTCATAATTTTATTTTAAACTTGAAATTTCTCTCACGTATGGACTTTGTCAAAATTTCAAAGAAAACGCGACGATTCTGGATCTTGGGGCCCTCGTTTATATAAGAAACGGGAAGACATAGAGACTTCATTTTTGGGATAGGGCATATACGATGCGTGAAATCTCAAAAAAATACACAAAATAAGAAATTCCCTTTCGGGGGCGGTTCTTTTGAGGGGTGGCTACCCTTATTTTCGGAAAAAATGAAATTCCAACGACGTCATCGGTTTCCTTGAATTTTTCTATGTGCGGCCCTAAATTTTCATAATTTTATCTTAAACTTGAAATTTTTCTCACGTATGGACTTTGTCAAAATTTCAAAGAAAACGCGACGATTCTGGATCTTGGGTCCCTCGTTTATATAAGAAACGGGAAGACATGGAGACTTCATTTTCGGGATAGGGCATATACGATGCGTGAAATCTCAAAAAAATACACAAAATAAGAATTTCCCTTTCGGGGGCGGTTTTTTTGGGCGGTGGCTACCCTTATTTTTGGAAAAAATGAAATTCCAATGACGTCATCGGTTTCCTTGAATTTTTTTATGTGCGGCCCCAAATTTTCATAATTTTATCTTAAACTTGAAATTTTTCTCACGTATGGACTTTGTCAAAATTTCAAAGAAAACGCGACGATTCTAGATCTTGGGTCCCTCGTTTATATAAGAAACGGGAAGACATGGAGATTTCATTTTCGGTATTGGGCATATACGATGCGTGAAATCTCAAAAAAATACACAAAATAAAAAATTCCCTTTCGGGGGCGGTTTTTTTGGGGGGTGGCTACCCTTATTTTTGGAAAAAATGAAATTTCAACGACGTCAACGGTTTCCTTGAATTTTTTTATGTACGGCCCTAAATTTACATAATTTTATATTAAACTTGAAATTTTTCTCACGTATGGACTTTGTCAAAATTTCAAAGAAAACGCGACGATTCTGGATCTTGGGGCCCTCGTTTATATAAGAAACGGGAAGACATGGAGACTTCATTTTCGGGATAGGGCATATACGATGCGTGAAATCTCAAAAAAATACACAAAATAAGAAATTCCCTTTCGGGGGCGGTTTTTTTGGGCGGTGGCTACCCTTATTTTTGGAAAAAATGAAATTCCAACGACGTCATCGGTTTCCTTGAATTTTTTTATGTACGGCCCTAAATTTTCATAATTTTATCTTAAACTTGAAATTTTTCCCAAGTCATCACCCCTTAGGGGGTGGGTGGGGGATAACTGATTTGGGTTAAAATGAAAGGTAATCATCCATCAATACATTCCCGCGAAAAGTTTTTTTCTATCAAATATGGAAGTATGCTAGACCCGAGAGCTCTACACCACTGAATAATCAATTTTTTGATAACATTTTTTCCACATAACTTTATAAAAAAATAAGTTATCAAAATGAAAGTTGGGGTGTATACGTAAAAAATTACGTAGAATTTGATTCCGAATTCAAAAATTTATTTTTACTACTATTTTACAAAGTCACCCCCACCCCCGCCCTTAGGGGGTGGGTGGGGGATGACTGATTTAGGTTAAAATGAAAGGTAATCATCCATCAATACATTCCCGCGAAAAGTTTTTTTCTATCAAATATGGTAGTATGCTAGACCCGAGAGCTCTACACCACTGAATAATCAATTTTTTGATAACATTTTTTCCACATAACTTTATAAAAAAACAAGTTATCAAAATGAAATTTGGGGTGTGTACGTAAAAAATTATGTAGAATTTGATTCCGAATTAAAAAATTTATTTTTACTACTATTTTACAAAGTCACCCCCACCCCCGCCCTTAGGGGGTGGGTGGGGGATGACTGATTTAGGTTAAAATGGAAGGTAATCATCCATCAATACATTTCCGTGAAAAAAAAATTTTTATCAGGTATGGAAGTATGCTAGACCCAAGAGCCCTACTCCAACCCGGAATTGTACACTAACATTATATAATAGAGTTTACAAAATAAGGGTTTTTTCAATTTTTATAATATTTCAGTTAGTAAGTATATTTGAAAAACGATTCATAATATTTTAAATCCTAGATATGCATTATACCCTACTAAAAACTTAATATTGCAATAGGGTAGATATTATTATTAATAATATAACATGCTCATATGTTGGCAGGGATTTGAATCTAGAAGAAAATATTTTCAGTGTTAAGATGTTTCAGAAGCTACTTACATAAATAAAATAAAAAACAAATAGTTGGTAATTATGTAATGAAAGGGGAGTAACTATTTCAGATAGTCTGATACAAACATTGTATTAAACAGTACAAAAAATATTAAATCAAGTATCTCTAGTTCTAGTTTTTGTAGTAGTAGTCTTAGCCATCAATATAGTTTTGCAGGTTTAGAAAATTTTAAAATTATTACTACCAATTCTTGTGAACAAATAGAGACTGTTTAAGACTTTAGAAACAGAAATTCCTGTTAAAAAGCTCATTTCCATTTGAAAATTCACTGAATACAATAGATAAGCTGTAGCTGTCCCTTACAATGGTACCTATATTAATCTAGTTAAAGAATATGTAACTTATGATACTGAATGCTCCAGTCAACAAACAGCATTTAATTATTTGTTATTGTAGAAACACAGCTATTGGATACAATTAATTATAAACTCATTAACTTGATAATGTGCTCATATGTCTTCTTCATAAGTAGTTTTTTTGTATACAGTGTATTAATAATGCTTAGTTTCATTAAGTTACAATTCGACGATGTTAATATACAATTTGTTCCAGGATGAAAATAACAAGATGAGAATAGTATATAATTTTATACAGAAAAGAAGTATGAATTTTCATACCACACCTGAATTTACCTGCCAAATGGAGTGAGGCATGTAATAGAAGGTAAATCATGAAGTCACTTCTAGAAATAAAATATGTTATTATTCCTTTGAAGAACCTCGCATGTATCTTATGGAAAATGGGTCCCAGTCAATTGGCTGAAAATCAAGTTTGATGTAGTTTATGATGATCGATCAAAGGTCTCCATGGGCACAATTTGATCTAAAGTAATTGTTTTATTAGCTGTTGTTCAGAACACCTTTAAATGTTTCACAGATAAGGATTTTGAAGTGTACGTTATAGAATGGTTGAGGCACTCGAAACAGCCACTCTTGCGTGAGAAAAAGTAACCATAAGTAAACGATAGAATTTTATTTAATCAGATTGGATTTCTGTTGATGTATCATAATGTTTCATTAAATCATTATGGTGTAAAAATTTTATTAGTTTTAATATAATTAAAAAAATATTCTAATACATTTTCTGTAAACTAGCTGTAATGTATGTGTATCCATTAAGCTTTATTAATTCAGTTTCAAATTATGTTACGTTATGGTAACTACAGATTAATATACCCTTTTTTATTTCTTTCTTTCACTGAATGCGTTCAATAGTTTCCACTTTCCAGACTTGTTATGTAATATGCTTACACAATTTTATTTTTTTTAGGTTGGATTCCTGGACAAGATATTTTTTTTTTCTAATTTTGCATCTGTTTTTTTCAAATTTACTGTACTGTTCATTAATAGTGAATAAACGTTTTAAATCCTTTATTGCTTTTTTTGCTATTTTATTTTAAATGTACAGGATGAACAACTAAGAACGACTGTAGGCCACATTTCAGAAAAGAATCATGGTACAACTTTCAAAAAAATTAGCTTTAGGTAAGTGATCTTGAAAAATTGCTGGAAAAAATGTTGCAGTCTCTAAAATATCCGCTAGGGGTGGAATGAACACTCGAAAACATAATACTCCAAAAAAACATACTAAAGGTGTCCTAAAAATACAATTTTTGAAATCTTGATGAGATTATGAATAAATTTAATTAAGGAGATTTTTTGCCATTATTCTTCAAATAATGGGCGGGGAAGATTCTAACTTATGAACAAATGTATAACTTTTTCGTTTTTTAACGGATATTAATGATTTTAGCTGCATTTAAAAGAGTTTTTCCGTTTAATAAGATTGATAACAAAATTAGATAATTTTGTATCCACTCAGAAATTGCAAATGTAAATTGAAGCATTTTTTAAATTTTTATATCTGATATTGTAAATCTTATATATTGGAATAGATTACAATTTTTTTAACCTCTTCATCAGAATTTAAAAAATGCCTCATTACATTTGAACTTTCCGAGAGAAATGGGAAAATTGTCGACTTTTTCACATAGCGTTGACAAAAATGTTCAATTTTGTTAAGCATATCTTATTAAAGAGGAGAAACTCTTTTAAATGACGCCAAAAACATGGATATCGATTAAAAAAAAGTGTTACATTTATTTTTTGGGTTGAACCTTCCCCCACCCCTTACTTGAAGAATAAGGACAAAAATCCCTAACTACATTTTTCATAGTCTCAACAATATATCAAAAATTGTATTTCTAGGTTACCTTTAGTATGTCTTTTTTGGACATAATCACAGTATTATGTTTTTAACTGTTCATTCCACCCCATAGCAGATATTTTAGGAACTCAAAAATATTTTCCAGCGATTTTTCAGGGTCATTATCCTGAAGGTATTTTTTTAAAGTTGTACCATGACTATTTTTTGAAATATGGCCGACAGCCGGCGTTCTTAGTTGTTCACCCTGTATTTGCTGATTAGGCACAGAAACATCTATAGGATGTCATCTAGAAGGTTTGAGGTATATTATTCAGAGGCTTAAGCAATGTCCATATTACATCTAACAGAATACACTGTATTGTTTTTGAAATGTCGCATTTAGATCATTGATAAGATGTTATTTTTTAGACATTGCATTAACATCGACAAGATGTTAAAAGGCATTTCAGAATGTAACAGAAATGTTGTTTTTAGTTCGTTATAAAGACTTCCTTTTGAGGAAGTTCTAGTAACATCACAGTAACGTAAAAAGGCAGCGCTTTAACGTCGCTGAGAACTTAGGTTGAAACATCACAAAAGTTAACAGCCACAAGCTGGGCATAAGCGGTTGTATAGATGTGCATCTGATGAAAACAAGAGGAAAAAAAGGAAGAACATTATCACAATGTGATGTTGAATTAACCTAACTGTAATATTTATTTGCATAGTGGGTACTATATCAGCTATCTATACGAAAAGATATCTCATACTGGAAACATCTAAAACTTGAGGCTTCTTAAAATCTCAACATGATCATCATATCTACCATCGATTACCAAGACCCATAAAAACTGTTTAAAGCCATATCCATGTTGCAAAAAGTGTGTATAAAAACTATGCCGTACAGAAAAAACCCTAAAAGGAAATTGGGGCTATAGTGTAAAAAATATACGAGTAGGACAAAAGCTTACCTTGTTACCAAGGGTTTTTCACCATGATAGTTCCAAAAATAAGTGGTAAGAACCACGTGCCATCGGTCATTTTCTATACCTACGACTCGCTACAATTGACACTCCGCTTCACAGCTCAAAAATGTTGCGTCCCGAATTGCGCTTAGAACACTGTCAGCACCTTGAGTACCGGTCCGAATAGTGCTTACAACGATCAGTGACGTCATAAATGACTGCATCAATCTGCATAAGCGCGCCAAATTTTAAATAGTGTAACCTATAACCTAGCCTTTGTTTATATATCTAGCCCTTCCGCATCCAAAATGACTCCCGAAATGAGGTGTCTGTTCTTTTAGAGCCATCAAATGAAATTGTCACTCTTTTGTTGACTTCATAACAAAGCTGCTAGAGCTTCATTGGGTAAGTATAAAAGTAAGAAATATAATGAATAATAAATAAATAAATGTTATTTCAGACGACAGCTATTTACAGCAGCTGGTACAAGAGGAGGTGGAGAAGGTGAATCATCGTCAGTTTCGTCACCGCCCTTGTTATGTGAAAATGATGGTAAAGTTTCTGCACTTTTTTGTTCTTTAAATTTTTATATGTGTGCATTTCTATATTTAAAAGAATCTATTTGTTGCAGGGAGCCCATCACAAAGTCCCTATTCATATGGACAACATCATGTGTTCACCTCCTTCTAACCCTCAATGACTTTAGTGGTGGAGCGAAAAGACATAAAACAATTTGGGAGAAAATTGCACGACACATGAGAAACTATGATCCAACACATACAATGAATGAGGCTCAATGTCAAGGTAAATTAAGTGGACTTAAAAAAACCTTCAAAAAAATAATTGATCATAATGGCACCTCCGGTAATGATAGGATTACTTGGCCCTTTTTTGATGTTAGTTTTTGTGTTTTAATTATCTTGCTAATTTGTTAAGTTTGAATCATATAGTATATTTACTGTATAATTTCATATTTCAGAGAATCAACAAGATATTTGGATGAACCGGGTGGACACAGCCCAAAGCAGTGTAGCTTCTAATGCTGGTCCTTCTGCACCTCCATCTTCTGTAGTGACAGTAATGAAAAAGCGCAAGCTGGAAACCATATTTGAAAAATATTTACAAGTTAAAGAGGAAAAGCGCTTACTACAAGAAGAGACAGAACTACAAAAAATAAAAAAGCAACAAGATAAAGAAGATACATTTAATAAACTGTTGGCGATAAAAGAGAGACAGCATGAAGAGAAAATGAAAATGCTGCAAAATTTGTACGAGGTAGTTAAAAAATAGTAAATTGCAGGATAACTATTGCTAAATGTTTTTTGTTTCTTGTGAATTACTGTTAATTTTGTTTTATTTTATTTATTTTTGTTTATTGTAATTTACTCTTAATATTTTTCTCATATGGTTTTGAGAATATTTTTCTTATTTATTATGATTTACTCTTCATTTTGTTTGTTGTTTTGTTTATTATGAATTAATGTTCCTTTTGTTTTAAGAATATTTGTTTTATTTATTTTTGTTAGGTACTGTTAATAAATAAATTATTCTTGACCTGTAATATTAATGTATTGATCTTCTATGGAGTGTTACAAATGTTAATTATTTCTTATAATTAAATTATCAATAATTCTTTGACGTTTAGCTTCACCTTCTATTCTTCCATTCAATATCAGCCTTCCTCTTCTTCTTGTTCTTAACATTTGCTCAACAGGAATCATATCTCCTTTCAGAATACAAATATTATGTAATACACAAGTGGCAATCAAGTATTCTGTAATTTTTTCTAATGTTACCATTGGTAGAACATCAAGGATGCTGCGCCATTGAACTTTCCATAAACCAAAACAACTTTCAATGGAAATTCGAGCAGAAGACAGACAGAAATTAATTTTTTCTACAACTGCTATGAGAAGTAGCATATTTCTCATAGCTTACTTCATTTCAAAACCATATATTGCTCACACTGTGAGAAATATTATTTCTCACGGCACTTTGCCCACACTCCATACATTTATATGGAGAATCCATTAGGGGATCCTCGATGCCCAGCCAATTTCAGAAACTTATACTCGATGCCCAGCCGTTTTCGGTGGGTGGTCCTCGATGCTTAGACTTTTTCTACAAAACTATTTACTTGTATTCTTTAAATTTGTGTAGTTGTAGAAAAAGTATAGTGTGCAACATGTGGGAAAAGTACTTTTCTCACTCGTGTGTCCCTTGGCTCGTGCCACAAACTTCCACACTCGTGAGAAAAGTTGAACTTTTCCCACTTGTTGAACAATATACTATTTTTTTTGCCTTCCAGTAAGGTGACCATTATTTTTAAAGGGAACCATATGATTTTGATGGATTCCATATGCAGTATCTCCAATTATATGGGAGTCATTTGGGAAGAAAACTTCTGGTCTCTCGAAATATTCTTAGACTGGCGATAGTCGAAATACACGAGCATCATGTACACAACCAGCATTTCCAGCAAATACACTGGTGAATAATAAATTGTGTGTGCTGACAGCCTGGAATATTAATTTATCTAGTCTAAATTCAGTAAAAAACTTGCAAAACAAAATTTACCTGAACCTGGATGGAATGTGCTCCTTTACGATTAATATATGATTGTGAATCTTCTTGGGGAGCATTCATTGATATATGAGTTCCATATATGGCCACAATTACTTGCGGAAAGGCGCTGAAGGTTTAAAATTGCCTCATAACCTGTATTGCTCTATTTCCCGTTGGCCACTGTATAAAATTTGGAACCACACAATAAAGTGCATATGAAACTCTTCGGACTGTTTGAATGGCGAATGGGATTTTTCCATTCACCACCAGTTATTTGTACTTTCAATTCAGGATTTTTTCTTATTAATATCTACCTATATGAATCTGGAGTCGCTATAACCCATAATGTAAGAAGAAGTTGGGTTTTAGCAGGAATTGGCTTTCTTCCAGCGGCATATTTTGTTGTAGATATTGTCTCCCCTATAATGCTAAGATCAAACTCGGCTGTTTCTGGATTCATTCTAAAACAGAACGCTGCTGCTAGAAACCTTATTTTTCAAGTAGAAGTTCGACAGTACTTTTAAAAGATCAAGTACCTACCTAAAATGTGATTTAAATTCTTGAGCATTATATCGAGATACTACCCGTTCTACATAAAATTCTATTCGAGGTCGCTTTACTAACTTCCAACAATCATCATTCTTTCGTCAGAGTAATCGTCACTACTTGAAGATCCTGATGATTCTATTACATTTTCCAAATCACTGAAATCACTCTCGTCATAAATCTCAGCTATTAGGTACACTAAATTTCCACTAATTTCTGTTATATGTATTTATATCATAGGTAAAACAAAACAAATTTATATATTATTAATTGTATATAAAGGTTGTGTATTTTTTGGTTATGTTAAAACTAACAGGTCGAACCGTTCGAACTTGATGTCCGAATTGTTTCCACCGCCAACAGTTCTAAGTGCGCTAATTAAATCGGACCATACATAAGCAGTTCGAGCACCGACAGCATTACAAGCACAATTCGGAATACTCCAAAAAAGTATCAGACAAGTGATTCGAAATTCGAGTAACAAAGTTTGACCTTCACGTTCCTTTTGATACCTCAGATCAGTATTACTACTGACAGTCAAATAAAATCCAAACATAAAACGATAAAATATTAGTAGATTAGTTAAATTACATGAAGAAGATTAATAAAAATATTACTCTTTGACACTCATTTCTTTATTTAAATCCCATTATTCAAGGATATGCTTAAATAATTTTAAAACCCGAAGTTAATTCATTTATGCAATCAATCATACAGAAGAGTGCATACTCAGTGGGTAAATTAACCGAATTATATTACATCCCAGTGAATTATACTATAATAATAATTTTTATCATGCTACAAGGATGTAATCTTAAAGTAAAAAACAACATATGCGTAAAAATAATATAATCAGAATAACATTGTATTGTGTATTTGAGAGTATGTGCTAAGATACTTGGAATAAAATAAAATTATTTACCTATAATCTTTCAAAATATTTCCAACAGTTGTTCATGCTATTGCAATGTCCAGAGACAATGTTCTAGTTCCTATATGTCTATCAAATTATACGTAAGCCAAGACATTCATAATGTCTTCTTCGGTCTTTCCATTGCGACGCCTGAGACGTTTACAACGACGAAAACTTCCAGTATAGCGTAATCGCTGTACCAAGCGCGGAAACCTTCTTCTCCCGTAATGACGGCGATCTGGGTACCGTGCCGCGTACTGTCTTGCAACTATAGCTGCATTTTGAAATAAATTGCAATCATGTCAACGACTTCATTATTTGTGAGAGGCATTTTGATTAAAAAGTACTCAAATTATACGCAATCAACAATATTGGGCTGTGTGTGACTAAAGTAATAATTTGAGTTAGGAAAAAGATATTAAGATGCGGTTTGCGCAGGCTTTTTGGTTAGTCATTTGTCTATTTTCTAGCATAAAAAAGTCATATCATCGCATTTAAATTTTTTGAGAAAATCCAATATTTTGGTTATAATCTCAAATAACGCCCTCTATCGGTGGCCATGTAGGTCAAAACTGTCATGATTACGAGAAGCCTAAAAACCCAAGAAATGCTCTTTTCAATAATACCGAAATTATCCAAATCCATTAAGTCGTTACGAAATTACAGGCATTTATTTAAAACAACATTCAAATACCCCCCACTTTATTTCGAAAGATAGAGAAAAATTGTTATTACAAAAAATGTTTGACTTTAAGTTAACATTAAGTCGCAAATACTTTTTTGTTACATTCATTGGAGAAAATCGCGAGAAACGTAACTTTATGTAATTCAAGATGGTGGAAACGCCCACTGGCAGCCATCTTGGAAACTTGAAAATTACTTCCAGCCTTTTCCCTTGCCCACCTTACCTATACATTTTTTTACCGTAATTCTCTACGATCATTAGTTTCTGAGATACAGCCGCTTACCTTGCTTATTTGCCTACCTTTTGTACATGAAAGCAAAACTACCCCAATGTTTAAGTACGACTAGGTGGCTTCCACCTATTGATGTCATATATGGGAGCAATTGGCAATATCATGGCGGGGAGTGGCCTCAAACAGCTCCTTGCCACGATATATGCTTAAAACAGTGTCGAAAAAATAATGAATGGGCATGCATATTCCCGTGCAGTGAGAGCCCAAACTCTCACAAACCTTGCACTGGCTCATCTGATTTTCAACGAGATAGATATCACTGACGACGAAAAGGCTGAGACAGAGAGGCTCTTGCTTGGCACTGAAAGGTCACTCGTAATCTTTGCTTAAGACAATGAAAATGTACAAAGCGTAACAGCCAAATTTAAAAGTGCCCTTGAAAAATTTTAAGAGGAAGGCCCGACCCCAAAACTTTAGGTACTCTACTATCGAATGACCTTACTCATGCAGCAGTTCATTCAAGACGAAAGGATGGGAGATTGGAACCTTCAAATAATCCACCAAATGCTTCCAATATTTCACTCGTCTGGACACTTATATGCGAAAAGTGCTCGTTTATATTTACAAGAACAGAACATCAATTGTTCACGAAAGGATACTTCACCGTCCGCAGATCCAACAAATTTTGGTCAGGTCTGCGGACTGATTTGATAATTGAACATGTATTGCTTTTTCGTCCAGACAGATGCCACACACCAACAAGTCGCAGCAGCTGGTGATAAGTGCCTAGTTGCCCTATATGGAGGAAACGAAACGAAAGACACCCTCGACAATGTACGCTTCTATACTTTTGTGAAGACAGCGGCCAACGCCAAAGAGAATCTAGCCCGTTTACTCCCAACCACAGAGGCTGCGTCGTATCACCATTACCGCACATACCACCAGGTGCAAAAGTGGTTCGGGGTGGAGAAAGAGGCCACCGACTGGGGTTGTGAATTTTTTTAAATATTCAAATTAAGCTGACTGAACTAGTAAAATGCACCCTACGAAAGTGTTTTTCGTAAAAATTAATTATATATATTCTATAATGGAAGGAAATAAAAGAAAATATATCACATAATCTTGTAAAATGCTTATATATTTCATGGAAACAATAAATATTTAATTACATGATCTTTTTAATATTAAAAAAACTTTTGTAGATTATCATTATACCAATATTACTAGATATCTTAGAAATTACAAAAAAAGCTTAATTTTTATGTACATTTCACACGTACCTATATCACTGGCTATAAAACCGGTTTTAACGAAAAAGACAACTTGGGCCTCGAATTGTTCTTTCCTAAGATTTTTTTCTGTTCCTCTTTCGTCCGTTTCTCTTGTTCTTTTCTTAGTCTCTGTCTCTCTTCATCGATTTTACGTTGCTCTTCAACCATCGCTAACCTTTCTTCAGCCTGTGACAAATGAAACACTTCAAATATTTATAAGCATTCGCAATAAGTTGAATTTTCGTACAACCAGTTTTCACCTTTTGTAGTACTTACAATTTAGCTACCCACTACATAAAAAAGCAAAAAACACCGAAGTAAGAGATATTTGAATCAGCCAAACTGCCCAAAACTTTATCTACAACCCATATTAACAACATTATACATTGAAACTGATTTTTTATCATTTAATTTGCTAGTTTTTGTAACAATTCTTGATTTACATAATCACAATCTGCTAAGATTCCTTTATAGCAAAAATGTCGTAACATACTTACCAATTTTTTCTGAGCTTCTTCAATTTTTCTCTGATTCTCTTCAAGAATCTTCTCGACCATTTCATGCTTTTTCCTTTCTTCTTCCTATAAAACATTAAATGACAATAAATAACCTTGATAATTAAAATGATGTCCTGACCCAGCTTCCTGTCATTCGAAATTTTGATACCAAATTGCATGATTTAAAATAACACATTTCAAAGAAAAATCACAAAATTTGGTTCAAAGTCGCCAGAAACATACTAGTCGAATCGGTGCCAAAAAAATAATGAGCTTCACTTGTCAAACAAATATATTAGAAACTACAAAATATTTCATTATATTCAGAATTTGGTATGCACCAGTTTTTATTTAATTATAAGAACTTTACAAAGTAACTTAAAGACATTATGTATTGCATTTTATTCCCAACTAAACTATGCATTTACATATATACAGTTATCAAGTTCATAGATAAAACGGCTTACTAAATACATTTAAGCAAAACTCATTATTTTCAATTTGTGTTTTTGGATTCACTCGGCACAATTTATAAAAAACGTCACCTTCAATTATATTGTCTATTCAAAAATATAAATACACTCTGATCAATCATTGCTGGGTATGGACTTTTGAGGTAAATACAAATACATGTCCTGTGTGGCAGGTTTAAGATAAAAAAAAGTTACACTCTTGAAAGTTAAGCTAGAAACATCACTAACATATAAAAGAATTTACTATGGAAATTATTGACTGCACTATAACAATTCAAATACATTTTTTTAGTATTTAGTACAAAAAATGAGGGCAACATTTTTTCTTTCAGATTTATTTTGGAGAACAATGGATATTCAACATCAAAGTAAAAAAAATATTATTTATTTTATCATTTGAATCACAAAGTTTTTTTAAAGTAATAAAAAATGATCAGATTGGAAAAACAATTTTCATTTTAACAATCTACTGATACACCTAATAAAAACGTGAAGAGTGATGTTTCTACATACTTTCGATTGGTGTATAAAAAAGTTTTGATAATACCTGAACCGCGAGGCCGCGTAGTGGTCCATCATCGAGAGCTGCCAAATTTCTGCCATTGCGCTTCATTGTTTCAAGCACTGTGTTGACCACCCTTTAGCTTACAAGCTATTGGCATATATTAAATGACATGATTTTTCAAGACTATTATGTAGATACTGATCTACACTCTATCAGCGTTTAATTTCTTCATTTTATTGTGTAAATGTAGTTTTTATTTGTTTAGTAAGAAAGTTTTGTAATAATTAGGGTATGGAGCTTTGCTAACATTTATAGAGGTTGTTGTATAATTTGAAATAAGGAAAAAAAATATTTTTTCAATTTAATAATAAATACATGTAATTTACAAGCAGGCTAATATCTAAAATTTATCCAGCAAACAAAAAGAAAATTATTTTTATCATTTGTCATTTTTTTCTATCTCCAATTAACGAATGAGATTTTCGAATCTAAATTGACATTTTTTAAATACAACATTCTTTGATTTCGGATTCTGTAGCATATAATTGTATAAATGTAAACCCCATTTCAAATTCTGTTATCAAAATTTTTAGTAGTTCATTAAATGTGTTAAATATTGAATGAAAGCGCATTGAAGTTAGGAGAACTTGCAAACCACGAGGAGAAAAAAAGTAATGACGAACAAACAGAAACTGAAATTTATAAAAGAAGAAAGACTGTTTATAGAGGATGATCTGTCACAGAAAGATCAAGAGATACAAAAAAATATCCGAAAGAAGGCAAAAGAAGAGAAGGGCAAGGGGAATAGGGTAAAGATTGGGTACAGGAAAATATACATAGAATCACATGAATGGAGATGGAACATAGAAGAGGATAAGCTAGAAGAAAGGAAACAAAACATAATACAAAAAAACTAGTAGCATAAAGCACAGACAGGAGAGCGGAAGAAAGGAAATTTAACCATGCAATGAAATAGAAAACGAAAATGGAATCAACGAACAGGGAGAAAAGAGCAATATTAAAAATAGAAACTTGGAATGTAAGAGGTACGTACGCTGAAGAAGCTCTGAAAATTTAAACGCAGGAAATAGACAGATATCAAATTAATATATTGGCAATTCAAGAAACAAAACAAAAAGGAAAGTTTGTAAGCGAAATAGGAACTACATATTCTTCAATAGTAGAGGAACAACAAGAACTTTGGGAACAGGATATATGATAGCCAAACACAATGCAGGGAGAGTGAAAACATTCAAAGCGATGTCTGAGCGAATGTGTTACTTGCAAATTAGTACAGACATAGAAAATATGAGTATTTTAAACATACACGCACCAACAGAAGGGGAAGAAGATGAAATAAAGGAAAAATATTACGACGAAATTGTAGAAGCGTTTAACATGATGCCAAATAAAGACATCAAAATAGTAATAGGCGACGCCAACGCAAAAATGGGCAAAGAGAGTACGCATGTACCAGTAATTGGAAAATACAGCAAACACAACGAAACAAATGATAATGGGAAAAGACTGATTAATTTTGCAACCGAGATGGGGCTAGTTATTGCCAGCACAAAGTTTGAACATAAAGAAATCCACAAAGGAACATGGTTAGTACCAAACGGGAAGTAATCCAATCAAATCGACCATTTCCTTATACAAAAACAATCAACGAAAAAAGTAGAAAACGTGAGAACCTATAGAGGAGCAGATGTGGACAGAGACCACTTTTTAGTAGTCGCGAAAATAATAGAAAACAGTAAACAAAGAAAGAAAAAGCAAAGGTGCATACCAAAAAGAAGGCTACTGGTGGAAAGGCTTATAGATAACAAAACAACAAAAAGAAAATACGAAAAATAATTGAAGAAAACCCTAGAACAACAACAAAACCACAACGTAAACGACGAATGGAGACATTTAGAGGAAACTATAAAAAAGACGGCACGGAAAATAATACCACCGAAAATAAAAAAGGGAAAAGGAGAAGAATGGTTTGATGCAAAATGTAGAGAAGAAATTAAAAAGAGAAGCCAAGCCAAACAGAAAATGTTACAAACTGGTACATATAAAGACTGAAGACAATACGAAGAACAACGAAGATAAGTCTTACCAAAATAACACTCGAGAGTACAATAACTAAGATCAAGGTGAACCAAAAAACATCAGAAAGCTTCGAGACCAATACAGGATTAAAACAAGGAGAACCGTTGTCCACCACCTTGTTTAACATTGTATTAGAATGGATATTACGCAAAACCGGCAAAAACAGGGCAGGGACACTGAAAACTAAGACAACACAATTACTGTCATACGCGGACGATGTAGTACTGCTATCAACATCAGAAAACGAATTAAGAAGAATGTGCAGAGCGTTCATAGAAACGGCAGAGACAATCAACCTGCGAGTCAATAAAGACAAAAAGAAGTTTATGAACATGGCAACACCTCAAAGAAAAGGAGCAATGAGGCAGTTTCCAATACAACTGAATAGACAAAAAATAATGAACTTCGAACAAGTCCAAAGCTTTGTATATCTAGGTGTGGTTATCAAGGACGACGCCGATGAAGGAGGGAATTTAGAAACTAGGCTGATGAAAGGAAGTAAACAGGCAGGAGCATTGAACAATATAATAAGTTCAAAGAAGATATCCAGACAGACAAAGCTACATCTGTAAAAATCAGTAATAAGACCAACAGTAATCTACGGAAGCGAAATGTGGATACTTAACAAAGCAGAGGAAGACAAAGCAGAGGAAGACAAATCAGATAGATGGGAAAGGAAAATACTCAGGAGAATATTAGGGGGAAAAAAGAGGGAGATATGTGGCTAAGAAGAACGAAATACAGAATTTATTTGGGGAAGCAGAACTGAGTAAAATAATAAGATCCAGACGAATAGGTTGGCTGGGGCACGTACAGAGAATGCCAGATAGTAGAACGACCAAAAAAATGATTATAGAGCAAGCCGGAATAAGAATGAGAGACAGACCAAAGAAAATATGGTATGCAGAAGCGATAGAAGACCTAAGAGAGAGTGGAATCAAAGACTGGAAAACGAAGGCAAAGGATAGGACGGATATCACTTCCAAGCTATGGGCCTAAAAGGCCTGCGTCTAGCACTTACATATAAATATTGAATGTTTTGTCTTAATTTCAAGTTACAGTTAAAATCTGAAGAATGATCAGGTCAGGTTTTTTCATACAATTTGCCCTTTTAAACTTAAATGGGAGGAGGTGTGACACATAATTCTTATAACAAAATCGAGCCTAAAAAACTGTTTAAAAATATTTTTAAGTTCGTAAATTTCCGCTAGGTAGCGCATTACATCGCTTAAAAAATATAATTGGATTTTTTTTAAATATTCCCCAATTAAGGTTGACAACAGATATTTGCTTTAGATACTTCTGCCTATATTCTACAACTTTTGCTGGCATCAAAAGGACTGAACCGATTTTATCAAACGTAGACTTCCTGCAAAGAGCGTTAAAGGCATATTTCAGTAATAAACAACTAATATCACATTTAACCTTTCAATTGGCAAATACAGGACGTTATGTGACACCTAGCTCTATTTATAATTTTTTCTACAATGCTATAACTATAACCAGCTTACAAAAAGACAAATAAGATGATTTATTGTTAAGCTTTGGTTCTCTTTTATATAGAATATAAAAAACCTCAAAGTCTAAAATGCAGATGATCTGTGTAATAAATAAGACGTAAAAACAGTTGTCATTAGGTATGCAATTTTTTTAAATATAAAAAGTTACCTTGCAAGAATAAAGTCAATCTTTATTAATGAAATACCGTCCATACAACGAACCAGTACATGCGGATTCAATAAAAAATAATGTTTACGTAAACAGTTATCTACATTTTTATGATCCTTTATGGTCATACTGACGTTTAACCCTCGCAGAGGACGTGTTCTGTTCAAAGAAGAGTTTTGAATAGTAAGAATTGCCAAGAACTACATATTGTATATACAAATCCATTGCATTTCCCACGCCGAGGACGTTTCCAAGTTGTATATACAAATATTTCCATGTTTATTAGCATTTTGCATTGAAATCGAACAATTTGAACTCAGTTATCAAGAGTGACAGTGACATTTACGAGTAAAGGCAAAGGGAATATACCTATGTTAATCTAAATAAACTGATTCGATACCCATCAGTTTCAAGGTAACCTAAAACAAATATAAGTACATCAGAACAAGAGACTGCAGCAGTTCATTGGAAATTAAATTCCTTAAATATTCTTTACTTCTTTAAGCACAAAAATAGAAGTAATTTCATTACTTTTCTTCCTTTATTGCTAGTAAAAAATAATCTTTGGACAAACAATCAAGAATAAGCAACAAACTTTGATAAAAAAAGAGGTAACATTAAATCAACAAGTTACAAAATTAGATTTAGCATAACTAAAATTGAGGTATACAAAAACTCAGTCCGAGTTATTTCCAAATTTCTATGGAATACAAGAGGACTTGCAAGGAATTGAAGGTGATAATTTTGATGAGTCAGAAACGGAAAAATTCGAATCCTTATGTTTTAAACATTTTGCTGAAATCAGCGTATTATTGCAAAGTAATGATCTTCCTCCACAGTTCTCTCACAGTCAACAAGTGAGACAAGGCCCTGGTGATGGGAATGCAATTACAAGTTCATGTCATAAGCAAATTGGGGTTAGGTTCGCAGACGTCAAGGTGCCTAAATTTGACGGAGTGTAAGAAAAATGGTTAGAGTGGAAAGATTTTTAGTTATCGTTAATTCACAATTGTACAGAAATCACCACAATTGCAAAAGTTCTTCTTTTGCATGGGGCCTTGGAGGAACCTGCCGCTCAATGTATTCAATCACTTTCTATTACAGAAACTAATTATTCCTAAGCATGGAAAACATTGTGACCGATTCGATAATAAAAAATTAATAATGCACAAACAATTGAAAAGCATTTTTAGTTTAGTTGAAATCAAAGCGGAAACTCCTTCCTCTTACAGAGCATTAGTTGATAGTAAATAACTTGAAATGTCTAGAAAATATCCAAGTAGACACTAGTTCAAGGGATCCTTTGATAATTTTTTTTCGTGTCAAGTAAGTTAGATCTTGCTACACTTCGTGACTGGGAGCAGTATAAAATTGCTGGGAACTTCCCGCCTTACAGGAACTTAAAACTTTTTTGACAAATCGTGGAAACTTTTTAGACAAAGTACACATGCACAAAGAAAAGGAAAGTTCGAAATCTAGTTACAATCCACAAACTTTTCATAAACAAAAATTCTTCTTTTAAAAAATCAATTGTATCAACCACTGATGAAAATACTGGGAAAAGCAATTCAAAAAAGTATTCATGCTACTATTGCAAACAGAATCACTCAATTTTTTACTGTGCCGATTTTTTGGCTCTTTCTGCCAAAGATAGGCTTGACAAAACAGAACAGTTAAAACTTTGTACAAACTGCCTTTCTCGGGCAACTCATCAGCTAGTTCAGTGTCCAAGATGTGGTTGTAAATATTGTAGCAAAAAACATAATTCTATTTTACATCAGGGTGTAATTCAAAATATACAATCAACAGGTGTGAATTTACAAACTCAACTTACGACAGAAGATACTGACGATTCCAGTAAACAATCTGCATCTCAAAATTCCCAAATTTTCTCAGGTTCAAGCTCAGTAAATGATTCAAGTCAAGTGTTGCTGGCAACTACGCAATTGGCAGTCTTTGACAGCCATGGTTAAAAATATACATGTAAGGGTTTACTGGACAATGGTTCTATATCAAACTTTATCACCAGAAGTTTGGCGGATAAATTAGACCTTCCTCAGTATCCAACAAATTTGACAGTAGTAGGTATTGGTCATAATTCGTCAGAGTTAAGTAAATCCTGCGATATCAAAATAAAATCTTTGCATTGTCATTTTAAAGCTAAGCTTCACTGCTTAGAGATTTCAGATATTACTGACAAACTTCCAAGTTTTAACTTTAATCCCAACATTCTTGACATTCCATCTTATATAACCTTATCAGATCCCACGTTTTTTAAGGCAAGCACAATAGATTTTTTGACCGGAGCCGATACCTAATGGTCTCTTCTCCTAAGTGGCAGCATACAGCTTGGCCCCAGCATACCCATATTGCAAAAAAGCAAGCTCGGTTAGATAGTAACTTGCCCTTTAGGTTGCCCTCGTGAAGTGTACACGGCTTGCAAATTTTCTAAATCCATTGACAATCAATCCCAACTCCAAAATTTTTGGGAATTAGAAGAAATACCAGGTAAGTGTATCCTGTCATGTGAAGAACAACTAGCTGAAGAACATTCTTGTGACACTTTCAAGCGAAGTTCTCAAGGAAAATTCGTTGTTTCATTTCCTTTGAAGGAACTCATTTCTAAGCTAGGTAATTATCAAGAAACGGCAAAATATCAATTTTTATATCTTGAAAAAAAATTGGCTAAAAATCATACATTAAAAACACCGTATTGTGACTTTATGAATGAATATAAAGCTCTATCATACATGTATTTCAACGCCTTATCACAGGACCAAATTACCTATTTCTCTCATCATGGCGTCTTACGAGAAGACAGTGTGACCACCAAATTGCACGTGGTTTTCAACTGCTCAGCAGAATCTTCTTCTGGATATTCTTACAAGTACCATTCAGGAGAATCTTTATTCAATTCTAATTCAATTCAGGCAACAAAATTTTGTTGTGTCAGCTGACGTTAGCAAAATGTACCGTCAAATTGAAATAGCTGAAGAATTTAAACCTCTTCAGCTTATATATTGACACGAAAATCCTGAAGATGAACTTCAGATTTACTCTCTAAATACAGTAAAATATGACACAGCTAGTGCTCCTTTTTTGGCAACTCGATGTTTATTACAATTATCCATTGATCACGAAAATTTTTACCCAGAAGCGTCCCAAATAATAAAGAAGAACTTGTACTTGGATGACTTACTTTGTGGAGCTGACTCAATTAATAAGTTGACAATATTATGTCAATAAGCCTCTTCCATTTTACAATCAGCTTCTTTTCAGCTGAGCTTCTAGAAAACCTAACCTCTGAATCAGAATCTTATTTTTTTCACCTTCTGAATAGGGAAAACTTTAGGTTCGCTTTGGTACTGTAAAGAAGATCTTTTTTTCCCAAATCAGTCAGCTACCAAAAATAAACCACATCACTAAAAGGACATTCTTATCAGACATTGCAAAAATATTTCACCTGCAGTGTCTGATTAGTCCAATTATCGTTTTAGCAAAAATTGTGCTTCAAGATTTGTGGAAATTGTCCCTGGCTTGGGATCAAAAGGTTCCGCAAGAAATTTTCGATAAATGGACGCTTCCGAGCAGAAATTCTTTACTTAAACAAACTTAAAACTCAAAGACACATATCATGTTCAAATCATGTGAATATACAAATACACGGTTTTGCAATATCATGTTCAAATCATGTGAATATACAAATACACGGTTTTGCAGACAGTTCTCAGAAGGCTTACAGTGCAGCACTATATTTGCTTTTACTAGTAACGAAACTGTAATTAATCTCATTTCTTCAAAAACTAAAGTAGCCCTCATTAAAACGGTAACGATTCCGAGATTGGAGCTGTGTGCTTGTTTATTGTTTGCTAAACTCTTCAAGAAAGTTGAAAATTGTTTAACTATTAAAATTGACGAATATAATTTGTGGCTAGATTCAACAGTAGCGTTAGGATGGCTACATACATCTCCTCATCTTTTGCAAACATTCGTCGAAAATAGAGTGTCACAAATCCAGAATTTAACAAAAATCGATAGATGGCGCTATATTCTTACAAATTTCAACCCAGCAGACATTCTTTCAAGGGGAAATGTCTCCACAGGAGCTTCTTAATTCTAGTCTTTGCTTTTATGGCCCTTTATGGTTAAAGATGAGAGTAACGATTGGCCAGAAGACGTCTCAAATGTTGTACCCTTTGGCGATCTTCCAGAAACCCGAAACAAATCAAAACCTTTTGTCCACACTAATAAAGAGGTTTTTCCTTTAAAAAATTTTTCTTCTTTGAATCGCATAAAACGCGTTTTTGCATACATTTTACGTTTTGCTTGCAATTTTTAAGAAATTTAAAGATACCAAACCTAAGTTCACAGGTCACTTAAATCTTGAGGAACTTAGATTATTGTTGAATGTTTTGCCAACTACGAGTAGCACAACAAGAACCTTTTCCACGAGAATATACTGATCTTGATAAAAAATAAACTAGTTTCTAATCAAAGTAAAATCCTAAGTCTTAACCCATATATAAAGGAAAAGTTGATTAGAGTTGGAGGTCGACTAAGAAACTCTCCTTATAATTTCAATAAGAAACATCCCATCATTCCTTTCCCCAAACATCACCTTACACTTCTTATCATTAGAGAAACACATCTTTTTCAATTGCATTGTGGCCCTCCAATGCTCCTAACATCGATTAGAGATAAGTATTGGCCACTTTCCGGTAAACATTTAGCAAAACGCATGGTCAGAGAGTGTGTTATTTGCTTTAAATTCAACCCAAAAGCTCAAATACATTTAATGGGAGATTTACCTGCATCCAGAGTCTCTCCAAGGTTGCCATTCTCTGACACGGGTGTTTATTACACTGGCCCATTTCTTTACAAAGATCGCAAAGTAGTTTCAGATTTGTTTTTCGTGACTAAAGGCCTACCAAAGAAAAGAAAAAAGCAATAGCATTTCGGTTAAGGCATAACGATGTTATTTTATTCTCACAACAATTTTAGCAACATAATTTCTCGTACAACTTATAGAGTGAGCCAACACTCCATAATTTTTTTTAAAATGCCAAAATATATCGAATGACAAGAGATATCAGTTTGCGGTTTTGACAGGTTAATAAGTCATTTTATTTGTCTCTTCGTAAGCTGGTTATAGTTATAGCATTGCATTTGAAATTTCTCAGAAAAAATTATAAATAGAGCTAGGCCAATTGAAACATTAGATGTGATATTGTTTGTTGTTTCAGAAATATGCGTTTAATGATGTTTGCAAGGAGTCTACGTTTGTAAAAATCGGTTTAGGCATATGAAAGTTACAATCAACAAAAGTATACTTCCCCCACCACTTAAGAATAGGTGATACAGAAAAATGACACACATAAGTTGTAAGAATATGGGCAGAAGTATCTAAAGCAAATATTTGTTATCAACATTAACCCTTTCAATCCCATTGAGTCATATATGTCCCAACAGATGTTTAAAAAATCTCAGGGGGAATTTTACGCTAATAATTTGGCCCGGGCCGTGTCCCACTGGTAACATTTATTTAGATCAAAATAATTTTCACAGAAAATGTTTAGTGCATGTCAAGTTAATGTAAAAACAATATTTTTTATAAAATTATTGGGACACGTATGTTCCAGTAGTATTACGGTGTGGGATGTATTGGTTCCAATTGTATAACTATAAGTAAAATGCGTTTTTTCTATCAGAAATAAGCCATTAATTTATCTATTTGTAATGCTCTTTTCAAAAACCTATATAAATGTTATTCAGGAAAAGGATAAAAAGACTGGCCTTAATTCTGTCAATTCAAAATTATAGTAAAAATATTCTATGTTATTTCTATTTATATCAATATTCCTCTTACTCAAATAATAAAATTAAATACTAAAGTCAATATGGGATGGTAGTGATTTTTCCATGCCTCTTAAAACAACCTAAGAGGTTTTTTTATTTAATGTCACTTATAACCAACACTATAACGTTACTTAAGAATGAAAAAACTGAACGGTTGTTATCATTTTATTATTATTGTATTTAGCAGTAGATGGATGAGACTGCAAAGTATTTTTCAAAAGTTATCACAGTATAGTCTTGTCACAGTTTTAAAATCACAATATATTCATGATTTGAAGATTCACTTGCTTTCTATTGGGATCTGTTGTTAAGCAATACACCACCACGGCAGTTAAAGTGAACTTCTTCAAGAGACACAGTTTCATCATTAGATGTGTGATTAGATTGGAGTTTACCACTTGTTTTATTTGTTTCATGTGTTTTGAGATTGTTCTCAAAAAGGGGCGATAGAAGTCGTCAAAACTACATTAAAAATGTAGAATTCGAAACGGTAGATGAAGAAAAGTAAATTAAGAATTGGAATACTTATATGAAAATATATGATGGTGGGTTCACTTCATTTTAAAGAAGATTACATTCCAAGAAGTATGTTGTTATTAAACTCCATATTTTTATTTGTAATTGACTATTTATTTAATTATAGGCGCAGATGTTCAGGTGGAAATTAAAGAAAGCAGTAGATTCAGCGCTTAAACTGCTTGTTTTATCAATAGAAACAAAAGATAAAGAACTTCAGTAAACTTCATCTAGTTCATCCACCATCTCAGACAGAACAAAAAGGCTGATATCAAGAAATTTATTAAAAGATAATAAGTATATGTGTGGGCCAGAGGAAACTACAGATTTATTAGAAAATGATTAAATGAAAGTGCAAGAAATTATTGAATACAGCAAGTAAGACTTAAAATATACAGGTGCTTTATTGCAGTTACTAAAAAAAGATTATTAAACATTGATGCTAGTGTTAAAGTAAATACTCCTAAAATTGAAACACTAAGTGAACTTTTAAAAACAAATAGAGGAATAAGTAATTTTCAAATTTTAGATGGTATTGTTTGAGCTGTTGATACAGTATACAAAGATCAATGTGCAAGTAAATGATCACTAAGGACAGAATCATTTTAATATTTGTGAAATTAAAGCTTAATGTTTAATAACAAGGGTGTAAAACACTAAACCTTACTATGACCACATAAACAATTTTATCACAGTAGTTTCGATTTGATAGTTAGGTAGCACTCCGACCTTAATTTCGGATCCTAATATCCATTTTACCGGGCAGTTCTTAAATTCATTTCTAGACATGTGGAATTAATAGTATTATCTTGTCATACCACACGAATGAAAGGTTGAGACATTTCTTTCAAGTAACTTTGGATTATTATTATTAGTTATGTTTTCTTAAATGTTTGGTATCCTTCAAATTACAACATTGTGATTATTGAGTATTATGAATGTATCTTCTCAATCGCTACTATTTCTTTTGTATTTTAAGCTTGTAAAATTTACATATAGTGTGTCTTTTTTGTGATAATTTGCCATTGTAACCTTTCCAGCTGTTCAATATCTTCCAAATAATTTGGATTCTAAACTAATGTGCTTATCCAAGTTCTGATTTTACATATAATTTGTACTCTTCTTGTATTATACCGTTATAGCTGTAACTGTTGATATTTGTGTTTGTTGAAAGAAATGAATTAGTTTTGGATTATTTTTTACAAATATCTAATTTAAATTGACTGAAAACTTACGAACAGAAATTATACTGCAGGCATCTAAAATGTCTTAACTATACGGAATACATGTATAATAATTTTTTATAGTATGTATTGAAATAGTAAAGCCAGTCTTTTTATATTTTTTAAACACATCTCCATACCCTGTCAAAATCTAATAATTAAATTCATAGGGAAAAGGATCAGGTTTCCTGTAAGCTTTTTTCACAAAAAAGACAATAAAAGAAAAAAATCCAAATATAAAACACATTTAAACAAAAATAAATTATCTATTTAGAATTAAAACAATCCGACAAAAATGTTTACATGTAATTTAATCAGTTCAATAAAAATAATGTAAGGATAAATGAAACTCTTACCTCCCGTCGTTTCTCTTCTTCTTTCAATTTCTCTCGCCTCTTCTCCAAGTCCTCCATCATTTCTTTTTCCATTATCCGTTTCGCTTCTTCTACCCTTTTCGTTACTTCCCTCTCGATCTCATCTTTTCTTTTATCCAATTCTTCTTCTACTCTTTTTTTCACTAATTCTTCTATTCTTTTCGCAGTTTCTTCTTCTATTAACCTCTGTTCTGCCTCTCTTTGTCTTCGTTGCCGTTCCATCTCTGCTAACCTTTCCACTTCGTCCATTTTACGTAACTTGTGTTTTTTGCTAGAGTATCTATCAAGTTTAGTTACTTCGTCTGAAAGGTCACTACTGGAGGTAGATGATATGGAATCTGATCGTTTCCTAAAATTACATTTAGTCTAGTCTAGAAATAAGTTGATTCCATACATTAGAGAAATATCTATACAATTATGAAACCCAATTACTGTTGTCTTGGCTTCTCTAGTAAATGCTGCAAAATACCTGACCATATCTCTTGTTGTGCCACTAATCATTGGAAAAGAGAGAAACGTTTACAACAACAGCTACACAACTAAAACTATCACTCATGGACATTATTAGTAGAAGCCTTCCCCATATTGAAACTAACAAGTTTTTTGTAAGTGCGGCATTCCTTGATCCTCAGTTGAAGAAGTCAGCATATGTAGTTGAAGACACAGCTGAGTATATTCAGAAACTAATAACAGAATAGCTTAGATCAATTCTTAATAAAAATCAGAAAAAAGTCAATGGACAAAAAAGTTGACGATAACATTTTGGAGGATGTTGATCTCAAAATAGCTTGGAAAACATCGGTTAAAGCA
The DNA here is from genome assembly GCA_963921935.1 of Galeruca laticollis. NCBI lineage: Eukaryota > Metazoa > Arthropoda > Insecta > Coleoptera > Chrysomelidae > Galeruca > Galeruca laticollis. Next base: position 45,845,308 of record OY998185.1, read on the forward strand.
TCGGTAAATCAAAACCTGGAAATTCCACATGTGATGTTGTTCGAGCTTTACCAATTGGCATGTAGATATCTTAGTATCCCGGCTACAAATGTCACAGCCAAACATGTTATTTTCTGCAGCAGGCTTGCTTACTAAGAACAAACGAAACAGACCGTTCTAATAAACTGGACCAATCTTTCTTAATAGAAACCTGAAAGTTTTTGAGATGTAAAATGTTCTTCGACCATTAAGAAACTTAATTTTACCATTTTACCATTATATAAGATAAATAACTTTTAACTCTAGAGAAGTTTTTTTTGTATTCAGAGATTCATCTTTAAAACAGATTTGTTATAATAATTTTTATTTTACTCGGGAATTACAAATTTTATATGTCATTTACAATGATTAATTTTAATTTAGTTTATTTGTACAATAAATATATGTATATTGAAGAAAAAGACATTACTTTTATAGATTCCTCAAAGGATATCATTACACAAAAGATTATCTATGATTATACACATAGATAACCTTTATTTAGGAAGAACTATACAATTCAATAATTATTGTCATCTGCCATTTCGAATCCAGACTAAACGTTCGATAACATTTTGATTAGATAAAACAATTGAAACGTTTCGAATGGTGGATCTTGCAATTGCATATCACTACAATATAGTTGGGCAAAATGTTAACTGAAGTGAAATAAAAGTTTTAAGAGTGACAAAACCGAATGCTACCAGTTTTTGTTAATAAAACATAATACACAGAGGACAGTTACAAAGAAGTGTATGTTAGAAACAGGGTTGGACAAAATCTGATTTATATTAAAAAATCAAAAACCATTGATTTTTTTGGAAAAATCACGATTTATTTGCTTTTTTAAATTTGAATATAAAATTTGAACATTTTGATTCTTTGAAATTATTTTAATGTATAAGTCTAAAAATTGAAATATAATTTGTGACAACGCATTTGTCATGCTTCTTGCAAGAAAATTCTTGTCGTGATTTGTTTTCCTTCTGTCCTATACACTCACTATACAGTGCGAAGTACTGCCGAGTGAGGCACGAACACATTTGTTGTGCTTTTTGCAAGAATATTCCTGTCGAGGCTTGTTTTCCTTCTCAACCTATAAATTGACGTTGTCCAACAATTTCACGCATTTCGATAGTTAGGTTAGTTAAGTGAAGTGAAAACATATAAATAAAGTAAAATGAGTGGAAGACAAGAGGACCCAATATGGCAGACAACAAATCCAAATAAATTGGGGTGTAGGGCTATTTGTAGAAAGTGCAAGAAAGATATTCAAGGAATAGTCCAAAGACTTAAAGCACACAACGATGTTTGTAATTATCAAGAGAGGAATACAGGTAATTAAATTATTAATTTAATTTTATTTATATTTAATAAAGACTTTTATTATGAACCCGGGAATGATAGCGTGGTTAGAGTTTGCCTAACATTTTGTGTTTTTTGTTGATTCTCCAAGCACTTGATATTTTATTTTTGAGATAATTTAGTGAAAGTTTTGAGACATAAATATAAATTATAATTTAAGTAACATAGTGTAATTTTTAATTATATATTCAGAGATATTTTGAAATATTTTTTAAATATATATATATATATATATTGAATATGAATTGAAGCTTTATTTTTAATTGCCTACGTTTGGGAGCAAGTTAATAATGATTAATTTATTTTATTTATATTGTTTATACTAGTTGAATATGATTGGACTTTAAGTATTAATATATATCAATGTATGATTTGAATATATGGATATGTGAATATGAAATGATATTATATTTATTGCAAATTTTAAACTTTTTATACTATTGTTGGGTTCGCCAAATTACATATTTTTTATTCAATGCTTCCTTTTATTTATTATGCTATTTATGAACATGTAGTTTATTTAACCTCGGCTGCTCTTATTCGTTTACGACTCTTAAAATCAGTAGGGTTCTGGGCATATTATGATAATAAAATCAACCTTGCTTATTAATGTGGTATATTTATGTGACTGATAAAAAATTTTGTGAAATAAAACCTTTGAAAACACATATAAAAATGATTCATATACAAACTATTTGTTACAGCTTATTATACAGTTAAACTGATGAAACTATTTATTAATAAAATAAATGATTAACCTTTTGTTCTACCAATTCTTACGTTATACATAAATAATGAGTTATTTTATATATATCTAAATCTCCACTTTGAATATGACTTTCTTTATATTCCAAAAAAATTATACCTTTCTTTTTAACCACGACTTTTTCTGGCTCATTTGCATAACTTGGTCCAAATCTTGTGAGCGTTGAAATTCTTAGAAATTTGCAAACACCTGCTCTTTCTAACTTTGCTTCTATGTTAAACAAAAAAAAACTTTTTAAAGTGTTTCCTTTTTTTTAACTAGGAGGATTTATGAAATGATTTTAAAATGTTAAATTTTAGTTTTCTTCGGGACGTGAACTTGGAAACATATTTGATATTTTATCGATTCAAAATTTACGTTTTTAAATATTATTTTACTGTATGGTAATAATTGTGTATTGATATAAACTGGAATTAGTTGTGGTCTGTTACTAGTGGAAATTTTTATATATATTTTTGGTGAAGTTCGACATGGAAGAAATTATACATTTATCTACACTTTATAATGGTAAGTTTTAATATTACTTTTCTCTGGTATATTATATTCATGTAAAGATAACAGAACTTTAAACCAGGTATATGAGCTCTTAAAATTTTTATATCACTTGAAATTATTATTTTAAAATTATTATTTATACGTTCTTATTTGAAAGTTTCATTTATTTGGTACCAAATATATTTAATAAACACACAACCGACCTTTTGTTCCTTTTTCTTGAAATGATGCTACATCGGAGGAGACGCTCCCAATAGATTTTCCCGCCTTTGATGTTGAATGCCTTTGCTTTTCATTATCTGGGTGATAATTTTCTTCCTCTGCTACTTGTAGTCTCACAAAAGTTTGTTACACTTGATTTACTTTACAATTGATTAGATTTATATTGATTTTTATACTTTTCCTTTGACTAATTATAACTTTGTTACATTAAATAAAACTAGGATAACTTTATTAGTGTTACCTATCTGACCACTGACTCTCAACTACCAATTTCCCGCATTTTACATCGAACACAACCCTTTTTATCGTCTGTCACCGGAAGTGGTTTTTGTTCTCGAAAGTTCGATTGAAAATTTCACCTGTCACTTTGTTTATTGTTGTTTTTATTGTTTTTCTGACTTAAACTTATTGCAAACTATAGTTTTTTATACCTAATATACTTATTGTCATTGACTAATTCACTCACACCTTATCATTATTGTCTTTTTCCATATCACTGTTTATTTGCGCTGTTTTGATTGGTCAATGCAATTTCATTAATTCTACGTTTTCTACAATCTACATATTTACTTATTATACATATATACAATTCATTTCTCATCATGTTTGATATTATTACACCTATATACATAAACTATGTCGGTAATCATTTATTTCATTATTGTTTTTCACATTCAAAATAATTTATGTTGGTATAATTTGTCTCAACTGTTTTATTTTGGTATAAACTTGACCTTGCCCATATTACAGATTCCTACTTATTATAATATTTCCTATACCTACTTTTATGATTAATTCTTAACTAAATATCTTATTCTATATATTTTATTACTTCTAAATGTCTTTTTATTGTTTAATCATTATAGTTTTAGTAAAATTTGTTAGAAGTTTCTATTTATTTTTAAAATATAAACAGATGCTCTGGGTGTCTAAGATTCCATGCAGCGTTATATTATTTCTTGATCTGCGTTTACTTATGAGGTTCTGTCTAAGGTTGTTTTTATTAAGTTGAAGAATTAATTTTTACAACTGTTTTTCTGATGTTTGTTTATGATTTCTTTTTATATTTATTTACTATCTTTTTGATTATAACCATTGGTCGTACTTAGTTATATTGTTATACGAGGTATTTTATTATTTTGATACATCATTTTATAAAAATTATTTTTATTGACAAAATTTTAATTTTATATCCTTTATCAGGATTCTATATGGGTTCTGTATATGTTCTATTTACAACAATATATATATATATATATATATATATATATATATATATATATATATATATATTATACTATAAGTAGATACATTTTTGATAAATAAAAGAATACAACAGGATAACAAATGTTTCTATGCATTAAAAGACACATTTAAATCAAAGATATTGTCTACAAACACAAAAATTAAAATATACAAGACAGTAATTAGACCAGTCGTACTTTACGCTGCAGAAACCTGAAATCTAACACGTGGCCTTTAATGTAACTTTTTTAACGCGACCTTTCCCAGGTTAATTAAAGATTATCTTTACTCTCCTATACTTACTTAATTTCTAATTTTTTTCAACTTAAAAAAATAAATTCGCTTTTACATCTCTATTGAACATTTTCACTTTATTTTAAAATCAATAATTCAATACTATATCAATAAATCAATTTTCAATTATGTTTTTTCTCTTTCCAGAGTCGAGTGTCGCTTGACAATTTTGCTAGCACATCATCTGCCTCAAGTTGTAGTTCACCCATGACGGATAGTTCATATGTTAGAAAAACTCCACCGAAAGTACCAACAAGTACAACAACTTTTGAGCCAGTCCAAAAAAAGAAAGCAGTCGAAACTTAGCCTACCATGAGTGGTTTTGTAACGCAGACTTCAACTGCTGAAAAACATAAAATTGACAAACAAATAGCAAAGGCTATTTTTGCTACTAATTCGAGTTTCAGATATATTGAGAATTTAGAGGTGAAAAAACCCATTCAGTTATTAAGGCCTGGTTATACACTGCCCTCGAGAAAAACGGTAGCAACAAGTCTTTTGGACAAAATCTATGAAGAGGAAAAAGAAAAATGTTTCTCCTCCCTGTCAGGACAGTCCGTAAATATGTCAATTGGTGGGTGGTCAAACGTGCACAACGAACCAGTGATATGTGCAACGATAACCACTGAAGATGGACAAGCCCTCCTATACGAAACTATAGACACATCAGGAAATCCACATACTTCAGAATATTTAACTCAAATAGTTTGTGACGTGATTTCTTCATGTGAATTAAAATATAAGTTTACCGTGAAATCTTTTGTGACAGACAATGCCACAAATATGACACTTATGAGAAAAACAGAAGAAAAAACGAACGCAAAAGTTATAACTTATGCTCTGCACATATTTTGAATTTACTGTGCATGGACTTTCAAGTTAAAGACGTTAAAGAATATGTGGTCCAAATTGTTAATTATTTTCGAAATAACCATTTGGCCAGAGCTAAATTCAGTCAAGTAGGAGGCAGCGCTTTAGTCCTTCCAAGCGATGTGTGATAGAATAGCCTTGGCAACTGCTTAGAGATGTATGTCACTCAGTTTAAAACCTATATCAGTTGCTCTTGATACTGTGCAGAGGAAAAATGCTACTATCGCAGATGCTGTAGAGCAGTGGAAACATTTACAATATATCTTTGATGAATCTGTGGAATTACCATTACAAGAAACACAACAATTTAATAATTGATATAAGCAAGCACTAACACCATATCATTTTATAGCGTATATGTTGAATACACAAAAAACAAAATACCAGTTAACACCAGAAGAAAAGAATATAGCTTTAGAAACAATTAACGAGTTATATGAAAACACTGGACTGTTACCTTTAGTAATAAAGTTAAATGCCCGCAGTGCTCCATTTAAGCAAGTTATGTTTTCGGACAAAGTAATGAAAAATGTAAACGGACTACAATGGTGGTTATCACAAAATGATGAGCCGGAAATCTTGAAACAGTTGCCAATAATAAAACAGTTCCTGTGTGCAACTGCTTCTTCAGCTTCAGTAGAACGCGTATTTAGCCTTTTGGTCTTGTACACTCGGATATTAGAAACAGATTAGGCATAGAAAAAGGAGGAAAACTCGTGTTTTTGTTTAAATTGTATAGCGAAAATGAATAGACTGAAAATATACTGTTTAAGAATTTGGAATTATGTACTTCTTTTTTGTTGTTTTTGCTTTTGATTTTTGAGAAAACTTTTATATTATGTTGTTATCTGGTTCTGAATAAAATAGAAAAAAATTGATTTTAAATCATTATTTTAATCACTTGCTTTTAATCAGCCCAACCCTGGTTAGAAATAAAAGGAAGAAAATGAAACCCACCACTGACAAAATTGGAAGTAGCGTGTTCCAAAAAACAGGAATTAAGTACAAACAAAAAAGCTTCTCACAGGGGTAGGCTAAAGTATATTTTTTATTTTGTCTTTGTATTATTATTCAAGAATGTTTGTGATATAAGTTGAATATTGTGTAATGACTGTTCTTACGACTCGGTATGGTGCCTTAATGACAAGTCTAAATGGTACTTTTGATTATTATAGTTTATGTTTGATATATTTTAGTTTCCTCGGCTACTAGTATAACAACTGTGTACACTGTGTATGCCTCAATTATTTAACTAAAGATTGTATCATAAAGTGAAATAACTACAAACTTTTTTTTCAAATCAAAATAAGTATCTGCCTTGAACAAATAAAACTATTTTTTACTACAATCCTAAGCTGGATAACTAAACTGCCCGTTCATACCGTTTGAATTGTGTTGATGTCATAGTTCATTTTTAATTACTAAGTCAAAGTTGAAGTTTAAAACTGAAAACTTTGGATGCGATTTACCATAAACTTAAAATTTACAGTTATTTCTTTTTATTATTGATGGTAGAAGTAAGTTTAGATTTGGAATAGTATCTAAGTAAAAAAGAACACAATTAAAACTTGTACTTACGACTTTTCCGTAAAACAAATAACTATCCCAATTGTTTATGCAAAACGTCGTCAATAGTTTTTAGGAATGCCTTGAAATTGAAGTTTGATAGGCTTAAAAGCTAATAGAATTATTGCTTACCGTGATTTAAGGCTTCTATCTTTTACTTTTTCTTTCTCCAACCGGTCATTTTTATAATTAATAGCACTTTTTTCGCTGGATTTACTCCTTTTATGATGCTTACTTTTGTGATGTTTTCTTGGTGAACGACTTCGCGATCTGGACCTACCCATTTTGTATTATTTAAATATATCTAGTCTTGTAACAGTCCGAAATTATTAATTGCACTATATATTAATATAATTTTATATAATAATATTAACTAACTACGATTAAATAGAAAATTCAATACTTTAACAGTATTAATCATAACTTTTTAGATACCACTTTTTGACTGATGTCAAAAATATGACGTTTCCGGTAGGGTGTGCTGGGTCATTTTTCATGGAAACGAAAACGTTCGGTCGCTTTAGATTTCGTGTAAGTGAAATCAATAGTCCTCATATTTATCTGTATTACTGGTTGTCTAAGCATGCGAGATAGGCGTCGCGACGTCAAAAACTGTTTGACGGCGCTGAGTAATCGACGTTTGTGTATTTTTAGAGTAGAAAGTGGAGATAACCACGTTATAGTACATTATTATTTAACATATCGTCTAAAAGTGATGGGAACTAATGTAAATAATCGAAAAAATATCCGATCAATGCCGATAAAAGGGTGGAATTGTTGATGTTTGCCAAAAATATGATCTAGAATTTATACGGGTGAGTTAATAAGATATGTTGTATTTTAGCCAAGAAATACTACTTAGCTATTTCGGTAGGTTCAGGAACCTTTTGGTGTGTATTAAATATTTGATTTGGGGTGCTTCTATTTTATCTTTTATCAAGTATTATTTCATTTTTAAAACAATGTATAAATCTAGTTTAATTATATATTGTTAATGATTATTAGATTTTATAATTCAAATAACTATACGACAGGGATAACATAACTACAATTAAATTTAATAGCATTTATTTTGATTTCTTTTAGAAAATGGCCCTTGTTATGCTACCCAGTGATCTACCATGGTGGGATTCAGTAAAAAGATTATTAAAAAAAATAGCAGACACCAAAAACTCCACAGATCTCACAGAGAAAATGCAGAAAATATATGAAATGTGCAAGTAAGTTATCATACGTTTCATAAACATTTTGTTAATTTATCATTTCGTTTTTAGTGTAAGTTTAGAACCAGACGAAGAAAAAGTAGATCCACAACAATTCGCCGGTTTTATGAATTTTTTGGATAACGATTTAACAAATGAAGAAAGGAGTATATTTTTTTCGAAAACTTTACCGAATCTTGCCGCAAGAGCTTTGAAAATTAAGGAATGCCGGCCAAAAAACGGTTTACATTTCAGCTTGCAACAACAAGGTTAGTATATATAGGGTCTCTCAAATAAAATGTATATATGGGGATTATTAAAGGGCCATAAAAACTACGCTTCTATTTATTTATTCACGGGCAAGCCCTTTTAAATTATGTTAAATTAAACAGAGAGAAAAATATACAATGTAGACAATTCCAAACATTATACACTATAATGAAAATAGTTTTTAAAACAAAATATACAAAAAATCATAGGTTGGTAAAATATAAATTACTGAACATTCAAATGCCGAATATAGCTTTTAAATTTACTAATTGAGACCTCAAAAAGTGGAAGGTCTTACAGTGAGTTAGCAAGTCTCATAGATCTAGGAAGAAATGTGTAGGATGCATAATTATATATATGGAAAGGTATGTGAAATGTTCGGGTCTGCCTCATAATCCACGTTAGAATAAATAGATTAATTTTATTTAGGAGTTGAGGGCAGTTACATGTACCATTTATAATGTTAGATGTAAGATCTTTCTGTTTTCTACGGTTCTCAAGAGAAGAGATTCGCTGCTGCTGCTGCCACACATCATACATAGGCATATGTAGCTTAAATGCAATAAAGTATATAAAGTATTATTGAACTTGTTCAAGTTTCTTAGTGTAAAATAATAAATAAATAAAATAAAATTCTTTATTTTTTGAATGACAAACAAAGTTTGTATAAAATTCGTCAATAGTTTTCTTAAACACAAATTTAACTACCTAACTAACTAACTAGTACAGCCTAAAAGTAAAGTGAAAATGACGCATAGTGAAAAATATAGGATAATATACACAAAGTTGTTACAAATTTAAAAACTCATCGACTGAAAAACACATATCTACTAAGAACGATTTGAGTAAAATTTTGAATGATTTTATTCTTTTACTTGATTTAATATATAATGGTAATTTATTAAAAAGTCGTAGTTCCATTATAGGAGGGGATTTGAAAGTAATATTACTTTTAGGAAAAGTGAAAGACAGATTATTACAGCGTCTTGTTATGATTATGATTCTGGTATTTAGTTTTGAAATCACATATGTTGTTATATATGAAAACACAAACATCTAAAATATACAAACATGGCAACGTTAATATTTTCAATTTTTTAAAGTGTTCTCTACAACCAGTTAGACGAGAGACACCAGCAATACAACGAATTATTATTTTCTGTGACACAAATACGTCTTTAGAATTGGTATAGACATTCCCCAGAAAGATATGCCATACCTCAGACGGGATTCCACTTGTGCGTGATACAGCATAATCATTTGTTTTTGTGTAAGAACAGATCTCAGATTTTTAAATAAGTAATTACTGGAATTTAACTTTGAAATAATTGTCTCACATTGCTTACTCCAATTAAGACATTCGTCGATCAGCAAGCACAGAAATTTGACACAAGAGACACACTTTACCGATTGATTATTAATTTTTAGATCTACAAACTGCAGTTGTTTTTGTCTATGATGAAATTGTATTGCTTGCGTTTTTTCTGCATTAAGATAGAGTGAATTTATGCAAAACCAATTATAAAGACCCGCCAAGAGACTATTACAATTATCTTCAACTACTGATTGACACTTATCAGAAACCAACAACGAGGTGTCATCACCATATAATGTAAAGTGAGTTGATAAGTTAACTGACACAATGCCATTTATATAAATTAAAAACAGAATTGGACCCATAATTGATCCTTGGGGCACTCCTACTGTTGATGATAGATAATGTGATGTACAGAGGTTTCGATACTGTTCTTTGCTAATTTTGGTAAGCTCACGTATTGTTGACGTGCATTTAAGTAAGATATGATCCAATTTAGTGAGTGATTTTGGATTCCTATATTATATAATTTCATAGTTAAGATGTTATGATCGACACAGTCAAATGCCCTGCTGAGATCACAAAATATCCCAACAGGACACTCACCCGACTCCATCATATTTGTAAGTTCTTGATGAAAAGAATGTATTGAGGTGTTAATTGATTTTGCAGTTTGAAAACCGTCTTGGTTTTGCACATTCGTATTATTTAGCTGTAGGTATGCATTAATTAATCCTTTTCAGATAGCTATACTCAAAAAAATTTGAAAATATAGAGAAGGAATAGTTATAGGACGGTAATTTCTAACCAATTTAGAATCACCTTTCTTAATTATTGGAATTATTTTTCCAGTTTTGATCAAATCCAGAAAAGTTCCATTCGAAAAGGAAATATTGACAAGATATGTCAGTGGGGATATTATAAATGGCAATATTTTTTTTTATTAAGATGTTTTATTTTCAAGTTTGGCATGTAAGAGTTCATATAATTCTTCCTGATTAAAAGGACACAAACGAAAGGTATCATTGGGTATTTTTGATTCATTAAAATTAAAATTGAGTTGTTCTCCAAACGCTCCGGTACGTGAAATTTTCTCCACCATTTCCTGTGGCGCATTGTAAAAAATGTGTTAAACATATTAGCTATGTGAGTAAGATTATCTATTATTACATTATCGTTATTATACAATGAAATAACTTTTTTACGCTCATTATTTGCAGAAAAATCATTTATTAGTTTCCATGCACTTTTTGTTGGATTATCCGAACTTGAAATTATGGTTTGATAATGTATTTTCCTAATTGTTTGTAAACGTTTTACATGTTCTTTTTTATTGTAAATTATAGTATGGCCGTAGTTGCGGAAATTGTCTAGACAATGCATGCAGATTTTTTAAATTATTGCTAGAACATTGTACATCTTTGTATATCCACCTTTTATTATTCTTAATTAGTTTCCTTTTCAACAGTGGAAAATGAATATTAAAATAATGCATAAAAATACTCATAAAATTATCAAAAGCTAGATTGGTATCCAAAATTCCATATACAGTATTCCAGTTCTCAAGAATAAGACTATCAACAAAATGACTCGTCGCACTCTCAGCAAAAACTCTCCTATAGCAAAAACTTGGTAAGGCAACCGATTCATAAACGAGTTCCACAAATACTGTACGGTGATCCGATACAGTGTTGTCAAAGACACAGGCCAAGAGAATATTCAGAAAGTTGACAAATACATTATCAATAGTTGTACTGCTGGTATCCGACACCCTAGTCGGCCACTTGACAATATTATTGTGTATATTAAAAGGTGATAACACATTTAAAAGTTTACTGTGATTAATTGAATAGATGAGGCTTTTAGTTGATGAAGATCCATACTGAACGATAAAATAAAACAATATAGTTTGTTTAAATCTTCATTTTATTTGAACTAATGTTCAATTCAAACTTGTTGAAGCGTTTCACTAACACAGTAGCTTTGTCAAAACGAATGAAGGTAAAATATGAAAATGTCTTAATATATACAGTGCTAAATCTATTTACTAAGGTTAACAATGGTATTGAAAGAAATTACCTGGAAATTAATTCACTACAAACATTCCTAAGCTATCTTCTAGGTAAAGAGGTTCAATAAAGGAGACTGATTGATATCTATTTGGTCGTTAAGGAGATTACCTGAATATTTTTGTTAATCTCTAGGGCCTCTAATAAATTTAAACTAAAGGATTTACCGACTATATGGAGAATTTCAAAATTTGGATCAAAAATGTGTTGGTTTTCTAATAAATGATTTGAATAGTTAGAATCTAATTTTTGTTGTCATAGCTACGTTTGTGTTCCGAAATTCTAGTTTTAAAATTTCTAAAAGTTCTACCGTTATAAATTTTATCACAATTGTCTTACCACATTTTAATTTATAAACTCCTGATTTGTTTAATTCTGAACATTTAAATTTATTACTTTTAATGAATTTGGATAAATTGTGATCAGTTTTAAAGGAAATATTCATGTCTAAAGTTTCTAAAAATGATTCAATTTTTAAGGATGGTGTTCCAAAGTATGTTAAGCTTTTAAATTGTTTATTATTTTTATCTGAAGGGAATACTTGTTCTAAAGTCTGTTTTTTTATCTTTTTATTTGTGATATTGTCAATTAAATTTGGATCGTAATTATTATTAACTGCTATTTGTTTTATGATATTTAATTCTTTGGTATAATTATTAATATTCAATGAGACTGTTAAGAGTATGTGTATCATACTATTGAAAGCTGCTAGTTTATGACTGAATGGGTGGACCGAACTATTATGAATTGTAATATCTGTATGTGATGGTTTATGAAATATAGAAAAATCATGTTTATTATTTATATTTGAAATTGTAAGGTCTAGAAAGTTTATAGACTTATTTTGTTCAAGTTCTACGGTAAATTTGATATTATTGTGAATCGAGTTTATGTAAGTAATGAAGCTCTCTAATTGTCTATTTGTACCGATGAAGCTAGCTAAAATGTCGTCCACATATCGGTGCCAGTACATAAATTTTTTACTAACGGGGTGTTCATGAATTATTTTTTCTATATTATCCATGAAAATTTCTGCTAGTAGGGGGCTGAGAGGGTTGCCCATAATCAAACCATCTTTACTGCTATAAACCTCTCCATTGAAATGAAAATAATTTTGATTCAAACACACTTTTAATAAAGTAATGATATCAGAGTGAATTATAGGATTAACATTATTGTATGTGAGCAAGTTATCAACAAGAGTTATAGTTTCTTTAGGAGGTATACTGGGGAATAGATTTGTTACATCGAACGATATGAATTTAGAATTATGGGGTAGTATTATATCTTGAATATTATTAATTAATTCCGTTGAGTTTTTAACTGAAAATCGAGGTATGAATGAACAATATTTAGAAATGACATCTATGAGAATCTATGAAATTTTGAATGAAGGTGCTGTGAAATAAGAAACAACTGGCCTGATTGGGTACCCCTCTTTATGGTCCGTCAAACAAACAAACTACGTCGATGCTCTTGTATTTATTAATGTCTAATATTAAGTCACATATTTTGTTTTCGTTCAGACTTATTTAGCAGCATTAACCTCGGGTTAAAATCTATTTTGGAAGCTGTACTGGCTTCCGAAGGTATAAAAAATTATTGACACAGGCATTTTTTGGCCAGATATTTGGTTCCATAGCCTTCCTGAAGTTTTCTCGATAAATTCTTACTTTAAATGATGAATACAGATTTGGATAACATGATGACATGCTTTCACAGGTGGTTTCAATAAATCTTCCATTGCAGTGAAATTGGTGTCCGGATCAATTCGATAAAACGTGTAAGTCCACAAATTTAGGCACTCCCTTGATGGTACCAGCAAAATAAGTAATGAGGAGACTATACAGAAGCACAGTAATCAAGGTGTGACCTAACTAAAGAAAAAATACAAAAATTTAATAAAATTAATACCAGTAAAATCAACCCAATGTTTTCATGGACTTATGCACAATATAGAAGGTTTAAAGTGGTTCCAACAAGATGATGCTGAGACCTCTTAAGTCATCACACATTTCCAAACCGTTGGATTGGGAGAATAGGTGAAATCGGGTAACTTTTGGGAAACCCTATTAGAGTCAACTAAATTAAAATTGGATTCTAACAAATCAAACAGAATTGTATTTATGTCAAGATAGAGAGAGAGAGCAGCAAAAAATCACCAACATCTCAAGAATCACGTTTGGAAATTTAGCTCTATGCGAATTTTTGTAACCTTACCTCTATATTTTGGGCTAATTTGACCGGGATATCAGTCTTAAATCAACTTGTCGACTAAATTATTCATTAAAAATATCAAATTTCTCTTAAATAATAATCCAATGGGTACATCATCCCCCTTACTTTTTTTAGCTGACAGTACAGAATTGGAATACTCGTTAGTTTCTTCGTTGATAGCGAACGCTTTTTTTTCGACATTTCCAAAACGAACTGAAAGAACTCATCCCACGTTGCAGAATTTCAATTTCGCCGATTTTTTCAAAAGTCTTAATAACAACGCACAGAAATCAAAGTTGAGAAGTATACTCTATTATTTCGAATGGCTCGCAAATAACGAAAACTGTTGCGGTAGAATAAAAATATTAAGACAGGTGAGTCCTTTATGTTATGTTTGTTATCACGAACTTATGTCACACATTTATTAACGTCTTTGCTTCTTCTTTGCCAAAAATACTTGTCTGCTCAACTTACTTGTCTGATATCGTTGTTCCATCTCTTTAATCTTCTTTATGAACTTACTAAGATTCTCGGGGAAGTACTTAGTCCATATTTCAGCCCAATTTTCATAGTCACTAAATTTTTTAGTTTCTAGGAAATTTGTGGATATTTTTAGAAGAATCCTAACCATTTCATTCCCCATTTAAATTTAATAAAAATTGTTATAAAATTATAAATCATCAGAAGTCATGAATTTAAAAAAAATATTGGAATTTTAACAAAAAATAAATAAAGTCACACTTAAAAATATGAAAAAAATAATTTAAATTTACGCAATTAAATCTCACTAAATAAAATGTTGTCTTAAATTAAAAATTATAATTAATATTGGTAAAAAGACATCGTCAGACATAAATGTTTATGTACGGTGGTAAAGATATTAATGGATTATAAAAGAATGAATAAATTCAAGCCTCTAAACGTTTTAGTTGAACGAATATTCCTTCTTTTAATTTGGCAACTGATTGAAGTCTTAAGTTAATTTTGAGAGGATTTCTTTTATAAAAATTGAATGAAAGATTAAGACATTTTGTTATTCTATTAATATTTGTAGGTTATGAGCAGTAAAGAATGGCTGACAATAGAAGACTGGTTAGAATGTAATTTACCTTTATGCTCATTAAAAATACGACATGATGGCAAGTTAGATAGACCAGAGGAAGAATGTTTACAAATTTGTTTTTCAAGTGCCAAAGTCGGAGGAAATGTTCTAAGTAATGGGTTTACTCAGGTAAGATATATTTATATATATTAGATTTGATATATTTTCAAATTCTATGTTACTAAAATATTTTAAAAATGCAAGAAGTTTTTAAAACCCTTAATAGCCCGTGAGCGATTGATACAAAAAATAATTTTTCCTATGCGAAATTTGTTAAAAAACTGTTCCTAAAAAAGTGCGCAGGTTTCAAATAGGTTAATTAGGAGATTGAAAAATATATAATATAACTTAAAGTTACGAAACAGCACACTGGTATAGACCCTAAATCCGACTCTGTCTAAGCCAGGTATGAAAATTAAAATTATGGCGGATACGCAGTGTTTTTATAACTGTTTGGGACTATCTTATCTAAACATTGTTTTTTGAGACCAGACTTATCTAGAAAAGGCCAGAAAAATTATTTGTGTCTGTGTAAGCCGCAGCCCGGAATTTTCTAGTAAGAAAGGCATTAATATAAATAAGGACCGATCAGCGGAGGAGTTAGTTGATAAAGTGATCTTGACAAATAAACAGTAAATAAGTGAATATAAAAGTGTTGATATAAATTAATAATTTAGTTTGTGTGCATATAAATCAAATTTAAGTGATTAGTTAAGTACATATAAATTAAGTGTTAGTGAGTTAGTGTTTAAATAAATTAGTAAGTAGCCATATCGTGTGTTTAAAATTTATCCCACCCGTTTATTGTTTGAATAAATAACAAAAACATTACATTGGTGTCAGAAGTGGGATAATATAAATAAATAGCTACATCAAAATGGCCAAGAGACTGAGTGATCTGAAAGTGGCGGAATTAAGAGCGGAATTGGAAGATCGCGAGTTGGAAACGTCCGGTAAGAAGAGCGATTTAATAAAAAGACTCAAAATGGCACTGGAAAGTGAAGGCTTGGATCCAGAAACATTCTTATACAAAGACGAGGCTTCCACCTTAATCCCGTCAATTTCTGATATGAAGAATGATTTTTCTGCAATGAAGAACGATATTTCCACTATGAAGAATGATATTTCTACTAATATGGACGAGAAGATTTCCACTATGAAGAATAACATTTCTGCCGATATCTTATCGTTAAAAAATGACATTGCTGCTGACGTCGAGAATAAAATGTCGTCTCTAAAATCAGACATTGAAAACAAGATAACAACGATAGACGATAAAATCAAGGAATTAGAGAGAAATATGGCAGATTTAAGAACAGAAGACACGCCAGCAGAAGAAAAGAAGATTGAACATATAAAACCCTGCAAGCCAGAAATAAACTCCAGGATAGAGGACATTAGCAGTTTTGCACGAGTCAAGACCCCAACATTCGACGGAGAGACATCGTGGACCAATTATGTGAAACAGTTTGAAGCAGCCGCTAGAGTGAATAATTGGTCCGACAAGGAGAAAGCAGTGAACTTAAATATCGCGCATCGGGGAGATGCCTTAGATATACTTCAGACGATATCTCTGGAAGAAACGGATGATTTCGAGCTGCTGAAGAAGAGGTTGGACATGCGATACGGTCACGAACATCTAGAACATTTGTAGCAGTCCCAACTGAAGAACCGAAGGCAGAAACGTGACGAAGCCCTTCAAGAGTATGACGTGGATATTGCCCGACTCGTTCGATTTGCTTATCCGTCAGTACCAGAGAACATGATGGTTCCGAGAAGAGAAGACAGATAGTTATCCCGAGAGCGAGAGTAGCTGAGGTACTGAAGAAGTTACACGACAGTCCATCGGGAGGTCATCTGGGAGTGAAGAGAACCCTTCAGCGAGTCCGTGAAAGGTTTTATTGGATGAACAGCTCCGACGATGTGAAGGACTGGTGCACGAAATGTACGACTTGTGCTACGAGTAATGGACCACATCGCAAGAGAAAGGCACCCATGAAACAGTACAATGTTGGAAGCCCTTTCGAAAGGATTGCTTTAGACATCGCTGGACCATTTCCGACAACAGAAAATGGTAGCAAATACATACTGGTTATAATGGATTATTTCACAAAATGGGTGGAAATTTACGCTTATCCCAACCAAGAGGCCACAACTGTAGCAGATGTATTGGTGAAAGAATTTATCAGCCGATATGGAGTCCATAGTGACCAGGGAAGAAATTTTGAAAGCCATCTATTCCAGGAAATTTGCGAGAGGCTGGGAATGAAGAAGACCAGGACAACAGCTTTACATCCACAGTCAGACGGAATGGTCGAGAGAATGAACAGGACTATTGGAAAATACCAGTCCAAAGTAGTATCCAGCCATCAGAGATATTGGGACCAGTATCTTTCCCTATTCGCATTGGCTTATCGATCTGCCGTCAATGAGTCCACCGGTGAAACACCCGCGAAAATCCTGTTTGGACGTGAAATGAGGCTTCCTTGTGACCTGGAATTTCGCTGTAGGCCTGGAGAAGATCTAGCAGGTGAAGACTACGCGATCCAATTGAGAAGAAGGCTGGACGATATTCATGAATTAGTTCGAACAAATCTTCAAGTTGCCAGGGACAGAATGAAAAGTCGGTACGACACGCAGGCCACAGAAGGCGGTTTTAAAGAAGGGGACAAAGTATGGTTACACAACCCGACGAGGAGAAAAGGATTTTCTCCAAAATTACAAAAATCCTGGGAAGGTCCATACTCAATCAAGAAAAGGATCAATGATGTTTTATATCGCATAAGCAAGATCCCCAACGGAAAACCAAAAGTAGTTCACCGAAACCGACTAGCGCCATTCGAAGGAGACCATGACATAGAGGAAGGAGTAAACCTTATTCGAGATGTGTCTGACCCCACCTTCGATGAATTTATGGGCGCGTATGGAGGTACCGGGAAAGCTAGATATGGAGTCACTTCGGAACAACAACAAGATTTGTTCACTCTCCCGGAAGATTATTCACTGGCATATAACATCCCCGGCCGTATCAAGGACGCACAAGGGTTGGCAACCGTCTTTCGAAAGAAGTTCGGGAAATTAGAAAAACTTGAAGACCAGAATCCAGCCCCTGGCAAGACACTGAAACTGAAACATAATTCGCGGTACGTCTTCTACGTGGTAACTAAAGATGAATTTAAAGATCGATCTACCTACCGCGATGTGTGGGAAGCACTTCGTAACCTCCGAGACCATGTGTTACAATCCAGCGTGAAGAAACTGGCTATGCCTAAGATAGCGAGTAACCAGTTGGATTGGCGAGTTATCAGGAACATGGTAGAAGTTATCTTTAGAGATACCGCTGTCCAAATATTAATTTGCAGCTACAACCCCCGTTATCAGTATTCGATGAAGACAGTGCTCTGCTATTTCCATAAGATCGGAAAGTGTAGAAATGGGGCCAGTTGCCGATTCAAACATCCAGTCTCGGCTGCACAAAAGTTCCAGGAGGAACTTCCATTTAAGGAGGGGGTAATGTTACGAAACAGCACACTGGTATAGACCCTAAATCCGACTCTGTCTAAGCCAGGTATGAAAATTAAAATTATGGCGTATACGCAGTGTTTTTATAACTGTTTGGGACTATCTTATCTAAACATTGTTTTTTGTGACCAGACTTATCTAGAAAAGGCCAGAAAAATTATTTGTGTCTGTGTAAGCCGCAGCCCGGAATTTTCTAGTAGGAAAGGCATATAAATAAGGACCGATCAGCGGAGGAGTTAGTTGATAAAGTGATCTTGACAAATAAACAGTAAATAATTGAATATAAAAGTGTTGATATAAATTAATAATTTAGTTTGTGTGCATATAAATTAAATTTAAGTGATTAGTTAAGTACATATAAATTAAGTGTTAGTGAGTTAGTGTTTAAATAAATTAGTAAGTAGCCATATCGTGTGTTTAAAATGTATCCCACCCGTTTATTGTTTAAATAAATAACAAAAACATTACATTAATTATTTAATAAGTAGCTAAGAACATATAACCTCCAAAAAATTGGTTCATCAAGAGTGTACGCCCCCCTCAAACATACAGGAATTATTTTATAATAAAAAGCAATTAATAGACTACTTATTTTTTGGATAAATTGTTTCTTATTAGCATAAATAAATTCCAAATTGACCACTCTTGATAGACCAATTTTGTTAGATGTTAAATATAGATGAAGCCGGGGATAATTTGGACACTGGGTAACAATGGACGCCTTTATAATTGCCACCACAGTGATGTAAGAAACATTACCAATGGCATATTTGACACGTATTTGCCTGACATCTTGGCTCATACTCAATATTGCGGCATGCATCTATAAATGAAAAGTTGGCATATATATTTCAGTTTTTGCGCTTCGCTGTGAAAGTTTTTGATCCACAGATTGTTGTGAATTAAACAGTTTATCACCTAAGGATATTGCTGTAATTTACATAAACCATTGCTGAAGGTAAGTAAATAAAATACTGATATGATGAAAACAAGGATTGTTATGAATTATTTTGTGTTGGTGTGCCACAAGGGGATACTGTGGACAGCTGTCCAATCTATCCCAACATATGTCTAGCATATTCCCTTGTCTGTTTAATGGCTCTTTGCCAATTTAGCTTTTTTCTGGTTCACAGATTTGAAGATGTAATTAAGAGAGGAATATCAATACCTGCTGCGGCAACCGAGGATGGGGTGAAAAAGTCTCGGCTATGGTATCTGGTTAAGAAGGCTAAAGAGCATGGTCTTGAAAATATGATATACACCAGCAACTTTAAAAACTGGCAAATTATTCCCGATAGGATGGAAAAATCACTTGCTGAATATCTTTTAAAGTATTCTGGAATGTTTCACGGGCTTACTCCAAAAATAACTAGAAAGCTGACATACCAATACGATAAGAAAAACAAAATAGTACTACCGCCTATTTGGGAAGAAAGAGAACATGCTGGAGAAGACTGGTTCACAGCTTTTATGACAAGACAACCGATGTTTTATATACGGACACCAGAAGTGACAGGCCTGGCGAGAATGACTGCATTTAACCGGCATACAGTGGGTGTGTTTTTGTGTTTGCATTGGTACAGTTTCCAACCCAACCAGATACACAATCTGGACGAAATTGGAGTCACCACATTTTCTCATACCGAAAAAGTTATTGGAATGAAGGGACGCAAACAGGTGGGGCAAGTGACGTCTTGGGGACGTGGAGATCTTGTTACTCAGGTAGGAATTATTTGCGCCAATGGCAACGCACTGATATGAGACCGCTTAAATAACTGGTTCGAGCGTCATGAGAATCTAGCAGGTTATAGTTTTGCAATATTTTGTTCCGGGCCTCTCTTGTGATTTTATGGCAACACTGCATTCTACAGCGACATGGCGATCCCGGTTCATGACTCGAATACTTTATTTTCCCAGCAACTTCTGAAACGCAGCCGTATGACCTCTTCTTTTTATTTTTTTATCGATAAACACTTTCTCATTTAGGTCACTACTGTCTTCGTCCATTTCCAAAATTATAGCGCAATTTCCGTATAAATTAACTCACAGAAACTATAACTCAACTGATTCCAATGAACGCGCAATAATGACTAGCAACTTTAGCAAAAAGGGCTGGCAATGGTACCGTTCTTTCTCTGTTCGGGCGCAATGTGAACATTTTAGTGTGGTTTGAATTGTGCCCCTTTTAAGCTAGTTTTGGTTGCAATCAGACCCTTTTATACGTGTTTAGTTTTAATTTAAATGGAAAAAGAATTTTACTTCAAGGTTTTACAAATTTATCAACAATAAGAAAAGGTATTATAGAAATAGGATTAGACCCCAAATATTACAATGCATGTTTCTTAAATGTAACATTGGTAGTAAAATAAAAAGAGTTTCCATTCTCAAACAACGTTCCTATAATTACTTAACGTCTAAATAATTTACCGTCAGCCGTTTTCGCATTCCTTTAATACATTTTAGTCAACCTCTCTCACCATTGGTGTGCCGGCAACTTCTTATGTTGGGTATTTCTAACAGTGAGGCAAGTTTCTGTAGCTTAGGTTCTGGAGTGTCGAATGGTACCTAATTGGTATCAATAAGAAACCTAACAAATTTGCCAAAAAATTGTCCAAGATATCCGGTCTTTCATTCAATCAATTATTTATAATATAATCTGAAAATTTGGATGAATAATGAACTTATATAGTTTATTTACGATAAAAAGACGATGACGTTGCAAAACAAAAAATTATGATGTTGCCAAGCAGTAATTTTTTCCTAGAAAAGTCAATCTGATGTTAAATTGACAGTTCTTCTTTTTCATTGTCCCGTGCCTCGTAGGGTGTAAGTAAAAAATATTTATTTAAAAATAAAAGGCTTGTATGATAGGCTTGATTAATTTAATATGAATATTTATTCAAGAAAAACTATGGATAAGATACAAGAAACAGTAACCAATCATCCTATATTCGAATTAACATTTAATTATTTTACATAGAAGAGGGTTAAATGACGAACTGTAGGTCATTATACCTCATTCTATGCTCTATAGAACCATATTCAAGAGCACTGCAAGGGTTTACGCTAAAAGTAATGAATATTAGCTGTAATCATCTTCATGCAAATTTAAATATTGTTTCTTTATACAATATCTATTATATTTAGTATAATAAAAATAGAATGGAAAAGAAAAATATAGATACACAAAATAAAATTTTGTTAGAAGATATAAAAATAAAAAATCTCCCATTTTATCAGTATTATTTATGTAGAGATACTGTGGTTGTTGTTTTCATTTGTGTATTAAAAAATAACTGTCCTAATTAATTTAATAATAGTTATTAGTGATTTTGAAAAGGTGGAAATACAGTAAATTGGATAAAAATATACAAAAAATAAAACACAATATTTCCACTAGTCCACTACAACATCATCACTATCTTCATCTTCGCTGTCAAAATTAATAATAAGTGGATGCACATCCTGTCTATCAAATACTACTTCTTTATCCCACCCATCTTGTATATTTTTTTCAGTGTGCTCTACTGTCTTTGACCAATTATCAGGAGTCACTTTTTCCATACACCTATTGCTTGTTCTGTGGAAGAACCATCAGTTCCCACGTGAACTCTATAAAAAATTTCAACTATGCCCCAAATATGTTCAATTGGGTTGAACATACAGTGGTAAGGGGAAAGTCGAAGCACTTTGTGACCATATTTTTCAGATAATATGTCAGCTTCATATACTGTTGGTGGTTTATTCCTACAAAAATACATATATTTAAACAAAATAAGTTATCTAAGTATTACCATAATATATTGAAAAATGTTTATATCAACTTACCGTTGAACTGAATTCAATAATTGGGTTTGGAGGGAAGTATTTTCAAAAGGAATATCATTTTGTATCAACCAGTTCTGTATATCAGCCTTTTTGGTAGCTGTTGTTGATACTTTATTGATCACTGTACTGTGATAACTTGCATTATCCATTACAATTGTGGCAGGTTCTTCCAAGTTCACTAAAAGCTGGTATTCAAACCAATGCAAAAATTTTTCTCGGTTCATTTCACCGTGGTAATCACCATCTTGTTTTTTGGAAAAAAAAATCAGCCCTGCTCCAGGAATAAATCCAGAAGAGGAACCAGCATGCAATACTATATACCTACAATAAGGAAATAACAAATTACTACTAGGTTTCCTAGATAGACTGCATAGCTCAAAACAACTATTAATAATTATATAGATTTAAATCAAATAGTGTGACTAGTAAATATTTGAAAAGGTTTCAAAATGGCAGGAATGTTAGTACATCATAAATTAATTGCTAAATTTTATTATTCAATTACCTTGGACCACTAATTTTGGTTTTTTCACACTTCTATGATTAGAATCTTGCCAAGAACGTCCAACAGTACCGTCTTTAAATATCCAGGTCTCATTCAAAAAACCTTCCTTTTTTATCTTGGCATATTCATGTAGAAAATGTACACGTTTTAATGTAATATGTGGCAACTCCATTAAACCACGACGAGGATTATTGTTTTGGTATTTGAATCCAATATTTTTCACTATCTTCCAGAGTGATGTTAAATAACCATTAAAGAGTTCACGCTCCTGGAGTTCGTTTCATAAAGTTTTCAAGATTATGTGTTACTCTGGAAAAATATTGTGTTAGTTAATTGTGAATAAAATGAAACAGTAAATTCATTATACTCACTGTTTCCATACATTTCGTATATAACATTTCGGAAAGCATTTTGATCAAAGTTATCAATTTCAACAGTATGTTTTATGCGTTGTCTCTTTTTAGGCTTTAGGCTTTTAGGCTGTTCACCTCTATATGCTTGGCGGCAATACGGTTAACAGTGGTAAAGCTTCTGCAACTCTCTACAATATAATTACTTCAATTTATGGAAGAATAATATATTATCAAGTTTAATTAACCTAACCTAACATTAAAAACATTCAATCATTTTTACATTTAAATATGTAACAATAATATTAATAATGATGAATACAAATAGCGAATACTATTACTTACGTCTTTTACAGCAGGAAGCGGGGGAAGCGGGCCCCCATTTCGGCATTCTCGTTCAAAATAGCTCAACAAAGATGTTACCATCTCTTGACATTGTCTGTTCAGTTGCTTCGGCATTTTATTAACCACAGACTGCAAATTTGCCTAAATAATTAGTTATGGAAGTAACTGTTTTTTGAATCTTAAAGAAGCAATGAATTTAAAAGCACCAAAAAAACTTGTAAATATTAGACGATGATCGAATGTCAATAAACGTCAAAACAAACTGGGGAATTTACCAGTTGATTTGACAACGTCTTGAAGTTTTGCCAACCCGTTAGCAGTAAATTGCCCTGGTTGTTGATAAATTGTATTCACGGTTGGTAAATTAATATTTATTCAGATAAGCAGGACAGTAACTAAAAATGACATCATCGTCTTTTTATCGTAAATAAACTATACCATCGTCTGCACTACACACTAATAAAAGTTTAGCAACAGGCAAGGAGAAGCATGTTATGCAGTCATTAATAAATAATCGATTAATATATTGTTCGATTAATTTTAACCGAAAAATAATTGTTTGATTACATTAGTATGAAATAATGGTATTAATATCCCATATTACTTTATGCTAAGTTAGGATTTTCTAATCTTTTATTTGATTTCGATTCCATCATTTGAGGGCTTGTGTTTATCATACAGAGCAAATTTGATTTCTAAGGGTCGTTTTTCCAAAGATGGTTTGAAGTAAACTTAAGAAACTTTAAACCAATGGTTTAACCTATAGGTTAAATTTAACTCACATAGCAGCACTATTAATTTGAAACAGAACATGTTTGAGCAGAAGCCAGCAGACAAAAGAAGTAAGAACTTCCAGAAATGACAACGTCTTGAAGTTTTGCCAACCCGTTAGCTGTAAGTTGCCCTGGCTGTTGAGGATAAATTTTATTCACAATTGGTAAATTAATATTTATTCTGATAAGCAGGAAAGTAACTAAAAATGACATCATCGTCTTTTTATCGTAAATAATAGTAATTTATGCAACAAGTGCATAAAGTGGTACTTTTTTTCACGAATTCCATGAGTGAAAAAAAGACACTTAATGCACATGTTGCATACATTATTTTTTCTACAGCCCTATACCAAAAAATAACATTCAAATAGAAATTTGGGATATTTTAATTAAGCTTCTTCGGTAAATTACAATTATACGTATTCCAAGTTTCATGAAAGTCCATCCTCGATGCCCAGCCAAGATTCATTGTGTTAGCTTATGTGAAGCGTGAAATAAAGTAACGTTATGACACTTTAAGCGCTGCAAACCGATGAAATACAAGGTACTTTAAAGATAAGGCGTAGAAAAACTATATTAATTATCCACATAAAAAAATTATTTTGTATTATTCGTTCACATAATTTGCCCTAGCCTCCCGGACTATATACACATAGACATAGTATGTCGGTTTTAAGAACCAAACAATGTTTGAGGCACATTTCACACTAAAGCTGACTTGTAGTTTCTGTTATATACGGGGTTCTAACGAAAGCTTGACCTTAATTTAGAAAATTATAAAAAACGCTGAGATATTTCAACATTTGAATTCAACTGTTAGTTCAATTTAAAGGATATTCTTCATTTTAATCAAACGCCCCGTGTATTTTCTTTTTCTGTTGAATATACTGAGAAAAACATCGGAAGTTATTACAAAATTAAATATATATTTTAGCTTCTGTTTGTAATTTGTAGGAATGTATAAATTTGGTAACAGCTCCAGAATTACTAACGCTTCTTTTAAATGTTGAAGCATTAGAAGATAACGAAGTCGTTACAGTGGAAGGAGTACGGCATATTTCGAGAATTGTAGACCCCAAACATCGAGCCTATTTAGAAAAATTCGATAAACCGAAAGAAGTAA
This sequence comes from Galeruca laticollis, assembly GCA_963921935.1. Classification (NCBI taxonomy): domain Eukaryota; kingdom Metazoa; phylum Arthropoda; class Insecta; order Coleoptera; family Chrysomelidae; genus Galeruca; species Galeruca laticollis. The sequence continues at coordinate 45,870,770 of OY998185.1, forward strand.
GTAAATTTAATGAACATAATACTGGGAAACATGTTGGTTCTCGTGCTCTAATTGATGTTCCAAAAGGATTTTATTGCATTTGTTTTAGATGACGATTTGTTGTATAGACGCCGAAGATTATACCAAGCTACCAATAGGTCAATATGAAGAAGATAATATTTTAAGGGAATTGAATAAGTGCCTATTAGGATTCCAACAAAAAGAATTAGTTAAAACGGAAAAAGAAACTCCATATCATAACCGTAGGCGACTATCGCCTATAGGAGAATCTACGGGTAAATTCTACAAAATTTACTTTAAGGGACAGTAGGAACATTTCATTATCCAATTAATACAATTATCAATTTTAGTCTCTGTAGTGAATTTTCGTTTCAAGTTTCATATTTTAAGAGAGTAAGATTTATAATATTTGCCTACCCGTGTAACAGATAAATTTTTCAGGTTCCAATCTGTCAGACTGTATAAATGTACCTCTAATAACACAGCAGTCGTGTAGTACGACTCATAGCGGATCTTTATCGTCATTACCTGACAATAATAATTTAATAAATGATAGACTTTGCGTTCAGTTAGAAATGGAGAGAAATTTACAAAAGAGAAATAAACCAAATGATTCTATCTTGCAAGGGAGGAGAGGAAGGTCTGTATAAAATTGTAAGATTTATTTAAAATTAGTTTTAATTGTACTTTATAATATTCCTACTTCTATTTTCATTATACAGGGTGTTTTGGTAGGATTCCATAAAAACCAAAGGACCAGAAATCATGCTTTTTTATATCTTTATTGAATAACTTCAACTTATTACAAAAACACTTACTTCACTAAATAAAGGTAAATCTTAAATTTTATAAACCCGATTTTATGTTACACCCCAGGTACCAAAGCGTTGGTCTCTTCCCTAGAGCTACATCTTTTCAACTCTATATCTTTCTTACAATTTTTACTAAAATTTGTTCTGAATTTCTGTACATTTCTTTCCCCACATAATATATGATGCAGTGTTATTTATTTGATAAGACCTTATTACCTTATTTTATGAGACAAGGCCAATTAACAATCACGTGCTTCTGAACGAATAATATTCTCATGCCCAAAAAATTACAAGTGGTATCTAGACAATTTCAAAAGTAGAAGAATGGGTCGATCGTTTAGTTACCCTATTAACACACATATTACTGACTCAATAAAGGGTGCGTCACATCAATCTATTTCGCGTGTTGCAACACAGGGCATATTTTATAGAAATCCCTTATTTCTGTATTATGTATTAGGTTAATATATTTTAGATTTATTGTTTTGGGTTCATCAGGAGAGTGTTTACCAATAACAAGGCATCCGATCGTAAATGATGAAACTAGAAGTTCATATGACAGTTGCGAATCCTCAGAAGAAGAATTTCTTAGTGCCAAAACTAGTTTAGATGATGGTGAGCATACGCTTTAAATATTTAAAAACTTTTTATTACTATTTTTTTAACGAAAATTCTATATCATTGCTATAAGACTTATAACTTAACCATTCTCGCTTGGTACTTTGGATATGAGCAAACCAAAAAGTGATAAAGAGTGCCTGAATAGAGATAGAAAACTTTTTTGCTATGGTACGGCTGCTTGCACCACCAGTGTCGTATAAATCAGAGGGGCTTGGGCTAAATTTTTAATTCTCATAAGTAGATGCATTTTATCTTTTATCTCAAAAAAACATTTCACAAATATTTATTGATAAATAAAAATTCCAAATTTATTTTGTATTTATTCAATTAAAAATTACATTAACATTTGTTTATTTAATATTACTAGTATCATTTGATATTCGTCCATACGTATGAGAGTTCCGTTATCGAGTGTTACGTGATTAATAAATGATAAACGACAAAACATCTATACAGTTCTGTTATCATTTTATTGTAAAAAAGAAGAAAAACCATAGTTAACGAATTAGTGATTTAAAATCAATTAACATGAGCTATTTGCCTGCTTCAAATGGACCGGTATTTACTTACTGTTTACCACAAATCGTAAATAACATCATACAGGAAGTACCAACATATAATAGACAAATTATACAAGATTTTAATCTCTTGTCAGTGCCTAGTGACAAGTTTGATTATGTTCTCCAATAAACTGTTTACTCTGTATAAGGCACAGAAAGAAAATTACGGGTTACGGTTACGAATGCGTCCACAAAAATAGAGAGTCTGACAGAGCTAGTGGAGGAGTGGCTATTTATATAAAAAATAATTTTACATGGAAAAATATACAAATTACATCAGAACTAGAAGTAGTTGCCATTAACATACAATACTATGAGAAGAATTTGAACATTATTAATATTTATATTCCATCCAACAAAAAATTCACTTCACAAAGCTTACAAGAAATAACCAACCAAGTAAATGGCACAAAAATAATAGTAGGGGATTTCAATTCACACAATACAGCGTGGGGATCCAAGACTACAGACAAAAGAGGGAGAGAAATAGAAAAATTTACAAACGCAAACAGTCTTATAATAATAAACTCTGGAGCGGGTACAAGATTAAATCCACTAACAGGAGAATTATCTCCTATTGACCTAACTATTTGTGACGCACAAATTGCACCAAACCTGAGTTGGCAGCCAAACTCATGCTTATATGGAAGCGACCACCTACCTATAAGCATAGAATTTCATTCCAGAAAAGACAAGAACGATCATCTTAACTCAATGGAAAAATGGAATTTGTGACGAGCAAATTGGTTTAAGTTTACTGAGTACATAGAAAGAAATATTCCAGAATTCAATCAGATTGAAGATAACATTGACGAAATAACGAATGTACTTACCGATACCATTATACAAGCTGCAGAAATACATATTGGGTATGTAAAACCACTAAAAACAAAAATTCCAGTACCTTGGTGGACACCACAATGCTAAGAAGCTATTAAAGCAAGGAAAAGAGCGTTATATAAGTTAAAAAAGAACAAAAACCAAACTAACTTAGTTGAGTTTAAAAGACTCAGAGCAAGAGCAAGATACGTCACTAAGCAAGCTAAAAAGGACTCCTGGACATCATTTGTCTCAACAATCACTCCAAATACTTCAAACTCCGAGATATGATCAAAAATAAAAAAAACTGAAAGGAATTTCATCAAAACATAAAATAACAAGTTTATCCCACAATACTGAAATTATCTCTAATAACGCACTTATAACACAAACATTTGCAGAAGAATTCTCTAGAATATCAAGCGATGAAAACTACGAACCAGAATTTAGGGAATATAAACGCGATACAGAACAAAGAATAAATTAAATCATGCTACAGGTCAAAACCACCCATTAAATGTACAAATCGACAGTGAAGAATTAGAAGAGGTGCTGAAACAATGCAGCGATAGATCCAGCCCGGGACCTGACAAAATCCACTACACTTTTTTAAAAAACCTCCCAATAACTGGAAAAAAGTATTTGCTATAGACATACAATAAAATTTACTTAGAACACAAATTTCCAAAATCATGGCCAGAAGCTATCATAGTGCTAATACCCAAGCCACACAAACCAAAGAATTTGGTAACGTCTTACAGACCAATATCCCTAACATGTACAATGTGCAAAGTCTTAGAGAAGATATTAAACCGCAGGTTAATGTGGCATCTGGAAAAACATAACCTTATATCGATACACCAAAACGGATTTCGAAAAAACAGGTCAGCAAACGATAGCATTATAAACCTGGAATCCGAGATACACAATGCATATGCTAACGGTCAGAAACTGCTAGCGGTATTTATGGATCTTGAAAAAGCTTACAACTTAACATGACAACATAAAATTCTTCAAACACTGGTAGATTGGAACATTAATGGAAATATAACAGCATTTATCGAAAAAATTTTGACACAACGTAATTTTGTAGTCAAAACAAATGGAGAATTATCTACCAAAAGAAAAATAGAGAATGGAATTCCCCAAGGATCTTCCTTAAGCACAACATTATTTCTTGTCGCCATAAATGACTTCACCTCTTGTATCACATCTCCACTACGTGTGAGCTTATATGCTGACGATATTGTAATATACGGAAAAGGTAAAAATATTAAAACATTGCAATCCATAATTCAAAATGGATTAAACAAAATTTATGAATAGAAAAACAAGTCTGGCTTCAAAATATCTCACGAAAAAACGAAATGTGTCTTATTTGCACGAAGAGCCCAGAAAGAATACCCGGAACTGACCATAGGAAGCACGAAACTCAGTTTCACGAAAGATATCAAATTTTTGGGAATAATTTTTGATGATAAACTTAACTGGAAAAAATACTTTGACTATCCTAAACGAAACAGTACGCAAAGCTTAAACATATTAAAAATCCTATCACATCAAAAATGGGGAGCAGATACAAACAGCTTACTTAACATTTACAAAAGTACCATTAGATCTAGAATAGAATATGGAGCCATGGCTTTCCAAACCGCTAAAAAAAGTTATATAAAAACTGTGGAAATAATTTCAAATAAAGCACTTAGAATAATAATTGGTGCGTTCCCAACAACCCCCACAGACACTCTCTATAAACTTCTTGGAGAGATGCCATTTACATATAGAGTTCAACATTTATCTTTATCCTACTCGACAAAAATTTTGGCTCTTCCTAACCACCCTTACCACAAAAAAATTTACACTGGATCAGTGCAAACAGCTTTTCCCGCAAATATCAATATTACACCACCTTTTTACAACACAGTTAAAACGTATATGGCAGAAATCAACTACAGTTTTCCTGAAATAATTCCTATAAACAGCTATAATTTTGCCCCCTGGATTCTCTCACCTATCTCCATAAACACAGAACTTTCCAAATTCAATAAAAAAGAAACACATCCTTCTCTACTGAAAAATGAATTCAATAGAATATGTGGAATTTACAAACCGTCAGAAGTTTTATTCACTGATGCTTCAAAAAATGAATTAAATCGATCAGTAGGCTCATCAGTAGTTACAGCAACTAATACACAAAAATTCAGGCTACCAGAGGAGTGTAGTGTCTATACAGGAGAAGTCTTCGCTATCCATCAAGCTTTAGTTTACGTGATGAGTAACCCAAAACCAAAATATGCAATCTGCTCTGACTCACTAAGTGCCATAGAAGCGATTCGACAAATGTGGGCAAGCAACCCTTTAGTGCAACAAATCCAACAACTCTTCCACCAATTATTTACGCTAGAAGTAAAGGTCACACTTATCTACGTCCCCTCACACGTAGGAATCGACGGCAACGAGTCAGCTGATACAGCTGCCCAAGAAGCAACATCGTTAGAAACCGAAATGTCTCAAATTTATACTCACAGTGATATCGACTACCTCGAGAAGTTAATTAAGAAAAAGATGCAAACAGAATGGCATAATGATCAAAATAGCCTCAAGAGCATTACATCGCAATTTACAGACCGACTAACATTAACACCCAGCCGGTTAGAACAAATTAAAATACCAAGACTAAGACTTGGCCACACTCGTTTAACGCACGGCTATAGAATATCTAAAGAAGAACCCCCCAAATGTAACAAGTGCAACGTAAGACTGTCTATTAAACACATCCTTATTGATTGTACATAATTCGAAGAGGAAAGACAAGAGAACAAAATCTCCACAGATGTTAGTGAAAATCTAAAAACTCTGGAACAAATACAAAAAACAATACAGTACCTAAAAGATATAAAACTCTATAATTATATCTAGTGAATACTTAGTGAATGTAATGCTGTAATTTACTATGTAGTTAAATGATATTGTAAGTGCTAATAACCCTTAGCGGTCGAAGCACATCTTCACAAAAAAAAAGAAAATGTTGTATGTGTGTGGTGACGTAAAAATCGACAGCTAATATAAAAATTGATCCTTAATCGAGTTTTTATAATATTAAAATCGATTTTTATAGAATAAATAATCGCTTCTTTTCATAATCGATTATTGTTTCACAATCCTAGGCTGGACACGTCTTTATTGTTTTGCAATTTCCAAAACTTTCCAATCTTAGTATCGACAAAATTAAATGTTTAATCAGGAAAAGGGATGAGGGGTGTAGTTTGAGGTCCGGATCTCCTACTAATTCATGTCGAGATAATCTATTAACTCTTTTAGAGAGATCTCCGATAACGGGAGGATCTGTTTTTCAAAAACTGGAGATAAATGAAAGCATATGGCCTTGTATCCCCCAATCTGTTAATTGTTTTAATATTTTGTAGTGACAGATGTCAAAAAATATTGTGACGCATGGCTGATTGGTGACAAAAACTTCATATACTTCAGATTCTAATTCGATTATGTTGTCTTGCGCAGATCTTTGTTGCCTGAAGCAACATTGTTGTACTGCTATATAGTTGTGATACTCTAGATACCACATCAACCGCTGGTTTACAATTTTTTCCAATAATTTACACATCACGCATGTTAGATATATTGGCCGATAAGACTCTGGATCAGTTTTGTTTTTGTTTTGTTTTAGTATAGGTATGATGTAGCTGGCTCCATTTTTTCGGGAATTTTTTTTCAGTCCAAATAACATTGATAAATATTGCAGGGATTTCGTCTGGTCCTGTTTTTTATTTTTTGTAATGTTTCTTCAAGTTCAGTTTCTGAAATTATAGCATTTAATGAAGAATCGTCATTTGGATCTATAGTTATGGGAAAGTCTTTTTCTTGTTGTTGCTTCAAGTCGAGAAATTGTGCACAAAAATTTGAGTTGCTAGAGTGTTTTCTGTAAGTTTCAGCTAAAACATTGGCTATTAGTTTATTTTCAGATGTTTGTTCTGAAATTGAAGAGCTCATATTCCTGTGATGGTGCGTTTCCCTGATACTCGTCGCATTTTGTTCCAAATTTCGGCGGATGGAGTGTTGTCATTAATGCTGGCTACGAATTCATGCCACGATTCTTTTTTGCGTTTTTTTATTATGTATTTACATCTTGCTTTTTGTTTTTAAACTAATCTTACATTACAGCCTTTTTAAAGAAATTGCTAGCAATTTAATTGCTGGCCTTTGTTGAATAATAATTGCGCATGCGTTTCGGCCCATTTTCACTGCAACTTTCAGGCTTGAAAAATATAGAAATGTTTCTAATTTTCAAGGTTATTCACGTGCAACTTCACGTGTTTTTAGTGATTTTAGATTTTGACAACATAATTTGTGTCGGTCGAATATCAGTTTTCTTTATTCAATGCTCAACAACTTATCGAATGTAGGGTCATCCATCCTCATGTAGCTTTTAAAGATTTTCAAGTCGTCATTACAATCTTTGAATTCGTTTGTAATTTTTAAGTTTCCCTTTGTTTTATTTAATCATGGTTTGTTCCAACACGATCTATTCCTCCTGTTTTCAATACGCATTTTTATATAAGTAGCAAGAATAGCATTTCTAGTGATTGCCAGAAGTAAAATTTATGGTTTCTCTGTATTCATTTTCAAAGCGAATTTCCACCTTATTTTGTAGGTTTAAATTTTTTATTTACGACTAATATATAATATAAGTATTATACTTGTGGTTTTTGAAGTATAATGCCATATATTAATCCCTTAGGGAATAATGGCGAGGGATTAATAGTCTTTATTCCCTCTTGTACTCCTATCACAAAATTTCTCGAATTAAATAATACCATGGAAACAATATAACCAAACTCAAAAGTGTCAGTGTCAAACGCGTAGTGTTTGTGTATTTGTATTAAAATGAATGAAAATGAAGAATCTTTCACTTGTACACCACCAGAAATTGTACAATTAGCTGCAGCAACAACATCTACCTTAATACCAGAAACATCGAAATCCATTTATAATAAAACGTACGCATCGTTCAACGAATGGCGTCTTCGAAAAAAGGCAAACTCTTATTCCGAAAATGTTCTGCTGGCCTATTTCGCTGAATTGGGTGCAAAATACAAGCCATCTTCATTATGGTCATTCTATTCAATGATTAAATATGTGTTGAAGATAAACCATGACGTTGATCTGGAAAAATATAAGAAACTACGAGCGTTTTTAAAAAGAAAATCTGAAGGATTTCAAGCAAAGAAATCTTCCACTCTGACCCCGGAAGAAATTAGGAAATTTATTGACAGAGCTCCTGATGAAATTTTTCTTTTGCATAAGGTAAATGTTCATATTTAATCTGATCTATTCAAAAAGTCATGTTCTTTTTTGATTCAGGTTATATTAGTTATTGGAATTATAGGCGCATGCCGCTCAAACGAGCTTTATGAAATGAAGATAGAAGACGTGAAGAATTTCCAAACAGAGTTATTGATAACAATACCCAAGACTAAAACTAAAATTGTACGAAAATTCACCATAAACAGTACGTTTTACAATATTGTAAAGAAGTACATCGATCTCCGTCCGTCACATGCAGAAACCAATTCATTCTTTCTAAATTATCAAAAATCGAAATGTACAATACAACGTATAGGAAAAAACAAATTTGCAGACATTGGTAGACAAATTGCCAAATATTTAAACTTGCCAAATCCTCAAAGTTATACCGGCCATTGTTATCGCAGATCATCTGCCACTCTGTACATTGATGGAGGAGGCGATATAACTGGATTGAAGCGTCATGGGGGCTGGAAATCTACCCAAGTAGCTGAAGGATACATTGATCAGTCTATGAGAAACAAAACAACTACAGCAGATACTATTGCCAAACAGATAAATAGTAATGAAGCAACTTCTTCTTTTACAGCAACCGAAATTCCAAATATTCGTGTTGAAAACTCTTCCAAAGTTAATCATAATTCACGACCAATTCAGTTTATTAATTGTACTATCACTAATTTAAATGTTATTGACAAATAAAGTTGTTCATTGAAAATCTAAAATAAATAAATTTGTCGTAAATAAAGTAGAGTATACTACTCGCAATAATGGCTATTATTCTCTCGAAATGTTACTCCCTCGCCGCTAACGCGGCTCGGTTCGTAAATATTCCTCGAGAATAATAGCTATCATTATTGACTCGTGGTATAATCTACTATTTTTACATTCCAACCTTAAAATGAATGTGATAATAATGTCGATTGTAAAAAAAATCTTGGAAATTTGCTACAAATAGGCTGAAATGTAAGAAGACTAGTTTTTAATTTTGCATGCAATTTATATTGCCTGCAATAAAATTGCTAAAAAAAAGCTGTAATGTAAGATTAGTGATTCAATCAGGTTTTCTTGATTTTTTTGCTTTTTTCCATACATTGTAAGCATGCTTACTTGCTTCTTGGCAGTTTTTGTTCCACCATGGTACGGGTTGACGATTTTTAATCAGTGATGTTTTTTTTACTGATTCTTTTGCTGCTTCTAACATGGTATTTGCAAAATTATCAACTATTTCTTCTATATCCGATTTTATTTCAAAGTTTGTTATATTTTCTTCGATTGTTTGCTGATACAGTGCCCAATTTGCGTTTTTATATTGCCATTTTGTACTAATGTTTGTATTGGTTATATTCCTGTGATTGGAGTTATTAATAATTATTGGAGCATGATCACTATTATAAATGGAAGGTAGAATTTCCCAAGTTAGTTCGGTTAGTAAATTTGGGCTACAAAAGGTAAGGTCTAGAGCTGCCGTCTCTCCGGTGCAGGGGTGAGCCTAGTGCCTTCCCCACTGTTCAGTAGGCAAAGACCGCAGAGATCTGTAGTTGATGATAGCAGTTTGCCTTTGTTGGAAGTCGTTTTGCATCCCCATTCGGTGTTGTGGCAGTTGAAATCTCCAATAATGATGCGTGGAGATGTTATTAGAGAGAAGAGATCTGTTAGTTCTTAACTTGAAATTTCTTTATTGGGGCGTATGTACACATTGCAAATAGAAATTTTTCGTTCTAGGTTGATAGAGACTGCAACAGCTTCTAAATTTGTTTTTAGAGATATTTCCTTGACATCAGCGTCATTTTTTATGTAAATTGCAACTCCTCCACTAGCTATCTTTGCGTTTACCCTGTTCTTATAGAAAGCTGTATAATTTTTTAATCTAGTTATTTTCTTTTCAGTAAAATTTCTTTCCTAATCCTACAATGAATGGGTTATATTGACTTATTAAATGTTGTAGCATAGGTAACTGCGAGTGAAACCCGTTCAGGTTCCACTGAAGAATGTAGGTTGATGTAGTAGATATATCCATAAGTTTGTTCATTAGTACAATTCCTGGGATGATGATGCGTCACTTTCTATATCCGTAGAATGAGTGCCAATGTGCTTCATGATTCTTGTCATGAGTCGTGTACAGCGAGATTTATTGCTTCTTTCTGTGAGATAAGGTCGGATTTGGTAAAGTTGCAAAGCCAAGTTGTCAAGATTATCGGTGAATTCGAGAATGGTTTTTACAGAGTCAGGGTCTCCCATTGTATTATCGAACAAGAGCACCAGTTGATCAAAATCGAGTGAGTTGGGAGGGTTTTGACTGTTTATAAATGTTTGTGCTGGTAGTAGTGATTCTCTGCAGCTTTTGGATTCATCAGTTTTTGGGTGCTTCTTTTTTTGTTTGGGTTTTATGAATTGTTTTGAGTCCTTATTTTCTTCGGGTGTATCTGGCGTAGAGATAATCTGTTCTATGCGTCTTTTACTTCCACTATGCGCGGTATTTATGTCGATTGGGGCTAGTTGTGGTGCAGGTATTGGTGGAGGTTTCGCAGCTTGAATCTTTTGTAATTGATCTGTATTTTCTCTGAGAGGTTGTGTTTCAATGTCAGTATTTTGAATATTTGATTCCGGATTTTGATTTGTCATTGTTCTTTGAGTAACAGCTGGTAAAAAATCGGGGCACTGGTAGGCGATATGACCATCTTTTTGTATTTGTAACAGGAAATACCGTCTTGTGATATGTATATACGATAAGGTGTGCCGTCAAAAGATAAAGTAATGTAGGAAGGTATATCTGTAGGAGTTGAGATAGGTTTTATGTACACTTGTCGGCGAAAACTTAGAATATGACTATACTCAGGGTTCGACACATTCACTTTTAAAAAGGTTATAGGCGACAGTAGGGTAAGACCTAACTGTTTCAGTTCATTTACCAAGACATCATGGGGTATAGATGGACATACATTTGATAAGACCAATCGTTGAGATGGAGTAATGAGTCTACGACCATCAAGTATAGAGTTACCGATTTTTATAGATTTATGTTTATTCATAAAAGTGTCCACTGCTTGTTTGTTTATTAGGTATATACATATTTTACCATTGGAGATTCTTGAGCAAAATATAATAGATTTTGGACCAATCAGAGACCCTAGTGCGTACATGTAATCCTGGAGAAACAATCCATCAATTGTTGGAAACACAATCGCTTGCTCCTTGCTGGGAAATGTTTGTTGAGTGAGAGCGGATGCATAAGATGTATTTTGAGACTGTGGATAATTTGTAACTGTACTTTGAGAGGGGCCCCTGTAGTCAGAAACCCCGTCAGAGGTTGTATTCATGTTTCAATTAATAAATTTTCTGTGGGAGATTTCATACGTTCTGAGGACGGATCTGTCTGCTTGAATATTTTGGATATATAATCAGTAAAAAACTGATTTTTGTCTATCAGACTAAGCTAATTATGTTTGTTTAATTTGTTTTAATTTGCGAAAAGGAAAAAGTTCATGCACCTTACAGATGGTCACCGCTATGTATGCACTAATAATGTTTTCACTATTATCTTACTACTTTTTCACGATACACAAACTCGTATTTTGATTTGTTGTTAATTAGCTAGTAAAATACCGATAAGCAATGCGTACTCCCCAAACTATCTTTGATAACATCATTTTGACCATTAATCTTTAATTTCAATAAGATCAAAGGAAAAATTATTATTAGTCAATAGTTGTATACTTCTTAAGGTTGGTTTCATTTTTTGCAGGAAGTGAAGACGAAAATTTTCATAAACGTTATAGCATAGATTTAGAAACGCCGGAAAGAAGAAATGTATTTGCTCAACGACTACGAGATGCTTTGCGAAAAGAGGTGTCGACAAGTACACCATCTACCAGCGAAGAGTCCAGTTACGCTGTAGGCATATCAGTAACGGGATCTAATTTACAAGATGGAAATATAAGGTAAGGGTCATTATGTATACATTACTTATGAAATAAATTTGTGTGTGTCCTTATTGTAGGAAATTATAGAAAACTCTGGAACATGTACACTTTTGAATTCAATTGTGGGCTGTTTAAACAAAAATAAAATAAATAAACAAATCTAGCATAGTCAATTCTGTATATGTATAACACAGTATGAAATTTGGAAATTATTAATCATTTCCTCTAAAAAATATTATTGTTGGCAATAACACAGTCTCCTAAAAAATATACAGGGTGCTACAAGAGTACCGACTATCCTAGACTTGATTGAATCACCCTATAAAATCAAATTTATGTTTGAACATTACGCAATTGAATTCAAAAATTGATATTTTATATAACTGTCTAAAATGAGAACTTAGTTCAAATTCCAAATTTTGAAGTTTGTTTACGAAGTCAAAAAACAATGCATTGTTGATAAATATTAATATACAGTACTAGGAATATTCGTTAGTCACATGTAGTCTGGTTCACATTTTCCTCAGAACCTTAACCGGACCACCGGAAATTATGATTTAGGTCTCATTCAATTCGGAATGGCATCTAGAACATTCTATCAAAGTTGCAAGAGGGGCTGAAAAAAAATGCAAAAGTTATAAACAATAAATTAAAATAAAAAATAAGGGTTTGGTTTTTTTGAAATATTTCAATAGTTATTTGTAAAACAAGTGTCACAATGACTCGTTTTGTAGTACGAGTGAAGTTTGCACAACGAACCGCGAAGCGGTGAGTTGTGCAAATCACGAGTACTACAGAAAGTCATTGTGGCACAAGTTTTACACAATATGTTTTATAATTCGCGTTTATTTAATTATTTAAATAAAATATAATTTCATATAATCCCTCTTTTTAAACTAGGAGGTGTGATTTGAATTTAAGTTGGCAACTCTGTAGATTCCTAATTGGTCAGGTCACAGATGGTTTTATTCAGCAGACTTTTGACATATTATAACCGAATAATTGTGTAAATTGTAAACAAACTTTCATTTAAGCAAAAAGAGGATGATCATTTGTTTAAAAAAGAGCTTCTTCGTATATGCTCTTGCGATCTATTTATATTATATCATGAACAGAATTATTTCTGTAATACATCTTCACATAGATATCTGGTAATTTATCCCAAAAATCGTACGTTTTATATACGTATATATTGATCCTATACAATATAAAAATAAACAATTGACAAATCATTGATAAATAAACGTTAGCGTACTTTATTCGTTACTATTTTTAATATTTAAATCATTCTAATTTACCTTTAGTATAATAATTTGCTAGCTAGAACAGCGCTAGGCCATTTTATTCATAATCTGTGTCAAGGTTAAAGTCAAATGTCAAATAAAAATATTACTAAATACAATAACCAACTGTACTCTAAAAATTACTATTACAGTGTTCAAAAAGCTCCCAATCTGACATATGAACTAAAAAAATTATTTCAACTGATTAAATATTAATATTAAGGAATAAAAACATTTGGGTACTAAGTAGACATATGAATAAACAATAATCAGTGAAAAATGTTATCACAATTTTTTTAATAATTATTTTTTTGTTAATTAGTTAATGTTCACCATTTTATTGTTAACATAAAAACGCTGATTATTTCAAAACAAGAAATCTTTAATTTTTTGATTTTTGGAGGTAATCTTAAAAGGGTTTAGAAGAGATCCCCGTTGGAAAAATTCAAAAATTTTGATTTTTCACTTTTTTATTAACAATGAAAGGCATTAAAAAATTAATTATATAAATGAAGCCATCAGGAAATTGTTTTATCCAATTATTGGTAATATTTTGTTTTCTTATTGATGAAAGTCATATGACAATAATTTTTTTTATTTTTAACTAACAATGTTTAAATAATTGTTATAAACAAATGCATTGTTTATAAGATCCTTGATGAAAATAATGATTTTGAAAAAAAAAATCGTGTGTTAAAAAAATTTTTTATTAACTAAAAACGCACTTGTTAATTAACAATTTTTTTTGTTATGAAATATTAATATTAAGGGACCAGTTTTTTTTTAAAAAATCATTATTTATTATGTTCTTTCGTATTATATACCGAAGAATCTGTAGAGCTATCTTCATCATTATTAAAATCGTCTCCATTAACATTTTGTGAACCAATACGTTCCAGAGCTCAATTTGTTTAATAATTAATAACGAACAAAAAAGTCTTGAAGTGTTTTTGTCGTATCTTTAATAGTTTATAGGTTATTTTAATAACAACAAGTAAAAACAGAAAGTCCAAAAGTACAATATATTTTAAAATTATATAAAAAATATAAAAAAAATTTTTCATATAAAAAATTATATATGGTTGTTTTTGTAATATTTTTTAGTATTTAAAAAATATTTCGTATAAATGCATTTGTTTATAACAAATTATTTGTTTAATAAACAAATGAAAAATTAATAATTTTTTTATAATACGAAAGAGCATAATAAATAATGATTTAAAAAAAAATGGTTCCTTAATATTAATATTTAGTAACAAAAAAAATGTTAATTAACAAGTGCGTTTTTTGTTAATAAAAAAATTTTTTAAGAAACGATTTTTTTAAAAATCATTATTTTCATCAAGGATGAACTTCCAAAAAAAAGTTTTCAAAAATCTTACAAACAATGCATTTATTTATAACAATTATTTAAATAATGTTGGTTAAAATTAAAAAAAAATATTGTCATATGGCTTTCATCAATAAGAAAACATAATATTAACAATAATTGGAAAAAAAAATTCATGAGGGCTTTATTTATATAATTAATCTTTTAATGCCTTTCATTGTTAATAAAAAAGTGAAAAATCAAAATTTTTGAATTTTTCCAACGGGGATCTCTTCTAAACCCTTTTAAGATTAGCTCCAAAAATCAAAAAAATTCTAGATTTCTTGTTTTGAAATAATCAGCGTTTTTATGTTAACAATAAAATGGTGAAAATTAACTAATTAACAAAAGCATAATTAATAAAAAAAATGTGATGAAAATTTTTTTACGGATTATTATTTATTCATATGTCTACTTAGTACCCAAATTTTTTTATTCCTTAATATTTAATCAGTTAAAATAATTTTTTTAGTTCATGTGTCAGATTGAGGCGATGCGCGAAGCAGCCGAACCACGCGTTTTTACCGTTATTTTCGTCGCTAAATTAAAATTATAAGGATTGTCGGTACAGTTCCGGGAGGTAGGACTTTTTTTTAGGAAATTTCCTGCTCTTTAAGGATCTTTTTTCAAATTTCGATTATCTCAAATAGTTTTTGAAATATTTCAAAAAAACCAAACCCTTATTTTACTTTATTGTTTATAACTTCTGCATTATTTTTCAGCCCCTCTTGCAACTTTGATAGAGTGTTCTAGATGCCATTCCGAACCGAATGAGTCCAAAATCATAATTTTCGGTGGTCCGGTTTAGGTTCTGAGGAAAATAGGACTTGTGAACCAGACTAATGGAGTTTAACACAGAGTATATAAGTGACAATGTGTTAGAAAGAAACAAGTATATTCAGTTTATCACTTATTTTCTTTAACAGAGTATCATAACATGCGAAAGTAGTACCATTTGCTAATATTTGTATTATAACTGTAATAGTCTACGGTAAGACTGTCTATCTTTCTATGACTCTCTCTAACACACTGATAACGCCATGAGCCTTATGCATTTTCCCTTTGACTATGAGGCGATTATCGTTTTATGTGAGAATTAAATTGGGACTGAATTCTGTTGTTTTCAATACGGAACATTTTGTGGGCACTAGCAATTTCAACATGTAGACTAAAAATGAAGAGAGGGGATAAATAAAAATAGAAGAATTACGGTTCTCTAGGAAATCGTTTTATTAGGAGCGTATGACTGACAAGCGGTCTACAGACTGACAAATTTAAATAGGTATCGAGTTTGTTTTTGAATGATGAATGTTTCTAAATATTAAAATGAGTAGTCTGGAGATACACCAAAAAGTACAAATTGTAAAATGGTATTAACAGGGTTACAATGCACTGAAACCTAAGGTTTATTGTATCCCCCTATCAGAGCTGTTCTCGCTACTATTACAGCTCGCCTTCCAGTTCCAGGGTTCTAATGAACTCTAGTATTTGGGATGGCTTCAACGAGGTTAGATCCTCACCCTTACAAGTTTCTTGTCCGAAGCATTTCTTGCGTTGGCTTGCAATGGCGAAGCATTCCAGATCTAGGTGATCCGGAGTTTCATCCTCCTCCTCATAGAATGTACACTCGTCAGTTTCTGCTAGACCTATTCTCATTAGGTGCTTCCTAAGGCGGCAGTGTCCTGTAAGAAAGCCCGTGAGGAGATGTAACTTATTTTTACTGAGATCTAAATATTTTTTGGATCTAACAGTGTCAAAGTTCCGCAGAAACTTTTTGGAATGTTCCAACCCGGGAAGGCACCGCCAGAGTGCTTCTCTTTCGGTTTCCTCCTTCTTCCGAAACTCTTTCTTATTGAAGCATTCTCCTACACCACAGAAAGGCTCCGGGCCCATAAAGGGCGTTTGTGCTCCTTTCCTGGCAAGTGTATTGGCCTCTTCATTTCCTGTGATTCCCGAGTGGCCAGGAACCCAGACTAAAGAGACCCTGTTATTCGTGCCTGATTCATCAAGTTTTCTTCGGCACTCCCATGCCAACTTTGAGTCAATGACATGGGAGCTCAATGCTTCGATAGCTGCTTGACTATCAGAATGGATCGATATGTCACCTTTCTGATGGTTTCTTTCTAGGTTCATTTCCACGCATCTTTCAATCGCAAGTATTTCTGCCTGGAAGACGCTCGGGAAGGAGCCTAACAATAGTGAGTATCTAGTGCCATGCCCAAATACTCCAGCGCCTGCTCCAGTGGTGGTTTTTGAACCAACCATATACCATCTAATGGTGTTTTCTTTGAGAGTTTGGATGGTGTATTCCCTTTCCCAATCTCCCCTCGTATCTGTATCTATAAAAGTTGGAAGGGTGGGTAGACCCCACAGCACTTAGGCCACAATTGGCCCATTGTGCATCCTTCTGAGGTTCAAAACTTCCTTCTAGCTCGTCATCCAGCCTACTTCTTTGAAGTAGGCGATAACGTCGCCTGAATTAAGTTCCCTCATACTGGCGTGTGTTAGCCTGTGCTCGCCGAATACATGAAACCTAAGATAAGAGAGTGTCTGACATTCGCAAAGAATGTGCTCGACAGTCTCATCTTCTTGCTCACATCCTCTACAAAGTGGGGTGTCAGAGAGACCCAGTCTGTGGAGGTGTTTTCGTAGGTGGCAGTGACCAGTTGGAATACCCGTGGCGGGTCGTAGGTTCCGCCTTTTCATAGTCACGTATTTTTTGGCTACATTGCTGTCCGGATATTGTAGCAGTTTCTTGGCAAGCCTGCAGCCTTCTGCGTCGTCCCATCTACCCTTAAACTTATTAAGGGAGTGTTTCTATAATAGGCCGGCCGTCGCTGACGCCGATAGACTAATGAAAGTACCAGGTGCCAAGATTTTGTGGGAGGCTGCCTTCCTGGCTAGCGAGTCTGCAATACGGTTTCCTTTCGATTTCTCATGGCCCTTAATCCAGCCTAAAGTGACCGTGTTGTTGTTAGAGGCTTCTATTACGGCCATGTGACATTCTAGTACTAGGCCTGATGTAATACGTGGTCTGTTCAGGGCTAGTAGTGTTTGTCTACTGTCCGTAAGGATGTATATATTATTACCTGTGGTTTTCCTTTTGGTAATCTCTTTTGCAGCGATGCAGATAGCAGTGAGCTCTGTTTGAGCAACACTTGCATTACATCCCATTGCCCAATTTATGTTTAGATTTAGGGGTCTGCAGAAAATTCCACATCCAGGATCTCTTGATGCGGCCCGCTACGAGATGAAGAGCCGAATCGGTGGATTTCCCTGGAGTGTATACATGTTAATTTGGATGCAATGGATTTCGTGTTATAAACACAGCTCTTATGTATCGTTCGCACAGCCTCTCTAAAGTCTTAATTGAAAACGATGTGAGGCTAATGGGTCGATATGCTTTTGGGATGGAATGGTCCATTCTTCCTGGTTTTGGTATGAACACGACTTTGACTTCTCTCCAACCTTTTGGAATATACCTCAGTGCCAGTGAGGATCTGAGGATTCCTACCAGGTGCGGCATTAGGTCATCCAGGCCCCACTGAAGTAGGGCTGGATAAATACCGTCTGTTCCAGGGGATTTAAAGGGGGAGAAGCCTGAGATGGCCCACCTCAGTCTGTCCGAGTCGACGATCTGTCGTGATATACGCCAGTCGTCGTCCGTCGGGTGGTGATTTTCCTCATCCTCCCAGACTGCCGAATTTGTGGTTTTGGAGTTCAGAAAGTGAGTTGACATCAATAATTAAAGGCTTTCCTTTAGGTTTGCAGTTTTTGTGCCAAACTCTCTGGTTAGTATACCGATATGACGGTGGGGAGTCTCTCGTATTTAGGATCGTAGTGAAATTCTTTTCGATACTTACTTTCTTGATCATTTCGTCACTGGGAAGATTCGCTGATTAGATATATTTTGTTAGAGACTACCAGGCTCCCTGATTTTTAATACTCTTATTGCCTGAACCTTCCTTAGATATTCTAAAAATTGCCTCTTGGGCAGATCTTTCTATCACCAGATGTAGAGGTGTGAGATCTGTAATGATCTCAAGTGCCCTAGTTGGACACGATCTCATAGCTCCAGTGATGCACATACAGGCAAGCCTTTGAACTTTGTCGAGGGTCTTCCTCGTGCTGTACTTACTTGCTTTTGTATGCAAAAATATTGCCCCATACGTAATTGCTGGTCTCACAATCATGGCGTACATCCAGCTCCACCTCTTACCAGCTAGATTTCTGCACGCCATCAAAGCTCTTATTACATTACTAGCGGTTATTTCAACATGCTTATTCCACAGAAGCTTACTGTCTAGGGTTATCCCTAGATATTTAACTTCTGATTTCCATTCTATGATTTCCCCGTTTAAGGATATGGGTTCCATGGCTGGAAGTGTTCTTTTCCGGGTAAATGGAATTACTAAGGTCTTCTTTGGGTTAGTATTTAACCCGACTGACAAGTCATAATAACAAGGTCACTTACTTCATTTTTGCTTAGTTTAAGTTTCTTGGATATACAGGGTGTCCCACGACGATTAAGACAAGTAATATATCAGAATTGGGCAGTGGTAGATAATTATAATTTTGGGGGTGTAAATTAGAGCAAATGCTGCATCTTTTCTTGTTATTGTGTTACCCAATGAGGTATTTGTTTTTGGTCACGTGACGTCGCATTCAAAATTATTAATGGGACAACCTGTATATTTTTGCCTTTCTGTGTTCCTCCCGATAAAACAATTCCAACTAACTAGCACACTTGGGGTCTAAAGTGATTAATTCAAGAGCTACAGGTACTTAAAGGATTGTAAGTTAAAAAATTCATAATTGAATCCCCTGTAATTTTCGGCAATCTTACATTCGTACGTAATGATTAAGACGAACCAATATTATAATTTTTAATAATACTTGAAAGTTAATAATGAAACGACCTGTATATCATGGAGTAAAATTACATAGAATTGTTTTTTTTCCACAAAAACTTGTTTACCTATTAATATCGATTAAAAAGTAGCATTGCAAATCTTATAAAATAACTATTCTGACAGTTATTGGCACTTTTGTCATTATCATGGCAAACTTGACATTACGCAGTCTTTTTTATAAGATTTGATATGCTACTTTTTAATCGTTATTTAATAGGTAAACAAGTTTTTGTGGAAAAAAAAAACAATTCTATCTAATTTTACTCCATGATATACAGGTCGTTTCATTATTAACTTTCAAGTATTATTAAAAATTATAATATAGGTTTGTCTTAATCATTACGTACGAATGTAAGATTGCAGAAAATTACAGGGGATTCAATTATGAATTTTTCAACTTACAATCCTTTAAGTACCTGTAGCTCTTGAATTAATCACTTTAGACCCCAAGTATGCTAGTTAGTTGGAATTGTTTTATCGGGAGAAACACAGAAATGCAAAAATATACAGGTTGTCCCATTAATAATTTTGAATGCGACGTCACGTGACCAAAAACAAATACCTCATTGGGTAACACAATAACAAGAAAAGATGCAGCATTTGCTCTAATTTACACCCCCAAAATTATAATTATCTACCACTGCCCAATTCTGATATATTACTTGTCTTAATCGTCGTGGGACACCCTGTATATTGAGAATACTAAGCAAAACTGCAGTATGGGCATATTTTGTTGAAAAAAACACGTTTCCCGGTATAATTTGGGAGAAAACTTTGAATAAAAATGTTTTTGAATTTGTCAGTGACGCGATAGTGCCAACTGTTACCAATTTATTGAGTTTTATCACTCAGGGCTAATCATTCAACTTTAGGCCTTGATTTCTCAAAGGCTTACCTATGTGACATACGGCACTTTTACTTAGTTGGGCAGTATTCTTACTACAAAATTTAAAATTCTACTACAATATACTACAAAAGATTTTAGATGTAATAAAGTAGATTGCGTTTTTATCCCATGATTTATTAATGGTTTAATTTGACGATTTTATTTTTCGGGCATTACAATTACAAATGTTTGTCACAATTACCTACATCGTTTTTAGTAAGTGTGTGCTTAAAATGAGATGTCTTTTAATAAGTTGGGCTCCAGGTTCATACAAGCTGTACAAGTTGTGTAATAGTAGATTCTACTGCAACGTGACAAGCAGCAAGTCCACAATTAAATCCTACATAGAATGGTGCTGAATATTTTGTATCGAAACAACCCAAATCAATGTTTTAACATATTTGTTAATAATAATTTCTTGTTTCAAACAATCTCTTCTTATTTTTGTTAGAGTAAGGAGAGGAGGATCAACTGGATTCGCTTTGAAGGAAGATTCTCTGGATGATCATTTTTTAGAAAATTCCCTGAACAAAGAAAAAGAATGGATAGATAAATTTAAAAATAAACAAACTTCGGTGATGAACAGAAAAGAATCCAATAAATCTTCAGAATATAGTTTTAGTACGGAATACAGGTAAAACTGAAAACTAACATACTTCCAATTTGAAACTACAGGAGTTGAACATACAGGGTGCGCCATTAGTGTGACAAAGTTCGATATATCCGTTATTATACTAGATATGGAATAAAGTTTTATACGAAAATTGTAGACATCTGTAAACTTCACATTTCAAAATTATGTTCATTTTTACTGGGTGTTCCCTATCACCGGGTGAAACAAACATACCTTTTTTTTAATGAGACACCATATATATTATTTCAGATTCAGATTGGGCTCTCCTTCCCCATACTTACAATGTAGGGTTTCATATAGGTATATAGGGTATATCAGAAGTTCTGCCCAATTGTACGTGAAAATCATTGTGAGTTCAACGCCTTGTATAGTCCAAACGATACAATTTGACATCAATATTTTGCAGACATAACATTTTGATATTGGTCTAGTTTCATGACACTGTGCCATTTTTTGGATATTACATCATCTGAATCGAACACATGATTTTCTCTATTTTTTCAAATGAATTTTTTATCAGGCATTCCATATTCCTAAAATCATTTATTTCTGAGATATTGTCAATTTAATAAAAGAAAGTTAATAAAATTATTTATTGAAAGAAGGAAGGTATGGAAAACTGGCAGTAAGACAAATTCTTTTACAAACATAACAAAATATTAGTCATACTTACATTTCTCAACGTTTCTACATTAATACTCTGAAATGCTTCCCATATTCTCTCTTTCATATCGTTCTGTATGGCTGGCGTTATTTGGTAAACACGGTTTTTTACATTACCCTACATGAAAAAGTCAATTTTAGTCAAGTCTGGTGCTCGAGGTGGCCATGCCAGGGGTCCTCTGCCAGGAAAATGGGTATTCAGATGATTCTGAATTAAAGCAGTGTGATGTTAGGGTGGAATGAAAAATGATATTTTTGAATTTTTAAATGTAATAGTGATAAAAAGTTGCCTATTGCCTTCGAAAAGAAACTGTTAAAATTTGGTTTTAATATGAATATTTTTTGAGGTGCCGCAAATCAGTTAAAAATATGAAAATTTTTATATTTTTGAAGATTTTTTTTATATACCGAAATATTATTTTCGTCGTAATTTTTAAATCTAATAGTGATAAAAAGTTAAATAATGGCTTTTAAGAGACCCAGTTAAAATGTGGTTGGATTAATAATATATTTTGAGGTGCCGCAAAGCTGTAGAAAATATATATTTTTAGCCATATTTGAACATATTTTTCTTATAGCTTAAAAAATATTTTAACTTTATAATTATGCATTGTCTTTTTATACTGTTTAATTTAAACAATTTTTAAGTAAAAGAAACTGATATAGGTTAAATAACGCTACAAATAATATATATTTTTAGATATAATCCTCTTAATATGATTAAGCAACAGTAACAAAGTTTACTTCTTAGGTATTCTTAGAGAAAACCGACCTATTAAAATATTGTTGTATTTTGTTAAAATATATAACAAATAAACACAATGGTGACAGTATTAGGCAGGAGTACACGGTGGGGAAACCAGAGTGGCGGGGGAGCCCCTGTCATTCAGTTCAGTGCTGACTGCTGAAGTGATTGAGTGAGTAGCAAGTGTGGTTATCTTACGTGGTTAAAGTGTCGAACTGTCAGTTTTTAATGTTATAAGTGTAATGTAAAAGTCTATTTTTTCATATAAATTTATTTTGATTATCACTAGTGCGATGGCATTGTCAAAACCAATTAAGACTAGACTTAAGTTAGAATGTGCAATATTCAGACATCCCAAAGAATTAAGTGAGTTAAGTTTGCCAACTTATTGTGATGTGATGAAATATTACCTATTTGTACGACATGAACTAAAACCAGAGGCAACTTCAAAGGAACCAACTGTAAGTGAAATATTAGATATTGTTATGAATAAAGTAGAAACTATTTGGTTAAAGGCTTTCAATACCTGTAGTTTCGAAAACCCGCATGTTACAAATGGGGAAAACATACCACGACAAATATAGAAATATATTAAGATCCAAGGG
This sequence comes from Galeruca laticollis, assembly GCA_963921935.1. Classification (NCBI taxonomy): domain Eukaryota; kingdom Metazoa; phylum Arthropoda; class Insecta; order Coleoptera; family Chrysomelidae; genus Galeruca; species Galeruca laticollis. The sequence goes on from OY998185.1 coordinate 45,893,925, forward strand.
CCGAAAAGGTACAGAAAGATATGACTCTATCGTAATCGCCTTTTTGACGTAGCGGCTTGTAAGTGCATAATCTTTTCATATTGTAAATGTCAAAAAGAAAAAATGGTACTGAAAATCGAGCAAACCTTTTTAACCGACCAGAGAACTACGAGAAAGATGACTATAAGTAGTGTTGATAAGGCTGTCTCAAAAGTTTTAAATAAAAGAGAAGAAAGAAAGCATAGATCAATGCAGCAACAGTTACAGTATAATCAACAATCAGCTGGTAATGTGTTTCATAGCGATGCTGCAGATATTAGCGAAAAGTCTGATACTGACCCATGTTCTGATGAAGAACCAACTAACAACCCAGACCATCCCTCCACTTCCGTTCAGGCGTCAACCACATGCGATCAAATGCGTGTGGAATTGCGTCTATCTGTGACAGAACTGGAATTTCAGATAGGGTTGCTGCTGCTATTCCAAGTGCAGTTCTTAAAGATGTTGGAATGATTACAGATGTTGATAAAAGTAAAGTCATTGATAGAATGAAAATTCGAAGAGCGAGGTCCAAGAATCGAAATAGTAAATAGTTTCAACCAAATTAATGAAAACAAAGGATTATTTTTTGATGGTAGAAAAGATAAAACAATTTTACAAGAAAAAAAGGAAACAAATTTTACAAGAAAACTATTGTCGAAGAGCATATTTCATTAGTAGAAGAGCTAGGTTCATTATTTCTCGGGCATGTAACTCCAGCTTCTGGTACAGGCGGAGCCATAAAAAATAGCATCATAGAGTATTTTAATGGTAACAATAGTTTGGATTTATCCAGCTTAACTGCTATCGGATGTGATGGAACGGCAACAAACACAGGAGTTAATAATGGTGTACTTGCTTTGATGGAAAAAACCCTAAATAGACCACTACAGTGGCTGATTTGTTTGTTTCATGGCAATGAGTTGCCTTTGCGCCATCTTTTTGTGGATTAGATGAGAAAACAACAGGTCCTAGTGAATTTGCAGGTGTAATAGGAAAGCAGCTTGAAAAATGTCATGAGCTTCTAGTGGTTAACTTTTCTCCAAAACAACACAATATTCCTGGTCTTGAAATAAAAAAAAAGATTTAAACGCAGACCAAAAATATTTACTTGAAATGTGCATTGCGATCTCAAGTAGTGAATGTTCTCAAGACCTCTCCTTAAGAAAACCATGAAAGTTGGCCCATTCACGATGGCTCACGTTAGCAAGTCGCATACTTCGGTTATATGTTGGCACAGATAATCCCTCCGATACCCTTAAAACCTTAACAGAGTATGTCGTGAAGGTGTATGGCCCAACTGGTTTCATATTAAACTCAAACCATCATGTGTGAATGGTTCCAAACATTTATGGATCAAATTCTCTCGTTACCTTTGTCAACAGCATCGAAATATAATTGATCCTGTCATTCAAATAAATGGTTACTATGCTCATCCTGAAAATGTGCTTCTCTGTATGTTATCTTATGAAAGGAAACACGTAAGAGAGCTAGGTCTTCGCAGACTTCTGAAGGCAAGATCAGAAAACGTAAATGGTGTAAGAAAATTTGTGACCCCCAATATCAATTTTCAGGCTGCAGACTTCATTGATATGATTAATTGGTTGGACTTAACAATCACAGAGCCTCCGATGACCAACCACATAACTGATGAGACTTTAAAAGGGTATATCAATAAGGCAAAAGAACATGGTTGCCGAATTCAGTCGATAGACTTTCCTCGTTTTCCCTGCCACACTCAAGCCGTGGAAAGAGTAATAAAACTTATAACAGAGTCATCACTAAGTATCTGCGGTCCTGAAGCAAGAGACGGCTTTGTTAAAGCAAGAATTGAATCACAGAAGATGATGCCTAAATTTGAGATCAAAAATCAGTTCTTGGTTGCGAAGAATTGAAGAAGTTTATAACAGAAGAAAGTTAAAAGTACTGAAATAAAATGAAAGTAATTTGATCTATTTCATGTCTAATTTCCTTCAATGAATTTTATCTTAACATCAATTTTTATGTATCTTTCCATAAAATATATGAAATGTTTTGTAGCATGCGCTTCTTATCCCTGTCTAAAATCCCTATAAAGCTGAAAAACTTCAATTATTTTAAATATATTACGTTACAATTAGTATTCCTCCATAATTTAGTTTTAAATATTGTAATTTAAAAGCTATTTTTGAGCACCATTCCTTAGGTAAAGTTATTGATATCGTTGAGTTTTCTAAGGTGAGTTTTCTATTCTGATATTAAATTCTCATTTATTTGACGTTTTTGGACAAATCATCAATATAGCAATTACAAATATAATAAATATATCACTACTAATCCTTATGCCTTTACTTTTCTTACAAGGAAAACTGTTTAAACTGTTATTCAAAAATATATTAAAAAACAGAATGGGCAGATTTTTTTTTCAATTTATTAGAAAATTTTGATTTCCTTTAAAAAAAACTTATTTTTAGGGCTATTGCGGCACCTCAAGATATAGACATAAAAAAATTAAAATTTATAGTGTTGTTTGTGATACAAAGACGCAAGTTTTGAATGCTATTAGAATGATTTACGGTAAAAATAATATTTTGCCCTATAACTTCATTCCACCCTAGTGTGATGTACCGGAGCTCCATCGCATAAAATCCACATTGTTTGCCGGATATTGAGCGGAACATTTTCCAGCAGTAATGGTAAATGATTTTCTATAAACTCTAAATAAACTAGATCATTCACTCTTCCATCGAAAAAATGTGGTCCAATTACGTGGTCGCCAATTATACCTCCCGAAACATTCAGAGACCACCTAGTTTGACTTTGAGTTGATGTAAGATAGGGAGTATTTGTGGAATAGTAATGTCTGTTCATTCTTCAACAGGAAAGTTCATCTCAAATAGTAGTAAATGAGTCTTCACAAATTGATCCACAATTTCAAAAAATTGTTGAATGGCATGCTACTAAGCATTACAATTAAATGATTTTTAAAAACCTTTTTTTATTAAATTGACAATATCTCAAAAATGAATGATTTTAGGTATAGGGAATTCCTGATAAAAATGAAAGCCTATAAGATGTATTTTCACTTTTTGAAATGAAATACAGGGTAATTTATCTGAAAAAATAGAGAAAATCATGTGTTCGACTCTTGGCTCGCCCTGTATTCAGATATTGAAGTATCCAAAGAATGGCACTGTGCCATGAAACTAGGTCAATATCAAAATATTATGTCTGCAAAATATTGATGTCAAATTGTTTCATTTGGACTATACAATGCGTTGAACTCAAAATGATTTTCACGTACAATTGGCATAACTTCTGAAATACCCTATATACTTATATGAAACCCTACATTGTAAGTAGGGGGGAGGTGAACCCAATCTGAATCTGAAATAATGTATAGGGTGTCTCATTCAAAAAAAGGTGATATTGAACACCCAGTACAAATGAAAATAATTTTGAAATGTAAAGATAACATATGTCTACAATTTTCTTATATAACTTTATTCCATATCTTCTATAATAACGGATATATCGAACATTGTCACGATAATGGCGCACCCTGTATATAAGAATAACATTTCATATGACAGATCTAGCCATAATGGGTCGATGAGACTTTAGTCATTCATGATTACAACGACTCGCATCTTTGAGATGTTGGTATTGAAGAATAATATAACACGGGGAGGTCCAAAAGTAGTTAGGATCTCTCTTAACAAAATTGGTAATACAAATAATTTGTTTTTCAGTTCGGAATTAGAAGAAGTATACGAACAATTTTCAAGGTGGTTAGAATGTCCCCTTTTGGAAATTGAAAAAGGAACCAAGAAAGAGTTAGATGCAAGAGAACTTGCAGTAGTAAAATTTGCGGGTAGGTAACTGGGGCATTTATATTTTCTAAATTTATACAAAACTATCAACTTTTGTTAATAGTATATAATATACAGGGTGCGGCAGATAAACAGTCAATTAGAAATATCTCGAGAACTAAAGGTATCTGAATGATGAAAATTGGCATGAAGGGATTTTGAATAATGAGCTATTTAATGAAAACATTGCCGTCACCATTCTACTTCCTGTTATACCGGAAGTTGCACATAACTTTGTAATTTTTAATGGAAGACCCTGTATATTCTTCAATTTTAGAAATATTTACGTTATTCTGAACATTTTTTGTTAATACTTCCCTATATCTATTTTGAACCGTTTTTGAGTTGTAATATTTTTTATATGAAAATTGCACTTTTTTACCATGTACATAAAATTCAATATCCTCTAATGTAATTTGAATAAAAATTTAAATTTCTTAGGAACTATTTACCACATACCGCTTTATCGTTTACACTGTGAAGTTACCTTTTTTATTATACAGGATGCTGTCAAAATTGGAATAAAAACGGAATCCACAATCTTCGCGTAATTCCTTTTTTTCAAATGGGACACCCTGTATGTGGTTATTTATTTTAGAAGAATACGTTGCCCACTATCGATATGTATTACTATTCCATATATCTATCTCCTGCAGTTTTCAAATAAATCAGGTTTATACATTTTTGTCACAAAAAATTAATTTTTGTATAGGCTATGTGGTATTAATTTATTAAGTTAAACATTGAAAAATTATACAGATACTATCAAAGATAATAAGGCACTAGCTTGTTAATGCAACAAATGTTCAAAATGTTGCCCATCAACTTCCAAACATTTATGGACTCTTTTAATCAGATTTTTATTAGTGGCTCTTGATAGTGATTCTCCATTTATTTCGTTAAAAACGTGAAGGACTTTGTTTATAATATTTTCCTTAGTAGTGACAGGTTCTGAGAATACCTTATTTTTAACATATTCCCTAATATAGTAATCTAATGGTGACAATTGTGGGGATCTTGGTGGCCAGAGAAATGGACCTTTATTAGCATCCATCTATCGTTAAATATTTCATCAAACAATGTGCCTACTCCTCGAAGATTGTGAACCGGCTCACCATCTTGTTGAAACCAAGCTTCGTTAGCCTCATTATTAGGTAAAGCGTGCATTGCTGGTACAATTACTTGCCGTAAGATGTTGCAGTAACGCTCTCCGTTTAAATTTTTGTCATAAATCATTAGAGCGAATATCTTATTATTTTCACAGCACAAAAAACATTAAACGAAAAGGATACTTGAAATTTACTATCCCATTTGACTTGAGGATTTTCGTCACTCCAGAAGTGACTGTTATGGCGGTTAAACAAACCATTTTTAGTAAACTTCGATTCATTGCACCAAATAATTTTTTTTGTAAAATCTTCATCTTCTTGGCATTTAATTAAAATCCATTCACAAAATTCTACACGTCTTACATAATCTCCAGGATGTAAATTCTGAGCTAGTGTATACGAATAAGGGGTCTTATGATGTTTTTTTAAAATTCTGTGAATTGTTCTAGTCGACACCTCTAACAGTTTCTCACATTCCCTTAAGGATGAATTTGGATGAGCTGCAAAATATTCCAGGATGTCTATTTGTAAATCCTCATTATCGACATGGGTCTTGGGCTTATTTCTTCTACTTTTAAACTGACCAAACTGTGAACAGTTGTGCAGCAAACGTTTTACAGTTTTATGATTTGGTCGAGGCTTTTCAGGATATCTCTCAGCAAACACACGGCAAGTTCTGAATACTATTCTGTTATACTCACCGTGAATCATAATTAAATTTAAAAAATCGTCATTTGTATATCCTAAATGTGCCATTATTATTTTGTCAAGAAAATGAAAGACAAACTATTATTATACCTTTCGCACAACGGCATACAACAAGGTGACTACTAAACATTAACAATAACTGACATTTGTCAGAAAATTCCATAGGCGACTTGATAAATTAATTTTTTGTGACAAAAATATATAAAGCTGATTTATTTGAAAACTGCGGGAGATAGGTATAGGGAATAGGAATACATATCGATAGTGCCAATGTATTCTTCTAAAATAAATAATCACATACAGGGTGTCCCATTTGAAAAAAAGAAATTACGCGAAGATTGTGGATTCCGTTTTTATTCCAATTTTGACAGCACCCTGTATAATAAAAAAGATGACTTCACAGTGTAAACGATAAAGCAGTGTGTGATAAATAGTTCCTAAGAAATTTAAACTTTTATTCAAATTGCATTAGAGGATATTGAATTTTATGTACATGGTAAAAAAGTGTAATTTTCATATAAAAAGCATCACATCTCAAAAACGGTTCAAAATAGGTATAGGGAAGTATTAACAAAAAATGTTCAGAATAACGTAAAGATTTCTAAAATTGAAAAATTTACAGGGTCTTTCATTAAAAATTGCAAAGTTATGTGCAACTTCTGGTATAACCGGAAGTAGAATGATGACGGCAATATTTTCATTAAATAGATCATTATTCAAAACCCCTTCATGCCAATTTTTATAATTCAGATACCTATAGTTCTCGAGATATTTCTAATTGACCGTTTATCTGCCGGCGCACCCTGTATAATTATATATCGACAATACCGAATGTGTTTTTAGATTTAATAAGAATAATAATAATTATGTAAATGTTCACAAGATCCTCCTTAAATAAACTATCTTTGTTATTGCATTTCAGCTATACTTTATATATACCCCTTCATGCCAATTTTTATAATTCAGATACCTATAGTTCTCGAGATATTTCTAATTGACCGTTTATCTGCCGGCGCACCCTGTATAATTATATATCGACAATACCGAATGTGTTTTTAGATTTAATAAGAATAATAATAATTATGTAAATGTTCACAAGATCCTCCTTAAATAAACTATCTTTGTTATTGCATTTCAGCTATACTTTATTAAACAATTATTAGTTCTCGTTCTATTGAGGCCAAGTTGATAAAAACAATATATTTCATTAATGTTTTGCAATTATGTATTATTCTCAAATGTTTGATTTTGTACTCTAGGGCAATATATGTACAGGATGTCCTTTCTTGATATTACATTGGTATTGATAGATATTTCTTGATTTTGTGGAATAAAACAGAACATAATGATCTCATCATCTCACTAACAAAAATTGAACAAACCCTAAATGGTTCGATTTAAACATTTTTCTCTGTGTTTGTAACTTTGCAATACATTTTTTATTTTAGGTTCAATTTTAAAACGAACTTTGAGTGAATCTTTTGTTGGAGTACCAGTTCCTATGACAGAAACATGTGATACAAACCCAGGTCCAAACGTAGAATATGCTACAAAGAAAAATAAATTGGTACTTAACGCTAAGAGCCTTAGTTTAGAATTAGCTCGACAGAAACACCGTTTAGCTGCTCAACTCGTACGTATCCATTTCATAAATTATATTGTGTCAGGTTTACACTATATCTCTATATTGGAAACTATAAATTGAAATAACTGCAAATATATTTCAGTGGAATAACGAAACCACCTTTCTAATGACTTTTTAACAAAAATACATCTGACCGACAATTGTTAACACATACTCTATACCACATCAACTATTACTATCAATACTACCTACTCCGTTACACTACTTTTTCACTACTACCGTTATACTACTGTTATTGATTTGTTATTTTATGTAAATACATGTATGGTTGAAATTAGTTGAAGCTGTTGATTAAAAAAAAGTCAGTCAGTGTTTAGTGATAAATGAAATTTCTGTATTTTTTTTAACAGAGCGCTGATTTAAATCCAGGTTATGAAAATAAGAATGTAGCAATAACAAATTTTGAGAATGAAGATTCAGCTTGTAGTTTAACAAAGACTAAAACTTGGTTTATAACTTGTGTTACTGAAGCAATTGTACAGACTTTAGAAGATATTTCCGTTAACGTTAATTTGTCACAAAATGAGGAGGTAAAATAGCTTACTAACAAATTAATTTGAAAAAAAATTATTTACTATAAAAAATAACAACTAAATAACCTGTAATCTACCACAGCCATAGGTCGTTTATTTGACGATAGTACACAATAAAGATTTTTTAATATCTTAAATGATATAAATTTTCTATACAGGGTGAATCACAATTATAAAAAACTTCAAAGTAACTGTTCAAAATGCTTTTTATAATGCGCTTTTTCAAAGATCTCTGAATATTATTACCTGTGTCAATTACTGGGAAATCCATCTACATACACGTTAGCAAAAAAATAGAACAATTAGACGTCAAAATGAAAGAAATACACTCGTTGTTTTGAAAGAAAATTATGGTATCTATGGTCAAGGCCGTATCTAGGTTTTTTCCGCCCCTAGGTAGTCTATCAGTTACCGCCCCTTTTCCCCGCACAATAGTGTTTTGCTGTAAAAATAAACGGTTTTAAGGATTAAAACTAACTTTTCCGCATCTGTGGCCCTGAACAATATTCTATCATAAAATTGTTACTTGTATACACTTCGGGGGATGTATCGTGCTAACAAACCGAAACTTCTCCAAAAATAACCAAAAATTCAGTATATCTGGATTTATAGGACCCGCTGTACTCGCTCTAGTCAACTGAAAATCAATAGGGTACATATGTGAGACACCTTGTACAATACTCAATCATAAAATTGATCAATCATATACTCTCTGGATGTTGTATCGTGCTAACAATCTGAAAATTCTCCAAAAATGACGAAAATTTGGTACTTCAAGTACCATAGCACCCGTTGTACTGGCTTTAATGAGTTGAATATCAATAGGGTTCATCTTTGAGACGCTCTGATTAATATCCAATCATATAATTGGTCACTTGTATATACTCCGGTGGCTGTATCGTGCTAACAAACTGAATTTTCTCCAAAAATGACAAAAATATCGTACTTAAAGTACTGTAGCACCTGTTTTATTGGCTCCGGTGAGCTGAAAATCAATAGGGTTCATCAGTGAGATGCCCTGAATAATATTCAATCATAAAATTGGTGACTTATTGAACTCCGGAGGCTGTATCGTGCTAACAAACTGAAATCTCTCAAAAAATTACAAAATGTCGTACTTCAAGTACCATATAGCACCCGTTGTACTGGCTCTGGTGAACTGAAAATCAATAGGGATTATCTGTGACATGTCCTTAACAATATTCAATCATAAAATTGCTGACTTATTGCACTCCGGAGGCTGTATCGTACTAACAAGACATGCAAGGAAAGGTTGGGCGGAAAAGTAATACCTTACAATACCAATAGCTTTAGTGAAAATTAAATCAGCAAATTTTTATTCAATAGGAAAGGGAAGATGAAAACTGAATTTATTCAAATAAATAGTTTATTATGATAAACTAAACAATTCCATTGATTTTTGTTTATTGTCTATTATCTCACAAGCATTAACTTAGTAAGTACCGGCTTAATAGAATTAACCTACTTAATTTACTGATACTGATTATTAACTACCATCATTACATGATCGTTGCATAATATACTATTATGAAATTAGTGATTGATGTCTACTTTACAATTGTTTCTTCCTCACTTTAATTTTCGAGAATCTATCTATAAGGTCCTCGTAGTCTAAGTCACACACTGTTGCAGAATTTACATTTAGAATTGCCAAAAAATTCAAGCGATCTTGAGACATTGTAGTACGTAAATAGTTTTTACTTCGTTTTAGAGCTGAAAACGACCGTTCAGCGGAACAATTTGCAATTGGTGTCGTCAAAAAAATTCGCAAGGCAATTTCCGTATTTGGATAAACATCTCTTACGTTCTGAGAAATTATTGGCTGAAATATTTCAGAAAAGGAGTTGGGTGGATTGTCTAAAGAAACTAAAAAAGACCTAATATGAAGGACTTCATTAGGAAAGTGCGTGTCTAAATCCTTAGTGTAGCGCGTCTGTAATTGTGAAGCGGCTTCAAGGATGTCTTCGCTTTTCATAATTGATAATGAATTTACAAAACCAAATTTCTCACAAAAATTTACATAAGCCGCTTTTCTGTTTTTGAGCTCATTTAAAAGTCGGTCAATAATTATTGTGAAAGTGTTTATCCGGAAGTTATGTTTCGTATATATGGTATTCGTCTCTCATGCGACTCATAAAGGAGATAAATGACTCATGCAATTGCATCACTACATGAACGTCCTATATTTGGTTATTGTAGTTTTTTTGATACCACTCCAAATCTTTCAAAAATAAAATCCCAAACTGCCACCATAATTGCTGTTTCAAGTCGATTAAGTTGACACAAAAGCTTCACAACGTGTTAGGGGTTTTTATGATACATCCTCGTGAATTGAGGTTAGTGCTATGAACATGTTTTCCTAATTTCGATTTAAACTTAAAGATGTGTCCTCGCGAGCGGACCATCGAGTAGAACAGAGCTTTTTTATTGACAAGCTATTTGTTGAAGACGATAGTTGTGAATTTACGACTCCCATCGATGTGTGGATGCTAAAAATAATGTATACAGGCTTTGAAGGAACAAGAAAAAATCACATGCTGGTCCCAATTAAATTTAAAGAATATGCGGAACATGGTATGTATTGAGCAAGTGGGTTGACTTCTTTGTGATTAGAGTGCATTCCACTATAAACTCAAGACATATTGGCCGCATTGTCATATCGCACCTTTGCTTCAAAAGTGACACAACTCAAAAATTTTTCAGAAATCGCAAAAAACTAGTATTTGAATAGTTACAGATTTTTGAATCTATCCAAAAAAGGAACCAGTTAAATAACAGTGTAAAGGTGGCAAAATTACTTGAATTTTCTGTTTAATCCATTTTACAATCCTTGAAACCACCCCTTTTGATTTGTGACGGTTTTGATGATGTTTATTCGTATAAATAACTGAATTATTTTGAGTTGTGTCACGTTTAACGTATTTTTATAAAAAAGTGACATTTTTGAAGTTTTGGTTCGGCTATTAAACACAAAACGTTTTAAGTTGTGACATAGTCATTGCCAATAGACACCGTAAATAAAATACCAATAATATATGATTTATAGTAAACAAAGTAGCTAATTCAAAAGTAAAAATAGTTTTATTGTTCATCTTAAACGTACAGAGAAAACTAAACCGTGCGGCACAGCCAAACTAAATACCTATATTTTTAACAGTATGTACCTATACCTACTGAGTACCTGTCAAATGAAAAACAAAGTTCAATAGTCCAAACTAAAAATGTATTCATTGACTTAAACAGAAAAAACCAAATTTTTACTAAAAAGAAAAGAAAAATAATGTATCCTAAAGTTATCGATTGAACTTAAACAATAATAATTATTATGAATGATTTAAGTATCATAACAATGCTATAAAATATTCTAATTTTTTAATCAAGAATATTTTTAAAGTAAGAGTTGTAATAAAACTTCGGAATTATGTTTTTGTCAACAAGTTTTTTTAAGTCCTTTTTTTATTGTCACTTAGTTGTAATATATTGACATAAGCCCGCACTAGACGCGTTTCAGATTCTATTGTTTGTCCAGTTTGTTTCGACCTCGTTTGCTTTTGTTTTCTTATATTTACCATCTTGAAAGTTTCAACTTCATACGACGTTTTGTAGAAAAAAGTTGTAGGGCTTTGCTTCTCTACTTTAAGTACTTTTATATCATGCCAGTTTACTTTTATATTTTCAGTGTTTGTTGAAAAATTGTTACCCATTTCTTCTTGTAGTGTTTTTAGATCATAAAAATCTTGTCATGCAAGCGATAAGCAGGGCCATTTTTTTTGTTGTTCGGATCAATGTAGCATATTGCTCTGGCACGTAGATTGGATTCGATTTTAAATGCCTCTTTACATACTTTTCGATTACACTATGAACATTATCTCCTTCGTTTTGAGAATGTCCATGTATCAGATATTTGTGTGTGATAGTGTCAATATTCAGTGTTGTCACTGCGTATAAGTATGTAGCAAGTAAATACTTATTTTTCTGCTGTCCGCAGCAATTGTCTGAATAAAAGACAATATTTGAAGTTGTTTCGGCTGTTTCCGTTACAGCCTGCATGTATTTAAGTACACAACTACCTATTTCTACTACACCGCGTTTCCCTTCAGTTTCGTTCCAGAAATAACAGTTTACATTTTTGGCATTTAGATCGCTTATGGTGAAGTTGTAACAGTTAAGTTAGCTTTTGTAGTAAAACGACGACACTCTGGGAACTGGCATGATGGCTTGTAAATCGTATACTGCAAAATGGGTACCATTCGCATTTATTTTATCGGCTTCTTTTTCTTTTCGAGAAAGCTCTTTTTCTTTTAGGTGAAGATCATACGCATCTACCAAATTCGCTTTTCTTTGTTCATCTGCATTTTTGAAGGATTCACAGACGTCGCACTGATCCTTTTTTGGTGAAAAAAAAGAGATGTTAAACTCACCATTGAATATGCGATTAAACATCACCGAATTCGCAGAAGGAAGCTGCCGCGTTTCACAATCTTCTTTATAGTCACGGTACAGATCAGCTAAACTTTTACTACCCTCAATATATTCACGGGTGGTTTGTGCCCTTAAATAATGTGATTCTATTCTGGGTATAGCATTGATAAAATTTCTTACACCATCTTTGATTCCAGGATTAACCTTAGGCTGGTTTCCATGTCTTCCCCTTTGGTCATTGTCCAAGAAGCCACTTTCAGTTTTCTTCATTGAAGCTGTTCTAATCGGTCGATCATTATTTACATCCAGAGTCACCTTAAAAAATGTCTTGCATACTCTAATACTATTATCGTTGATGGTAAAATAGAAAGCCGAGTTCATGCTTCGAAAATCTTGCGTACTTGAATACCTATATTTTGGTTTTATAGTTTCAGCGTGGGCAACGATGAATTCTCTTTGCCGTTGTACATCTCCTAGTTTCCAGTAACTAGAAAACAGGTTTTCTCTGGCTGTCTCGTCTATTATTGCGCTGCACTTCAATCTGCACTTATCCTCACAAGGAGGACGTAATCTTCTTGCTGGCAATTCTTTTTTAGTTTTTGAAGAGGATACATAAGCCTTCCCACAATTCCTTCGATATATACTTTTCTTAACATTCTACTTGTCGGGGTTTGCTTTTCTTTTTTTACTCTTTGGCCCTTCTTCATCTGCTAAATTTTCATGCTGAACTGTACCGTCTTCTTCCTCAACAAAATTTTCATCCTCAACGGCTTCCACTTCACTGTCAGAGGAACTGCTAGGACTCTTACTGTAATGGGGATCAGCATCTGAATAGTCTATGTCGCTTTCACCACTGTGTTTAGGTGAGATGTAATATTAGTGTTTTTAAATGAAACTCAAGGTCTCTAGTTAATTCCACAATATAATACAAGTTATTGAAAATTCTTAAAAATTGACAATTGTTTCGATTTATTCCACGAAGTAAGGGTCGAGACAGTCAATTTTATGAGATGTAATAGTTGTTTTTACCGAGTTTTTTAAAACGTAGGAGAGTCGGGCGCTCAGAATTACACGACACATTGACACTTAAGGTTTTGTTAATACTGCTGTTTTCAATCAAATTCTCAATCAAAATTTGATTTGGTGATGGAATGGCAAACTCTGAGGTTTCCTTATCTTTTGTGGCATTTTCAGCGACGGCACTACGTGGTAGGTCACTGACGATTGAAGATTATTTTTCAAAACCTACGATTTCTTTATTGTCTGAATATTTAGATATCGCGGTACAGCATTCACGCACTTTCAATTTTTCAGCTGCCAGTTTTAATATATTAGCGGTCCTTCCTTGTGATTGATCCATCGTTTCTAGAAAAATAAAAATAATCCGATGTAAAAACAACAAAGCATAACCGCCGCGGCGGAAAATCCCAAGCTTAGCTTAATGATACTTCCCAAACAAATAATTCGTCAAAAGTGACGCAACTTAAAATATAACTAACAGAGTCACTTACCTTAATTTTCTTAAATGACACAATTCAAATTAATCCACTGTCGTCTGCAAATATCAGTCTACAAAACTGTATCAACTCAAATTCTTTCAATGTAGGTTTTTAGTTTCGATCTTTAAAAACGACACAACTCAAAATAATGCGGTTTTGATCTTCGAGAAGCAATCGCTCTTCTTCAAGTTCAGAGCACAACTAACGATTGTGTCACTTTTGTTGGATATAATGTTTCCAGTTTAGAAACTTCAAAAATGACACAAGCGCCATCTAGCCCACACCCTTGTAAGCTAAGTTGAAACACTTTTGATGATCGACGTAGGAGTGTTTAGTAATCTCATTCATGGCGTTAACTCAAAAAATGTGAATTTTGAGTTGTGTCACTTTTGAAGCAAGGGTGCGATATGACTGTCCTTTGCAATTTGATAGAGCCTAGAGCCTAGGGATGAAATAAAATTCAGAACTGCCTTGGCTAGTTATTATTATTATTATTACAAATTGATGAGGGTAGAGGAGCTGGCTCCTCAAAAAAATACATTTCAAAAGATATACCTACTAGTAGTGAACAAGCAAATAAGAGGAAGAAGAAATTACGATTAAGCTCTAAAAGTTATTAAATAAGTTACACTGATCTAGTCCTATTTTTGAATATGTTGACATTTGATGCTGAGACAATTTCACTGTCCAAATCATTCCAAATATTGAAAATTCTGTTTGGTAAAAAGTTTTGTCTCGATCTAACCGCAAAATTTTCCTTTTTCAACTTGAGTTGGTGCCCTCGAAGTATCGTATCCGTATTTGAGGTGAAAGCTGTATTTAGATCACCAAAATTATATTTAAGAATTCTAAAGGCTACAATAAGATCGCCTCGTAACCTACGCAGCTCAAACGTGGTAATATTTGCCACGGAGAATCTTTCTTCATATGAAGGTCTTACAGGTCCAAAAGCAACTCTGGTAGCCTTCCGCTGTACACTTTCCAGCAACGTTCTATCACGAGTTAAGTGCGGGTACCAGACTGGGCCGGCGTATTAAAGGATAGGTCTGACGTAAGGAGCATACAATTTGCAGAGGCTCTGAAAGGATACTTTTAAGAAGCATTTCCTAATAAGATAAAGTCTGGTATTTGCACGTTTGGATACTGAGAGCACATGATCGGACCACTATAGTTCACTATTCACGATAAAACTCAGGTCATTATGAGAGGTCACTGTGATTAGAATTTGACCGTCAATAAAATAATCAAAATGCGGGTTGTTTTTACCGACGTGAAGGATTACACATTTTTCAGTGTTCAATGGAAGTAACCATTACGAAGACCACTGATGTATTGACATTAGGTCGTTTTGAATAGATAGATGACTTGTGATGGGATTGTCATATATTTTTGAGTCGTCGGCATATTGCGATATTTTGCTGGAAACGTGAAACGGTAAATCGCTAATGTACACTGTAAACAAAAGTGGGCCCAAAACTGAGCCCTGCGGAACTCCACTTTTAACTGGTCTTTTATGAGAAAAGGAATCACCAACTCGAACCTTGTAGAAATGATCCGTCAAAAAGTTTTCAATCCATATTTTTAAGTTTCCTCTAATACCGAAATGTTCTAACTTGTATAGGAGGCTTCGCTTGGGAACCCGGTCGAAAGTCTTGGAAAAATCTAAATACACCATATCAACAGGTTCCCTATTATTCAAGAATAATGTCCAGTCATTCACACAATGAAGTAAGTTGGTAAGTGTTGACCGCCCTGGAATAAATCCGTGTTGTTGTTTTGGAATAATACGTTGTTCGATGAGGAAATCCATCATAGTCTCGGAAATAATAGATTCCATTACTTTACTGACGACGGGTAATAAACTTATTGGGCGATAATTGTGGCTATCGAGCTTATTGCACTTCTAAAAATGGGGGTGACAGAAGCTAGTTTCCAACTAGAAGGCAGAGAGCTGTTTGTAAAGGACGATTGCATTATTAAGCATAGCGGAGTAGCGAGAGCGTCGGAACATCTTTTAAGAAAGTAGCGTGTCAGACCATCTAAGCCAGGTGAGGCGTTGGTACGCAGGTTTAGCAAATCCTGTTTGATTTTATCATTTGTGAACAGAATATTGTCAAGAGTGGCGAAGATACGGGGGATATGATGTCAGGCATATTGTCATTAGGAAGTTCGTTTGTAAAAACTTTTGAGAATGTCTGTGAGAGTTTTTCGGAAGTCTCTTTATTTGACGAGCAAAGGATACCGTCATCTTTTAGAAGCAGAGGAATAACGACATTAGATGATAGTGAGGAACGTATGTATTAGAAACATTTTTTTGAGTTTCTGCTGGCTATAATTGATTCTTCAAAGTTGTGCCTGAGATTATCAAGTAGTACTTTGACCCGATTAGAAAAATTGCGATGGTTACTGAAATCTACAGTAAGCCTTGTTTGTTTATATTTTCGCCAGAGGTGTCGCTTGTGTCTGATTAAATGTATTGCCTGGTTATTTATCCAAGATTTTAGGTTATTTTTAGAAATGTTACGTTGGGTTGTACTCTTACTACTTGTTTTACAGGTAATTTGAAGGAAGGTATTCCACATTGCCGAAGGATCAATAGACAAATTCAACACAGAATGCCAATCGAGGTGGGATAAGTCGTCGTTAACTTTGTTAAAGTCAGTATAATCGTAAGTGAGTGTGTTACTCAAACTTGGAGAGGAGTTTACATTAAACTGAATGTGAGTTGTAATGACTGCGTGATCAGATTTACCTATTGGGGAATTAATTTCGGGAGTTGTTAGTAGATTGTCATCATTGGTAAGAATAAGGTCCAGAGTAGACGGTTGGTTGTTGATTCTAAATATCGTGGGTTCTTCTATAAGTTGGAGTTTAAAAGAAAATTTTGAAAAAGAATATGCGAACTAAGATCATCAGATAGAGATGTCGTTTACCAGATAATTTCAGGAAAGTTGAAGTTACCGACTAGTATAAGATTATCAAGCTCCGACATTTCCCACAGTTTATCGATCAAGAAGATGTCATTTTCACGGTGGGTGTCTGGTGGTCGATATAAGCAAACGAGATTAATTGAAAATAAGTTTTTAGCAATGCACATATGGATGACATCTATACCTGCAATATCAAAGTCACCCTGCGTGACTGAAAATGAAGAAGTAATGACATCAACCAAGTACAAGCACACACCTCCACCTACACGGTGTTCTCTATCTTTACGAAATAATGTGTATCCATTTATATGGATTATAGAGTCGAGTATGGTTGGTTTAAGCCAGCTTTCCGATATCATAATAATATGTGGTTATAACAATTGCAAAGTGCATAATAATTCATTAAATTTGGCGGCCAGGGAATCAAGACTGGTATAAAAAAGTAGCCAGTCGTTAAAGTTTGAAGAATGAGAATTATTGACGAAATTTCGTTATCTTTGGAGTACCTTGAATATATTTGATAGTCAAGTCATGTTCACCATTGTTTTTTCTAGTTTCCAATTCATTGCGAAGATCTTTGAGTCGCTGCTGTTGGATAGGTGTCTTATCATATATCATGGAGAAAGATTCAGTGGCTTGGTTTTCCAACAGTTTTGATTTATTTCTTAGTATCTGTTTAGCTTGGTATTCCGAAGACATTACAACTTTTAACATGCGAGGAAAACGCTGGTTTGGTTTTGGTTTACCTACTTGGATTTCCTATAATAAAAAATGTATAGATTTAAAACTATAATGGGAAGTGATGATAATAAAATTTACCGGCCCTCAAATTTTGCCGCTCTAGGCAGTTGCCTACATTACCTAGTGGATAAAATAGCCCTGTCTATGGTATAGAGGTATAGGACTGTGCCAGCATGTCAAGCGTGGCTTTAATACAACGAACATAATAAAAAATCCCCTTAACAGATGATCCATACTATGCAGGGTGTCCCAGGTTGCCTATAGCAGGCCATGCTATTCCTGCACAACGATTACCAACACATCCTGGGTACTTTTCATTTAGAAACTTACAACTCCGGCATTATGTTGAGGGGCTTCATCTTGCATTAAGAAAATGAAGATTTCGTTCATTCAAGTAATTTTTTTAGTACGAAAAAAAACCTTGTCTCAAAAAATCAAATATTTGTGCATACACGTATTCCGAAAAACATTAAAATATGTAACAAACATATACCGTCCTATTTAACAAAAATAGCTAACTATCGTTATTTTGACATATGCCATTTTTATACCAGTTTGAGAGAGGCATTCAATGCAATTTGATGAACGATTTACAAAAATATATCTTTTATGAGGCATATTATTTGAAATAACCAAGTTATAAGTGTGTGACATCCTGTATATCCAAAAAGACATTCTTGATGAATCACCCTGTATAAAATACTGTTGCGTTGGGGCCAATGGATATATTTATAACTATAAGTGCTGAAACTGACTCACCTGATGCCTCTTGTAGCCGAAACACGGAGTGCACTCACAAAAGTAGTCACAATAATTATTTGCGTTCAGCGTAGCGGTAGTGTTCGTTTTACCTATATCGTTAGACTGGTTTAAATACTCCGTTTTGACAAAGACGATATGGCGATACATTTAAAACAGAGCCGGCTTGAGCAACTTTGCATCATTTAACTAAAAGGTATTGAGAAGGCCATTTTAGCCGCAACAATTACATTAAATCAGAGATCTGTCCACCGGCCATTATTACAATTACATTTTCTACGTTGAGCATCAAGTTCTTTTAAAAAAACCACTTTTACTCAATAATTGTGAAATAAAAACTATATTGAAAATTTACAAATTACATTTTTGAATAAAAATGGACAAGCCTTCATTTATAGAATAAATTAATTTATTCTTCAATTATTAACCCGGAGTGTGTTTTAAGGTTCTCTTTACATTTAATTTTATGTTCAGCAAATAATTCCAAATGCTATCTTAAATTAAAATAAACCCTAAAGTCTGTGCAATAGATCTTGAACAGATAGGATCTTGCATATTTTAATTTTGTATAAACTTGGCATTGGATCAACTTATATATTTTACAAATTCTTGAATAAAGTACATAGCTGTTAAAGGTGTATACGTCTAGTTAACAGAATGATAAAAGCCACTACTGAAATATAATTCTCAAAAATATATACAGGGTCCTCAGTGAACCAAGCCTTTTGCCAGACTTTGTCTATATTTGGTGCGTTCTTTTTGACTGAGATCTCAGATCACTTCAGTTAAGGTGATCTGAGATAAAGTGATGTGAGTAAGCACCAAAAAGAACGACATCTCAAATGAAGCGCGCGATCTGTCGATAGATTTAAACTATACGACAGATTCGTATCAGCATCTAATAATGTTAATCAATGTATCCATAATTTGTAACAAAAGAAAAATAGATTATGTGTGTTTATTGTTTATATGTCAATGATTAAAACCTTAGATAACCTTGGTTAAAACTACAAATAAACCAAGCAAATCAAATATTTCCTCATCCCCTCCACTTTATTTCCGACTCAATTCCAACTGATACCCCCCTAAAACACATTCAGCACCGGTGAAGGGGGAGGAAAAATCTCAGCTCACTTAAAGTGAGTAAAACAAAAATAACGCTCACATTACTGATGTGAGCTGAGATTAACTGAGATCTCAGTCAAAAAGAACGCACCTATAGTGTTTAACCTATTAACATAAGTGTCGCAAGTTTGTGAAAAAGTACCTCAAAATATAGGGATCGAGACGGAACTATAGAGGCAGCACTTATGCCGAAAGTAGAGCGCCCTGGTGTTAAATAAGAAAAACATTGTGATGTAAACAGTATAATAAACAACCTACAAAATGCAAAAAATGAATAGATCTTTTTATTTTCTTTGCCAGGAAAAATTGTTGGTATGTAAGATGGGTGTAGGGGATTATCTGATTTTTGATTATTGACAAAATGAGCACTGCAAATTCTAGTATTTTTATTTGGTTCCCAATCCTCCCGATGTTTTCTGAAAGGTAATTAAAAAACTTGAAGTGATTCGTTTTGTACAAATGTTTACTTTCTTCCCCTTAATAGTATTTAATTATTTGAACTTATTATATAATATTAAAGTACAGAAAGATACTTTTGATGACGACATCACAAACATTTAATATCAGTTTTAAAAAATGAACATTTAAAAACGCTGATTATACAAAACTACTAATACTACTAATAGTGTTTACATCACATTGTTTGTGTTTTTTCACGGCAGATGGCATAAACGTCATCTTTCTCGGTCCCTATAGAGGGTGGAAAAGCCAAATGGAATAAATTCGTTATTTCGGTTACCGTATATAATTATAAAAAAATTTTAAAACACTTTACATTTTAATTATAAATTGACATTTCATCGTTAAAATGTGATCCCT
Source organism: Galeruca laticollis (assembly GCA_963921935.1). NCBI lineage: Eukaryota > Metazoa > Arthropoda > Insecta > Coleoptera > Chrysomelidae > Galeruca > Galeruca laticollis. The sequence goes on from OY998185.1 coordinate 45,914,105, forward strand.
ACTTTCAACCCCTAATTTTTTAAATGGGAAGTATGACGATTATTGGTTTTATAGATCAGTGAAACTATAGTTCGATTTCAATAGTATGTATTGATTACTTTAATTAGCACAAAATGTACACAAAAACGTTTTTAGCTCAACATTAGCATAGCAACAGCGTAAAACTTTTCTTTTGACGTTTATGACAGTTGGCATGGAGCATATAACAAATGAATTGCCAATCATAATTATCAACACACACCCACAATTCTTATGTTGTTTAGAAATAAGCCACAACACAAATATTCGACTACGTTCAAGGAATAGGTAATGTTATTGTTCCAAAAAATATCTCGTTTGCCTCCAGAATTTCAAATAATCGAATTTCTATATATCTTGCTAACTCCGAACTTGTAGATAACCTCCTCAAATCACACCCTGTAATAACAATAAATAACACTATCATAAACATTCGTAGACTCGCCTCTCCTACTAAAAGGATCATCGTATCTAATATTTCCCCCTACATTCCTCATGAATATGTCGAATATGTAATAAAAAATCTTGAGCTACAACTGGCATCTCCGATCTCTTTTCTAAAGGCTGGAATACCAGGCGACGAATATGCCCATATTCTCACTTTCAGACGTCAAGCTTACGTTTTCCCCCCTCCTGATAACTTTGAATTCCAAACTTTCATAGTCATTTCATTTGATGGTAATGATAACAGAATTTTTCTATCAACCGATAATATGAATTGTTTTACCTTCAAGCAATCCGGACACATCGCCTCAAATTGCCCAAATCCGCCACTCGACGTTATATCAAAGCCTACACAGTCTACACCTGAAACTACCAATGAATCTACAAGAACAAGTGATTCTCCACTCCCATCAACCAGTCTCCCACCAATGAGCAAAGTTCTCTCGAACAAAGATACAACCGAATCCAAGCCTGCTCCATTTATTTCTGAAAAACGTAGCCGTTCCGAAATCTCAAGTGACAAAGCCAGTTCTCCCGATGCTGACGATCAATCCAACGAAATGCTTCCCCCCCACTAAACCTGTCTCCGACATTCAGAAGAAAATAAATAAGAAAGCAAAGTTGAGCTCCTCTGAAGAAGCTAATTTAACAGAAATAACAAAACAATGTCTACAAAAAGCATACCAAGCTAATCCTGAGACCTATATCCTTCCAATAGACAATCTTGAAGCATATTAGGAAAACAGCTTTGGTAGTCGCAATCCTTACCAGGAAGCCTTAAAGTAGAGTAATGACATTAAGTCTCTTATCTCTAATCTAAATCTACTTTATCCAACTCTTACAGAGAGATCGATTAAAAACAGAATAACCCGAATAACAAGAAAATTAAAAGATCAGCTTCGATTGGATTTCAAGGAACATGAAAGTGAATCAAACGAAGAGGTTTACAGTTCTGAAGGTTCACATCAATCACAACACTCCACAGGCTCACAAAATTCCACAGTGTCACAGATATCCCAAACATCGCAAAAATCCTCTTATTAATCACATAACTCCTAATATTTCATTTTCACCCTAATTCAATGGAATTGTAACGGGTTTTACCCCCGTTTAGAATTTCTACAATAACTCATTAGTGATTACTCTCCTGACCTTATCTGTTTACAAGAAACGAATTTCCGAAATTCTCATAATCCATATCTCAAAAGTTACACTGATCACCATTTTATCAGACCTAACCTCTCACGCGCCAGTGGCGGAACCTCAGTATTCATTTCTAACGATAAAGAATATCATCTGATTACTGAATTAGAAGCTATTGCTGTAACTGTACGGTGCCACTACAAAATTGTCATATGTAGCTTATACATTCCTCCCAATTACGCTTTGAAATAATCTGAGCTCAGCAATCTAATTAATCAACTTAATTTTCCTTTTATATTAGTCGGTGACTTCAATGCTCATAACCATATGTGGGGCTCCGAAAGAACCTTTGGACGAGGTAAATCTGTTGAAAATGTTCTAAACATTACAAATGCTAACATTCTTAATATCGGCAGTAACACATATTTTCATGTCCAATCTGGTTCCTTCTGATCTATTGATTTGAGTATTTGTGACCCCGGGCTAGCTTCTTCGCTAACATGGAACACCATTTGCAGTTTATATGACAGCAACCACTTTCCCATCTTAATTTCCAACAACGAACAATAAACCACAACCTTAAACTGCAAATGGAAAATAAAGAATGCATATTGGGACCTCTTCGAGGAAACTGTCAAGGAACAATTGGACGACCTTACCCACCATGATAACATAGATGAAGCTGTCAAGCAATTCACTTATGCAATGCTTTCCTCCGCTGAAAGATATATAGGTAAATTCTCAATCAATCCCTCGAAGAAAACAATTCCATGGTAGAACGACTCCTGTTACCAAGCTATAAAAAATTGCAACTGATCTCTTAACAACTACCGCAGAACTAGGAACGAACTGGATAGAATTAACTTCAAAAAAGCCAAAGCTCAAGCTAGGAGAATACTTAAGTCAAGTAAATAAGACTCGTGGAACAAATTTACCAGTACAATAACCACAGACACATCCCCAGCTCAAGTTTGGTCTAAGATACGACGACTGAAAGGTCAAAACAGCAGTACTAATAAAGTACCTGCTCTACTACACTAAGGAAATGTTGTCACAAATGACCAGCAAATAGCGGACATTCTTGCCCAACATTTCGAAAACAAAACTAAAAGTTACAAACCCGCTTCTAACCGAATAAATGTAGCTGAAAATTCCGATAATACCACCCCTAACCTTCATCCAATCAACAGTCAGTTCATCTTGGATGAATTAAATACCGTTCTTTCCTCTTTAAAAAATACTGCTGCAGGGCCTGATAACATCCCGTCAATTTTCCTCAAACATTTACATCCTACGTCAAAGATCAAACTACTCGAACTTTATAATCGAATATGGTGTAGTCAGCAGTTTGCTAATGTATAGCGGGAATCGATCATAATTCCGATCAAAAACAATAACTCAAACACGGCAAATTCTTTTAGACCAATATCGTTAACATGCACACTATTTAAGGTAGAGGAAGTGGTCCGAATATGGGCCCCCCATTTGTTTTTTTTCGTAACTTGCTTATTATTTTTTTATAACAATGTCTAAAATCATCTATACATACTATAAGACCTTAGTAACAAAACTGCAAAACCTGTTTTTTTTTTAAATGAAGTTTGTTGGTTTTACAGAGAAATATATAAAGAGAGGCACTTTTTTGAAACGGGTCAGACAGTATGAAATATGGGCCCCCTAAAAAAATATATAAATTTTCTTTCTACAATAAAAAATACAAAATAAAACAGCAAAAATAAATGTCAAAGTAAAAATAAACATGTTTTATTAAAAAAAACGAACTAAATTACTGACAAAAATCACAAACGTAAGTGTCTTTTTCTGCTCCGGAACATTGTTCTTGTGCCCAGAGATTGCACATTAAACACTGAACCCACGTTTCTCCTCTGGTATCATCTGAAAATCGTGTTTCGCAAAATAGACATGTAGCGTCAATACTGCCAGGAGTGTACTCGCCGATCTGGTCAAGGTCAAGGTCCTCGTCAGCAGGCAAAAATTCATCTTCCTCACCCTCTTCATCTGAGCTGTAGCTGGTGTTTGCTTTTATTTTGGGTTTCTTTACTTTTTTTTTAAATTTACCATAGGTAACTTTCGCTTTTGCTTTCCCTTTCCCTTCTTTGTCTGACATGTAGGATCATTACTGCCAGGAGTATACTCACCGATCTGGTCTGGGTCTGGGTCAAGGTCATCGTCAGCTGGCAAAAATTCATCTTCCTCTTCTTCTTCATCTGAGCTGTATCTGGTGTTTGCTTTTATTTTGGGTTTCTTTACTTTTTTTTAATTTTCCATTTTCCATAGATAATTTTCGCTTTCCCTTTCCCTCGTTTGTCTTTACACTTTCTTTTGATTCATCTGAAAATACTTTCCTCTTTTCGTTTCCTTCTTTTGATTTCCTTATTTTCTCAATCGATAATTCAAGATCTAATTTATATGGAGATGAAGTTATAATTTGGGAACGAGAGGTTTTTCTTCCTCTTGTAGACGCTCTTTTTGTAACTGATGGGACAGGTGAAAGAACGAATGGGCTCACGAAGGTTTTTGAACAGTCTCCTAATAGCACAGTTGATGGGGCCATTGTGACCCTTAATGGTGGATCGGGGTCTTTAGAACAACCCGGTTGTTGATCTTCTGAACGAATCGATATACCTTCTGAAGAAACAGTTTTGGAATGGTCACATGTCGGTTCTTCCAGCTGAGTTTCAGTTGAGTTACAGGTTTTTTCAGCTTCAATTTTTTCAGCAATAAAATCAGCATCTGCAAAAATGTGTTTATTTATTGGCCATATTCCGGTTACTTTAAATCCATTTGTAGCTATTTCTGCCGTCTGGCATTTCAGAACAGCTTTACCCAATAATTCTGCTAGACCAAATTGTGATAAGGCTCTGTTATTAACCCGAATCCAAGTTCTAACCTCTTCGCTGTAGTACGCTTTTAGTGGTCCCATGAACGTTTTGTCAAGGGGTTGGAGTTTATGTGTCGAGTGAGGAGTGAGGAGTGATATGATGCAGACATTATTTTCCCTTGCCAAGTTTATAATTTCTAAATTTCTAGTGTGACTGTAATGTCCATCTACTACAAGCAACACAGGTAACTCCTCAGTTGGCTTTACAAACTGGAGAAAATGTTTGAACCATTCGGTGAATAAATTTTGCTGGATCCAGCCACTTGGATGTACTGCATAAATACTTCCAGGTGGTGCTCCGCGCATAAGCTGATCGTTTCTATTTTTTCTCGGGAAGACCAACATTGGGGGAACAAATTGCCCTCCTGCACTCATTGATGCAACCATAGTCACTAGCGAACCTCTCTCAGCCGATGTAATGGCAGCAATCTGACGTTTTCCCTTTCGGCCAATGACTTTAGGAATTCTTGATGGTACAACGGAAAGACCAGTTTCGTCTACGTTATATATTTGATGCGGACCATAGTTATGTTTTTCATATTGTACCTCAAGGTTATCGAAAAATATTTTGATATTTTCCTTGTTGAATCCCAAAGCCCTTGCAAAAGAGGTTCCAGTTGGTCTTCGGGGGGACAGTACATTTTTATGTCTTCTTAAAAAAGCGTCTAACCAGGTACGACCAGCTATACCATTTTTAAAAGGATTTTTGATTTTATTTTTAATAGCCAGTGTGTATGCCATTCTACACAGATCTTTTCTGGTTAAACCATAAAACTGAGACTCCATTTTGAAAATATATTCAACCAATTCTTCTTCTATAGCGTATCCAAGAACTGGTTTTCGTCCCAATTTAGAATTTATAATATTAGCAATTGGAAAATCGTTGGTTTTGACTTTTTTTACCATTCTCTGTAAAGTCGTTCTTGGCACCTGGAAACTTTTGGAGGCACGTTTTAATCACATGTTTCCCTGCTGTACAGCACGTACAGCTTTCTTCATGTCATCCTGGTTCCATTTTTTTCGCAGATTTTGACAAATAAATTTTCTATTTTTGGCAGACATTGTTAACCTGTAAAAAATAATTATTACGTTATGAATATAAGCCCCTGGCCCATATTTAACTCACACTAGGGGCCCATATTTCAAACTGTTTACATTCATAAAAAATATTGAATTATGATGTTTGTAAATATTGTTTTGTTCATAATCTACGCTAGAATCTCTTTTTCGTCCTTTCTTCTGTCAGACTGATATATATCAGTTCCTAAATAATATCAAAAAACACAAATATCACTCAGTATAAACTTACCCAATAAAATTCTGTCCAAGGTCAAGAACAAAAGCACCACACCATTCAACATCAACAAGTGTACTGACCGCGGCATCTATAATATAGCGTAGGAGAGGTGCCCTATAGCACATTTTGACATTTTTTTAATAGATGACGCTACTGGTTTCACAGATAGTTTGGGGGCCCATATTAAATGCATGACCCATATTCGGACCACTTCATCTACTAGAAAAAATGGTCAACAGACGCCTACTTTGGTTTCTCGAAAAAAATACTTAACCATGCGCAGTCAGGCTTTAGATCAACCATGGACAATTTAATTATGCTTCAAACAGAAATTGTTCAACCTTTTAGTGATAGAAGTGACGTTTTGTAGCAGTTACACTGGACATTGACAGTGCATTCGACACTGTTTGGCAAACCTCAATCCTTCAAAAACTAATAGACTTAAAGTTTCATGGTAATATTTTCTCCTTTATACAAAATTTCTTATCAAACAGATCCTTCAAGGTAACAGCAAATGGGCAAACATCAACATTTTCCACATAATCGTGTCCCACAAAGCGCGATACTCAGCAGCCCCACCCTATTTATTCTTAGCATTAACGATATATGTAATTCCATAATTGCCCCAGTTAAATACAAGCTCTACGCGGATTACCTCATAATTTTTTGTCAGGGTAAAGTAACAACAAGCACATGCTGTCTACTTCAAAACGCTCTAAATTCCATCCATGATTGGTCTATAAATCTCGGCTTCAAAATCAAAAGTTATCCGCTTCAGCAGGAGAAATAGCACGATCTTTCCAGTTTTATACTTAAACGACGCTCCGCTTGAACTTGTTAAAAGATTGTTATGAAAACAGCAGATTATGGACTTAAAAGGAGCTTGCCTTATTAGAATAAATATCTTAAAATCACTCGCTCATCATCAAAGGGGAGCTGAAGAAGAATCACTCTTACGCATCTATAGAGCTCTCATTCGCTCTAAATTGGATTATGGAAGCATTTTATACATGAACGCTTGTACTACTAAAATCACTGTTGGGAATAATTAATCTTGCAATCATGACCGACCCCTATTAATTCTTCCAATATAGCGCCATGGACCATTAACCTACCTTTTCTTGATACTACTCTAAGTCGCTACCACAAATTGGACACCCCCAACGCAGTACTTGAGCAAGAATCCAGGAAAATTTTACTTTCTCATCAGTTTGGATAAAGTTTTGTTGACCGATGCATCAAAAAACGCATAGGGTGTCGGTTGTGCTGTAACCGATGGAAATTCTATTGTTGCAAGATATCGACTTCCCGACACTACCAGCGTCTATACAGCAGAGTTATTTGGAATACTGAAAGCTTTGAACACTCCAACAGATAACAACAGCACTATAGCAGTATATACAGATTCTCTCTCATCGATACATTAAATGACAAACATTTATTCACTGCATCCAATAGTCCAACAAATTCACAATACTTGCCATTATCTCTATTGCAATGGTATTTTGGTTCACATCATCTGGATACCATCACACGTGGGAATAACCGGGAATGAAATCGCAGATCAAGCATGTTCCTCCGACTTAAAAATAGAAAGTGTTTACCTCACCCAAGACATGAAACCCATCGTCAAGCAACTCACACTTCAAAACTGGCAAAATCACTGGAATCAACTAGATACTAAACTTCATTCAATACAACCCACCGTTTTCACACCTAAATTCCCCCAATGACTAGGAAAAACATAATTATAGTACACAGACTGCGAATAGGGCATTCCCGCCTCACCCACGGATATTTTATGGCCTCAGAAGATCCTCCTAAATGCGAATTCTGTACAGATACTCGACTTACTATTGAACATGCTCTATTAAAGTGCCACCAATACCAGATAGTTCGAAGACGTCATAATATTAATGGAACACTTGGAAATATAATTGGCTCATCCAACAGATTTAGTGACGTGATTCGTTTTCTTAATGACTGCCGCCTTCTCAACTCAATATAAATCTAATTTTTTAATTAGTGTTTTTAAATGAAACTCACGGTCTCTAGTTAATTCCACAATATAATAAAAGTTATTGAAAATTCTAAAAAATTGACAATTGTTTCGATAAATCAATATCATCGTCAGAATGGTAAATAACGAAAATTGATGCTATCGTCCTAACACACAAGTTCAAATATAAAGCCACTCCTGATATAAAAAACTTTCTTTTCGATTATTGTGGGACTTTACTAAGACTGAAAACTAATGCACCTTCCAACTTCTTTACTTAGAATTGCTAATACCCGACATGAACTTTTAACAGACTTCTGAAGTTCAGAAAATATCATTATGCATGATCTAATATTATTTAAATTAATATCAAAATGTTTTTAGTCGCCAATATTAGTTGCATATATGTCTAGAACACAAATTATAATATTATTACGAATAAAAATAACCTATGTCTTACAAAATGTGTCTTTGTTTGACGATGATATTGATTTATCGAAACAATTGTCAATTTTTTAGAATTTTCAATAACTTTTATTATATTGTGGAATTAACTAGAGACCGTGAGTTTCATTTAAAAACACTAATATGAGCATATTCCACGAAGTAAGGATCGAGACAGTTAATTTAATTTTTTAATATTGTAACACTGTTGTGATTCAAGTTGTTATTTAATCTGTACTGTACCTTATATTGTTCCCGTGTCAATGACCTTTAGATGTCGAGACACGTAAATTTCAATAAAAAAAATATCAAATTTATTAAAGAACTGACTTCATCAATTTTTTGATTGTGTCAATTTTTTTGATAATTTATTCCATTTGGCCTTTGTACACTGTATAATTAATTTTGATGCTTGATTCTATCATTAAAACGACAAACAAGTCATATTTACTTACCATTAATAATTGATTCAGTCACTTTGATCATAACTTACTGTGAAATTATTTAGATATCAAACACTACGAAGAACATGATTTGTTTACTCATCGATTGGCATGCAAATCGAGCAGGCAATTTTTTCTCAAAACTTACATCTTGTATTTAATAAAACTACCTTTATAAAAATAAACCTTCATCTCATAATTTCTAACGCTCTTTTCAATTTCAGCTCTCTCAACTTTCTGACAAACCTAAGAACGGCCTCAAAGCTATTTCGACAGGCAATTGGGGTTGTGGATCGTCCCACAAAGGAGACGTACAACTGAAAGTAATCATCCAATGGATGGCTGCAAGCGTCGCAGGTGTACCGGCTCTTATTTACTGTACTTACGGACATCAACAGTTAGCCAAATTGGATACAGTTTGTAGGATACTCATAGACAGAAAATGGTCAGTTAGGGATTTAGCAGAGGCTACCTTGAGATATTCTAACAGGGTTATACAAGGAAAGGAATTAAGTGGGACGTTGTTCGAGGAACTTATTGGTATGGATAGAACGGTGCAATGATAAATATTATGGTTAACATTGAATAAAGCTTATTTAAATTGACGCAAGTTATCACGGGGAGATATCAGACAGGAAAAATTGTAATAATTTAATGATATTCTGGATTTAATTTAGTATACAAAAGATACTTTTATTATCACTGAACATTGTATATTTATGTGTGTTCAATTAAAAAAAAAATCATTGAAATTCATACAATCTTTTCACTTCGTTGGGTTGTGTAACCAAACTTTGTCCCCTGCTTTGAAATTGCCTTCTGTGGCCTGCGTGTCGTACCGACTTTTCATTCTGTCGCTGGCAACTTGAAGATTCGTTCTAACGTTTTCGTGCACATCGTCCATCCTTCCTCTCATCAGGCACACATAATCTTACCCCGCTAGATATTCTCCAGGTCGACAACCAAATTCCAGATCACAAGGAAGCCTCATATCACGTCCATACAGGATTTTCGCAGGTTTTTCACCTGTGGACTCATTGATGGCAAATCGATAATGCCAATGCAATAGGGAAATATACTGGTCCCAATCTTTCTGGTGGCTGAAGACTACTTCGCATAGGTATTTTCCAATGGTCCTGTTATTTTTATCAACCTTTCTGTTGTCGTAGTATTATTCATTCCCAGCTTGTCACACATTTGCTGGAATACCTGGCTCTTGAAATTTCTTCCCTGATCGCTGTGGACCTCCATATCGGCTGATTAATTGTTTCACCAATACATTCGCGACAGTTGTGGCCTCTTGATTCGAGATCGTGTAAACTTCCAACCACTTTGTGAAATAATAATAATAATAATAACAAAGAAATATTTCCAGCAGAACAAAAAGGATGTCGAAGAGCCACTAGAGGATGCAAAGACCAACTACTCATGAGTAAGATGGTGATCTCAATTACAAAAAAATGCAAAAGAAATGTAGGTCTAGCGTGGATTGACTATAAAAATGCATTTGACTCCGTCCCACATTCGTGGATAGCCACTGTGTTAGATATATATAAAATAAATCCAATAATTTGCAGATTCGTGAAAGAGTCAATGCAGACCAGGAAAACAAAAATGACGCTGATCCATAACAAAGGAAACATTGAAACAGAACTTATATCTATCAAAAGAGGAATATTTCAAGGGGACTCTTTATCACCTTTGCTTTTCTGCTTGGCACTTATCCCACTAACCAATACCCTGAACAGAGAGAATATTGGATTTGACATTGGGAAGAATATTAAAATCAATCACTTGCTTTATATGGATGACCTGAAATTATTCAGTAGAGATGAGACTCAACTACATCGAGCACTGACTGTCGTGAAAGGATTTAGTAACGATATCAATATGGAGTTTGGATTAGACAAATGTGCGACAGCTATTTACAAAAGAGGCAAACTAGTCAAAAGTCACAACATTCAACTTGATAACGGAACCTCAATAAGAAACCTGGAGATGGATGAATCTTATAAATATCTCGGCGTCGAAGAAAGGGACGGCATAGACACCACTAAAATGAAAACTATGGTATCAACAGAATATTATCGCCGTATCCGCCAAATCCTAAGTACCGAACTAAATTCGAAGAACAAAATCATAGCCATTAATACCCTGACAGTTCCAGTGGTCACATATAGCTTTGGTATTGTCGACTGGCTAACATCAGAAATAGAGAAGATTGACAGGAAAACGAGGAAACTTCTCACAATGGGGAGTATGCATCACCCTAAAGCAGATGTTGCCAGACTATACATTAAAAGGCGAAACGGCGGACGAGGCTTAATCGAGTTGCACGCAGCTTATGAACAGGTCTAGGCGATTATATTGATACCGAACACGATAAATTTTGCAAAGCAATTAAAATATACGATTCGGACAAGTCAAAATATTCCATCCAAAAAGAGTCAGCACAGATAAGAGAAAAGTATCTTATAACAGATAATGCTGTGAGGAATGCAAATGCGATTAAGGATGTAATTGAAAGGCACAAGATCCAGACATTACAACAAAAGCCACTACATGGATAATTTTTCAGGAATCTAAGCAAACCAACAGTTTATAAGATGGGAAGTGTAGCCTGGTTAGGTAGTTCTGGACTTAAAGGAGAAACTGAAAGTCTCATTATTGCAGCTCAAGATCAGGTACTAGCTACTAGATACTATCAAAAGAACATATTCAAACAATCGGTAGACAGTAAATGTAGGCTCTGTGGCAAATCAGATGAACACATTAGCCACTTAATAGCCGAATGTACGAGTCTTGCCCCAACAGAATTCACTAACAGACATAATAAGGTTGCTTCATTCATCCATTGGTCTATATGCAACGCAATAGGATTGCGTGTAGCAGAAAAGTATTATAATCATGTTCCAGAAAAAGTCGTAAGCAACAACAACATCGATGTTATGTGGGATATGGCTGTAATTACTGATAGAACAATCCTGGCAAATAGACCGGACATAGTACTATATGATAAGAACATAAATACATGTCTTTTGATCGAAATATCTGTCCCAGATGATAGCAATATAGTGAACAAAGAAAACGAAAAAATAAGCAAGTATAAAGATCTAGAAATCGAGATAAGTCGGATGTGGAATACAAAAACTAAAGTGGTACCCGTTATTGTAGGAGCATTGGGAATGATGCGGAATAGTTTGAAAACATACTTAGAGATGATCCCAGGTAAACCATCCATGTATGAAGTGCAAAAAATTGCACTCATGGGAACTGCTCACATAATAAGAAAGGTGCTAGGGTGGATGACTTTGATCTCTAGTTGAGAACTGTATTCACCCATTTTACCGCCAAATCTATAGTAAGGAGAGAGGAAAAAAATATAGAAATAATAATAATAATGGAATGGTCTCGAAAAATTTCACTGAGTACCTGAAAAAAATTAATATCGATAAAAAAAACATTTTCACAACCATGCAACTTGAAACATGTAGAATCGTTCGAAAAACCTTGAACTTACCCGAAAATCAATTTTAAAGTCAGCTTTTGTAGTGATTGATCAAGAGATCCCACTATAAAATACTCCCCCGAAATGGGAGAAAAATTGGAATAATAATAATAATAATAGCCTTTATTGCTCAACAGATTTATACAAATCCCTTTACAGAGCAAAAACAATGGTTATATAATAAAAGAAGAAACAGCCTTAAATTAAATTAAGAAAAGGAAAATAAAAAAAAATTGAAATTAAAAAACACATTTCACATAGTTGTATAACGTTCAGTAGCACAAGCTTTAATAACTTTAGAATTATTTATAAAAATGTCGCATGTGTTGCACAATAAATAAAAATTATTACACATAACATTAATTGGTGAATGAAGAAAAACATTTGTTCGAGACCAATCACAATAAAAAGGTAAATGTTGTCTATTGTAGAACTGTGGTACATTAAAATTAATTTTATACATCAATTAAATTGTGCAAACACTTATATAAACAGGACAATGATTTACAAATTCTATGAAATTCAAGACTTTCAAAATTAAAAATACCTAATAAAATCTTATAATCAGAGCCTCTGTGGATAAATGCCACTAACCTTTAAAACTAAATATTTTAGAAACCTTTTCTGAACCGACTCAACCTTGCTGATATGAACATTGTAATAGGGATCCCATACAACGGAGCAATATTCTAAATTAGAACGTATGTACGAAAAATATAACATTTTTAAATTATAAATATCCTTAAATCCACGGCAGTTCCTAACCACAAATCCATAAAATTTCGATGCTTCGGCAACCTTAGAATTAATATGTTCAGTGAAACTAAGTTTGGAATCGAATATCACTCCTAGATCTTTTACAGAAGTAAGACGAGATAACAAATTCCCATTAATGTTATAGTAGAAGTGAATTGGGTTTAGTTTTTTAGTGTAGATCACTACTTGGCATTTTGATATATTTAATGTCAGTTTATTCTGTAAGCACCATTCGGATAGTCTATCCAAATCGGATTGAAGTATTAAGGAACTGTCTATGGATGTTATGGGAAGAAATTTTTTTAAATCATCTGCATCTAAGTGTACCTCCAGGTCATTAATAAATAAAAGAAACAACAATGGTCCAAGGTTCGAGCCTTGCGGTACACCTGACTCACCAAGATATTTATTTGAAGAGTGGCCATTATAAAAAACAAATGGAAACCTGTTATGAAGGTAAGATTGACAGAACTTCATCAAACCGGAAGAGAAACCAAACCGATTCAGCTTTTCGATTAAAATCCCATGATCCATTCTGTCAAAAGCCTTTGAAAAATCAGTGTAAATTACGTCTATTTGTTTACCGGCATCCATTATTTCTGATATTTCTTGGGCTATAAGAAGTAAGTTAGTTTCAGTTGACCCTTTGTTGAGGAACCCATGTTGTGCAGGTGAAATAAGGCTACGAATGGATGGATATAAACGACTAAACCACCGTTTCAAAAAGTTTTGAAAAATTGAACAGAATGGATATTGGGCGATAATTATTAATTAGAGACTTGTCACCTGATTTAAAAACTGGAACAACCCTAGCTTCTTTCCATTGATCAGGGAAAGTGGAAGATTCTAAAGCAAAATTCAATGATATTTTCAATGGACAAGCTAATAAAGAAATGCAGTCCTTTACGAAAAATGAGGGAATATCATCTGATTCAGATGTCATCTTATTTTTCAATTTTTTAGCAGCTTCCACAATTTCACTCTCTGTAATATCCCTGATGTTGATGATGTCCCCATAAAACTGCGACTCATATAAGTCAACTAAATCAGCTCGTCGGACTGATGATGGCACAAACACATTTTCAAAAAACTGACTAAATTTATCCACTATATCCTGTGGCATTGAGTAAGTTTCATTATCTAAAGACATAATGCCAGGTATGTTCTATTTTTCGCATGGATGTAGGACCAAAACTGTCGGCAGCAATATTATTTTGAATGTTACTAATATAGGATTGATAAGCACGTCTCACTTGCGTCCATTACAACCAGAATATATTTACCACCATTTTCTGTGGTCGGAAATGGTACTGCGATATCTGAAGCAATCCATTTGAAAGGGCTTCCAACATTATATTATTTTATTGGTGCCTTTCTTTTGCGATGTGGTCGATTACTCGTAGCACAAGTCGTACATTTGTTACTCCTACTGTTCATCCAATAAAACTTATCACTGGAGGATTTTCTTCACTCCCAGACGACCCCCTGATGGATTGCCGTGTAACTTCCTCAGTACCTCAGCTACTCTTGTTCTTGGGATAACTAGCTATCTTCTCTTCTTGGAACTATCATCGTTTTTAAAAATTCTTTTGAACAAGCCTTCTTCCAGGACAAGGGAGTCCCGCTGAACCCCATATGCCTTGAAAATCTTGACACTTCTTGCCAGGAAGGTCGCCGATTTTCTTCCTTACGTTACCGGATCATCTTTAGGTGAGGATCATTCTCCTGATCTTCCCCGATTCTGGTGACTATTCTTCGTTAACTATTGTAGTTCCTGAAACTACAACTTCCTTAGATTCCGCCTTGTTGCAGTGAGAACAGTTTAGAAAGGGAGTCGGCATTTTGGTGAATCACATCATCTCGATGTTCGATATTGAAAATGTTGATATCGTACTTTTGAAGTCGTTCAATCTTTCCAGTGATTTGGCCTTCGGGATTCTTGAACTGCATCAACCACTTGAGTGCTGCATGCTCAGTTCGGATTAGTAACTTCCTTCCATAGAGATACTGGTAAAAGTGTTCCACAGAGTTCACGACCGCCAAAAAATCTCTACTCATGACGCAATAGTAGTCCGGGAAAGTAAGGTCGAAAAATCTGTTAAACATCAAAAGTTTCCGAGCTGATTTTTCATTTTAAAATGAAAATATATCGACCCAGGATCACTCGCCTAGATTGTCTAATAATTTCCGCTGGAGCTTGCGACGCAGCTTGCAAGCACAGCATGGACCACATAAAATTCAAGCAATTTATGCTCGATCATTTCTGGATGTATTCTTACAAAAAAATCGTAGAGATGAAAATTGCAGCAAATTTTATGCTCTTGAAGGTGACGTAAATAGTTTTTCCAAAAGACTATTTCTCCGATGTTAAATTTTCCAAAGATGGAAAATTTTTTCGAAAATGGTTGTAAAAAATTTGGCATACATTGTACGATATTATGTAAAAATTGCAAAGGCAAAAACTGTTGTAACATCGAAATTGTAAGTACGGTATTTGACAATGACGAGGATGATAATGAATCTCTGAGTGATGAGCCAAATTTTGATATGAGTCAATTAGTTGATTGTGAACTTGCAATTGATAGTAGCAATACTATCGATGAGGATTTATTTGCTAATGATAATGACGAGGAAAATTGTACAGAGCCACTTCCTCAGAGACCAAAAAGAGCGAGAATTTGTAGAAAATATATGTAAATTTGTAAATAAATATTATTCTTAGTATCTACGTTTCGAATTATGTATAATATATTTAATAAATGGATTTATAGATATAAATTATAAATATAATTGTACCTTATTTGCAATGTGTAATCATATTAATAATAACCATACTATAAATGCACAATTTTTACAAAGAAAACCAAAATAAAAGCTTGAGCTTCGTTGAACTGCGAACGAGCGCTGACCCCCCACTACAACGCCAGCAGCTACCGCCGCACCGTTTGGCCGAGCAAGCTAGGATTACTGTTCTCTTTAGAATTGACCAATTGACGGTAGAAAAATGAAAAATTGTGTTTAAGTTGAGTTGGGATTCAACAACCTAGCGAAGTAATAAAAATTTGAAAATCTTAATTAATATTATGACAGTATCTAGCAGAGAGAATTTGTTTTTCTCAGCTTGTAAAAGTAGCATCTGAAAAACTTTTTTCTCAAAATACTCGTCTTTCAAAAACGAACATATTTATAACGTGAAAAGATATTTTTAACAAATTTTTCAACGCCAAAATGAGAAAACCAACCATTTCTCGATATCATTAATGTTCATAAATTTAAACGCAATTGAATAAAAAAATTTGTTTCCAATTTGAGCAGCCGCCATTTTGAATTTTCCAAATATGAAAAAACGTAAATTTTTAGAAGTTCGCCCTCTATGTTAATCTATGTTTTGACCTCGATATTAATATTTTATTTATAATTACAAGGCCAAAAATATGATTTTCGAAAAAAATTTCCATCTTTGGAAAATTTAACATCATAAAAAATTTTTTTTGGAAAACTATTTACGTCACCTTCAAGAGCATAAGATTTGCTTCAATTTTCATCTCTACGATTTTTTTGTAAGAACACATCCAGAAATGATATGAGCAGAAATCACTTGAATTGTAGGTAGTCCGAGCTGTGCTTGCAAGCTGCGTCGCAAGCTCCAGCGGAAATTATTAGACGATTTAAGAGAGTGATGCTGGGTCGATATATTTTCATTTAAAAATAAAAAATCAGCGCTGGGAAACATTTGATGTTCAACTTCCTTACTTTCCCGAACTATAGTTTCGTTCGGGTTTGGAGAGGACTTTACTGAAATATCCCCCCAGCCTTCCTTCGATATGTGAGAGCACCCTCCAATTCCTACGTTGCTTGCATCAGTGTCACAAATGAATTTTTCCTCTGGCAATGGATATCCTTGTATTGGTGCCATGGTTAAATGTCTCTTCAAAGTTCCAAAAGCCGTTTGACAGTCTTCATCCCAATAGAAAGAAAATCCGTTTCACTCAAAATTCACCCATGTTTTTTAGAATTGAAAATAAGTATACAGATCAAAAATTTTCAATGTTTTTCAACCACGATAAAAATATTTTCTATCCATATGTATAACATTTTCATTTCATAATCTCAGCAGATATATACCTTTTGACTACCACTTATCAATAAATTTTGATATTTTTGTACAATTTTCGAACAATTTTCATTCTAAATGCGTCCTATGGGGAATTAAATTAGATATATAAGAAAGGTACACGATATTGTCATAAAGAATTGAGAAAAATTTTCGTTACTAACCGAAAAGTTTGTAGGCTACAATTTTTATAAAATATTCTTGAGCTTTAAAAAAGCTGTACCTATAATTAATTATCTATTACTTTTGACACGGCTCCAAGAATTAAATACATTTAGTGTAAAAAAAGTGCAAAATAAAAAATTGAATATGTATATTTCACAAAATTATTCTTATTTGCACATTGAAGAAGATTCAGAGTCAAAAATATGTTGGGATCGTTGAAGATACCTACTAAAAGAGTTTAGGTAAAATTTCCAGAAATAGTTTGTTAATAATATACATGATAAAATCTCATGTTTAAAAAATGTACATTCAACTTGTTTTTAACCAATGTGTGCCCTGTAAACATTTTGTAAATACCAGTGCCTACACTGAAAGCACACGGTCTTCCTACTTTTATACAAACATTTTTTTGAATATATACAGCTGTTTAAAAAGTGAATAAACAACGATTTTCCACAATTATAATTTTTTTTTCAAACTTTAAATTGTTAATTTATTTACTTTTTGTTCAGCTTTTTATGACTTACATTTAAGAAAGACAAATGTATTTATAGGATTGTTTATTACAAATTTTAATAAATAATACAACAGTAAATGATTATTATTATTAAAAGAAAATACCTCGCATTCTTCGCCCTACTCCTTGTCTGTCATAAAGAATATTGAATTTGTTCACAAACTGATTCAAATCATTGCAGCCTTTCGTAAGCGTTCCTAAGTAAGTCATTAGTCCAACATCATTGCATTGCTGAAGATAAAATTCATATTTAGATGTCTCACTCTAAATAGTTATGTCAATTAATAATAAAATATGGTAAGGGGCGGAATATTACAAACTGATTTAGCATACATCTGCAAATATTTGGATCTATAAGTGATAAATTCTCTTAATTTCAAAGAGCTGACACTATATAAATAAAATAATGACTGGAAACACAAATGTTTATAAAATTTTACATCATTTTAAAATTTATTCTCTGTTTGAACGTTGCTTAATAAATTTATAATTGTAATTGTAAAATTTTGTTTTTAAAAATCCTAATCTGCAGTTTTTATATTTAACTGGCGCAATTTAAAAGAAATCTACATAATTAGCAAAATGTCGAAACAACTTATACCAATAAAAATTTCAACATCCAACCACTCCCCACAAAGTTTTGGTGGCTTGTCTTCTATACTTACCATCTTATTAACACTAGGATGGATGTTTAACAAGAAATTCAAGAAACTGTTCCAACAATGTTACAGAAAACAAAATAAGGAAGAAACCCAAAAAAGAAGAAAAATCAAACCCCATTTCTTTATGTTCTCATCTTAGAGGGGAGGATTTGCATACGAAGAAAGAATTGTCACTATATAAATAATATGACGACCCCATGTAAACACAAAAGACTATAGAATCTTTACATTCTTTTAAAATTCATTCTTAGATTGAACGTTGCTTAATAAAGTTATAATTGTAATTGTATAATTTTGTTTTTAAAAATCCAAATCAGAACTTTTAATATTTAATAAAAAAAATGTCCAGTACAGACAACAGATGAAAAAGAGGCTGAAAAGGCTACTAAAAGATTAAAATAAGCTCAGCATTAGAGATAGAAATAAGAGAAAAAGCAACTAATAGTTATGAAAAATTAATTCACAAAAGTAGAAATTTTTGAAATAATCAACACTTACATTATAAAAATCTTGTCTGAATCTAGCTCCATCGATAACGGGCAACCTATTGCACAAAGAATAAGCTTCTCTAAGTATTTCATGATTTCTTGGCAGCTGCCCGTTCTGTACGGCTTTCATATACTCTAGAACCAAACGAACTCTCGAATGTAACATTTTAATGGCGCTATGCTGTGCAGTGAGGTGTTCAGCTACCAAAGAACTTTCACCAGAATCAGTGGCAGACATTCTAGCTACATGGTCAACACCGATACGTTCCGCTTCTTCAGTAGCTAAAGTATATGTCAGAGGAACAAACAACATTGTAGCTTCTCCGTTTATTAAATCTATCACAGATTCATAGAGATTTACTGGCAAATGCTATAAGGAGAAGTAATCGATTAAATAGGATTTTCAAATTGATAAGATTGATTACTTACTTCTATATTTTTATCGTAAGGATTAAGCTTGAGCATGATAGGTGATTCGTTAATTTCACATATCTGTTTATGTATTTTAATATCCATACTATTTGGCGCATCACCTGTGGTATACCAACCAATAAAATCTAAATCGCTGAATACTTGTTTAACTGCAAAAAAATATTTAGAAATAAATTTTGGCCAATACTTAATTAAGGATTAGCTGTGTTTGAAAATATTTTTGTCATTATGTGTAAAGTATTCCTAATAAAGAAAATTACTACAAAGTTCTTCCATTTATCCAATTTTTTCGTTTGTTTCGAAACAATTGTCAATTTTTTAGAATTTTCAATAACTTTTATTATATTGTGGAATTAACTAGAAACCGTGAGTTTCATTTAAAACACTAATATGAGCAGATTCCACGAAGTAAGGGTCGAGACAGTTAATTTCATCTAGTTTATGCACCTACATTTAACAAATGTATCCATGTATGCCAAATACTATGTGTTAGGTTATATATACAGTATATATAGTGATGTATTTGAAGTTTATATTTGAATCCAATTTCAATTAAGTGCCAATCAGAATCGATACTGAATTTGTTATTGATTTTCGTGTTGTGGATATGTATCCTATTACTTAGCCCTCCATCACTCGCGCCTCATTTTTTCACGCCATCGCTCGCGTGTTTGATTTTATCTAACATCCAGTTAATTTGGAATAAAAGTATTATAGTAAGCAGAAAGGTTTATTCTTTTAACTGTAACTATTTATAAACATATAATAACACAAAAAATATCTAAAAAATACAATTATTCATAAAAACAAAACTAAGCAACTGGCCATAAACTCGTTGGGATATAAAAAGACTAGTTTGAGAAATGGTATTATATAAAGAGCAAATAGCTACCTTCAAAAATAAGTCGCACCCTAAGCATCTTCGTCATTGCCAAAACATTGACGACAAATCAGTGTAGTAGCTGCAGTATGTTCCTTACATATAGGGTTTTGGCAGTTTGAGCAGTGACGCTGAGTAAATCTGATTTTCTCAGAGGGCAAAATTCACACCTTACTTTGGTCTGAGGAGGTCGATCATGATTGGGTCCTTGTTGTTTTCCAGTGGTATTTCTTATTTTTACCTGAAGGTTGTAAGGAAGCGTTGGAATTTCAGAACGTCGACAAACGTGTGGCATACTAAGCATTTTGTCAAGTTCCGAAATATATTGTCTTTGAGAAATAATTTTGTTTATGTTTTCCCTATATATTATTTGGCTATTGACAGTTGAGATATTTAGTAGGCTACAAAATATGGTGAATGGCCATCTATTGCTAAATCTAGTTACGGAATATTCAGCTTTCATTTTGTCAACCACATCCACACCTCCTTTTGTAAGATTGTAGTCCGTAATAATTTCGGGCTTACAAGCTTCACCTGTTTCTTCATCGATATTACCATCAGTATGCATAGTGGACAAAAGCAGCACGTTTTTGTTTGGCTTTGGTACATAGGATACCAGAAGACAATTATTAGGTTTCACACCATACGCAAATATACTGCTCTTTACTGGTCGTTGTTTCACTTGTAGTAACTCTGGAGGGACTTCGGGTTTATTCTTTCGAACAGTACCAATCATAGTCAGACGATGATTTTCCACCAAACTATTGACCAATGGCACCGAAGTGAAATAATTGCCCGTGGTAACATTTCGTCCTGTTCCACTTATAGGTTCTATGAGTCACATAACTACACTGGCTGCATCATTTTTGATCTTGAAAGGTCCCTCTGGTTGCTTACCTGGATAAATTTCGAGGTTTAACGTAAAAAATGTTCTGGAATCAACTAGTGCATAAATTTGTATGCCGTATTTGGCGGGCTTATTGGCAATGTATTGCCTAAATCGACATCTACCTCGAAATGCCTCTAACATTTCATCAATTGTCACATAAAATAGGTTTTTTTACAATTTTCTACAAATAATTCTCGAATTGGAGCGAGATTGTCAATTGCAGAATTCTGTGGTCGAGATCTAGCATCATCAAATCTTATAGATTGGATCAATTGATGAAATCTTTTTTTAGACATAGTAGCTACAAAAATATCGGGTACTGTGCCATCGGTTTTCCAAAGTTCATCAGTATTCAAATGCTGCCCTCGTTTTACACCAGCCATATATAGTAGACCAATAAATGCTAATATTTTCTCATAGTCAGTCGGAGCACAATCTCGTGGGCGCTGAAAGGAGTTTCTCATCAAGTCTAATTTTTGATTGGTATATTTTACAATGTTATTTATCATTTCTTCTGAAATAAATAACTTCCAGCAATCCAATATATTTTAGCCCGTTTTGCCAAACCTTTTACGCCAGGCAACCTTGTAACTATATTGCAGGCTTTTACTTTTCCTCTAGGCTCAAGAGGTTTATGTTTGTACCAAGGGGTCTTATCTTTTCCATAAAATTTAGGAATCCCATCACATGGATTGGTCTGTAGACCAGGTAATACATCATCCGTTTCATCTGCAGATTGCTCTGTATCTGTCTGATAGTCATTATGTTCTGAAGCATTGTCACTCAGATCACCATCAGAATCAAACGCTTCTTCATCGGTCGGAACCTCTTCATACCATTTCAGCAACTTATTTTTAGTATTTTCATCCATGGTTTACTACTACAAAATTTATTTATACTAATAAAAATTACGCTTAAATTATAAAAAACCTTATAAATTTTTTACAAAACACAAAAAAATAACATACGCAACACAAAAAATAACATACGCCTTCACTCGCGTCGTTAGAATTTTTCTAACAGTCCGCCGTACGTGATAGCTCGCGTGTTAGTTTTATACTAACAATATGTAATTACAGCATCTAAACAAATACTTTTCCCCTCCCCACTATACATGTGCATAGTAGACCACGTCGTCATGGTATTCCTGGGCGCACGACAAACAAAAAGCAAAATTGCAAAAATTATTTACCATTTTTAAAAATTGTTAGATTTTTTCTGACGGTGCGAGCGATGGAGGGTTAAGCGTGCCCTAATTTAACCTATCAAACTATCGTCGTCTGCGATTCAAGTTAATACTGCTTTTCGATCAAAGGATTGGTACAGGGTTACAAGTTTTCTCGCCCAGGGGTCGTTCAGGGCTTTATTTGAACACATACAAAGGTAGACCACGGATGGAAGGTATAAACATTTGGGTTAGGGTAACAAAGGTCACAAGCTCTATATAACTTAACTATATCGATATGTTAGTCGTCCTTAGAAATTTTACTAGGCAGTCTAATATTTTGATGTTATTCAGCGCCAGTAGGTGTAACATGTTGAAGGGAGGGAATATTTTTTCATGTATTATGTTATTATAAAGTTCTTTCGTGGCATTACGATATTCCAAGCATTCAAAAAATATATGATCCAGGTCTCCTATGACATTGCAGGCTGTGCATAATTTTGATTCGATTACGCCTATTTTGCTCAAGTGCTCTGGGTACGACGCGTGTCCAAATTTCATTCGAATTATACAGCTAATTTCCCTACGTGAATAATTAATTCCTTTATACCACCTGTTGTTTTGGTATTTCCCTATGCAGTAGTGTGTATCTAGTAGGCTTTGTTTTTACATAGTGGTCCCATTTCTCTTTCCATGCTGCGTGAAATTTTCTTCTGTATTTATTTAAGCAATCTTGTAGTGCCACTTCGTTTGGTTGACATTCATCTTTTTCAGCACTTGTTTTGGCTAACTGATCAGCTTTTTCGTTGCCGTAAATTCCATAATGTGCTTTTACCCATATTATTTGAACGTCACTCGCTTTAGTAAGTTGGTGTAATAGGGATTGAATTTTCCTAATGTGCGGGTGAGTGATGGTATCTACTGCATTATTATTCAAACATTGGATGACAGACATCGAATCCGTTAGGATAGATACATTTTTCTTTTTTTGGGGGATTGTGTGTTCTAGCACCTTCATTATGCCTGCAGCTTCTGCTGAAAATATAGAATAATCGTTGCTTAGCTTGAAGGTTTTTCCTTCTTTCATTTCTTGCACATAGAACGCTGTGCCTGTATCTTTTGTTGTCTTTGATGCATCTGTATATATTGTTATTGTATTGTTGATGTCTTTTTTTTTAAGTCTGATAATTTTTTCTTTGTTTAATTCTGGTATTTCTGAGTATGCAGGAATTATTATTCTTTAGAGTGTTCTATGTTCTCAAAGTAATTGCAACTTTCATACATTAAAATTTCTTCTTTATTGGTGTTACGAAATGCGGTGCATATCGGTGGCGAGTTCTTTTTTTTCCAATATTTATTCGTCAGGTCCAATGTATTTAACTCACATATTTTTGCCATCAGTGTAGAATTTTTTGCTTTACTCTTAAGTACCATTTTTTCAGCGAGAAATGTTCTTCTCAATTCCAATGGTGGTTCGACTGCTTCCACCCTTAGTGGTTCCACTGGTGTTGTTGACATCGCTCCTAAGCATATTCTTAACACTTTATTCTGTATTACTTCTAGCTGTTTCAGTGATTGTTTTGATGCAGATCCGTATAGGACGGAACCATAGTCTAAAATGGATCTTATATATGCTTTATAGAATAACAGGCATATTTCAGTACTTGCGCCCCATCATGTTTTGGTGATCATATTGAGGAAATTAATGGCTTTATTACATTTTATTTTGATTGCTTCGATATATGGTTTCCAATTTAATTTATTATCTAATGTTACTGCTAAATACTTAATTTCTTTTTTATATGGTATCATGTGGTCCCCCAACTGGATGTTCTGAGTTTCTGGGATACGGTGCCTTGAAAAGATGGTGACATTTGATTTAGACGTTGATAGATCGAACCCTACATCTTCAATAGCTTTTATGATGTTTGAGGTGGCCTTGTTTAGAGTATTTAGACAATTTTCATATTTTTTGTCCTTGACATATATTACAAAATCATCAGCATATTATAGAAGTGTGTAAATCCTGCATGCTTGATGCATTTTGATGGTATATATGTTGAATAACAGTGGTGCTAAAACGGAGCCCTGTGGTAAACCTCTAGATGTATGTCTTGGTCCTAATAATGCGTCTTTTTGTCTTATAAATATTTTTCTGTCTGTATAATATCGCACAGAATGTTTCGTATTTTGGTAGGCATACCGATTTGTTTCAGCATTCTGTTCAGTATTGGAATTTCTACCGAGTCGTATGCACCTTTTACATCCAGGAATGTAGCTGCAGTATACCCATTTTCTCCAAAATTAATTTGTATATCAGTGACAAGTTGGCTCACTGCGTCCATTGTGCCATATCCTTTCCTGAATCCGTACTGATGAATTGGTAATATTTTGTGTTCTTCTAACCACCATTCTATTTTGTTTTTTAATATCCTTTCGAATGTTTTCAATAGGCATGCTAATAATAATATGACTCTGTAGGAGCCAGGGTCATTTGGATCTTTTTGATGTTTTAATATTGGAACTGCAATTAGGTTTTTCCAATCTTGTATTGTGCATTTGCCCATTTGTAGTATGTTGTTATATATTTCCAATAAAAAAGATTTGGCATTTTTTGGTAGGTTGCATAACATCAGATATCTGATATTGTCTAAGCCTGGTGCGGTGTTTTTTCTTTGTTTTATTATGTTTTCTAGTTCTTGAATATTTATCAGATTTTCGAATATTTGTGGTATTGTTTCCTCATGTTCCTGCTCATTTTCTAAATTATTTTGGTAGAAGGTAGATGGCGGTGCTATTCTCTCTAGTAGCTTTTCTTTCCAATCCTCACTGCTGAAATGAATGTTCTCTGTCTGTATGAAAGTTCTTTTCATTTTCTTGGCCTGTTTCCAAATGTCTGACATTGATGTGTTTTTATTCAGATTGGTGTTGTATGCCCTCCATGAGGATATGGCCTTTTCTTTAAAAAATTTTTTGTGCTTGCTGCTATTTTTTGCACTGTAATGAAGTTTTGCAATGTGCTGTTAATTTTGTAGGCAATTGCCGCATTTTTTCTATCTGTTACAGCTATATCACATTCTCTGTCCCACCAAGGTGGTAGTGTTCTTGACTTTATCTTGAATGGTTTGTTTGTTGGCATGGATACTTGGGCAGCTGTGTTTATTCAGAGGTTTATTCCTTGTATTAGATATTCATATTTTGTATTAATGTCATTAAAAATAGGTGGTGTTTCTGAGAAATACAGTTCTGCTTCGTTTTTGAATATTGACCAGTCTGCTCTATTTATATTCCATTTATTGGAAGGACATATTAATTCCTTTGTTTGTGGACACTTATTTTTAGGCACATTGATGTTAATAAGTATTGGAAAGTGATCTGAACCCAGTGTGTCCTTTATTACGTTCCAATCTATGTTGTTTATGAGATAGGGTGTACTAAGTGTCAGGTCCACTGCGGAATTTTCCCCGTTGCAGTTTAATCTAGTAGGTGTTCCATCTTTTGCCAATATTAAGTCATGATTTTCTAAGACGTCTAGAAATTGTATACCTCTCTGATCATTTTTGTACGAACCCCATGTTCTGTTGTGTGCGTTAAAATCTCCACATATTATGCCGTTCTCTTTAGATATAATATTAAATATGCTTTTCCAGTCGCTGTTATTGATGCTAATTTTTGGGGGGCCATACACAGATATTTTAGACTGTAAATATTTATTAAAATTAATTTCGGCAGCACATATGTTGATGTCAGTATTTACTTTAATGTTAATATCTACTTTTTTAAAATTTATTTTTACCTTTATTAGTATTGCTGCACCTCCATATCCGTCATCCCTATCAGTTCTAATTAGATTATAACCTGGAAAATTGATGATTTTGTTTTTTTTAAACCACATTTCAGATATAACACAAATATCAATATCGTGCTCTGACAGACACTTCATCAAACTATATTTATTTGCAATCTCCGAGCGCGCGTTCCATTGTAATAATTTAATTTTATTAAGCATTGGTATTTTTTGGCAGATTATGATTCATTTTATATAACCTATCTGTTACAAATTGAATGTCAACTTTTTGTAATTCTTCAAATGAACTAATGTCTTCCAAGATGTTTTTGAAAACTTGGAAGAACGTTTGAATAAATGTTGTATCATTTTCTTCATTTGACTGCATGGATTCTATCTCCATATTTTCATTTGTACTATTATTTTTAAATTGAAATACTGGTTTACTAGGACCAAAGGATCTGGGAAACATGGGTGCTTGTGTGGTATCATTGTTGGGTGATTGTATCCTACGTTTTTTGGTTTGTGTGAATGTTTGTTTACTGTGTGATGTTGAGGGTTCTGATGGTGTATTTTTTTAAATGTAAGTATTACTTTCCCTATTTGTTTTGTATTGTTGTCTTAGGAAGTAATGGAAAGCTTTCCGATGTATTATCAAGTACATTGAACCTATTATTGCTAATTTTACTAATATATGAATTATCAGACCAGTTTTTTGCTTCTATATAGGTTACATTATTATCTGACATGAATTGTTTTATTTGCTTCTGTTTTTCAAATACGGGGAATTTTTTATGTATTGTTTTATGATCGTTTGATTTACAATAAAAACAAAATGTGTCTTCAGGATCTTTGCATGAATGATTTTCTTCCTTTTTCTTGCTACAATTTATGCATAGTGTGTTAGTGCTTTTACACTGCTTGGCCACATGGCCATACCTCAAGCAGTTGTAACACTGTACTACCTTTTGAATGTATTTTTCTACAGGACATACAACGCTATTAATTATAACAAATGGGGGGTAACATGTTACCCTCGAATGACACTAAAACTGTTTGCCTTGGTATATATACTGCTTACCTATCAATATCAATTTTTCGTTTAAATCTACGAATACTGGTGACTGCATTTGGAGACTCAATATTTTCCAACAAATACTCGTCACTGAATGTGCTATCTACTTCTTTGATTATGCCTTTCCTTTCTATTAAATTATTGGGTATGAATGCTTTTAATTGTTCCTCTTTCAAGTTTTCGTTTTCTATCAACATATTAGCGTCCTTAGTAGTTTTAACCTCTACTCTATTTCTACCTACCTTTGGTATTTTAGTAATGTTTTGAACTTTTAGTTTTTTATGTAATAAGTGTCCAACTGACATGGGATGTAAATTTCCTAAATTCTCATTATTTTTTTTTTGATAAATACGTAAATTTTATCAATTGAATATAAATTAGGTTTATCAAGTTTGAACTTTTTTGCTACTTGTACTGAAATACCTGTCGCTGTCTAACCAGACAAGCTGTTTCTTTATTATTTTCTTTATCCTTTCCTGAAATGCTGTTTGGTATGTTCAATTGTAACGCACATTCCTTGAGTTATCATTATTATTGCACATATCTGAAGTTCCCCCTTTGTCAAGGGGATCTGCACTGGACATTTTTCACTGAACTATAAATTTGATTATCTGATTTACTAGGTGGATTGACCGGTTCAATAGAAATGGAATTCTTAACAAAAACGATTTGTTGATAAGAGAGCTGTTTTAAACACGTCTATACTAATTAACTGTTAAAATCGCACTGAAGGATTAAGTTAGTAATCATTTAAATGTACGTCAATGAAAGATGAAAATCTGTAGCCTACATTTTACTAGACACTTTACTGTAATACTTACATTGTTCTTCTTTCATGTTGTAATAATCTTTATCAACAACAATATCACCGGCTATAACCCTAAATACTAGTTCAAAAGAATTCATTACTTCAATATTTCTACCTTTCTGTTTACCAATCAAAGCTCCAATTACTAGAATACAAATTAGATATTAAAATATGTAAAATTAATGTACAATAAGCTTATTCATATTTACAAATTTAACAGGTATATTGAGAGTGAAATTATTTATATTTAACTAAAATGTATCACTAACACGAATGCAGTACCTTGTTGTACGGATCCTTCTTGTGCTCGTTCTCTTGTCCAATGTTCAGATACATTCATAATTACAAGGGGATGAAGTGAACATGTTATAGATCCTACGGCCCCAGATGCCATCACATTTTTGCTTACATCAGTAGAGGTGTCCATAGAAGATTTAGAGCTCTCTGCAGTTGGCGCAGTTTCCACTTCTACCTCCATTGCTTCTTTTCCTCCGCTCATTGTTAATTACCTATCTATATCGACTTTCCACTGATTTTAAAGTTTTAAAAATAAACAATTCAATCCAGCTAAAAATTAAAAGTTGAAATGTCAACTGTTTGAATAGAAACTTCAATGTCACTTATCAAAACAGCTGTCAATTGTAGCTTGTCCCAAAGCGAGCGAGTGTACCAGCGGTAATGTAAACAAATGTCAACATACGTCACGGTTATACCAAAGAATATTCTTTGGTTATACTGATCGCTTTGATCTAGCGGTATTTACCAGTGTCTTTATCTACTTCTGTACGGTATAGAGGATTTGTTTAGGTGAATTTCCGCCGTTGCGTTTTGTTTTTCAGTGTTCATAATCGTTTTCCCATTTAGAAACTTAAGAACTTTAGTTTTAATTAATATAACATAAACAAATATCACATCTGTCAACCTCTCTAACTCTGCTCCCGACAGGGTTACTGGTGGTTTTAACCGTGACGTAATTTGACATCAAACCATGACGTAACTGTTAATACCAATCTTCGCTAGGACGCTATGGTATTTACTTTTGGTACAGGCTGGTACAGGGTCAAGTAAACGTCTAACGTTAATCGATGCTGTCCGAAGCCCTACCGGAAATTTCCGATTCCCCCTATTCTGTTTTTTGGATATTGGAACCACAGATTGGAACTTTTGTACAAAATGTAAAGGGATTATTTTGTGATATAAAGGTTATCTATTATTTACTTATCAACATTAACTCAGGAATTACCAATAAGTTTATGTATTCTTATTTACCTGTATTTGAGGTTGAGGATGAAATGCATAATTACACGAAATATTAAATGCCAAGCTAAAATTTTCGTAGAGAATCAGAAAACAAAAAGTTAGGTTAGTTAATGTATGTAAAAAAACTTCACGTTTAACGGTAGATGAATTCATCTGAGACTTCAAGTCTGAATTTATACAATGGAACCTAAACGGAATGTTCTTGCGTTAACGTCTACGTTCTACAATCACTTTAACTCTCTACTTCCACATTAGACAAATAATCAAATATGCATATACATATTACGTATATGCAAATATGTTTATTTCTCTATGGCGAAACCTTAATAGGCTGTTGACAAATGTTGACTTGGATGTTGAAAATCAGCCTAACCTAACCTTTCCTTTATCTATGGATTTGTGCAGAGATAAGTGGTAGTGGTCTGTGGAGTGAACTTGTGTAATGTTGGTTGCCAGTAATTTATACCATGCTGTGATAATTGGACCCTTTTTAAACGCAAATCACTGAATAATTAATATTTAAGTAAATAAGTATTTTTCAGGTGAGTACTTCATACAAGGAATATTCCTAAAGAACCGAATTTGATTGTTTTACTAAGGTTTAAGTGACTGAGTGGTATTTTCTCTACATTTTGAGCTAGTACGTCTTCTATAATCTATAAGGATACTTCTATTTGCAGTGTTTGCCAAGAGGTCCCTAATTATTCCTTGATAAAATATTGAAATTGCCCTTACATTACCACTCATTGCTTTGAACATTTTAATTACATGATGTAAATTTTGTAGGTTAGAATATTTTGTAAGAAATATTTAAAAATATGAATGAAATTATTGTCAATATGACAAATATATAATTAAGTTGGTATATAATGTTATTTTATTGACGCGTACTTGAAGTTATTAACATGTTTGATCAATAGGAGTTGTCATGTAAACTATTTTTTGTAGATATTTTAAAATGATTGGGTACCCATGCTTTCGTCAATACAGATTATTTCACCGAACATTTCGACTGTACCGTCAGTGCGCATCGAAAGCAACAACATACAAGTTAAAAAAACTCACAAAACTAAATTTATTAACAGGAGTTCAAATTTGTTGTATGGTTACAACTACAATGGACAAAAAACTTGAAGCACTTAATCTAGAAGAAGATATTACCGCAGCTTTAAAACAAGGAGATGCCGCAATAATTAAACTGATGAATCAATTAAAAGATTTCGTTATTATTGTTAGTGAAGAATATAGAAAATGTCTTTTAAAACAAATAGAAATTATGCAAAGAGCAAAAGACGAAGGACCATCATCCGAAGCATGGGACGAATTACCCCCGTATCGGGCTTTGGCTACTGAATTACATAGAGAGTTAACAGAATACTTTACCATGATTAACACTCTTGATTCTTTAGCTAGAGATAGGTCTAGCGCTACAGTACCTAATAAAATTTTTGATCACTTTGCGGAAATACAGAAATTTATTCAAAAAGAAGTGGATAAAAATAAGAAACTTGAAAAACAGCTGCTTAAATTTGTAACGGATTTAATAGTCAATGAAGTAACAGAAAGTGATGCTTAGTTGTTATTTTTTTACTTATGTGAAATACAATATTTGTATAGAAGTTGTTTTACTCAATTGTCGTTTTATACTATTTAGCAAATTAATAGATTTAGTGTCTTATTTGACCCAGAAACTCGTGGTTAGTGTTTTGTGAGAATATTTTGCTGTACTGTTAGGTGCTTACTAACTTAATCCCTATACGCTTACAGGTGTGGGCTGTTTGGTGAAGTCGAGTATGTTGATACTATTCTCTAGCTCTCTCCATTCATTTTTGTCCTGCGTTATCTCTTCTCATTTCAAGTTTATCTTGTATTGCTGCTACATTATGTCATCCGCATTGCTGAATTCATTTTCCAGTATAAGAAATAAATTTATTCATCTGCGAGACATACATGACATACTTATACAAATATACAGTGTACAAACCTATTTGACTAGTCAATTACAATAGAAAACAAAAAGTATGAGTAATAAAATAAAATCATAGAAAATACAAAGGTGATTGGGGAATATAAATATATCTATAATTATTATTGTACATAGGACATATATTGGTCTAACACTATCTTTAAAAGTGAGGAATTCCTCTACACTGTAAAATGTATAATCAGCTAAGAATGATTGAACCTTCTTTCTAAAGCTGTTAAAGTTACTGGGATGTATATATACCTCTGTATCCACTATGTTACTGAATTTGTTGAGGAATTTGAGTCCAATGTGTTTGGGTGAATGTTGACCTATTCCTAAGCGAGAAAATGGCTGATGAATATTTGTTTTATTACTTGTGTTATACGAATGTATGTGTTTTTTCTTCTTAAGGAAATGCTCAATTTATTTTGTGTACAAAATTAATTGATATATAAAAAGACTAGGTAATGTTAGTATCTCCGCTTTTTTATACAGCGGCTTACATTATGTTGCTGGTGGCACATTGTACATAGCATTCGGAATTTCTTTCTGAGCTCTGAAGGCTCTATCGAAGTGTGGTGATGCACAATTAATTAGTTTATATGGGAAAGAGAACCCGCCCTCTAAAGTTCATTAGACTATCGTCAAAGAATTTGGTGCTCGCCAGATTATGATACTAAAATAACCTTCAGGTATTGCACTTTCAAAAAAATACAATGACAGAATTTAGTGCTAACTGCGTTGCTTGGAATTAATTAGTTTATAGGGGAAAGAGAGTGCCCCACAGTCTAAAATTGGTTAGATGATCGTCGAAGAATTATGGTATTAAAATATTCTTTGGGCATTGTACTGTTTAATGTCGTTTCTTTCTTCTTTTGTTTCACATATGTAGCCGTGTTAGTGTGGTGTGTTTAGGCTATATTCAAAAAGTCAAATATCTTTGAAACTACATAAGAAAAAAATTCTATTTAATACAAGTGTGGAACCATAACATCGAATAATTTGAGTAATCAAAAAAAATGTATATACTATTACTTTGTATTGATTTATTATTATAAAGGACGTAAATTCTTGGATTATACGAATATAAAAACAATTTTGATAGAATACAGTTACAAACTGGTTTTATCCAATAAATTACTATATCTAAAGGTGTCCATGCACTAATAAATTTAAACAAGGTAAATAAAATTTATCATGAATCTAGAAATTTATAGATGAAACGACCAAAAAGAAGACTGGAAGAGATTAAAAAAATAGAAAGGCATTTAAAACTGCCTTATATACAAGTGAAGCAAGACTTGAAAAAATTTGAAACACATGAGAACACGGTACAAGAACTTGAAAGGAGAATAATATACTTAGAGAAAAAGTGGAAAAGGTAGAAAGAAACCAAAAACAAAATAATATTGTAATATCCGGCTTAAAGAAACCCAATAATGAAGTCGACATACCTCAAATAAAAACGGAAATTGAAAAACGTTTACAAATAGTTCTACAGGATAGTAAGTCTTGGAAAAGAGAACACGGCACCTGTGAAAATTGAATTAACTTCATATTTAAAAAAGAAATTAATTATTAAAAATAGCAAATATGGAATAAGAGGAACTCAGTATCACTTAATTAAAAGCTATCTTTCAGATAGAGCGCAATATGTAGAAATTAACGATACAATTAGCATACCAAAGAAAGTTACATTTGGAGTTTCACAATGAACCATCCAAGGGCCTCTTCTTTTTATTTTATATGTGGACAGTTTATTTTCCATCAACTCATCGGGAAAAATAATAAGTTTGGCCAACGATACGGTCATTATGTATTCTGCCCCCGACTTTGGGAAGAATTAAGAGAAAACATTGAAAATTACTTTCCACAAATTTCTAAAGGGTTCCACTACAATAATCTAACACTTAAATACAATAAAAGTTGTTATTTACCATTCACTTCATATTCTTCAACAAATTACGGAAGCGGAAAGTATAAGGTATCTTGGAGTTAACATGGATCGACATCTTCACTGGGAACTACAAATAAAAGATATTGTTGAAAAAATAAGGGGTTTTATACAAAAATTTAAATATCTAAGAGATTTATTACCTGTTACCAGCTTGAAAACTATATATTTATGTTTAATAGAGTCGTAGCTAAACTATAGTGTTCTGGAAGGGGGGGGGTCTTAGATTTAACCAGATAAACCTGCAACATTGCCGGACGGCTGCGGGAGTAAACGCGCAGCGGATGGCAAGACTACATGCCTCATACAAGAGCCATGGGTGTATAGAGGTCATGTGCGAGGTCGGAGTACACCCGGGCGTTGTCTTTTCTATGCTGTGGGTGAACCTAACCCGAGAGTATGCATTTAGACACATAATAGTGTAAATGCAATACTGATAAGGGAACTCTGTTTCAAAGATCTAATAGCTCATGTAGAATCAATGTGTAGAGCTGCAATAAATCATGGAATAGAGCCAATGATAACTCACAGGCATGGGGCCATGCTAGGCAACCGCACAGTAGAGGCCTCATGGAAGGATCATGTGGCAAGAGTGGTCGTCGACAGGGGATATCTGCATATTAGGCTGAGGTATACGCTATCTTGGAATGTGCGCAGATAAATCTAGACAGAGGTTATGTAGACCAACACATAACCATATACACCGACAGTCAAGCAGTCATCATGGCCCTGAGTGGATATTCCATCAACTCAGGGCTTGCTGCTGGATGTCGAGAACGGTTTGCTAACCTAGCAAGGCGGAACGTAGTGTGGCTAGAATGGATTCCGGCCCAGTCTGGTTTTGAAGATAATGAAAGGGCGGATGCACTGGCTGTGGAAGGGGCGACAGCTCCCTTCAGCGGCCCGGGCCCGGCTTTGGGCCTTACAAAACAAGCAATCAATAGGGAAGAGAGGAACTGGTTGGGAAACCAACACCTCGCTCACTGGAACGCTGTACGGTGCCTAAGGCAGTCCAAGCTCCTACTGAGGGGATGGACATGCTAAGGAAGCTGTAGAACTACCAAGGAGTAGGTTAAGAAAGATAGCAGGACTCTTATCAGGGTACTGCTGTCTGAAGAAACACCCCCATAACTTAGGTTTAGAGAAAGTCCCAAATGTAGGTGTTGTGGCTTGGCTGACGAAACATCGGTCCATGTCCTCCTTGTGTGTCCACATTGGGCTGATTTACGCTGGCGAATCTTCGGCCCCTGGGGACACATGCAGGCACCCAATAAAGAGGATTGAGTCCTTCATTGAAGGACTTGGCTTCATGGATGTATGAGTAGCAGGAATGGCATATTGGGGCGTCAGTGCCGGAAACTTAGCTTGAGCTTGCTCGGCCGAGGTTCATCTGAATCTTTTAGTAGTAGTAATAGTATATGATTAATATCTAAACTATTTATCACAAATCTATCTTTTATCCAACTAATCAGTTATATAGGGAGTCTAATTTATTCGATGTTAGGCAGCTATTTTGCAAGACAATACCTTTATTTGTCAAACAAGGAAACATTCAATTAACCTCCCATGAACATCCCCATAACATCAGAAATAATGATAGAATATGTTACCCACGATCCAAAACAAACCACTGGGCAATAAAGCGTAAACTATTTCGCTCCTCGCCTATACTTATTGTTACCTTGCATCTTAAAAAATATAAACAGCTATAATTTGTTTAAGGTGGAACTAAAGAGGTGGATTTTATCAAAGGAACGAATTTATTTTAGTAATATTGTCAACCAAAATTTAAATATTTCATTGAACAAAAAAATATTAAGTTTACATCTAATATAGGATTCAAAAAGGTCAAGGATGACCTTTTATAATCTTACCTGATTATGTCAACTATTCATAATTTGATAAGCATTATTATTATTATGTGTTTTAGCGTTCTGAAGAATAATTTTTGGGTATCCTTGTATGCTGTTTTCATCTTTTCCCCAAAATCTTGCCATGATTTTCCTTTATCTTTATTATTTTTTGACTTTTTATCAGTCACTGCATACTGTTAGGTACTAAGGTAGTTAAAAATAAAACTCTGATTACCTCATTATTTTTTTAATAAACAGTAAAAAATTGAAATGGTTTATTGTCCAAAATACAGCAATAACTGTATTTACATTTGTTTCTTTAGTGTATTGTCGATATTCGAGAGAAAGTAAAGGATATTTTGTTTTTGGATCTTTCTAAATTCCTTCCTACCTGAAATAATTTTTCCTGTAATGTATGCTTTACTTTGGAAAATTTATAGTGAATTATTTTTTCAGATCGTTTAGCTAAACATGAGTACACAAAAAGGCAACACATCTCGATCTCGCCCTCAAAAACATAAAAACCGCACAGCTTTCAAAAACAGTCTCCATGATACGAACCACAGAACGAAAATGATCAATTCAATACAAGTAAGTGACGTATGTGTCCGTTGCAAAGATATAATAGAGTGGAAAATAAAATACAAGAAATACAAACCGCTTACACAACCAAAAACATGTAATAAGTGTGGGTTGAAAACTGTTAAGAAAGCTTATCATGTAATGTGTACAGGATGTGGAAGACAATTGGGAGTTTGTACAAAGTGCTGTCAAAGTAAAGAAGTTGTTGTTGCCGAACCTCCAGAAAAAGATCAGGTATGTAGAGTTTTAGAATACCATCTAATTAGATTTTCAGTAAAGTCTCTATATATTTGAATTAATTTTATTTTTAGCTGAAGTTAGACAATGAACTCAAGGCATTGCTGCAGTCACTTCCAGAGAGAAAACGGAGGACATTTTTAAGATATATGGATAAGAAAGGGAAAGAAAAAGAGGAAAAAATCGAAGAGAAATCTTCTACAGCGGAAGATGATAGGACAGATTTATTAAACAAATTAAATTCTTTAAAAATGAATGATGAAGATGATGACGATTTTGATGATTTTGGTGACAGTGATGAAAATGATGATGAAGAGAATGATAGTGATGTTTCATAGAGTTTGTAGTCTAAAATTAAAACGATTCGAAAGTTTTTTGTGTTTTAATTTGCCTCCCAATGGAAAACAACCACTTACTCAAGGTGAAGTTTATATTTGTCAATTTAGCAGGTACGTCTTTTTGTATAATAATAAGTTCAGGGTTTACAACCACAATATTTTAATAAATTTATTATATGACTATGAGAAAATGTCAAAAAATGAATTCCCATATAGAAAAAAAAACAAATTAAAAAAACTGTTTGAATTCTTTATCTTTTAAAGGTGTAAATGAATTCAATAAGCTGCCAAAAGCTGTAAAAGAATCACGGAACTTGCGAAGGTTTAAGTCTTTGCTACTGGAACATGTTTTAAATACTGAGCTTTAAATTTTAATATATTTTAATGAAGTAACCGTATATGTTTGTATTTTGAAAAATGTATTATTTATCTATTTTTATATTAGGCTTGCATATTTCAATAAATTACTACTATTAGTATAAAGAGAATGATCAACGCTTATATTTCAAAATCAATTAGACCTAAATCAGTGGGACAAAATGTTGTGGCTGTCCAAAATATGTGCCTTTGCTGACGACATTGGACTGATAGCAAAAAGCAAGCATGTACTTGTGGAAGTGTTCAGGGAAATTTGTGAGGAAGCCAAAGAAGTCAGATTATCAATGACTGCAAATTCCAGGAAATAATCTCATCAGCAGATAGAACTTCTAACCCAGTAGACATTGTATTTAATGGAGATAAAACACTTCTGTGAAGCTGGCAGAATCAAATTAATCCAATTACGATTTTTTGTACTCATTTTGTACTAATTTGTACCACAAAAAATAATTTTGTACCTTTACCCATTAAAGAAAAAAACATGGCGCTGCTAGAAAGCCCAAATTAAGAATAATTTGAAAAAAATGAAAATTAATACAGGAAATTGAAGAGCTGAATTTGTACCACAAAAAAATGCACGTCAACCCCCTCAAACAACCCCTGTTGGGATAAATTGAATAGCAAACCCATACTTCTTCAATCTTTTCAATATTTCTTAAAAAACAAAATACTAAATTCGATTCTATTAGTACTAAATTTGTACTAATTTGTACCACGAAGAATATTCCAAAATATTAAAGTCAACCCATTTAACAACCCCTGCTAAGATAAACTGATTAGCAAGCCCTTTATCCTCCGAACTTTTCAAAATTTCTTAAAAAACGAAATATAAAAGTCGACTCCATTGAAACTGAATTTGTACCACAAAAAATATTAACGTCAAACCCTTCAAACGATAAATTGAATAGTAAGCCCATCCTTCTCCGATCTTTCCAATATTTTCTGAATAATGAAATATTAAAGTCGATTCTATTAGTACTAATTTGTACAATGAAAAATATTCCAAAATATTAAAGTAAACTCACTTCATCAAACCCTGCTTTGATAAATTGAATAGCAAGCCATTATCCTCCGAACTTTTCAAAATTTCTTAAAAAACGAAATATAAAAGTCAACTCTATTAAAACTGAATTTTTACTAATTTGTACCACAAAAAATATTAACGTCAACCCCTGATCAATAAATTGAATAGCAAGCCCATTATCCTCCGATATTTTCAGAATTTCTTGAAAAAGGAAATATTAAAGTAGATTCTATTAAAACTGAATTTGTACCACAAAAAATATTGCACAATATTAAAGATAAACAACCCCTGCTTCAATAAGTTGTATAGCAAGCCCATTATCCACCGATCTTTTCATAATTTCTTGAAAAATGAAATATAAAAGTAGATTCCATTAAAACTGAATTTGTACCACCAAATATTTTATACAAAGATTTAGACTGAAGTACCAAAAATGAAAATAATTCCTATTGGCGTTTTGTGCACTGATAAGTACTCCAAAAATCCATGCTAAAATTTTTCCAACAACTAGAAAAACTATTAAGAATTATTAAATGAAGGCATCAGTCAGCAAAAGGTCAATAAGAGCGGTAGATCAGACGTCAGACGCCTCTCATCAGAAAAAAAAATCGCCACACTGACTCCCAATGGTTTTTGCTACAGTGTAACAAAAAATGTTTTTCAATCTTTACTAAGCCGCCAAGTAGTCAAAAAAAGTGATAACATCAGAGTATGATGCCATTATTATCTTCTAACTGCCTAAAACTATTTGCCTTATTACGCACCTGCAGAAGGGAAAGAACACTTAATGTTTTTGTCTCGTCAAAGAATTGCCGCGATTACCCCAAAAGACCTCATTGACGAGTATGTATGTATAACAAAAAATATGGATTTTTAATTGTAATTGTAACAATATATTTATTATTAGAGGCAAAACAATACATAATATCAAAACTGGAAAGTAGGTAGGTGACAACATTCCATTTAACAGTTTATCTAGATTTTGTTCCATTTTGAACTTTCATCAGGACGACTGCTGTGAGGTGAAGACACTACATTAAAAAGCATTTTTCAGGTAAAACTGTGTGGGTACAAATTAGTCCTATATTCTAAAATTAACATTATTTACTTACTTTTGATACTTTCAAATTTTTTAATGATTTACTTGGAAATTAATACAACATGTGGTCTAATTTATTATATTTTATAAACAATATAATATAATAAAAAAAACGTTTTTGGGTACAAATTAGTCCCAAATTCAAAGTTTAAAGCCATGCTGTTATTTATTTTTATAAAAGCCTTTTACAGGGAAAACTGGGTGGGTGAACATTCTATTTTTTTGGTACAAACTAGTCCTGAATTCAAAGTTTAAATGTATGCTATTAAAATTTGATTTTGTAAAGGTGGGGTGCTAGCCTGAGCTAAACTAACATCCCCATATTACACCCCCCCCCCCACATTACAGAAAAACGGAAGAGGTATAAATTCTAATTTTTGGGGTACAAATTCAAATTTTTGCGTTACAAATTAGTCCTATAATATGCATCAATTTATTTTTAATTTGAAATAGGGTGGTGCTAGCAATAATAACATGTATATGTTACTTGGAATTGTCATTAAAAAACCTCTATTGACAAGGACTACACAATCAATAGGACATTATACGGCAATGTGTTTGAGAGCCAGTGTTTGGATTGAATATAACGATCTCGAAAAAAGGAACAACTGGTTAAGGAAACATTTAAAATAATACCAGAAACGAGTTTAATATTTAGTTTTTCGGGAAACATTGGAAAGATCGAAGAAGAATGGGCTTGATATTCAATTTATCGAAACAGGGGTTGTTTGAGGGGATTGACGTTAATATTTTTTGTAGTACAAATTCAGGGTTAATCGAGTCAATTTTTATATTTCTTTTTTCAAGAAATTTTGAAAAGATCTGAGAATAATGGGCTTGCTACTAAATTTATCAAAGCAGGGGTTGTTTAAGTGGGTTGACTTTAATATTTTGGAATATTTTTCATGGTACAAATTAGTACACATTTAGTACTATTAAAATCGACTTTAATATTTCGTTATTCAAGAAATATTGAAAAGATCTGAGAAGTATGGGCTTGCTATTCACTTTATCGCAACAGGGGTTGTTTCAGTGGGTTGACGTTCACATTTTTTATGGTACAAATTCAGTTTTAATGGAGTCGACCTTTATATTTCATTTATCAAGAAATTTTGAAAAGATGTGATGATAATGGGCTTGCTATTCAATTTATCAAGGTAGGGGTTGTTTAAGTGGGTTGACCTCAATATTTTGGAATATTTTTCATGGTACAAATTAGTACACATTTAGTACTAATAGAATCGACTTTAATGTTTCGTTTTACAAGAAATATTGAAAAGATCGGAGAAGTATGGGATTACTATTCAATTTATTGCAACAGGGGTTGTTTGAGGGGTTTGACGTTAATATTTTTTGTGGTAAAAATTCAGTTTTAATGGAGTCGACTTCTTTATTTCTTTTTTCAAGAAATTTTGAAAACATCTGAGGATAATGGGATTGCTATTCAATTTATCAAAGCAGGGGTTGTATAAGTGGGTTGACTTTAATATTTTGGAATATTTTTCATGGTATAAATTAGTATATATATATATATATATATATATATATATATATATATATATTTAATTTTTCAGAAAATATTGGAAAGATCGGAGAATGGGCTTGCTATTCAATTTATCGATCAGGGGTTGACGTTAATATTTTTTGTGGTACAAATTCAGTTTCAATGGAGTCGACTTTTATATTTCGTTTTTTAAGAAATCTTGAAAAGTTCGGAGGATAATGGGCTTGCTAATCAGTTTATATTAGCAGGGGTTGTTAAATGGGTTGACTTTAATATTTTGGAATATTCTTCGTGGTACAAATTAGTACAAATTTAGTACTAATAGAATTGACTTTAATATATCGTTTTTCAAGAAATATTGAAAAGATTGGAGAAGTATGGGCTTGCTATTCAATTTATCCCAACAGGGGTGGTTTGAGGGGGTTGACGTGAATTTTTTTTGTGGTACAAATTCAGTTCTTCAATTCCCTGTAATAATTTTCATTTTTTTCAAATTATGTTTAATTTGGGCTTTATAAGTTAACATGAAGCTAGCAGCGCCATGTTTTTTCTTTAATGGTTAAAGGTATAACATTATTTTTTGTGGTACAAATTAGTACAAAATGAGTACTAAAAATCGTAATAGGTTTAATTTGATTCTGCCGTAATGATTCAGAGGTAGATAAAACATTCAAATACATTGGAAAGCCTATTGACAACAATGCAAATTGTTCAACCACTATCAAAGAGCAAATACAAGCAGGATTCAGGGCCAATCTAAGTCTACTGAAGAACAAGTTACTGTACCACATTGCTTAAATGGAAAACTTGAAAAAAACACTTATTCACCCAGTAGTCTCATATGGCAATGAAAACAGACCCTAACAGAGGACGACAAAGAAAAGTTCAGAAGATTTGAAAGGAAAGTCACTAGAAAGTTATACGGTGGAGTGAGAGGGGGAGATGAATGGAGAATCTGATACAATGCTGACATCCTACAAAATCAAGACATTGTTCACTTCATCAAAGCACGAAGACTAAATTAGAACATGATTGCGAAGTTTCTTATATTTACCTGAATCTTCACAAGTTGACTTATTCATGTTATTCACTTAAATGTTTGTAGCAACATTTTCCATGTCTTTTCCTATTTCTGTGTTTTCTTCAAATTTTGATAAATTGTGTATCTTTGCTATACCGTATTGTGTTTTCCATGAAATATATGCATTCCAAAATAGTGCCACAGACTGTACTACCAGAACTTGATAACTTAAAGGTACGAAATAAAAATTAACTATCTGTACTGCAGGCCATAGCTTGTATCCTGCTATCAAAATATCTGTATACTTTTGACGAAGTTGGTCTTTAATAAACTCAAAATCTCTTCCTTGTAGGCTATTGATTACTGTGATTAATGCTATTTGAAAAGGTGGGACGAATAAAAGTTGGTCAACTGCTACCTTTTTCAAAGCTACTGATTTACCTTTGTCGCCTAGCTTTCTTGAAAGAAATTTGTACCAAATGGTTATTGTAGGTCCCTGAAAATTAAAAACAGAAGCACTTGTATTTTATATTATTTAGATATTCAAGATATTACTTTTATAAGTAATTCAAAATATGAATCCTAACTAAGTGGTAATTTCCTGTGAAATATTGATTTTAAAGTGATGTAATATGATAAATTAATTAGAAACATGCGATATCTTTTGAAAACAACCATCGGTACAATTAATTTATTTTTTATTATACTTACTATAAAGCCTGCTCCTAAAATTACAAAACAACCAGTCCGGTTAACGTCTATTTCACTTGCAGATTTCTTTTCAGTAACTACTTGTGCAATAACATCTCCTGTTCCACATAAAATTCCTGCCTGTACAGATTGTACAAGTATGAGATTATTCTTTAATAATCTGCTGTATAGGTTCATAAATTTGTTAAGTAATTTCATCGTTCCTACTATGAATTGTTTATTTCCTAGTGTTTTAACATTTTTTTATAGATATACGTTTTTGAAAGAATAAGGTCAAGGCAAATAAATCAGAATCGTGTATTTCCTTGATATCAGTTCATAGTTCATTAGACAGTATAACATTTATCTCTGTTATTGATAAGATTAGATACGAAATTTTTTTTAAAATTTTGTTGATTTTATTTTGAGGTTATATAACCTAATTCTTTCTTCTCTTTACAAACGGAAGAAATTGCGCTTTGTTAACTACAGGCTAGAGACATAGATACACTATTGGTATTTCCCTTGTGTGTATCAAACGCTAAGTGTAGCGTAATTATAAACAAGGGTATTACCTATGCCAACTATAGTTTAAAGTTTTATACTTTCAACTATACTAACAAAATAACGCAAATACTTTATTGTGTTAACAAATTAACAAAATTCTGTGTCAAAATGATCATACATATATATAAGGTTTATTAAGAAGCTAATTTTGTCGGCTAAATACACAATGTAACTGGAATGGACTATAGAAGTATACTTTTTCAATGGAACGGACACAGTTTTACTAAAAATATCAATTTTATGAGGCAAATAAATTTTCGGTAGAGATAAATTCTAAAAGGAGCTGTTCTCTCTGTCATATTCGTGTGTCATAGGGCTTTTAAATATTTAGTTCAATAAGTTCTTGATACGAATTTTCGGCAGATTTACTTTAAAATTGTATTAAACGGAATTCTAAAATCATTAACAATTTTATAGTTGATGATTCCACTATATTGTATTGAATTTCATAGCTGTGTAATGTCTAGTGTGTGTGTTTTGTTTATAAACTCCCATACATTTTTTTCCGTGCCTGTGTACTTTCAATTTAAAAAAGTGAACTGGTTAATTTTTGTGCCGTTTTTGGTTGTAGTAACGAATGTAAACCGGAAAACCTAATTTTCTTCTTCAGGTAAGAAACATAAAGCATCCTAGTTAAGGGTATATAGCGAAATCTTTGCTAAATCAACGTCTATGTGAAGACTGCATTGATAATATTATATAGAAAATAATATAACATTTCAGCGATCATCAGTACACCCAACCATTTGAAACCTTCAAAAAATTCACCAGCTTTGCTAACCGGGGAGAGAATTCTTAATTGTTATATGCCTCAGACATTCTCTTTCAAATTTTACAATTTACTGAAAATAAAATTATGAATGCAGATTTCAATATCTAAAGAAAACTTGGCCATAAGGTATTTTTCCTCTAAAAGAAACTCATTTTCACCTTCCCATACAGTTATTGACTGAAAAATCACACGAAGTGCAGTTGGGTAAAAAAATAATGGAACTGTTCTAATAAAATAAACCATACTACTATAATATATAGTGTTCTTGCATACGAAATTATCAAATAAATTAATATTAATTATTTAAATATAGTTTTTGTGCTGTTTAATCAATTAATTGCAAGCTAATTATTTACACAATTGCTTTTTTAATTTTAGAATAATAAAAAAATGTTAATATTATAAATTTAATGAAAACAATCAAGTTTATTAATTGAATTAACATAAAAAATTATAAAATTCAAATAAAAGTCTTAATATGGGTCCTATCGCAAATGCGTAAGACATAGAGAGCAACCCCATTTATGTTTTATCTCTTTCTGTTATGAAATTTGCCTCAATTTCCGAGAATACCCATTCCATTTCAGTTACGAAGAATACGTAAATCTTCATAAGCGGTACTCCCTCTGGCGGGTGTTTGTGTAACTAAGTTAATATACATTTTGTTGTGTTTTGGGTAACTTTAAGCAGAGTAAAATTGAGGTTGTGAATTAAATGATTTTCCCGTTTTAATCAATTTGAATATAAATAATTATTACTGTTGTTTTTCATTGCTCTTCCTGGGCAAAAAAAACAGAACTGAGTTTTCAGTTTTCCAGTAACAG
Source organism: Galeruca laticollis (assembly GCA_963921935.1). Taxonomy (NCBI): domain Eukaryota; kingdom Metazoa; phylum Arthropoda; class Insecta; order Coleoptera; family Chrysomelidae; genus Galeruca; species Galeruca laticollis. Next base: position 45,958,110 of record OY998185.1, read on the forward strand.
GAAATTTGAAAGCCTTTGTGGAAACCAAAATTGGGGGCAGAGAACTTGTTGATAGAATGGATTATGCAAGTGAAAATTGGGAAAATAATGTCTACTTGTATGAAAGTTTGCAATATAAGATGCGATCACAATTATTTTTGCACAATTACGCTTTTTATTATAGAGTTCAGTACATCTTTTACAATTAACGAGGTAAGTCGATATGTGTTTGCATTTTTCACTGTTTCCTGCCTTGCATGAACATAACATTTTCAAATTTTTTTATAAAACTGCTCTTAGAAAATTGTCCCATGATTTCATCGGGGCTTGAATCAATAACACTTGATTGTATGCATAATCCATAAACGTCAATTAAATCAGTATTTACTCTCGTTTTCACACTTAGATGAGATGTCCTGCATCCAACACATTTTGCTCCCCAATATAACATGTATTCAGAAATACTCAGTTTCATATTTCTAAAAAATAAATTGGTATAAACTTATTCTAGTGTAACCTCATTAACTCTCCCGAGAATCAAATATGTAGTAAAAACAGAAAAAAGGGAACGCTCTTTTCTCTACAATTATTAAAAACCAAAACTAGGTTCAAAACACTGAAGACAACCACTAAAATACAAGTATTTACAGAAGTACACAAAACACCATACCATAAACAATGACAATGTATATTAAGTAGTTTCCGGTTGTCACCGCCTTGGCGCTGCTATCTTAATCCGAGAAGCCTAAGATTTTTCGGTTCCATGATTCAATGTATATATAGTTTATTTACGATAAAAAGACGATGACGTTGCAAAACAAAATATTGTTATGTGGCCAAGCTGTAGTTTTTTCCTTTGCATAACGAAAACTAGAAAAGTCAATCTGATGTTAGATTGACAGTTCTTCTTTCACATTGTTCCGTGCGTCGTAGGTCCTTATACCTTATTCTATGCTCTATAAAACCATATTCAAGAGCACTGCAAGGGTTTATGCTAAAAGGAATCAATACAAGCTGTAATAATCTTCATGCAAATTTAAATATTGTTTCTTTATATAGAATAGAATGGAAAAGAAAAATATAGATACACAAAATAAAATTTTGTTACAAGATATAAAAATAAAAAAATCTCCCATTTTATCAGTATAATTTATGTAGTGATACTGTGGTCGTTGTTTTAATTTGTGTATTATAAAAAAATACTTAATTAATTTAATAATAGTTATTTTGAAAATGTGGAAATAAAGCAAATTGGATAAAAATATACAAAAAATAAAACACAAGAATTCCACTACCCCAGTATAAAATCATTACTATCTTCATTGTCACTGTCAAAATTAATAATAAGTGGAGGCACATCCTGTCTATCAAATACTACTTCTCTATCCCATCCATCTTGTATAATTTATTCAGTGTGCTCTACTGTCTCTGACCAAATATCAGGAGTCACTTTTTCTAAAGACTTTTTCCATACACCTATTGCTTGTTCTGTTAAAGAACCATCAGTTCCCACATGATCTCTATAAATTTTTTTAACTATGCCCCAAATATGTTCAATTGGGTTGAAGCACTTTGCGACCATATTTTTCAGATAATATGTCAGCTTCATATACTGTTGGTGTTTTATTCCTACAAAAATGCATATATTTAAACAAAATAAGTTCTCTAAGTATTACCATAATGTATTGAAAAATGTTTATATCAACTTACCGTTGTACTAAATTCAATAATTGGGTTTTGAGGAAAGTATTTTCAAAAGGAATATCATTTTGTATCAACCAGTTCTGTATATCAGCCTTTTTGATAGCTGTTGTTGGTACTTTATTGATCACTGTACTGTGATAACTTGCATTATCCATTACAATTGTGGCAGGTTCTTCCAAGTTCACTAAAAGCTGGTATTCAAACCAATGCAAAAAAATTTCTCGGTTCATTTTACCGTGGTAATCACCATCTTGTTTTTTGGAAGAAAAAACCAGCCCTGCTCCAGGAATAAATCAAGAAGAGGAACCAGCATGCAATACTATATACCTACAATAAGGAAATAACAAATTACTACTAGGTTTCCTAGATAGACTGCATAGCTCAAAACAACTATTAATAATTATATAGATTTAAATGAAATAGTGTGACTAGTAAATATTTGAAAATGTCTTAAAATGGCAGGAATGTTAGTACATCAAAAATTAATTGTTAAATTTTATTATTCAATACCTTGGACCACCAATTTTGGTTTTTTTCACGCTTCTATGATTAGAATCTTGCCAAGAACGTCCAACAGTACCGTCTTTAAATATCCAGGTCTCATTCAAAAACACAAATTGATATAAACCTTCCCTTTTTATCTTGACATATTCATGTAGAAAATGTACACGTTTTAATGCAATATGTGGCAACTCCATTAAACCACGACGAGGATCATCTTTTTGGTATTTGAATCCAATATTTTTCACTATCTTCCAGAGTGATGTTAAGCAACCATTAAAGAGTTCACGCTCCTGGAGTTTGTCTCTTAAAGTTTACAAGGTTATGTGTTACTCTGAAAATATATTGTGTTAGTTAATTGTGAATAAAATAAAACAGTAAATTCAATATACTCACTGTTTCCATACATTTCGAATATAACATTTCGGAAAGCATTTGATCAAAGTTATCAATATCAACAGTAGGTTTTATGCGTTGTCTCTTTTTAGGTGGGCTTTTAGGCTGTTCACCTCTATTATGCTTGGCGGCAATACGGTTAACAGTGGTAACGCTAAGTTGTAGAGCTTCTGCAACTCTCTACAATATAATTACTTCAATTTATGAAAGAATAATATATTATCAAGTTTAATTAACCTAACCTAACATTAAAAACATTCAATCATTTACATTTAAATATGTAACAATAATATTAATAAGTATGAATACAAATAGCGAATACTATTACTTACGTCTCTTACAGCAGTAAGCGGGAGAAGCGAGCCCCCATTTCGGCATTCTCGTTCAAAATAGCTCAACAAAGATGTTACCATCTCTTGACCTTTTCTGTTCAGCTTCTTCGGCATTTTATTAACCACACACTGCAGATTTACTTAAATAATTGGTTATGAAAATAACTGTTTTTTTTCATCTTAAAGATGCAATGAATTTAATAGCACCAAAAAAACTTTTAAATATTAGACGATAATCGAATGTCAATAAACGTCAAAACAACATGGGGAATTTTACCAGTTGATTTGACAACGTCTTGGAGTTTTGCCAGCCCGTTAGCTGTAAATTGCCCTGGCTGCTGATGATAAATTGGAATGTAACTAAAAATGACATCATCGTCTTTTTATCGTAAATAAACTATAAGCGTTGTGTGGCAAAGGTTTTGATGTCGGTAAATTTTGTTTGTATATAAATTAATAAGTAGCAAACAGAAATTCAGCTAACGATATTATAAGTCACAGATCCCAGGGGGCGTATTTGTTGTCTTGAAATGTTAATTGTGGTATACCGAAAAGGGATATCAAAGGATTTATTTATTCAGAAAGTGAATGTGAAGTTAAGAACTTTGATAAAAGAAGAGGCGTTAATTGAATATTATGAGATTGAAATATTGACGTGACAACAATTTTTATTAGAAAGCTAACGAATTTAATTTGGCGGACTAAATTTGTATGTATAACGGACACAAGTTTTGATGGGTAAAATAATTTGTGTACAGACTATGTTAATATTTCATCTATTATCGGTGAACAACAACGAAAAATGGAATAAATTTTTTTTCAATTTTCGCTTATATAGTTATTTATAATTGATTATTCTATGGCATTTTTAATTACCATCAAATAGAATGAGTGCTTTCAGAAAGCAATGGTTATATTTAGAGGTGTGTCGTGATTTGGTGATTTCGCTGTCGGTTATTTTGAGACTACTTTATAATTGAAATCACACCAGGTAGTAGGTCAGGCATGATGTTGTTTTTATATTTTTTTTGAGGGCAACCTCCGGAGGGAAAAAACAATACATTATATAACTGATCTATCTATAAACAAGCAGACTGCAAGAGATCGCATGTGTACTTAAGTTAACGGCTATAAAAATCTAAGGTCTTTGTTTACCCTAAGTTTCATGTACGTTTCGCACGTTTTTGTATAAGCTTTAGAACACAATTTTAGGTATTCGTTCAGCTATAATCGGTTTTTACCAAACAACAGCTATGCATACTTTTCTCCTTGGTTAACCTCACTTTTGGTAATAGTTTCGTAAATTATAGAAACGTGTGCCGAAAAGGCCTGAAATATGGCCAATTGTCAGAAATGGACATGAAAGCGGATGTTACAAAACCAAATGTTAGAGCTAATCAAGGAGTAAATGCATCAGGTCGCTGTATTGACTTTAGTACAGATATTGAAGAGAATCTTGATGATTAAATTTTAAAACTGGAAGAATTTTTTTATGGCTTATCAGTTCGTGATATCCATAAAGCTGTGCAGAACAAAACGGCATCAAAAATAATTTCAACAATAAGAATAAAGGATAGCGGGCAAAAAATGATGCTAGGCACCGATTTATGAAAAGACACCCAAATATTTCTTTGAGGCAATCAGAGGCGATTTCTTTGGCGCGATGTAAGGATTTTAATAGAGATAGTGTGGATTGGTTTTTCAGTTGGTTGAAGGACTGATTGCTACTAAAATTTTGATGTCGACGAAAATGGCTTTTCTACTGTTGAGAAAAAATGTCAAAAAATTCTTGCCAAAAAGGCAAATACCAGGTGGGAGCCATAGCTGGCGGAGAAAGCGGTGTTAATACAACCAATCGTTTTATGTATTAGTGCTGCAGGACAGTACGTTGCGCCAATGATCACCTTCAAAAGAAAAATAATGATGGCTGAACTCGGCATGGGCGCACCACCTGCTTGTTTGGTGAAGGTTTCGGATACTGGGTATATTAATTCGGATTTATTTGTAGTGTGGCTGCAGGCATTTATTAACGTTGTCAAACCTACATCCGACAATAAATGCTGTTAGTTCTAGATGACCATACGACTTTCTCCAAAACCCCAAAGCCGTACAGTTAGCCAAAAAAGTGGGGTGATTATGCTACAGTTGCCTGGGCATACTACGCATAGGTTGCAGCCCTTTGACGTGGCAGTTTTTTTAAGCCACTAGAGGGATATTATAATCAAAGTGTCGAAAAGTGGATGAGGGAACATTCTGGGCTAGCTGTTACCTAGCCTGTATTCCTAAATTCATACCATCACCCTGGCCAGTGGTTCTGACGTCATGAATTGACGCCATACTGGTGACTCGTTCCGAAATATATTAGGCAGGACTCACCAGTGCTTGACGTCATAAATATACGCTATGGGTGCGTTCCACTTAAAGCCCACAACGCTCACGACCGCGACCGCTGAAATACCAGTTCCACTTACCTAAAGAGACCACTGTCGTTGTGCGCGAAAGTTATAAGTGGAATGTACATTTGAACGAGGTAGATTCACAATATGGCGGCTTGGTGAAAACGTGCAGTTTGTGTGTACCTATAATACTAAATAAAATAATTTTTGGTGCAGTTTGGGGTCGCATAGACCGGTGTAAAATTTAATTTCTCATAGATTCCCATGAACTTGTGGTTGCGTTTTTGACAAAACGAATAAGAGACAATCGCCATATTTGAATTGCCGCAACTTTTTGACGAAAGCTCACTCAGACCCACCAATTTGTATGGGCGAGACGCGGTCGCAAATAGTGACGTCATCTTTGACGTTGAACGACCGCTTGCGACGACCACGGCCCTTAAGTGGAACGATAAAATGGGTGTTGCAATAGTTGTAGGCTTTAAGTGGAACGCAATCTATATTTAAGACGTCGTGTCTAGATACGCGCTAGCTTGTACGTAAATCTAAAAATTGTGTACACGTGAAACGTAACCAAAGATACAACGTCACTTTTCAGCGTGCGCGGATTAAGGTTTTCTTGGTACACGCTAAAATCATACCAATTTTGATTTTTATCACCGGTTCTATTTGCGGAGTATGTAAAGTAGTATACCTATGTTTTTTGTGTGTTTAGCGTTTAACAGGTATCATGTTTTAGGTATTAAATAACATTAAGTTAATTATTGAATAAAATGTAATTTTCTTTTATGATTACAAACGTCAAAACTTTACATTCTCCTTCACCCCACGCATGGCTGTCAACTCTTCTACCACAGTCCTCACACAGGCCTCCAACCCAGGGCCTACCAGCCACATAAATATTACTTCTTGACATCTCCTTTCTTCACAGCAAAAAAAATAAAAATAAAACCTATAACATTTACTTGACATAGTAGTCTTCTAAATATGCAGGGATTTTAACTTTGCATTCAGACCTGGACGTAACGCATTTTTCAAGAGAGTTGTCTTTATTGCTAAGTTCTGCATTATAGTTATTTTCAGTGGTTAAGTCTCTTGGTTCATCAGGGTTAGTAATTAATGTTTCACTACTTGCTTCATAATTGAAATCTAGATTCAAGGGACTATCCAAACTTTCATTGGTTGAAGCTTTATATATTGTAATATTTTTAATATCGTTATTTTATAGTTGCCCCACGTTATGGTGACAAAATTGTAATATATACTATATTATATTATTATATAATTGCCCACTGATGACATTTACAATACTTCTGTCACTGAAAATTATCAACTGTCACAGATTTGATCGACAGTTTCATTTAATGCAACGTGTTTAATTTTCTGAAATTATATGTTATAAAAATACTACAGTGAGTTGGAATGCAAAATTCTATATTATTCAATTTCTACTATCTACACCACAAAATTGAGACAACTCTAATTCTGATGTTGCCTCTTCGGGGTTTCAAAACATAGATAAATACTTTTAAACTTTTGCAAAATAAATAAATCTCCTTTCCGTTGGTTACCGATTTTCTTGTTTTTTAAAAAAATTACTAATTTATGTTTTTCAATAACCAAGTGAGATTTTTAATTCTTTTATTATACTTATAATGCTGCTAGCAGAGACCTCTATATTTTGAAATTTCAAATATTTTCTTCAAATCATAATCTGCTCTATCTATCATTAGATATATTCTACACAAATGTCATCAGAAATTAAAATGTCAAATTTGATATTTATACTGAATCTTTCAAAATTAGTGAATTTACATATAGCACAGTGTGTATCGAAAGTATGGCAGCCAAATATAAATACATTTCCTTATGTTCTACAATATTACCACTTGCACTTGCAATTTGTAACTTCTAGGTCTGTCAGCTTTATCCATTATGTTTGCCGGTGTCATGTTATTGACATTTTTAATATAAACAACTTCATCCTTAACAAAATCTAGCGGTTTAATATGGTTTTTTAAATCATAATAGTGTTTTTAATTGTCTTGTCTCTTTTGAAGATGTGATTTTACTGTTTTTAAGTTGTCATTTGCCCCCGTATGAACAGTTTCAAGAGTAGGTAGGAAGGCATTTAAATTTCTCCCAAAAACAAGCTCATTGGGTGACTTGTTAATAACCGAATCAATAGGTGCATTTCTGTACTCAATTAAAGCCACAAAAAAATCAGTTCCTGAATGTTCAGCTTTTTTCATTACATTTTTGAAAGTTTGCACGTTTCTTTCTACCATCCCGGTCGACTTTGGATAACAGGGACTAGACGTCACATGTTTAAAATTCCAAGTTTTTTCAAAATCTTTAAATTTGTAATTAATAAAATGATGCGTAAAATGAGTACCACAGTCTGAATAAAGAAACTTAGGTATTCCAAACCTTGCAAAATGACTTTTTAATTGTAGGATTATATGTTCTGTTGTTTCACGAGTCAATTCTCTCATCTCAATGTATTTTGAGAAGCAATCCATAATTAGCAAAAAATATTTATTTTTAAAGTAAAAAATGTCCATTCCAACACTTTCTCATGGTAAATTAGGAACTTCTCGTAACAATATTACTGTTACGAAACAGCACACTGGTATAGTCCCTAAAACCGACCCTGTCTAAGCCAGGTATAATAGTTAAAAATATGGCGGATACGCAGTTATTTTGTAAATTGAAATCGGACCATACCTGTCGCATTCAAGACTGCTGGAAAATTGCATAGTAAAAAATTAAAATTCTCACAGATCGAAAACTATGCATTGGGATGCCTGCTTTTTGAACACATAAAGATAATGTTGAAACTAATATTGGCCGGAGGATCTACGCTACAACGTTTTTCCCAATTTTCTCTTAAACTAATGTTCCGACAGAGTTGTTCGACCTCTCATTTTCTTCGTGTTTTTATTCGTTACAATTTCTTTTTCGACGCCATCACGATTACCCTCACAGTTTTCATTTTATAAGCAAAAAACTAAAAAAAAGCGATTTTTTGCATTAAATGGTTAATAACAAAGTTAAGAATAATAAAGTCACGTGAATAACATCTTACTACATCATATGAAACTATTTCTCCGAACAATGGCGCAGCTGGTTTTCTTCTAATACATCTTACATGAAAAAATATCTGTAGCTTGACCTATACAGTGATAGCGTCATTTCACCATCTGAAAAGTTAGAAGTAGAAGATCCAAACGCCTTGTTTGAATATGTCTTTCGAAGAAATACTTCCTATACCTACTGCAAAAGATGTCGAAAAGAAATGGAAAACTCAAAAATCACAAGTGTTCACCTCAACACCGTTCCAAGGAAAGCCCGAAAGCCTGCTCTAGAGAAATGTAAACTATCATCAATAAATAGGAACATTGCCTCATCTTCACCCATACCAAACAAGTGGTCCAATTTAGGAAATTCGTTGCCTAAATTGTACTAATTGCAAAGGTTTTAAAAAACTGGATATTACCCATTTTAAGAGGCTTAGAGGTTGCAAAATAGTGATTTGTATGCTTAGGCCGCGAAATACCTTTTTAACGTACCGAAAGAATAGTTATCGCCGAGGCCGCTTGCGGCATACACACTATTTTTCGTGCAATCGTTAAAATTATTAAACTAGATAATTGTAAATAAATATATTATTACTCTAAAATCAATAGCAGTTCAATTTATTTAACAATGTTAACGTGTGCTATGGAAATGATATGTTTCAATATATACAAAATATTTTGACAGTTCTTGACAAAACGCAAAATGTCTGATACTGATAGCGATATTTCAGTACCTTCCACTCCTCCCTGAACTCAAAAGCGTTGTAAATTCGGCGCTTTCCGTTTTATTACCCGAAAAATCGAAACGGCAGTACGAAAAATGTTACGGCGAGTTTAAAGATTGGTGTGACAAACAGAATATTAAGACGATGCCTGAAAACATTTTATTGGCTTATTTGATGCAGAAATCAAATGTAAAAAGTATTCATCCTAAATAATATAAGTACTTGTGTATTTGTTGATATTCAATAAAAAATAATCCTTGTCTTTGTAGTATTTTCGAAATGTCAAATTTGAAAGTGATATTCAAATTTTGAAGTGACGTTTGGTTTCGCGGCCGCTGCTATGGGTAACGGCTGCGAAATTAAATTTCGCGGACTGTGCTGAGAACGCGAAATACTGACTTCGCGTGCAATTGCACGAAAATAGTATTTTTGTTTAGAAATATAACAAATAATATTGAAAGCGTTCATACTCTACAAACCACCAGTTTAGTTTTTAAACGCAATATTGGCGACTTTACCCTATCAACGAAATAATAGTTTTCATACTTCAATTATGGTAACTAAACATAACTATAGAAACAATTCGTAATTACGTGACTTTCCATATCAGACTTAATTCAGTTAACTTAGATAAAGTTAACAACTACATTTAGTATTGAAACTATCTAAGTTTGAACCATTCAACAATGCAGACCTTACTGATAAACTGATAACTATTGAAGACGTATAGAACTTTTTTTAAGTTTCCTCATTGTTCTTTATATTCTTGTTTTCCGGTTAGATAAGCAATGCACTTTCCTAATAGACTTTTGTGCATTGACATTACTAGTTGGTTTTAATTGGGGATTATATATTCTTCGTATTTACTGCAAGGAAGATTCACAAATGCGTAGACATACTATAATATTTTAAATTGAAATATATACCATCAATGAATTAATTTCCTTGAATATATTCATTTACCAATAATTTATAGTTCTACACAAAGAATAAAACACACTCCTTGGCCGGTTAATGTTAAATAAACAAAGTTATATAAATAATTGTGCTTCTTCTTCTTATTATAGGCGTTTCGCCTGTTCAATTCTGGTGCCTCTATTTACACCCTCTTCTCTTTTTCCTAATCCACCTCACCACGTCTTCGATATTACACTTCTCTCTTATATCTCTGTTTCTTTGTCTATCGTATAGGGTATTTTCTATTATCGCTCTTAGGATTTTATCTCTGTTGTTCTGAGTATTCTTTTGGTTACTGTTGTTTCAGCACGTATTTCTGCACCATATGTCAAGATCGCCCTCACACATATTTTATAAATTCTGGATTTACCACCCATGCTGAGGTGTTTATTCCTCCCAATTTGTTGTCTAATATGACCAGATACTGTGGCAGCTTTATTTCATTTTCCAGGAATCCTGCACTTGTGATCTTACACCCTTGGTATTCGAATAACATGACTTGGTTGATGGTAGGGTTTTCTATAGCTAGCTTGCAGCGCAAGGGCTCTTTTGATGTGGTCATATATTTTGTTTTGCTTTTTGAGATCTCCATGTTTAGTTCTTAGCCTTTTTGTTAAAACCGTGTAGCATTCTTTGGAGGTCATCTTCTGATTCTGCGATGAGCACGGCATCGTTTGCGTAAAATAATGTATTTATTTTATGTGTTACCACTCGTTATTATAATTGTGTGATCTATGCGGGGCTTCCTAGTTGGTCCGTAACTGTATTGAAAGGGAGTGGCCTTAGGCTGTCACCTTGACGGAATCCCGATGTTATCCGTATGGGTTGTGTTAACGTGTAGCTTGTATGGATTTGTGTTGTGTTTGTATTTAAGTCTATTAGGCCTAAATTCCGCACAAATTTGTTTAAGTCTTTTTTTTATTTTTTCAAATAAAGGGTGGGGGAGAGTTGGGAAGTATTTGTAGATAAATACCTGTAACTTTGATTTGGATCAACCGATTTTAACGAAATTAGTGTCATTAGAAAGAGTGTAGATGATTTTTTTATTTTAGCTTAACGTGCCTCGACAGCGCTGGTCATAGGCACATAAACATAATTACACATATTTACATGAAATTAAATAACAACTATTACTATTTTTAAATTAGATTTTATGGATTTCCTTGAGGTTCGGCCTTAGGTCAAATCGTTGATATGTAGCGGAAAATTGTTTGCAGTCACTAAGAATGTGCTTAACGGTCAGTATTCTTCTCATTATAGCGGCCTCTCTCCTTGTTAAAAAGCTAAGGGAGAGTAGATGAATGGATGTTGTGAAGTGCTGTCGTACTATTGCGCCATAGATGTCACCAAGATTCTTGTGTGAAGTTTTTGAAATGGAACTTGAGGTCGCTGGACTATGTGTTTTGGATTGTTGCTAGAGGCAGCTTCTTTCGCGTGGCGACCCGCACTTTCGTTACCAGCAATTCCAATGTGAGACGGTAGCCTAATGAGAGAGACTATTATATCATGAGTAACGAGAGATATATGTCATGTATGTTCTGGACAATTGGGTGGTCAGTGAAGATTGATTCAATTGATAGAATGGAGGGAAGGGAATCAGTGCATATTGCAATATATTTGTGGGGGAGGGAGATATATTTAAAAGCTTGAAGAATGCTGTGATGCTCACCTGTATGGACGCTACACACTGAAGGTAAAGTAAAGGAGCCTATGAGTTCATGTTTCGAGGTAACTGCACAACCAACTCTGGAGTCAGTTTTGGAAGCATCTGCATAGAGTGTTAAATCGTAAAATTTTTTTGTAGTAATTCCAGGAATGCTTTCTTTACAAGTGCAGTGGGTGACTCATGCTTATTAAAAATGGTGAGTGAAGTATCGATTATAGGAATAATTTTGGTCCAAGGAGGAGAAGAAGGTAGTGGGAGCGGGGATGTCAGAGAGAGGTCAGAATCTTTGACAAAAGGAGTGAGCAATTGGGGAAGAGATTTGATAATTGTTCGAGGGTTAGTAGGGAGATTAGTCGTTGAAGTGAAAAGTGAGTGAACAGGATTGAAAGGATTGGAGTATAGAGAGGCAGCATATGAAAGGAGTGGGGATTGTCGTCTTAAGGGGAGGGAGCTTCAGTATGAAGTCTATCAGCAGGGCTAGAGCGGAAGGCGCCAAGGCAGAGGCGGAGAGCGGTATTGTGAACAGAGTTTAGCAAATATGTGACAGATTTGGGGGTTGACATGTAAATAAAGCAACCATAGTCAAGCTTCGAACGAGTGAGAGCTCTGTAAACTCTTAACAATACGATTTCGTCGGAACCCCAGTGAAAGTGACTGAGCGTTTTAATTATGTTTAATCTCTCCAGACAGATGAATTTGAGTTCAAGGATATGGTGTTTCCAGTTAAGTCGAGAGTCGAAGGTTATTCCGAGAATTTTATATTGATTTACAGTGGGTTAGGGTGAATTATTAAAGAACATGTGAGGTAGAGGAGAATATGTTCTTCTAGAAAACTTGATTAGTTTGGATTTACTTTGAGATAAGGATAATCCCAGTTAAGAAGATCTATCCTGTAGAAGAATTACTGCGGTTTGAAGGAGTTTGCAAGTGGATGAGATCGATTTACCATGGCAATAAACAATTAGGTCATCAGCATATTGGACATATTTTATGGGAGCAGGAAACTTGCAACAGAGCTCGTTTATTGTGGGGATGAATAGAGTAGAACTTAATACTGTACCTTGAGGGACACCAGCATTTTGTGGGTGAGGCAAGGAGAGTTTGCCATTAGCGGAAACCCTGAAGGTTCTACAAGCTAGGAAATTATGAATGAACGATAGAATGTTGCCATGAATATGATATTGGGAAAGTTTATTTAGTATTGCCGTTCAAGATATCCAGTCAAAGGCACCTTCAATATCAAAGATGGTTGCAACGACGTCCTGGTGATTGTTTATTGCTGAAGAGATATGTGTTTGGAGAAGAACAAGGTTGTCGCGAGTGGATCGATGACGCCGGAATGGTTAGGTTAGTAGTCTTCTATTGACCATTTTCTCCAGTTTGCAGGTAGTGCAAGTGAGTGAAATCGGTCGGAAGGGATTGGGCGATAAGGTGGATTGCTCTGCTTTTTTTATTGGAATAATTATGGATTTACGCCATGCGTCAGGGAACTGATTAGTATTCCAGATAAGGTTATAGATTTCGAGAAGCTGAGAGAGAGAGATGGATTGGATAGTTTTTTGAGAAAGATGTAAGGAACATCATCAGGGCCGACGGTAGAATTTCTACAAGTAAACAAGGCAGATTTCAGTTCATTTAGGCGGAAGCAACGTCTTGAGGGTTTGACTGAAAAGTGGAGGAAGCCTGAATATGAGAATTGTGATAAACAGAATTGGGGTTACGATTATTAAATTTGTCATCAAAATTTTGTGCGAGTGAGTCGACAATTATTTGGTTGTCAGAGATAACAGTATCACTCAATATTAAGTAAGGAATTTTAGTATTGGTTTTCTTGCCTGGAATTTGTGAAATTTTTTCCAGACTTGACTGGGATTTGTATTATGATTCAGCGAGGAGGTATAGCTTTGCCATGAGGATTTTTTGCTTTGCTTGACTAAGAATTTAGCTTTAGATTTGAGCTGTTTGTGTAGGAGGAGGTTTTCTTGTGTTATATTTCGTCTAAACCTGTTAAGAGCATGTTTGGACTCTCGGATGGCATTTTCGCAAGCTGAATTCCACCAAGGCACAGTTTTTGGTGCAGAGGAAATGACTGATTTACCGATGCGAGTCTCTGCAGCGGCAAGTATGTTGTCAGTAAACATTTTTAGAGTGTCATTTATGTTTGCAGAAATAGCTAAAGAGTATAAATAAGTTTGGGAGAGAGAAGTAAACTCAGACCAATTTGCGTTTTTTAAGTGCCAGAAGCTTCTAGTTATAGTTTCCTTATTATAATGATTGGATGTAATGATAGGAAAATGGTTGCTATCATGAAGGTCATCTGAAACTTGCCAGGAAAGGGAAAGTGCAGTTTTAGGGTCACATAAGCTGAGATAAAGGGCAGAAAAGCAGCCGGAGGAAATGTTAATGTGAGTGTTGAGTCCAGTATTCAACAATCAGGTTCCGGAGGAGTGTATGACGTTTTCTATAACTTTGCCTCTAGTGCAACCACGAGTTGAGCCCCACATCGTGTGTTGTGCATTAAAGTCACCAACAAGGATGTATGGGTGGGGAAGCTGAAATACTAGGTCGGATGAGTCTCCTTCATTGAGGGAGCGATCAGGAGGAATGTGAATACTGCAAATGGTAAGTTTATTAGGGCACCAAGCAGTTACAGCAATTGCCTCTAGATTTGATATTAGTGGGAAATGAGATAAATATACATCGCTAGATACACATATTGAAGTTGGAACGGATGTAACGATAACCTTCAAAGTTTTTTAGCTTGCACTGTTGGTCAATTTTGAAATTGGTTTCCTGGGGGCAGAGAAAGTCAGGGGTATTGGAAGATACGATTTTCTGAATTCTTTCTAAGCGAGGATAAAATCCATCGCAGTCCCATTCAATTGGAGAGAATGGTACTAATTAAAGGGGGAAAGAGGTTAGTTACTGAGATAGTGTAGAGGAATCAGTGGTGATACTGTCATCAGAAAAAGGATGTCAGTAAGATTGTTTTGGTCGGGGTGAAGTTAAAATTTAATTTTATTGTTCAGACGTGTAATGCGATTTTTCAAAGATCTTTCGTTGATATTAGAATAAATCAATGATAGATCTTTCAGTAGGGAGGCAGTGTAGGAGATAAATTTATTGGCTTCAGGTAGAGGGTCGTTGACGCGGAAAGTATATTCGAGGAACGCAATAAGTTGGATGCTGATAAGGGAGAAGGATTTAGGAGACTCTTCAAAAAGTTTATGTATGATAGAACGTGATTCGGGGCTTATATTGTGACAATCATCTTCCGATAGTTTGGATTTTTTGGTTCTTTTTTTTGCAGATTTTTTTTAATTAGAATTTGGGAATTCTGGACGAGGCATTGAATAGGGATTAGCGAGAGGAGTATTGGTAGGTAATATAGACTGCGGAGAGTCGAGAGTGATATCATTAGATCGAGGTCGTTTTCGTCAGGTACAGGGGAGGAGGGAGCGAGTGGCAGTTGAGAGGGTAATTCGGGATTGTCTGAAAAGGTATCAATAGTAATTGGGTCAGCTGAAGTGGAGCGTTCAAGATTGATGGAAGTATTTAATAGGGGGGGAAGGTCGTGGGAAGTGTTGGGATATGATTCAGAGGTATGTCCACCCTGTTTGCAAAGAAAGCATTCAAGTTTATCAGTAGAAATGAATATTCTGTGTGATGTATTTTTATGCGTAATAAGAATCTAAGTTTGAGGTGAAAAATCATTACTGGTGGGCAGAACGTAAGTTACACGGCGGAAGCTCAGGACATGTGCGTATTCGTCATCAGGCGAGCCACATTTGACGTATGAAATAGGGGAGGTAAGTGTTAATCCTTGGTCATACAGGGCTTTTTCAATAATTAAATGTGGAATGGAAGGACTGACATTGGAAATAAGGATTATTTTGGTGGGGGAAATAAGCCGATGAATAGGAATGACATTGGAATTAACTATGACGTTTTGATTCGACTTTAGAAGGTCGTCGACTTGAGTGGTAGATGATAAATAGTTACATATGCGGCCATGAAAGATTCTGGAAGCGAAATGTGCATTTTTGGGAGAGACAATGTTACCTATTGCTTTGATATAATCAAATAGTACAGTGTTGGGGATAGAAGGCATAATGATGGCTTGATCTCGAGATGGTACCGGGGGAGGAGGTAGTCTTGCTGAAGTAGCCGCGGCATAAGTTATGGGTGTTGAAGGGGTATTTGTGTTTATCGAGATAGATTGTTTAATGGGGGTTGAAGAAGTGGTGGTATTTGAGAGCAGTGATTGTGAGGGGAGGTTTGACATATTGATGTGACCCTGGATATCAAAATCACAAACAATAGCTAGAAATAGAAATATATAGTAAATCTCAGCTCAGTGACTGGCCTATTTATTACCAACACAAATAAGTAAATTTCAAAAATATCTACCAATTTTGCAGAAAAACAGCACTTTTACAAGTTTTATTATCACATTTTAATGATGACAAAAAACACGTTTTTAATTTGCTATGATATTGACGACTTCACGATCCGAACCTAATGAATTCTGACTCGTAAATCTTTAGATGAATTAATTACATCTACTATAAAACAATTGCATTTAGTTTTAATTGTGGTAGGTAGAAGGTACTTATTGTACTTAAGGTAATTAAAATTTGTTTTTCTCAAAAATGTTTAATAGAAACACCTAATTATTGTGAACAGACCCTGTTATTCTTGCCTAATTCATCAAGTTTTCTTCGGCACTCCCATGCCAACTTTGAGTCAATGAAATGGGAGCTCAATGCTTTGATAGCTGCTTGACTATCAGAATGGATCGATATGTCACATTTCTGGTAGTTTCTTTCTAGGTTCATTTCTACGCATCTTTCGATCGCAAGTAATTCGGGAAGGAGCCTAACGATAATGAGTATCTGATGCCAGGCCCAAATACTCCAGCGCCTGCTCCAATGGTGGTTTTTGAATATTTATATTATAACTTATTACACAGCATGTTCAAGAATGTAAATTCTTCTAATGTTGTATATATTGCTGTAGATTTAAGAATGTGAATTATTATTACGTTGTCTGCGACTGAATAGAACAGGATACCGATGGAGCAGTAGTGGAATGAGTATTAAAAAAATTGAGCAATTGCTGGAACAAGTATAACGAGAAAAACCTACAAACCCTCACAGTGCTCGTTATAGGTATGCGGGTTGTCTCACGTGGTACAACCCGTGCTCGCCAGTCGACTAGCTTCGAGTCGAAGAAGGGGTGGATTCTTCAAATGATTATTAAGTATACAAAAAGGGCGCCAGAGAAGTTTTGGCAAGCACCCAAGACTTTCTAAGTTAGCCCACAACTCCTCAGTGGGTTAACCACACTCACTACACACTCCAAAGGTTAAACTGATAGGTAAATTATCATAAGTAAATAAAAGTCAGCAAGTATCCCCTGATTGAAGATTTAATTAGTCTTTGTGGACCAAAGGTCTCTTTTCAAAATATTTATTACAAAGTCACTACCAAAAATGTTACAAATAACGTCTGAGCTCAGCTGAAAGCTGTAATCTCAGAGCGTAGATAGGCTGAAGGCCGAAAACTACATAAATCCAAAAATTTCTAACTGATTTAGCAGTTACAACTCAAGTAAATAACTGTCAAGCAGATTCTATAGACTCTGAGCAGAGCTGAAGGCTTCAAACTCAGGGTGCAGAAGAGCTGAGGGCCCCAAACTACACCGATGTCTCAATTCTAAAATTCTAGAGGAACGACCAAATTGTTCATGTACAATATCCCCAAAAATACAACGATAATATATATATATATATCAAAATCTACAATGTATAGTTACAAGGGTCCACACTTCCGCAATTTATACCAACATCAATATAAATATAAGTAATTGCATAAGCCAAAAATTTAAATAATAACGAATTTAGCGTTGCTATAGAAAATACAACTCAAAATTATGTACGGCGTAAGTTATATACATAAAATCATTAGAAATAGGTAAAAAAAAACACTAAATAACGCAATACCAGGTACGTACCGTAGTGTTCTAGCGTATCTTAAACTATGAGCAAAGATTTCAAATTTTTAAATGCAAAATACAAGTGTAAGCGAGATTATAGTAATTGCCGCAAGGAAAAAAGAAATAAAACTTTACATAAAAAAAAAACGGTAATATGTGAAGCATAAATGTGAGTTTACTAATGAGTTTGAAGAAATAAGAAAAGGAAAACTGTTCACTTATCCTTTTCCGGCACCAGAACAGGAACTGAAGTTTCTCCAGAATATCCCAGCTCTCCTGGAGCTGGTCTCACTGGCCCATTAAATTCCAATCAGTGACTTTTTTTTTAGTGTCCATATATAAAAACCCCCCTAAAATAGAGAAACGAATTAGCCTCTACATAGGGTTTACATTTTACCCCGGTCAAATTTTCGACGTGCCCCCGTAATATCCCATCATACTGACTATATTAACAATAGCCGAAATTCGCAAATAATCATACCTCATGACTTTTAACTGTATAAAAGCCACCTACTCTGAGAATAAAAACTATATGACTGGTTTTTTTCCGCTTAGCAAAAAAAACTACGATACCAATAAAAACCCATAATATAAAAACTACGTCGTTGGACACATCCCTGAATATTTATACAACCCCTGTGATATATTCTTATTTCAACAAAATATAAAGCAATGAAGAATATGAATTAATAAGAATTTATGAAATACAACGAAACTATCCCGCGAAATCCAGATTACATACTCCAATAAATTACGAATCAAAGCAGAATTTCTACGTTAAATTACCTACAAAACTGTTAATTCCGAGAAAGTATTTTTCAACCATTTACCTTGTTAATGAATCCTTCTAGCTAACGCCGTCTACGGAAATTTACCTCAAAACACAATTCCACTAAATTTTTATGGAACCCACAGTCATCGACCGTTTTTGGACCAGAAACCTATCGGGTCGGAGCTGCCAATTGTTGGTTCCAGCCATATTTCTCTTCCCCTATGTCGGAATTGTCGGATTTTCCAATAAAGCACTTATGGCTCCCAGAGCACATGCGAAAATTTTTAGTTGAAGCGGTGTGTTTACACCTTGACGGCAAATGGAGGACTGAAATTTTTAACTACGTACCGAGAGCGCTGTGACTTCTCCCAGTCGACAGGTTAGCCAATATTAAATTTACGACAGCTCGGCGAATTTTTCGCGTTACACAAGTATATTCATAGTATTCATCGAAAGTGGAAAATCAATAATCAAAGGACCACCGTGTAGAATACGGACAAAGGCGCAGAAATCAAACTATTGCTCGTAATGTTTATCACTGAGCACTTTATTTCTTTAAATAATAGAAACCACGCAGCTCAGTTTACATATGAAGCAAATATTATGAAAACAACACTTGAATATTGATATGATTTAAATTGGATCTTACTCCATATTTACAAATGCACTATTCACTAAGTAATTAGTTAATTATTAGCAACAAATTATGTAAAAACACAGTGAATACTAAAATTTTACGGAGTACATATATTCTTCTTGGAAGTCAAACATACTTTGTTCACTGAGGTCTTCTCTGAATTCGCTAATGACACGAGGGCAAACGCCGGACGGAACGAGTTTATTCGATATCCGTAAATAAAGCGCTGAAATTGTTTAAACCGTGGCGGGGACATCGCATCTGTTAAAATGTGATTTTAACAGCGATATTTTTGAGAATATAAAGTCTTTTTATCTTCTCTTGACATTGTTGTGCATTTAAGGGTATAATTGCTTTCATGCTCGTGACATTGTTATATTTTCAGAAAAATATCACGTTTTCATAATACCATTCTTATTTTAAAGTTGTTAAAATTGTAATTCCATAGAATAGAATTCTTTCTGACTAGAAATGTCCTTAGAATATCACGTATCTTTCAAGTATACCTTATTCTAATGTAATGAACCTGTCCTTTGTAATTTAGGTTTATTGCATATTTTTGAATTTTACTAATTTAATTTCGTATTTAAATATTGTCTCACAATATTCTTTGACAACGCCCATGTCTTGAAACCAAAAATATTGTTATCATGCACAAAAATCTCTCCGAGTTCGCATCTTTCTTTGAGGTTTCATTTTAGAAGAACAACTTGAAAACAAAGCACGCAAAGTTCGTCGCTGTCTGATTCAAACATACCTTTTAATTAATTTGCTTATTTTCAAAAGTCTCTGGAATGTTGATGGAGTTATTATTCAGAACCGTAAAACAGCAATTTATTCACCAATCTAATTATTTTGAAAATGTTTTTCCTTCGCCATTTTTATCATCATATTTTTATTGTAAAGTTACATGAATAGTTTCTTGTTCACTCGGTACTTTTTTGGATGAAAAAAGTGCAAGAAACTTTAAATTCCTTAATATTCTCGTTCCATAACGTATGTATGTTGATTTTAATTTGTTACTCCTTCCCTAAAGCTCCACTTTACAACATGTTCGTTATGTTTTATAACCGCTTCTTGAAAGTACAAAAGCAGATGCGGAGTACAAGAAACTTCTTCAAGTTTTTGTTGGTTTTAATCGACTTTGTGGAAAGTTTCTCAATAAACATTATGAAATTTCTCGAATAGACGACGGTTACCTGAATATTTACATGCTTCATGGTGGAAGATTAGTCGGTGCAACAAACAAGTTGGGAAGAGCTACGCATACGAATACCTCCAAACAGTAATTTCAGTTTGATCAACAATGAAATTACCGAATTCGGTTAATAATTAATACAATAACAAAACGTTGAAACATAAACACTTTCTATTGAGATCTATTGCTAAGCGATACGCCACCACACAGCTTTAAAGTGAATTTCTCTAGACGTGTTAGTAGATTGGATTATATGTTTGTATAATACTCGTTTTACTTGTTTCGCGTGTTTTGGATAATGTTTTCGTATTTCATACTGAATTTTTAAGTGTTACGTTTAATTTAAGAAACGAGTTTTATATTAGTTAATAAAAATGTGCGACAAAAGTCGTCTATATTCCTAAGTATCGCAGTGCAAATCGATATGAAAGGACGTACAATTGAGTTTCCATCGATTTCCTGAAAGTGGAAAGTTTAGAGTACAAATAAAAAATAATAATGGAGAATTAGAAATGGTACATGCAAGAAAAGCTTGACAAAATAAATTATTGTTACGATCTCGCACACCGAAGTAGATACTAAGTACATTCCTGTAACCTTATGTTAACAGAATTTAAAAAAAGGCGAGCGCGCCGAATTCTGAGAAGGTCTATTGGGATTTTTTGTGACCGTTTTTCTAGACCTTTTAAGGATTGAGCCGGAATTTGAGAAATATCCCGAAAAGAAAAGAATATTCCAGACAGCCAATTGTTGTTGTGTAAGCCGCAATCTAGAATTATCTAGTAAAAAAGGCACTAATATATAAAGAACCGACCAGCGGGAGAAGTTTAGTTTATAAAGTGATCTCGTGATATAAACAGTGAACAAGTAAATAGTCTAGTAGTGAAGTGTTTATATAAATTAATGTAAGTGGATATACTGTGTATATAATATAAATTAGTTAATAGTGAAGTGAATAAATAAATTAAGTTAGTAGACATAACGTGTGTGTATAAATGTATCCCACCCATAATAAAAACGTTTAAATAAATAAGAAAAATATTAGATTGTTTTCAGAAGTGGGATAATATAAATAAATAAGTCGTAAACATAGCCAAGAGACCTAGTGACCTGAAAGTGACAGAGCTAAAAGCAGAATTGGAAAATCGCGAGTTGGAAAAGTCCGGTAAGAAGAGTGAGTTAGTAGAAAGACTCAAAGTGGCACTGGAAAGTGACGACTTGGATTTATTCAATGACGAGGCTTGCACCTTAATTTCGTCAATTTCTGCTCACATGGACGAGAAGATTTCTGCCATAGAAGAAAAGATTTCAACTAATGTGAAAAACGATATTTCTGGTAACATGGACAAACTTTCTGCTGATAACTTATTGATGAAATATGACATTGCTGCTGACGTCGAAAATAAAATTTCGTCTCAAAAATCGATTATTGAGGATAAGATGACAACGATGAACGAGAACATAAAATCAGACATTGAAATTAAGATGACAACGATAGATGAGAAAATCAAAGAGGAAGAAGAAAATAAGACCGAGCTAACGAAACCTTGCAAGCTAGAAACAGTACCTAAGCTGGAAGACATTGGCAGTTTTACCCGAGTCAATGCCCCAACGTTCGATGGAAAAATGTCGTGGACCAATTACATAAAACAGTTTGAAGCAGCTGCTAGAGTGAATAATTGGTCCGATAGGCAGAAAGCGATGAGCTTAACTATCGCGCTTCGGGGAGATGCCTTAGACGTACTTCAGACGATACTTCTGGAAGAAACGGATGACTTTGAGCAGCTGAAGAAGAGGTTGGACATGCGATACTGTCACGAACATTTGGAACATTTGTACCAATCCCAGCTGAAGAACAGAAGGCAGAAACGTGATGAATCCCTTCAAGAATATGAAGTGGATATTGCTCGACTAGTTCGATTTGCTTATCCATCAGCACCAGAGAACATGAAGGAATGTCTGGGCATCCAAGCCATTATTAATAGCTTACGTGACCCCTATACGCAGAGGACGCTTCGTTTAGCCCATCCCAAAACATTAGTCGACACATTGACAGCTGCTCTTGAATATGAAGCAGCAACGAAGGCGACGAAGACATATTTGACCAGTTCGTCAGTTTAATAAAAATAATGATGGACAAGAAGCCGAGAAAGATTAGATGCTGGAATTGAGGCGAGCTAGGGCACGTTCGTAGTTCGTGTAAGCGCCTCAGGATGCCTGCAAACCAAAAACCCCAGTCACAGGAAAACTAGAACGGGTCGGCTACGAGGGGGCAGCACCGACCCATGATCGTTCCAAATACCCTCTCATACTGATAGCTTCTCTCAGATATCGCAACAACAGCGTATATGTGGATGGCGAAGTGAATGGCAAGAAGTGGTTGACACTGGAGCAACTAGAACCATTATACGACCAGAGATAATAAACTCTAAGAAGAAGCTTTTACCAACGACACTGCGGCTGCGGACCGCAATAGGTGAGAGTGCCAACGTTCACGGGGAGACACAAATCCAATTGAGAATTGGCGCAGAAAAGTTCACGCATACGGTAATCGTTGCTGACGTAGAAGAAGATGTGATTCTGGGAATGGACCTAATGAATCTACATGGTTTCCAATTGGACTTTAGAAACAGGACCATTAAAGTGGGTTCCGAGGAGGTATTTCTTCATCCACATGAAGGCAGAACGGTGTTGGCAGCCGTACAGGAAGATACCGTTCTACCTGCACGAAGTGAAACCATGATAGTAGCACGGCTACAGGGAATCAATGAGGAAGGTACACCGGTTATAATGGAGCCAAGGAACCACGACGAAGAGGTTGGCAAAGGATTACTAATTGGAAAAGGATTGGTTAGGTCGGCGAAGGAGATCCCAGTACGTGTGATGAACGTGACGATTACCCACTTACCATCAAGAAGGAAATCAAGATTGGATCCTGCGTACCAGTGACGTCTATAGTTCGCCAAACAACGACAACTGACAATTCCAATAACAGATTCGAACATATGTTATCAGTAGCTGGTCAATCCTTGAATCGAGCTGAGAAAAGGATAATGAGAGAATTTCTCTTACAGTATCGAGATATATTCGTACCAAAAGGAGGGAAGACTGGTAGAACATGAGCCGTCAAACACAAAATCGATACTGATAATGCCAATTCAATTAGACAATCAGCTCGAAGACTTCCACGAGCGAAGGGAGAGGAGCCCGAACAAATAATTCGAGGGATGGCAGAAGAAAAAGTTATAGAACCATCTACTAGTCCATAGGTGTCTTCAGTAGCGCTCGTCATGAAAAGGGATGAAACTACAAGATTCTGCGTGGACTATCGCCAGATAAATAACGTGACGAAGAAAGACAGCTATCCTCTGCCTCAAATCGATGATTCGCTAGATACTTTGGCCGCCAGCAAACTGTTTTCCACCTTGGACCTGAAGTCTGGTTATTGGCAAGTGGAAGTGGACCCAGAAGACAAAGAGAAGACTCCTTTTACCACCGGATCTGGATCATGGTAATTCAACGTCATGCCATTCGGGCTCTGTAATGTGCCCGCGACATTTGAAAGACACACGGAAAATGTCTTGAGAGGGTTATCTCGGAAGACATGCCTGGAATATTTGGACGACATCGTAGTATTGGGGAAGACATTTGACGAACACCTGAAGAATTTGAAAGACGTATTCAAACGACTCCAAGCTGCCCAGCTCATGTTAAACCAGAAGAAATGTCAGTTATTCCAAAACCGAGTCAACTACCTAGGTCATATAGTGAGCAATGAAGGAGTGGCGGTGGATCCAAAAAAAATTGCTTCCATTCAGCAGTGGCCGCAACCAACCGACAAATATCAAATTAGGAGTTTCCTTGGACTTTGTACGTATTATAGAAGATTTATCAGGAAGTTTGGAGATATTGCCAAGCCTCTAACTCGACTTACAGAAGACGCAAGAGGTTTCCAATGGGACGAAGACTGTCAAGCGGCTCTTGAAACCTTGAAGAGGCATTTAACCTCGGCGCCGATATTAGGATATCCATTACCAGAGGGAGACTTTATTCTTGACACTGACGCAAGCAACGTAGGAATTGGTGGAGTGCTCTCACAGATCCAAGGAGGGCAAGAAAGAGTGCTGGGATATTTCAGTAAAGTCCTCTCCACACCAAAACGAAACTACTGCGTCACAAGAAGAGAACTTTTGGCGGCAGTGAAGTCCTTGGAACACTTTTACCAGTATCTCTATGGTAGGAAGTTTTTAATCCGGACTGATGCAGCACTCAAGTGGTTGATGCAGTTCAAAAATTCCAAGGGCCAGATCGCTAGATGGATTGAACGACTTCAAGAGTACGATTTCAACATCGAACATCGAGCCGGTGTGAGTCACCGAAATGCCGACTCCCTGTCCAGACGGCCGTGCCCAACAGACTGCTCCCACTGCAACAAGGCGGAATCTAGGGAAGCAACAGTTTCAAGAACTACTGTAGTCAACGAAGAATGGTCACCCACCAGGATCAGAGAAGATCAGGAGAATGATCCGCACCTAAAGAAGATTCGGCAATGGAAGGAAGAAAATCGGCGCCCTACATGGCAAGAAGTGTCAAAATTTTTACCGATACTCAAGGCGTATTGGGCTCGTGGGACTCCTTTATCCTGGAAGAAGGGCTGTTGGAAAGAGTCCTTGAAAACGATGATGGCTTAAGTACTGAAGAAGTTACATGACAATCCATCGGGAGGTAATCTGGGAGTGAAGAAAACCCTTCAGCGAGTCCGTGAGAGGTTTTATTTGATAAACAGTTCCGACGATGTGAAGGACTGGGGTAAGAAATGTACGACTTGTGCTACGAGTAATGGACCACGTCGCAAGATAAAGGCACCTATGAAACAGTATAATGTTAGAAGCCCTTTCGAAAGGATTGCTTTAGATATCGCTGGACCATTTCCGACGACAGAAAATGGTGGTAAACACATCCTGGTTGTAATGGATTAGTTCACAAAGTGGGTGGAAATCTACGCGATCCCGA
This sequence comes from Galeruca laticollis, assembly GCA_963921935.1. NCBI lineage: Eukaryota > Metazoa > Arthropoda > Insecta > Coleoptera > Chrysomelidae > Galeruca > Galeruca laticollis. The sequence continues at coordinate 45,983,463 of OY998185.1, forward strand.
ATCAAGAGGCCACAACTGTCGCGGATGTATTGGTGAAAGAATTTATCAGCCGATATGGAGTGCCATTGGAAGTCCACAGTGACCAGGGAAGAAATTTCGAAAGCCTTCTATTCCAGGAGATTTGCGAGAAGCTGGTAATGAAGAAGACCAGGACAACATTATTACATGCACAGTCAGACGGAATGGTCGAGAGAATGAACAGGACTATTGGAAAATACCTGTCCAAAGTGGTTTTCAGCAATCTAGACATTGGGACCAGTATGTCTCCCTATTCGCATTGGCTTATCGATCTGCCGTCAATGAGTCCACGAGTAAACACCTGCGAAAATCCTGTTTGGACGTGAAATGAGACTTCCTTGTGTCCTGGAATTTGGCTGTCGGCCTGGAGAAGATCTAGCAGGAGAAGACTACGTGATCCAATTGAGAAGAAGGCTGGACGATATTCATGAATTAGTTCGAACAAATCTTCAAGTTGCCAGCGATAGAATGAAAAGTTGATACGATACGCAGGCCACATAAGGCGGTTTTAAAGGAGGGGACAAAGTATGGTTACATAATCCGACGAGGAGAAAATTATTTTCTTCAAAATTACAAAAATCCTGGGATGTCCATACTTAATGAAGAAAAGGATCAATGATGTTATATATCGCATAACCAAGATCCCCAACGGAAAACCAAAAGTAGTTCACCAAAACCGACTAGCGCCATTCGAAGGAGACAATAACCTAGAGAAAGGAGTAAACCATATTCGAGATGTGTCTGACCCTACCTTCGATGAGTTTATGGGCGCGTATGGAGGTACCGGGAAAGCTAGATATGGAGTCACTTCAGAACAACGAAATGATTTGTTCACTCTCCCGGAAGATTATTCCCTGGCATACAACATCCCCGTCCGTATCAAGAACACATGAGGGTTCGGGCAATTAGAAAAACTTGAAGACCAGATTCCAGCCTCTAGCAAGACACTGAGACTGAAACACAATTTGCGGTACGTCTTCTACGTGGTGTCTAGAAAATAATTTCAAGATCGATCTACCTACCGCGATGTGTGGGAAGCACTTCGAAACCTCCGAGACCATGTGTTGGAATCCAGTGTGAAGAAACTGGCTATGCCTAAGATAGCGAGTAACCAATTGGATTGGCGAGTCAACAGGAACATGGTAGAGGTGATCCGATGAAGACGGTGTCCTATTATTTCCATAAGATCGGAAAGTGTAGAAATGGGGCCAGTTGCCGATTTAAACATCCAGTGTCTGCTACACAAAAGTTCCTGAAGGAACTTCCATTTATGGAGGAGGTAGTGTTACGAAATAGCACACTTCTGTAGTACCTGAATCCGACTCTGTCTAACCCATGTATGAAAGTTAAAATTTTGGCATATGCGCAGGCATTTCTTAGAACTGTTTACGATTTTTTGTGACTATCCTATCTAGACATTGTTTTTGTGACCAGCCTTATCTAGAACATTCCAGTAAGTCGATTGTTTTTGTGTAAGCCGCAATCAAGAATTATCTAGTAAAAAAGGCACTAATATATAAAGGACCGACCAGCGGGATAAGTTTAGTTTATAAAGTGATCTCGTGATATAAACAGCGAACAAGTAAATAGTCTAAGTAGTGAAGTGTTTATATAAATTAATGTAAGTGAATATACTGAGTAGGTAATATAAATTAGTGAATAGTATAGTGAATAAATAAATTATTTGTGTATATAAATTTATCCCACTCGTAACAAAAACGTTTAAATAAATAAGAAAAACATTACAGTAAAATACGTCTATGATAATGATTAATTTCATTTGATTTGCCAAGCTCTTCTGCATAATTACCGTTAATAAGGATTTTCTGTATCTTGATAAGATGTCCCAGGGATAGGGTAGATGTTTTTTTCCGGTTACGTAGAGAGAGGAAGAGGAATCGATTACAGGAATTGGTTCGGCTTTTTCATTTTGTTTATCTAAAATTTTCTGACGTTTTTCTTTTTATTTATTATATAAGTCAGTTATAAAAGGTTGTAGTTCGTCTTTATGTCTTTGGTTGTATGTTTCGTATAATGGGAGATCAAAATCAAAATGTATTTCTTCGGCATAAGGGCCATAGAGAATTGAAAAAGGTGATAAGTTAGTAGCACTATGAATGGACTGTTTATAAATTAAAATGGCATGTGTGAAGGTATTGTCTAAGGGGTATTCTGTAATGTTCTAAGTTTATCTATTAGGGTAGAATTTGACCGTTCAGCAGGGGAATTAGAAGATGAGTTATTGACTGTTGTGAAATGAATTTCAATTTTATGAAGCTTCATAAATTCTTCAATGACAGCAGGATTAAATTCAGTGCCATTGTCACAAAAAATTTTTTTCGTATAATTATGATGAAAGAAATAGTGTCTTAATTTGCTTAGAATTGAAACAGAAGTTTTATCAGAAATTTTATAGCATTGGGCATATTTGCTGAACGAATCAACAATTGTTAAGTAGTAATTTTTGTTACAGTGGAACAAATAAATACGTATTATGTCAAAAGGTTTTTGTCCTAATAATGGACCTAATTGAGGTAATTTATAAGGGTGCCGTCCATATTTATTTTTCAAACAAATTTCACATTGGTTGATGAAATTTGAAATTGTAATTTGCATGGAGGGCCCTTGGAAGTCCACAGTGACCAAGGAAGAAATTTCGAAAGTCATCTGTTCCAGGAGATTTGCGAGAAGCTGGGAATGAAGAAGAACAGAACAACAGCATTACATCCACAGTCAGATGGAATGGTCGAGAGAATGAACAGGACTATTGGAAAATACCTGTCCAAAGTGGTTTCCAGCCATCAGAGAGATTGGGACCAGTATCTTTCTCTATTCGCATTGGCTTATCGATCTGCCGTCAATGAGGAGTAAACCTTATTCGAGATGTGTCTGACCCTACCTTCGATGAATTCATGGGCACGTATGGAGGTACCCGGAAAGCTAGATATTAAGTCACTCCGGAACAACAACAAGATTTGTTCACTCTCCCGGAAGATTATTCACTGGCATATAACATCCCCGCCCGTATCAAGAACGCACGAGGGTTGGCAATCGTCTTTCGAAAGAAGTTCGGGCAATTAGAAAAACTTGAAGACCAGATTCCAGCCCCTGGCAAGACACTGAAACTGAAACATAGTTCGCGGTACGTATTCTACGGGGTAACTAAAAATGAATTTCAAGATCGATCTACCTACTGCGATGTGTGGGAAGTCCTTCGACACCTCCGAGACCATGTGTTAGAATCCAGTGTGAAGAAACTGGATATGCCTAAGATAGCGAATAACCAGTTGGATTGCCGACTTATCAGGAACATGGTAGAGGTTATCTTCAGAGATACAGGTGTCCAGATATTAATTTGCAGCTACAGCCCCGTTATCAGTATCCGATGAAGACGGTGCCCTGCTATTTCCATAAAATCGGAAAGTGTAGAAATGGGGCCAGTTGCCGATTCAAACATCCAGTCTCGGCTACACAAAAGTTCCAGGAGGAACTTCCATTTAAGGAGGGGGTAATGTTACGAAACAGCACACTGGTATAGTCCCTAAATCCGACCCTGTCTAAGCCAGGTATCAAAGTTAAAATTATGGCGGATACGCACTGTTTTTTTATATAACTGTTTACGACTATATTATATAAACATTGTTTTTGTGAACAGACTTATCCAGAAAAGGCCAGAACCAATTGTTTTTGTGTGTGTAAGCCGCAGTCCGGAATTTACTAGTCAAAATGGCTTTAATATATAAGGGTATGATCAGGAAGAGTTAGTCAGTTGATAATTTGACATCGTGAGATAAACAAATAAATAAGTGAATATAAATTAGTTTAAGTGAATATACTGTATATATAAATTGAGTGTAAGTGATTAGTTTAGTGTTTAAATAAATTAGTACGTAGCCATACCGTGTGTTTATCCCACCCATTTACTGTTTAAATAAATTAGAAAAACATTACATTGGTGTCAGGTGTGGGGTAATATAAATAAATTGCTCCGTAAAAATAGCCAAGAGGTTAAGGGATCTGAAAGTGGCGGAATTAAGAGCAGAATTAGAAGATCGTGAGTTGGAAACGTCCGGTAAGAAAAGTGAATTAGTAGAAAGACTTAAAGTGGCACTGGAAATTGACGGCTTTGATCCAGAAACAGTTTCATTTAATGACGAGGCTTCCACCTTAATCTCGTCAATTTCTGCTAACATGGACGAGAAGATTTCTGATATGAAGAACGATATTTCTACTATGAAGAATGATATTTCGGCTAACATGGACGAGAAGATTTCTGCCATGGAAGAGAACATGGACGAGAAGATTTCTGCTATGGAAGAGAAGATTTCAACGAATGTGAAAAGCGATATTTCGGCCATAAAGAATGATATTTCTACTTTGAAGAACGATATATCTGCCGATATCTTATTATTGAAAAACGACATTGCCGCTGATGTTGAACATGAAATTTCGTCTCTAAAATCTGAAATCGAGAATAAGATGTCGACGATGGACGAGAAAATCGAGAATAAGATTGCAACGATAGACGAGAAAATCAAGGAGTTAGAGGAAAGTATTGCCGATTCAAGAACGCGAGGCACGCCAGAGGAAGAAAAGAAGACCGAGCAAACGAAACCTTGCAAGCCAGAAACACTACCTAAGTTTGAAGACATTGGCAGTTTTACCCGAGTCAAGGCCCCAACGTTCGATGGAAAAATGTCGTGGACAAATTATGTGAAACAATTCGAAGCAGCCGCTAGAGTGAATAATTGGTCCGATAGAGAGAAGGCAGTGAACTTAACTATCGCGCTTCGGGGAGATGCCTTAGATGTACTTCAGATGATACCGCTTGAAGAAATGAATGACTTCGAGCTGCTGAAGAAGAGGTTGGACATGCGATATAGTCACGAACATTTGGAACAGTTGTACAGATTCCAGCTGAAAAACCGAAGGCGGAAACGTGACGAACCCCTTCAAGAGTATGAAATGGATATTGCCCGACTAGTTCGATTTGCTTATCCATCAGCACCAGAGAACATGATGTAATGGTTAGTCATCCAGGCCTTTATTGACGGCTTGTGTGACCACGATATGGAGAAGACGCTTCGATTAGCCCATCCTAAAACATTGGTCGAGGCATTGACTGCTGCGCTTGAAAATGAAGCAGCCACGATAGCTTCGGGATACAACAAAGGAAGGACCATACAGGAAGAAGGTGACGATGACAGACTTGACCAGATCGTCAACTTGTTGAAAGGTATGGTAGACAAGAAGCCGAAGAACATCAGGTGCTGTAACTGTGGCGAGCTAGAGCATGCACGCAGTTCGTGTAAGCGTCCTACGACTCCTGTAAACCAAGAACCTCTTAAATGCAAAGCTGCCAAGAAAAGCTCGCGGTACAACAAAAGTAGAACCATGCAGGAAGAAGATAACGATGACAAACTTGATCAGATCGTCAACTTGTTGAAAGGTATGGCAGACAAGAGGCCGAAGAAGATCAAATGCCGGAAGTGTGGCGAGCTAGAGCACGTACGCAGTCCGTTTAAGCTCCCCAAGACTCCTGTAACCCAAGAACTCCAGACACAGGGGAAATCAGACAGGGGTGAACATCCAGCTAATGTGAATCACCAAAAAGCAAACTCCTTGCCTAGACGGCCATGCCCTGTAGACTATTCACAATGCAACAAGTCGAAATCTAAGGAAGTTGCAGTTTCAAGAATTACAGTAGTCAACGAGGAATGGTCACCCACCAGGATCAGAGAAGATCAGGAGAATGATCCTCACCTGAAGATGATCCGGCAATGGAAGGAAGAAAATCGGCGACCTACCTGGCAAGAAGTGTCAAGATTTTCACCGACACTCAAGGCATATTGGGCTCAGTGGGACTCCCTTGTCCTGGAAGAGGGGCTGTTGAAAAGAGTCCTTGAAAACGATGATGGTTCCGAGATGAGGAGACAGCTAGTTATCCCGAGAACAAGAGTAGCTGAGGTACTGAAGAAGTCACACGATAGTCCATCGGGAGGTCATCTGGGAGTGAAGAAAACCCTTCAGCGAGTCCGTGAAAGGTTTTATTGGATGAACAGCTCCGACGATGTGAAGGACTGGTGTAAGAAAAGTACGACTTGTGCTACGAGTAATGGACCACATCGCAAGAGAAAAGCACCTATGAAATAATATAATGTTGGAAGCTGCTTCGAAAGGATTGCTTCAGATATCGCTGGACCATTTCCGACGACAGAAAATGGTAGCAAATACATACTGGTTGTAATGGATTATTTCACAAAGTGGGTGGAAAGTTACGCTATCCCGAACCAAGAGGCCACAATTGTCGCGGATGTATTGGTGAAAGAATTTATCAGCCGACATGGAGTACTCTTGGAAGTCCACAGTGACCAGGGAAGAAATTTTGAAAGCCATCTATTCCAGGAGATTTGCGACAAGCTGGGAATGAAGAAGACCAGGACAACAGCTTTACATCCACAGTCAGATGGAATGGTCGAGAGAATGAACAGGACTATTGGAAAATACCTGTCCAAAGTAGTATCCAGCCATCAGAGAGATTGGGACCAGTATCTTTTTCTATTCGCATTGGTTTATCGATCTGCTGTCAATGAGTCCACGGGTGAAACACCGGCGAAAATCCTGTTTGGACGTGAAATGTGGCTTCCTTGTGACCTGGAAATTGGCTGCCGGCCTGGAGAAGATCTAGCAGGCGAAGACTACGTGATCCAATTGAGAAGAAGGCTGGACGATATTCATGAATTAATTCGAACCAATCCTCAAGTTGCCAGCGACAGAATGAAAAGCCGATACGACACGCAGGCCACAGAAGGCGGTTTTAAAGAAGGGGACAAAGTATGGTTACGAAACCCTACGAGGAGAAAAGGATTTTCCAAAATTACAAAAATCCTGGGAAGGTCCATACGTAATCAAGAAAAGGATCAATAATGTTATATATCGCATAAGCAAGATCCTCAACGGAAAACCAAAAGTAGTTCACCAAAACCGACTAGCCCCATTCGAAGGAGACCATGACCTAGAGGAAGGAGTAAACCTTATTCAAGATGTGTCTGACCCTACCTTCCATGAATTTATGGGCGCGTATGGAGGTACCGGGAAAGCTAGATATGGAGTCACTTCGGAACAACAACAAGATTTGTTCACTCTCCCGGAAGATTATTCACTGGCATACAACATCCCCGCCCGTATCCATAACGCACGAGGGCTGGCAACCGTCTTTCGAAAGAAGTTCGGGCAATTAGAAAAACTTGAAGACCAGATTCCAGCCACTGGCAAGACACTGAAACTGAAACATAATTCGCGGTACGTCTTCTACGTGGTAACTAAAGACGAATTCAAAGATCGATCTACCTACCGCGATGTGTGGAAAGCACTTCGTAACCTTCGAGACCATGTGTTAGAATCCAGCGTGAAGAAACTCGCTATGCCTAAGATAGCGAGTAACCAGTTGGATTGGCGAGTTATTAGGAACATGGTAGAGGTTATCTTTAGAGATACCGGTGTCCAGATATTAATTTGCAGCTACAACCCCCGTTATCCGATGAAGATGGTGCCCTGCTATTTCCATAAGGAGGGGGTATTGTTACGAAACAGCACACTGGTATAGACCCTAAATCCGACCCTGTCTAAGCCAGGTATGAAAATTAAAATTATGGCGGATACGCAGTGTTTTTATAACTGTTTGGGACTATCTTATCTAAGCATTGTTTTTGTGACCAGACTTATCTAGAAAAGGCCAGAATCAATTATTTGTGTGTGTAAGCCGCAGCCCGGAATTTTCTAGTAAGAAAGGCATTAATATAAATAAGGGCCGATCAGCGGAAGAGGAGTTGATAAAGTGATCTCGTGAAATAAATAAACAAAAAGACACCGAACAGTAAAGTGCTAATTCATAATCAAGTTTGTGTGCATATAAATTAAATTTAAGTGGTTAGTTAAGTATATATAAATTAAGTGTTAGTGAGTTGGTGTTTAAATAAATTAGTAAGTAGCCATACCGAGTGTTTGAAATTTATCCCACCCGTAATAAAAACTTTTAATAAATAAGAAAAACAGTATGTTTTTGAGAACATCAGGTATTTCCATTATCCAATCGTCAGTGAGTGTTCATTTAAATTTTTTTTATAAATAATGTCGTATTCTCTGAAGTTAAGGACAATAAGAATTTGATTTGTTGCAGAATTGATAGTATCTTCAGATATAGGGATTCCGCAAATCGGATTTTCGTTGGCAGTGTGATTAGTACCATCGCTAAGAGATTGGTTTTTCTCGAAATCTTCCAGAAATTAGAAGTCAAAATTGTCTGGAGGTTCGACACATGTAGAAGAAGTTGAAAGTACATTGACCTGTATTCTAGAAAGACGGTCGGCAACTTGATTTTTTTTTGACTTTTCGGTATTTCGGTCAAAATTATAGTCTTCAAGTTTCAGTCTCCATCGGGCTAATCGGGATGTGGGATCTTTAATTTTGCAAATTAATTAGGGGATTATGGTCACTTTCGACTGTGAATTTTTGACCATACAAGTACGGACGGAAATGTTTACAGGAATCTAATATCGCCAAAAGTTCTCTTTCGATAGTTGAATAATTTTGCTCGGCCGAGTTCAAAGTTCGGGAGTAGTAAGAGATTGGATGATTATTTTATGATAATACAGAACCTATGGCTATATTGGAAGCATCAGTTGTCAAAACAAAAGGTTTTGAAAAGTCGGAATATTGGAGAACTGGGGCATTGCAAAAGAGTTGTTTGCACTTTTCAAAGCATTCTTTATAGCTGGCGTTTGTTGGTTCTATGACAGCTCCTTTGCGGGTGCATCGAGAAAAGGGGGTGTTATTCTTGCAAAATTTGGAATGAATCTTCTTTAATATCCAGTAAGTCCTGAGAAGGATCTCACTTCTTTTACCATTTTTGGTATTGGAAAATTCTTAATAGCCTCTATTTTACTATGATTGGGCTTAATGCTTTCGGGAGTTACGATGTGACCAAGAAAATCGACTTCTTTTGTCAGAAATTCGAATTTATCTTATTCGATTTTTAAGTTAGCTTTCCGAAATGTTTCAAAAATTGCGGTAATGTGAACTAAATGAACTTGAAGAGACTTAGAAAAAATGATGACATCGTCCATATAGACGAAACAACATTTATGGAGAAAGGGTGTGAGGATGTTATCCATCAATTTTTCGAAAGTAGAGGGTCCATTTTTAAGACTAAATGGCATTTCTAGAAACTCGTAGTGTCGCGTGGTACGGAAAAACTGTTTTCTCATTTGAATTTGGATGAACTTCGATTTGATGGAAACCTTGAGCTAGACATGGCTTTTCCTAGAGTATCTAGTATGTCTTCGATATTTGGGAGGTTATATTCATCTGCGACAGTGTTCTCATTTAATTTACGATTATCAATAACCATACGGAATTTTTTCTTGCCAGAAGTGTCTGGTTTTTTGGCACGAATCATAGAGCAGCGGAATAAGGAGATATTGACGGCCTAATAATTTTTATTATTAACCTGTCTAGTAATTTCCTCCTGCATTGCTTTCGGATGTCGGAAAACTTTAACATAAATAGGGTTATTGTCCTTTGTTCGTATTTCGTGCTAAATAGCAGAAGTAAAAATTAAGTCAGCGTTATCGTCATAGAAAATATCTTTGTATTTAATACAGAGCTCTAAAATTTTTTCTCTTTCTTTCTGGTTTAGTCGTCGAGTGCGGATTATCGATGGGTCAAAATTACTTGGACCGTTAGATATTTCGTATATATTTAAATTTTCGACATGTATTGGATCTAATGACAAAATACTTGGTATACAAATATCGTTAAAGTATCCGTTTTTGGCAGTATGAATTGATTCAGGAATTTTAATATTATTTATTGTAATTTCGGGAAGGATGATGTCGCCGTTGAGAACGTCAACAGAAATTCTATTATATAAGGTATCGAAAGGAATAGTAATAATTAGGATGAAGCTCTGGGGGGGGGGGGAAGGAATCTCATAAATTTCAACTGCTTCATACTTTTCTTTTGCCTCTACTTCTGGACATCTCACATACATTTTATGTCTGTTTGTGATACCAGTTCCAATTTGTTCCCTAAAATTAGAAAACAAAGCAGAAAAAAGAAAATATATATTAAATTGTTAACAAATTATTGTTCCATTGTTCCAAATCCATTTATACCTAAGCTCTGGCACCGTTCGTCCGCTGAAACTTAAAACAGACGGACACTAGAAGCCAGAATATAAGACTCGTGTTTAGAAGTCTAAAAGAGATATACTCGTATTTACCAGCTGATATATTCTTGTGTTTAAACAATGAAATATAAACGACAGCGATTGGTGATTTTAATCTTTTGAGATAAGATATTTCAAGTATTTGCCACTATATCCAAAGTAAGTTTCATGATTTTATGGTAGACGTATAAAGATATAATAAAAAGATCATCAATAGTCTTTGTTGGATGCAATATTCAACACTGTAAGTTGTGTACTTGCATCGTATAAATTTAAATGTGGCTACGTTGCCCAAAATAGTCATTTGTCACTGGTCGTTTTGATTTTGTGAGAGTACTAAGCGTCCTTGACACTTCTTCAAGTTCCGTTGCTTAATGCGAAACTAAGTAAACTCGTAACTGTTAAATTTAAATATTATAATTTTAAGTATTTGGTTTTGTACCTAAAATTAAAACTCTACCTTAGTGGTATCTTTACTAGTCTTTGTAATAAGTGTAAATATTGTATAAATTGTAACATAGTGTGAATAGTTGAAGTGATGTCGTGTACTTTCATCCTTCCTTCTTCATGTTCAGCATCAAAAACAGACCAGTCTTTTTAGAAACATATTTTAGCCCATTAATGGTGGTGTAGACACTGTGGTGTTATGTGGCGAACGCGCCGTGCGCATCCGCCATATTATGGAATTCGTCACTAGTAAACTACCCATCTGAAAAGACTTTCCAAAAAATGATACTAGCAGCTAGCTATAATTATAGTAGTAATTCCAAAATAGACAATTGAAACTCTTGAGAGAGTAATTAGGATTTCTATATTTATTTGAAACTGTCAGTGTCATTACAAATAATAGAAGTGTGAATTAATTGCACTGACATGCTTTCAGCCTGAATTGACAAGTCACTCCACTGCTGTTGACGAACAGAATTGAACAGAATGACAAAAGTGAGTGCGTGACTTATGCAAAGTCCAACCGAATAAAAGTAAAAAATTTACTGTCTCGACCCTTACTTTGTGGAATGTACTCATATTAATGTTATAGTCCGGGAAAGTAAGGTCGAAAAATCTGTTAACTATCAAAACTTTCCCATAACTGATTTTTCATTTTTAAATGAAAATATATTGACCCATCATCACTCTCCTAGATTGTCTAATAATTTCCACTGGAGCTTGCGACGCGGCTTGCAAGCACAGCTCAGACCACCTAAAATTCAAGTGATTTATGCTCGTGTCATTCCTGGATGTGTTCTTACAAAAAAAACGTAGAGATGAAAATTGAAGCAAATATTATGCTCTTGAAGGTGACGTAAATAGTTTTTTCAAAAAAAAAGTATTTCCGATCTTAAATTTTCCAAAAATTGAAAAAATTTACGAAAATTGTATTTTTGGTTGGTAATTATAAATAAAATATTATTATCGAGGTCAAAACATAGATAAACATAGAGGGCAAACTTCTAAAAATTTACATTTTTTCAGATTTGGAAAATTCAAAATGGCGGCTGCGCAAATTGGAAACAAATTTTTTTTTCAATCGCGTCTAAATTTATGAACATTAACGATATTGAGAAACGGTTTGTTGCAATGGACAGAGTGAAAGTTATATTTTTATAAATAACATAAACAAAATTTTTAAAAATTTTTTTACATAATTTTTTAGAACATTTACTGTAAATAAAATTTTTTTAGGGAGGTGAGATGAAAACAGCTCGCTTGAAATAAAGATTGATGTGCCGCCACTGGCACGAATACAGTCGGTGCGGATAAAGTGATATCCTTCAAAGTTTTTTAGATTAGGGAGTTTGTATAATTTGGTGTTGGTTTCTTGAAGGCATATTGAGAAACGGTTTGTTGCAATCGACAGAGTGAAAGTATATTTTTATAAATCACATAAACAAAATTTAAAAAAAAAAATTTACGTAATTTTTTAGAACATTTACCGAAAATAAAAATTTTTACATCTAGTTTTTTCTCATTTTGGCGTTGAAAAATTTCTTAAAATATCTTTTTACGTTATAAATATGTTTGTTTTTGAAAGACGAGTATTTTAAAAAAAAATTTTCAGACTTTTACAAGCTGAGATAAACAAATTCAAAATCTGCTAGATACTGTCATAATGTTAATTAAAATTTTCAAATTTTGATCACTTCGCTAGGTTGTTGAGTCCCAACTCAACTTAAACACAATTTTTCATTTTTCTACCGTTAATTGGTCCATTCAAAAGAGAACAGTAATCCTAGCTCGCTCGGCCAAAATGTGCGGCGGCAGCTGCTTGACGTTCTGGTGGGGGGTCAGCGCTCATTCTCTTCGAACGCCCAAAAGACCCTTACTAACATGACTGACGACGTACTTGTACCCGACGAATTATTGAACATTATTTCGTGTTCTTGTACCACAGGGTGCTCTACTACCAGGTGTGGTTGTAAAAAAGTTGGCATACATTGTACGATATTATGTAAAAATTGCGAAGGCAAAAACTGTTGTAACATCGAAATTGTAAGTACGGTATTTGACAATGACGAGGATGATAATGAATCTCTGAGTGATGAGCTAAATTTTGATATGACTCAATTAGTTGATTGTGAACTTGCAATTGATAGTAGCAATAATATCGATGAGCATTTGTTTGCTAATGATAATGACGAGGAAAATTGTACAGAGCAATTTCCTCAGAGACCACAAAGGGCGAGAATTTGTAGAAAATAGATGTAAATTTGTAAATAAATATTATTCCTAGTATCTACGTTTCGAATTATGTATAATATATTAATACACATCCTCTATTTGAAATTTAAAGAATAAGTAAAACATAAGGAAATTTATTTAATTTTAGTTGTCATACTCTCGATACACACTGTACTCTACGTAAATTCCTAAATTTTGAAAGATTCAGTAGAAATATCAAACATGACATTTCATAATTTCGATGACATTTGAGTAGAATATATCTAATGATAAATAGAACATAATAGGATTTGGAGAAAATATTTGAAATTGTAAAATATAGAGGTCTCTGCTAGCAAGATTACAAATGTAATAAAAGAATTTCAAAATCTCACTTGGTTATTGAAAATTATAGATTAGGAATTTTTTTAAAAACAAGAAAAATCGGTAACCAACAAAAAGGAGAATTATTTATTGTGTAAGAATTTAATCAGTAGCTTTTTATCCTTTGAAGAGACAACATCAGAATAAGAGTTGTCTCGAATTTTTTTGGTAGATTGCATAAATTGCATATCATACAATCAGATAAATAACCCATATAATAAATTCAGTGCGTACATAATTCGGATAAGAATTGTATCGTAAAAGTGTATGTGGTTCCAGTTTTTCTAAATCGTATATATTTAGAAAGTTGCAGTATTCTAAATACGATAGAATAAGTACGAGATTTCCTGATCCATTGGGTGAGTCATCTCCAGTTTTAAATTTATTTCTCGAAAAATATCAGGCCTTAAATTCAATACAGTTAAAAGATGCATCTATATATACGAAAATTTGAAATATACCAAATTTATTGATACATATCATTTACAACATCAAGTGAATAAACCATTTTGAGCAGAAGTTTCGGTATTTGACATTGATACACGTCAAGTGTAAATTATTATTTTAACGTTTGATAATAATTCATTAGGTTAAATTTTAGCATAGTTGTATTCTAAATTTAAGTTTTTTTTGTAGAGGTTACGACTGTTGTTCTTTTATCATAATTTTTGGGAATAACAATTTTGTTAATTTTGCGTATCTGATAGTATAATATATAATTTTGATTCTAAATACCTGTAGTATTCATTCAGTATCCAATCTCATTGAACTTATCATTTTACATTCATAAAATTTTCAATTTAATCAGTGACATTTGGTTGAAATTTTTAGTGACAGTAAATTAGTAAATGTCATAAAATAATTAAAAGGCCTTTTATTATATTGAATTAATAGTTATTTGAGAGTTTTAGAATAGTGAAACATTTAATTTGGAAATATCTTAAAAAATAAATAAATTTGAAGAATTAATTTTGAACAATTTTGATCTCACCCTGAGATAGGAGTAATAAGTTGATTGTACATAAATTCATCTTTATATTGATATTTATTGGCGCCCGGCATATTTAATTTGACAATTACTGTCAAATTTGAAATTCAATACGTACTTAAGTGGTATGCACAATAATTGTCGCTGCGACAAGATAGTATAATTTATTTCCATATCGTAGGGCAATTATATCTAAAGAATTGAAATATTACAAATTGTCTCCAAACGTGGGTAATTATATTCAAAGGTTTGAAAATATAACAATATATAATAAATGGATTTATAGATATAAATTATAAATATAATTGTACCTTATTTCTAGCAATATGTAATGGTTGATAATAACCATACTATTAGCAAACCACAAATGCAAAATTTTTACAAAGAAAACCAAAATAAAAGTTTGAGCTTCGTTCAACTGCGAACGAGCGCTGACCCTTCACCACAACACCAAGCAGGTGCCGCCGCACCGTTTGGCCGAGCGAGCTAGGATTACTATTCTCTTTTGAATGGACCAATTGACGGTATATCATCAATATTATCACAGAATCTAACAGACTTTGAATTTGTTTATCTCAACTTGTAAAAGTAGCATCTAAAAAGTTTTTTTAAATACTCGTCTTTCAAAGACACACATATTTATAACGTGAAAACATATTTCAAACAAATTTTTCAACGCCAAAATGAGAAAAAACTAGATGGAAAAATTTTTATTTTCGGTAAATGTTCTAAAAAATTATGTAAATTTTTTTTTTAAAAATTGTGTTTATGTTATTTATAAAAATATAACTTTCACTCTGTCGATTGCAACAAACCGTTTCTCAATATCGTTAATGTTCATAAATTTAGACGCGATTGAAAAAAAATTTGTTTCCAATTTGCGCAGCCACCATTTTGAATTTACCAAATCTGAAAACATGTAAATTTTTAGAAGTTTGCCCTCTATGTTTATCTATGTTTTGACCTCGATATTAATATTTTATTTATAATTACCAATCAAAAATATCATTTTCGTAAATTTTTTCAATTTTTGGAAAATTTAAGATCGGAATTTTTTTTTTAAAAATATTTACGTCACCTTCAAGAGCATAAGATTTGCTTCAATTTACATATCTACGATTTTTTTGTAAGAACACATCCAGAAATGACACGAGCATAAATCACTTGAATTTTAGGTGGTCTGAGCTGTGCTTGCAAGCTGCGTCTCAAGCTCCAGCGGAAATTATTAGACAATCTAGGAGAGTGATGCTGGGTCAATATATTTTCATTTAAAAATGAAAAATCAATTATGGGAAACTTTTGACTTTTATTTCTTTACTTACCCGGACTATTATAAATGCAACTAACTGTTTCTAGATAACTCCACAAGATATTGAAAAAATGGAGGTGGCAACATTGTGTTAAATTGTAAACACGTATTTGATTTTTATCCTACATGCAACTCAAAATTTGGGCGATACAGAGAACGTTAATTACAGTTCAGCTACATATAGTGAAGTTAAAGTGCTTAACCCAACGTGGAGTGAAAAAAAAATCGGTTAGAATAAATAGCCATAAATCAGAGACATAAGTAATAAGTGAGAGTTATATGCCCACAAAGTACGCTCATGGCAAAAGATGAGAAGATTGGAGACTGCTCGATCAGCGTTTATATTTAATAAAACTAAATGCTTTGTAACCTGAAAAACACTTCTTCTTAGTTCTTGCTAGCTTATTGTACATATATATTTAACTCATTTGTATCGTATTAATAAAGTTTATAAAAATCGTTTTTAAAAATAAGATTTTCGAAAGTAAATCTATAATTGGCGCAGTCGCAGTAGGATTCGTGCGGGTTGTGAAAAGACTTTTCGCATCTAGTGTAAAACTTTCCATAACTTTGGTGTTTCAACATCGTAGTGCGGATCAAGAAAGAACCTACCCCTTCAGAGGTGCCAGAGAAGCCAAGAAGAAGTCGGAGAGAAGCCCAGTACTTCAGACAAACTGTAAGTGCCAAGTTTCTTTTGCCTTTCCTTACCTTTTGCTTAGTGTACAGGGGAGATAATTTGTTAAGAGTGTTTTTGTATTTTTGAATGTTTCTTATTGATTGATAAGTTCATCATATTTTATTATTAATAATATTACGAAACATATATTTTTATTTCTAATCATCTTTTATGAATGATTTAGAAAGTTTATTGAAAAGATTGAATAATTTGAATATATCGGCGAACGATAATTCTGATAATCTAGATTCATTTGATAATAATTGTGTTAGTTTAAAAATGGCTACAGCTCATACAGAAGAGCGTCCACTTAATTGGGGATTATTTAAATCCAAAATAGAAAATATAAAACCCTACGATGGGGATAGTAACACTTTAAATAAATTTATTTCATTATGCGAAAGCTTAATAGCGACATATAGTGCACGTAATGATAGAGAATTAAATGAACATATTTATGAATGTATACAAGGTAAACTTGTAGGACGAGCAGAGTTGATGGTCGGTAATAGAGTAGAACTGACAAATTGGAATGCGTTAAAAGGAGCTCTGATACAATGTTTTTCAGACAAACGAAACTTAGATTGCTTAACCCAAGAATTAACTAGAACTAGACCAAATAGGAACGAAAGCCTATTAGAATTCGGAAATAGATTACAATTACTTAGAAGTAGTATAGTACAAAGAATCAGTAATGATACTAACTTAAATCAAAACGAAAAAATTATTCAAATGCAATTCTGTGATAAAACTGCTTTAAATACGTTTATAGCCGGTTGCACAGGTACTTTGAAAAATAACATGCATCTAAAACAGCCTGCATCTTTAGAGCATGCAATAGCGTATGTCAGTGAATTTGAAAACTTTGAAAGATTATATTCATTTCCTAGCGAATCAAAAAATCATTTAAATAGAAATAATAATTTCAGACCTAGACCGCATAATAATCATCATCAACAATCTCAACCCAATCCACAATTTACTTCACCAAATCAACACTTCCAAAATACTAATACGAATCAATTTCAACCAAATCAATATAATTTCCAAAACCCTACATGGTCCCCACGACCAATAAATATCCAACCTCGAAATATGCCACCCAAAAGATATCCAACAAATTCTCAAGTTTTTGGACCTCCACGAAATGTTTTTAAGCCCAATCAAATTCCTCAATCTCAATTCCCAAAACCTGAACCGATGTCAACTACATCGAAAAACTTTACGTATAATACCAGAAATAATAATAATTTCATTCCTCGAAATAACAAATTTCAACATAATAACCAATATTTTCAAAATAATGGTCAAAAACCAAACTTTATAGCCGAAGAGCTATATACTAATAATTATGAAAATGATATTGATCAAATTTATCAAAATGACGAAGAAGAAATGCTACATGACTTTGAAAATTTTTCTCACTCTGTAGAAAACGAAACAGAACATAATCAAAATTTTCAGAAAATGCCTCAGTCGAAAGAACCGAGATAGTAGAAGTTAACATAGCTTCAAACAATCCGCTACCGTATATAGAAATTAAGCAACCAAAATTAAAACTTCTAATTGACACCGGTAGTACTAAATCCATAATCAGACCTCACATTGCGGAAAAATTTTATTCAAATTGTATATACCACTCGAATGTCGATATTAAAACAGCACTCGTTAGCAAACGGATAAGGTTTCAAGCCGAGATACCTGCTTTCAGAGAGTTTAATTTTAACGGAACTATACATTACTTATTATATGACTTCCACGAATTTTTCGACGGAATTTTAGGCGTAGAAGATATGGTAAAAATGGACTTAAACATAGATTTTAGCAATAAGCAATTAATTGGTGATCATGTTTCTATACCGATTAAATTTAGATTACCCTCTGATATCAAATTTGAATTTTCAGTAGGACCAACAGAAAAAATATTGAAATCTCTACCTGTGAGTATAACAGACGGAGAAATTTTAATTAATGAGATGTACTTAGGTAAACTTTATATTCCTGAAACTCTAACAATAGCCAGAAATGGTTACGCGATAGTTGAAATAATCAATGAAAGTGATCAAACGATTTCTATAGTTTTAAATAAACCAATTCTCGCTCAACCATTCTTATCTTCACAATTTGAGATACACAACTTTGATTATATAAATAAAATAAATCAAAAACAAAGTGTAGATAGTAACAGTCAAAAATTAGATGTAAATAACCTAATACGGACCAATCATATGAACTCCGAAGAAAAAGACAGTATTACCAAAATATGTCGAAAATTTTCCGATATTTTTCTAAAACCAGGTGATCCATTAACATTCACTTCAAAAATCAAACATGCAATTAAAACTACCGACGAGATCCCAGTTCATGTGAAATCTTATAGGTATCCCTACATACACCGAGAAGAAGTTCAGCGGCAAGTTAATGAAATGTTGGACAAAGGGATTATAAGAGCATCATATTCACCCTGGAGCTCGCCAATCTGGATAGTAAGCAAAAAAATGGACGCATCGGGACGACAAAAGTGGCGACTTGTGATCGACTACAGGAAACTCAATGAAAAAACAATTTCAGATAGATACCCCGTTCCAAACATCACTGATATTCTGGACAAACTAGGAAGAGCGCAATACTTCAGCATCCTAGATTTGGCAAGTGGTTTTCACCAAATTCAAATGTCGCAAGATTCTATAGAAAAGACAGCATTCAGCGTCGACAATGGCCACTACGAATTTCTTCGTATGCCTTTCGGTTTAAAAAATTCTCCATCCACCTTCCAACGAATAATGGATGAAGTTTTGAAGGAACTCCAAAATAAAATTTGCATGGTATACATGGACGACATTATAATTTTCAGTACAAGTCTTCAAGAACATATACAGAACTTACAATTAGTTTTTCTCAAATTAAGAGAAGCTCGTCTGAAGATTCAATTAGACAAATGCGAATTTCTCCGCAAGGAAGTTGAATTTCTCGGACATGTAGTAACTCAAAACGGAATAAAACCGAATCCCAAAAAAATAGAAGCTATAAAAAAGTTTCCAATACCGCATACACAAAAACAGATTAAATCATTTTTAGGCTTATTGGGTTATTATCGTAAATTCATAAGGAACTTTGCCAAAATAACCAAACCTATGACTCTTTGTTTAAAAAAGGATAACAAAATTGAGCATACGAAAGAATTTATTAATTGTTTTAATACATGTAAAAATTTACTAACTTCAGAACCTATACTAGCATACCCAGACTTTAACAAACCTTTTGAGCTAACAACCGATGCTTCAAATTATGCTATCGGAGCTGTATTATCTCAAGAAGGACACCCAATTTCATACGCATCACGAACCCTTAACAGCGCAGAAATTAACTATTCAACGATTGAAAAGGAATTACTAGCAGTCGTTTGGGGTTGTAAATATTTCAGACCTTATTTATTCGGTCGCGAATTTTTAATCTTAACAGACCACAAACCCTTACAGTGGTTGTTTTCTTTAAAAGAGCCTAACTCACGCTTAGTTAGATGGAGATTGAAATTAGAAGAATTTCAATATAACATAAAATACATAAAAGGTAAATCTAATTTAGCAGCTGACGCTTTGTCAAGAATAAAACCCAACTGTGACCTTAACGCCTTTGAAACAGACTCATTAGACGTAAACATTGACGATCTTGACTCTATAATTCAGAGAGAGATTGATAATTTAAATTCTTTACTAAATCAAACAGAATTAACTCCAGAACAAATTAATCCATTACCTAATTTATCAACAGATGATGTTAACAATATTTTAGAGAACAATCAAAAAATTAATATAATATCAGACATCCAAATAGTACCACCAAACAATAATCCTATACCGGACGACACTGACTTGGAAACAATTCATACGTCTTTAGAGGATCCAATTCTCAAAATACCCATCTCAAACAAATCTTTAAACTCATATAAAAATCAAGTATTAATTACATGCGGCGAGGTAAGCGAAATTAAAACTAAACGTGAAAAATGTTTTGAAAACACAAGGATATTCGTTGTATTGTCTCGACGAGATTTGGAACAAAGTATAACTCAGTTCATTAAAGATTTTATTGACCCGAAACAATTATATGCATTTTATTTCAGAGAACCTCTCAACTCTGAAAAATTCATTTCAACTGTACAAAAAACTTTCACAAACAATTCATTTAAATTTATACATTGTACAAAAATATTACAAGACGTTTTAACACTAGAAGAACAAAACCAAAAATTAGAATATAATCATGTATTCAAAAAAGGACACAGAGGAATAAATGAACTTAAGGCTTCACTAAGTTCAAAATATTATTGGCCTAAAATGTCGGAAGACATAGAAAATTTCGTAAATAATTGTGAGATATGTCAAAAAAATAAATATGACAGAAATCCCCCATTAATTAAATTTAATCTCACTCCTACAGCTGCCAAACCCTTCGATCATATTCATATTGACGTTTTTAAAATATCCAATCATGCATATTTAACGATAATTGATGCATTCTCCCGCTATGGACAAGCCTATCCAATCCCAAGCATAACAGGTGTATCCATCGTCGAAAATTTATTGAGTTACATAACTCATCATGGCCTTCCATACAAGATTACCACCGATTGTGGTTCAGAATTCAAAAATAATGACTTACAAGATTTCTGTAAACTTCATAAAATAGAACTCCATTACACAACAGCTAAAAACAGCAATTCTAACTCTCCTGTTGAACGTTTTCATTCCAGCTTAATTGAACATTTTAGATGTCTCCGAGAATCTAATAAAGACCTTACTCCGGATCAATTAATGAAACATTCAATACTATCTTACAATAATTCCATTCATTCTGTCACGAAATTTACCCCCTTTGAAATAATAAAAGGACACATCAATAACCCAGACCCTTTCGATCTAAATGATCACTTAGTTCTATCACACTATGTTCAAAATCATAAAGAAGCCTCCAAACGTCTTTACGAAACAATTCGCGAGAAAAACAGTCAAACTAAAGAAGAAATAATCAACAAACGAAACGAAAAAAGAACTGACCCACCTACGTATACTAATCAAAATACGGCATACATTCAAACAAAATTTAGAGACAAAAAACTTCCCAAATTTAAAAAAGCGGAAATAATTAAAGACTCTGGCATAATACTAGAAACTAATAAGGGAAACTACCACAAAAATATAATTAGAAAACCAAAAAGTAATCCTGCAATATTGTTACAGGATGATGAAAATCACCTTGACAACAATCATACTGGTATTCCTGATTCTCCAAACGAGATGCCGGACAGAAGATATTCAAGTGATTAAAATAAATAACCCTCTACTACCCATTAGCTTAGGACCCTGTAGATTAATTTACACTAAGCATACATTTATATATTACATAGATTTAAGAGAAATAGTTAAGCAAATAGAAACCGTAAAACAATATTTTTATACTTTAAGAGATAATTTAATAGTTAGTAACGCAACAAATCCTATATCGTACCATAGCTTAGCAGAGCAAATGATAGAGAGAACAAAAATTTTGATAAACACGTTAGACAGGAAATCAGAAAACATTTACCCTCATGTCAGACAAAAGAGAGGACTAATAAATGGCATAGGTAAAATTAATAAGTGGCTTTTCGGAAATCTTGATTCGGACGACGAAGAAAGATACGATAAGGCAATCACTATTTTACAACAAAATCAAAAACAAATAATACACGAAACTAATTTACAGATATCTTTAAACAGGAAATTAATAAACCATTATAACAAATCTCTCACAACTTTATGGCAAAATCAACAGAAACTACAAGATAGTCTAGAAAAATTCCGAATTTCTATAGAAAGTAAAATAATAAACCTAAATAATTTCATTATTTTCTACAGCACAATTTCACAGATTAATCTAGATTGTCAAAACTTAATTACATACATAGATGATATCGAAAATGCTATTACCTTTTCCAAATTGAACTCAATTCACAGCTCAGTAATATCCAGCCAAGAAATTTTAGAAATGATAGAATACTTACGATCAATTTACAAAGAGGAACAAATTCCAAAATTTGAAAATGCTTTAACATATTATCTTTTTCTGGGTTCACAAGTAACCTTCTCTAATTCCAAAATAATTTTTGCCATCCATGTACCTATATTAAATCCCGAAACAGCAGAATTCTATCACCTTTATCCTATCATCCAAAATCACAAAATGTTCATCCCTCTTCAACCATACTTGGCCAAAGCTACAGAAGTAACGCTAATCAAGGAAGAATGTCCAATACTAGAAGAGAAGTACTATTGCCGACAAGAATTAAAATCCAAAGACAACTGCACCCTGGAACTACTAGAGGGCCATTCACCAACACATTGCTACGCCACTGATGTGAACCTCCAAGAATCTATTGTGGAACAAATAACCAACAACGAAATACTAATTATTCCAAATCCTGCAATAAAAGTAATATCCAAATGTACATCAGATCAACACTTAGAAATAAATCAACCAACGATCATCAGAATTCCTGAAAGTTGCCAACTTCAAGTAGGAGACGAAATATTTTCACACAACATACAAATTCAAAAAGGCAAATCAATCATTCTACCCAAATTGGATTCAACATTTTTGAAAGCTCAGACGTTTCACTCTCCAAATTTAACGAAAATCGACTTTGACGACCTCTACGAAATTAATCAAATCGCAAGAAACATCAAACCAATTGAAGAAGCGGAAATCTCGAAAACACCTATGATAATTAGTACATCTTTAACAATAATAATTATTCTTTCTGCTCTAGTAATAGTTTATTCAATAAGAAGATACATACGAAACAGAAAAAGACCAGAACAAACCAAGAAGGAAGAAATCCTGTTAGAAGAAAGAAGTCCAGAACCAAAAAATAACTCCGTTATTTTTCAGTCTTGAGGATGGAGGAGTTATATGCCCACAAAGTACGCTCATGGCAAAAGATGAGAAGATTGGAGACTGCTCGATCAGCGTTTATATTTAATAAAACTAAATGCTTTGTAACCTGAAAAACACTTCTTCTTAGTTCTTGCTAGCTTATTGTACATATATATTTAACTCATTTGTATCGTATTAATAAAGTTTATAAAAATCGTTTTTAAAAATAAGATTTTCGAAAGTAAATCTATAATTTGAGTGAGAGTTCAAAGGCCAAATTCAAACGAATCGGTAGCCGCTTAGAATAAACCTGCGCTCGATTAAAAAGCGGTGTTGCCATATTTAATGAAAGGAGCTAGAAATAAGTCAAAAACCTGAAGATTGATAAAGGGTATACCTCTGACGGGTTGACCGGCGCATACCTATTTACGCAATCAATAGCAGACACCAATATGAGTGACATAGGAAAAATAGAACGGATGTTTCAACAGTTAGAAGAAAATATGAAGGAAATTAAATTGAATATGGTAATAGCAGACAATAGGCAAATGCGAGAAGAAAACAGAAAACTAAAAGAAAACGTGTCATATCAAGAGGACAGAATAAGCAATTTAGAGAGGGAAATAAGGAAAAGGAATATTGTCATAAAGGGAATAGAAGATGAAGAACAGGAAAGTGACAAGGAAACAAAGGATAAAATACACATAATATTACAAAATATGGGAGTAAAAATGGCGGTGAAAGAAGACATAGGCGAATAGGCGAAGTGAGAAGAATAGGTAAATACAACATTGGAAGGGAGAGACCGATAATTGTGAAACTAAACAGGGAAAGTGCGAGAACAATGATTTTGCAAAATTCCAAAAGCTTGAAGGATACGGATATATGGATTGATGAGGACTACCCAGAGGAAGTCCAAGAGGAAAGGAGGAGGCTGATAATAAAAATGAAGGAAGCAAGGAATAAATGTCTAAAAGCACAATTAAGATACAACAAGTTAATAATAAACAACGAAATGTACAAGGCAAAAGTCACTGACCAAAACGGGGAAGGAAAAAACTAGAGAAGGGATGGTACCAGCAGCCAAAAAAGGACTGTAAATGAAAGATCACCGGAACAAAACAGATCCGAGGAACAAGTGAGAAAAATAACACGACCTAATGCAAAAAAACGATTGAATGAAGATGAAAATAAAGAAAACGATAACGCAAATGGCGACGGACATGGTAATGAACAGAAAATAAATAGAACAACTGAAATAAACACATAACAGTATGATCAAGGAGACAAAGGACAGGAAAAAATACATAGTTTATCCTATTAGCAAAGAAAATCGTGCAAACCGTCAACACAGAGCGAGGCTGATAATTTAGGCACATCTATTATGATAATAGGAACATGGAACTCGCAGGGAATTTACGAGGAAGGAGCAATAAGAAATCTAGCAACAGAAATAAAAAGATACGAGATAGATATCCTAGCGATGCAGGAAACCCATCTAACCGGGAACAACACAATGGAGATACAAGATTATATAATGTTCACAAGTGGAAACCAAAGCCGAAGATTAGGCTTTGGTTTTTAAGTACACGGAAATATGCAGGCATCAGTAATAAATTTCAAAGTCGTAACAGAAAAATTATGTGAAATACAAATAAAAAATGGAAGTTTAAATATAACAATAAATAACTTTCACGCTGCAACAGAAGAAAAAGGCGATGAAGCAAAACACGAATTCTACGAAGAACTTGAGAGTATATGATGAAATTCCCAAAAGTCATCTGAGAATAATTATAGGAGACGCAAACGCAAAAATAAGCAAAGAGGAAATTTACAAAGGAATAACAGGAGGCGAAAGCAAGCACAATATAAGCAATAATAACGGTCTAAGACTAATAAATTTAGCTATAGAAAAAGAAATAAAAATCATGGGCACACACTTCAAAAGGAAATACCACTTTCTCATTGAGGAACGTAACACAAACTCAGTTAAAAATATCAAAACATACAGAGGGGCAGCTGTGAACTCCGGCCACATTCTAGTCATTGCTGAGCCACAATAGACTCTCGCGAGTCGCAGTGGAGGGCCTCATTGACCCACTCATTATAAACCTAACCTATAACCTAGTCATTGCTAAAATGAAGTTAACTGAACGGAAAAGGATAAAACGTGACACCTATAGAAACACCAACATAAAATATAGTACGGAAGAATTACAAAGAAACGAGGAATACAGGAGATATAGAGCAGACGTAGAATGGAGCCTAAGCAATACAACAGATTCAAACATGGCATGCATAGTTGAGAAGAAATGGAATAACATAGAGAAAACGATAAAAACATCAACGGAGAAGAACGTTAGTAAGAGAAAAACGCAGAAAAGAAAAGAATGGTTAGATAACGAATGCGATGAAGAAATCCTAAAAAAACAGAAACTGAGAGAAAAATATCTACAAACAGGGAAATATATCGACAGAAAAAAGTATGCAGAATAAAGGATGGTTGTTAAAAAATGTGCAGAAATAAGAAAAGGCGTTACCAAGATAAAAAGCTTGAAGAATTGCAA
Organism: Galeruca laticollis; assembly: GCA_963921935.1. Taxonomy (NCBI): domain Eukaryota; kingdom Metazoa; phylum Arthropoda; class Insecta; order Coleoptera; family Chrysomelidae; genus Galeruca; species Galeruca laticollis. The sequence goes on from OY998185.1 coordinate 46,009,206, forward strand.
GAAAATTACAAAAAAAATTAAACACTTCTATAAAGATGTAAAAGATATAAGAAAAGAATTCTCGCCAAAAAATATTTACATCAAGGATGAAGAAGGAAATTTAATATGCGAAAAAAACGAGCAAAAGCAAAGGTGGAAACAATACTTCGAACAATTACTGAACGACGAATCTGAACTTCAGCAAGAAGATGGAAAAAAAGAAGAAAAAAATGATGACCGCATCTGCACCGTTGAGGAACCCACAGAGGCAGAGATAACAGAAATTATTACAAGTATGAAGAATAATAAATGCCCGCGGCCAAACAAAATTACTGCAGAGAAAATAAAATATGGAGGACAACAAATAATTGAATAAATAATAGAACTAATCAGGAAAATATGGATAGCGGAAGAAATACCACAAGAATGGAGAAAAGCGGTAATATTACCAATATATATGAAAGGGGGACCCAGCTGATTGTGGTAACTATTGAGGTATAGCCTTGCTGGACGTTACATATAAGGTACTAGCTTCGTTAATAAAAAAAGGGTAGAAGTAGTAGCAGAAAACATTATCGGAGAATACCAAGGCGGTTTCAGAAAGGGCAGGTCAACGACTGATCAAATCTTTATTTTAAAACAGGTGCTCATAAGTTGCTATGAGTACGAAATACCGACCCATATCATGTTCATTGATTTTAAAAGCGCATACGACACGTTAAATCGACAAAAAATGGTAAATGCTTCAAAAAGTCTAAAAGTACCACCGAAACTTTTTTTTTTAGTCACGAGGGGGTTAGGGTTCAGGTGCCCTAATTGTTGCTGCTCAGCCATTGATTGGCTTATTGTGCACCCCCACTCACAGGTATTAAGCAGAGTCCCATCCTAAATTCTTAGCGAACATTGAGATTCCTCGGACTATGTTTTCCTGCATTCCCTCCTGATTTGTGCCTAGGAAGATATCTAGACAGGAGGCTCGCCTTCTGCATAGGGCAGGGCAATCGAAGACCACGTGCTTTGCGGTTTCTTCTACTTCTCCACACATCCTGCAAATGGGATTTGTTATTTCAATCCCCATTTTCACTAGGTGTGCGTTGAATATCCAATGGCCAGTTATGAATCCTACCACTTTTCGCAGTTCTTTCCTACCCACTCTAAAAGCATTTGCTGCGTAGGAACTCGATGGTCCTTTTAGCATTCTTTTGGACTGAGCATGTCCCATGATTCTGTTCCAGCGCTTTTGGTGTTCAAGCGACACCCAGTTGGAAACAGTTTTTCGTACGGCGCTATATGAAACACCGTATGCTGGTTCAGGTCCCATGAGGGTGAGATGAGCTCCTCCACCGCCGTGCACCCATTGGCACGGGTCACTTGACACCTTGGGTTGGGGATGTTTATCGACCTCCCAGTCTAGATCCGCTGAGTTCAGTTGCAGCAGGGCTACCACGTGAAGGGTGTAATCTATGATCACACACTCCCAATCATCTTGGGAATACCCAGCGGTCCTGGGACAGTTTAAGGAGGCGCAATGTTCTAGGACTCTCCGTGCAAAACCTATCCCCTGGGTTCAGCCTCCCTCTCCCTTTCAACTTTACGTCGATTGCTAGAGGGAACAGACCCTTCGACCCCCCACCGAAACTGTATAATCTAATAAACATGACCCTGAAAAATGCAAGGTGTGCAATAAGAGTAGGAGGGGAACAAACAGAAGAATTCGAAGTCCAAAATGGACTCAGACAGGGAGACCCGTTATCCGCCCTACTTTTTAACTTAGTCCTTTTAACAGTCATTAGAAACAGTAAAGTAAACAGATATGGAACCCTGATCAACAGATCCCACCAGGTATTAGCATACGCAGATGATGTCGTATTGTTAGCGAGGAGCGAAAAGAAACTCAAAAGCATAGTAGAACAGTTATTAGACACGGCAGGAGCAATGGTATTAAAAATAAATGGAAAGAAGAGTCAGTACATGCAACTCAAAAACAAACATTTAAGAAAATACCCTGGAAAGCTATAATTACAAACTAAGATCAGTGGAAAAATAACGATAAGCGAAACAGACAGTTACATCTACCTTGGCATTTTTATTACAAACAGATGCGAAGAACATGCTGAAATAGACCTTCGCATAACAAAGAGCAATAGATGCGCAGGAGCTTTATAGAATTTATTAAAATCCAAAGAAATGTCATGGGAAACGAAGAAATGTGTATACGAAACAATAATCAGATCTACAATGCTATACGGCAGTGAAACATGGACACTAAATAAAAAGGAACAGTTCAAGATTGAAATATGGGAACGAAAGATACTAAGGAGGACATATAAGGGGAAAAGAGAGAATAGGGATGGGAAACGACGATAAACAAAGAAATCTACGAAATATTTAACGAACCTAACGTATATGAAATTATACAGTCAAAAAGGTTACAATGGTTAGGACACTTAGAAAGTATGGAGGACTCAAGGACAGTAAAGGGGGTAGCGTGGGCAACACCAGAGGGGAAAAAAGAGAGGCGGGCCCAAAAGAAAATGCAGGGAAGCAGTAATACTAGATATTAGGGAAGAAAAGATCCTCAACTGAAAAAAAGCCAGGAATGAGACGAATGGAAGAAATTAACCAGGCCATAGACCTAAACGGTCTTTTTCGAGCCTTATATAATATATATTTTTTTATGTATTATTATTTATCAATGTATGATTATTATAATTATTCAATTTCATTTGCCACACGTTGGTTCGTCAATTGTTATGATATTTTATTTTTATTTATTTATTTATAATTTTAATTGTTTATCACGTTTATATTATTATAATTTAGTTGTTGAGCGCCAGATGAAATTATTGAAGTAATAGATGAATATCTGTTTAGTTTAAAAAAGTAAAATGTCAGCTAAATTCAGTCCTCAAAATTAAATTCAAAATAATTAAGATATCATATAATTAATAAGAAAAAGAAATATTTACATTAACTAATACTTATTATTTTCCAATCATTTTTTGAAATAGATCTAAAGAGTATTCAATATGTTTCTGTACTATTATTAAATACCTTGGCCAATGGGTTTAACTATCTTACTGAATAACATTATGAGAAATTATATTATTGAAATTATCGAAAAGTTCTTTCCTTTTTTTGTATATTTTAGTTATAAATCTATTCAATAAAATTTGTTAAAAGATTCTTATCTAAAATTTGTTAAGTAACTTTTTATCTGGCCGTTCAATTTTATGTGAAATATATCAAAAATTTACCATTTGAATTGACACTAGTCCGATCAGATAAAAAGGTTATGTTTGTAAATTTGACAGTTCGTTTGTGAAAAATATCGAAATGATATAAGTTTAGTTTTTATAAATTAAAAAATTGAATAGATGAGGCTTTTACTTGATGGAGATCCATACTGAACGATGAAATATAACAATATAATTTGATTAAAACTTCATTTATTTCAACTAATGTTCAATTTAAACTGGTTGACGCATTTCACTAACACAGTAGCTTTCTCAAAACGAATGAAGGTATAATATAGAAATGTTTTAATATATACAGTATATACATACAGAATTCTACTTACTAAAGTTAACAAAGGTATTGAGAGAAATTACCTGGAAATTTATTCCCTACAAACATTCCTAAGCTATCTTCTAAGTAAATAGGTTTAATAATGGAGAGTTATTGATATCTATTTGGTCGTTAAGAAGATTACCTGGATATTTATTTTTGTTAATCTCAAGGCCCCCTAATAAATTTAAACTAACGACTATATGGAGAATTTCAAAATTTGGGTCGAAAATGTGTTGGTTTTTTAATAAATGATTTGAATAGTTCCGAAATTCTAGTTTTAAAATTTCTAAAAGTTCTACCGATATAAATTTTATCACAGTTGTCATTACCACATTTTAATTTATAAACTCATGATTTGTTTAATTTTTAAGATTTAGATTTATTTCTTTAATGAGTTTGGATAAATTGTAATCAGTTTTAAAGAAATATTCATGTCTAAAGTTATAGCATGTCGCTGAGACATGTTGCTATTTTCATCAATTATTTTGGTGTACTGATACATACTGATAGTATTTTATTAAGGCATATATTAGTTTTCTTTTTTTTTGAGTTGTTGACAAAACTATTTTTTTGGATAATTTTCTATGTGGTTTGGAATACTACAATTTATAATTTCGTTACTTTCATAGCGAAAGTGTTTCCGATTTATAATGTTTTCTTCCATATATCTTCCAATTTCGTTTTTGAGTATTATATGTGTGTTATCGCTAAATTTTTAGCAATTGGTTCCGTCTAGGTGGGTTTCTTCTCTCCAAACTTTCCGACAGTAGGAAAGGGGGGAAAGGCCATGCCTTGTTTTTTTCTTTTTATTTTTCCGTATGGTTATATAATGTATTTTAGGATACATACACATACACATACACATACACATTTTTGGTCACGTTAAAATGTTTTTTCTTAGTAGATTTCTGTCCCTTACCGTGTATTTTTTTAAACAATATCTCGCAATAGCATTCCCATGACGGAATTTTTGGAGGTCTTCGCTTTCCTGTTACAAAAGATTTCCGTGATTTTTTTTTGTTAAGGACTAGTTCTGTGACAGGCGTGATGCTAGTCTTGTGACATCTTTAAGTGGAAAACTGAATTTCAGAGGTGTTGTCGTGGTGTGCCATCATTCCATAACGTATCGTACCTACGGGACGCCGTTTTTCCGAAAGGATGGTTTGATGACTTGTCATGTTATCGCACTGGAAGGATGTGTGGCATGGGCATTGCATTACGGTGTTATAGATCTAGAGATCCAGTCATTTTTTTTCTAAGGAATTTTCTTTGGAAATTTCCATTTTAGTTGTGGCGTTTCTACATAACGCTGGGTTTGTTAATTACCCGAGCTTGCTCAAAAATTTCTTCGTTTTTATTTTTTTATTTACTTTTCTCTTTGGATTTTGTTAAATCTTTTGTTTCCAATTGCAAGGAATGTAGTTGTTGGACGATCATGTCTACACTTCGGTAGTTGTAGAGATGCGAAGTTGATTGTGGGGAATAAATAACCACGACGCGATTAACATCTCTCGCGAGGTTTTTCCTGCATGATTGATGCTCTCATCCATCTATAACTCTGAGTTAGTCTTGCTCACCTAATACTTCTTCCTTATATCTTTTTGGTTACTTTAGTTTTTTCTTTTGAGGTTAGTGTACCTGAGATCTTAACCACCCTATATCACATTTAGTGATTATTTTTTCTTGACGAAGAATATAGTTATTCTCTTGTCATATCGTTGAGATGTTATAATTTCATATTTTATTAGAGGCTACGTCTCTAATTTTTTTTCTTGAATATTTTGCTAAAGCGTTAAGTGGAGGTTATTCCTCTGATTTTTTCTGGCGTTTATCGTCTCATATTTTGGTAGAGGCCACCCCTCCAATTTAATTTTTTGGTTATTTTTGTATCTCAGTACGGTACCAATAACTGACATCGTTTAATTTTTAATTAATTTTTGTTAATAGGAATAAGCTCCTATTATAATTGCTTACTGCATTTTGTTTACATTTTTTTTGAGCATAATTGCGCCTAACTTGCAATTATTATTATTGACTAGCTGACCCGGCAGACTTCGTACTGCCTCAATTGATAAATAAAAGACCTAAACTTTTGTATAAATTAATTTCAAAACAAACAAAACGTATTTCAGGAAAACTCTGCTTTTTTAAGTAAGCAACATGATGTGTCGAAAATAATAATAAAACTTCATGCTTCGTTAAAAAAATGCTTTTTTATTCAATACGTTTTGTTTGTTTTGAAATTAATTTATACAATAGTTTAGGTCTTTTATTTATCGATTGAGGCAGTACGAAGTCTGCCAGGTCAGCTAGTAATTCAATATTTTTTCGCTATTCAACACTCATAGTAAATCAATCAGCTGGTAGTCAGTTTTGTAAGGGAGGGCCAAATTTTTTTTTCATATTTCGATCTATGTTCTTTGGGGAAAGTTGTTGAGTTTCATGAGCACATTCACCTCCTTCAGGGTTGATACCCCCTTCCGTTACACGCTGTATATACACTACTCCAAGAATTTAACGCACCACCAAAAAATAACCAAAAGTTTAAAGTAAATTTTTCTCTAAACTGCTTGTCCGATTTGAATGAATTTTTTTTTGAATGACAGGTTGACACTTCCAGAGAGTTAGTGTACTACTGTATTTGCATATAAACTTATTTTTGTATAAATACGGGGTGTTGCAATGATAACCTGATTTTTTCATAAAATTTGTAACACCCTTTGGAGTTCAACAGTAACAATATCAACTTAAAATTAAAATCAAACTGTAGCTTTATCTTTTTGTAACATTTTGTTTTTTGATTTACTCTATTATCTTGGCCACAACAAGAGAAAATCAATTTTATAGCATAACATGTTTTTTATTAAAATTTATTATCCAACTTTAACAACGAAAAACAAAGAAACAAAACGTAAAAAAAGTCAGTAGCGAGTATTTCCGCCTCTGGCAGAAATAACTGCTTGGCACCGACGGCCCATACTTAAAATAAGCGACCGTATATCATTTTGGTCAATTTCTTCCCATATTTCAATCAGTCGCCTCCCCACGTCTTCCAAGATGTTCAAGTTCCGTTCCTCTCGTAATCTCCTCTCAGAGATTCTCTATGGAATTTAAATCAGGGCTTCTAGCTGGCCATGCCATGGTATCGATGCCAACTTCCTCTAGATAATTCCTCACAACTCCAGCAACATGAGGCCTGGCATTATCGTGCATCAACAAAAATACTTGCCCTATATATGGCGCATATGGCATTACATGTTGGTCTAAAACCTCCAATATGTACCTTTCAGCTGTAAGGCTTCCATTATTTATGACCACAAGTTCTGTGCGACCAGTCAAAGAAATACCTCCCCAGACCATCACAGATCCTCCTCCAAATAATGTGTTATTTGAGAAATTACACTGAGCATATCGTTCGCTAGGGCGTCGATATACACGCATGCGCCTGTCATTATTGTACAAACAAAATCTTGACTCATCCGTAAATAATACCTGTTGCCATTCCGCTTCTAACCAGTTACGATGTTCCATGGCAAAATTCAGTCTCGCTCTTCGATGATTTCTAGTTAGAGCTGGCCCCCGAGCAGCAATTCTAGGTCTCAAATTGTGTTCTCGTAGTCGCTGACGAGCTGTTTCACCACAAATTTGTACACCAGTAGCATCTCGAAGCCGGGTTTGAAGAGTCCGGGCTGTTACAAAACGTTGTCTTAATGCCTATAATCTTAAAAAACGGTCCTGATTAGGGGTTGTTATTCGATTCCTTCCTTGTCCCGATCTGCGACCATGACTTCCAGTGTCTCTATATCTTTGTATAACTCGTGAAACGGTTATATGATATACATTAAATCATCTACCAATTCTTCGGTAATTCCAGCCTTCCTCGAACAATATTAATGCTTGAGCACATTCTTCGCCAGTAAGATTTCGTGTTTCACGTTGCATATTAATTAAAATAAAGGTTTTTACAAAAAAAAAACGTAAGGGCTAACACTAAAAATACACTTCTATGAAATGCTTTTTTTCACCTGTATTTAGCTAATGATAATTTACTGTAACTTATTGTTTTTCATAGCCTGCTACTCACTTTTATTATTATAAATTTTAATAAAAAACATGTTATGTTATAAAAGTGATTTTCTCTTGTTGTGGCCAAGATACTACAGTAAATCAAAAAACAAAATGTTACAAAAAGATAAAGCTACAGTTTGATTTTAATTTTAAGTTGATATTGTTACTGTTGAACTCCAAAGGGTGTTACAAATTTTATGAAAAAATCAGGTTATCATTGCAACACCCCGTATTTATACAAAAATAAGTTTGTATGCAAATACAGTAGTACACTAACTCTCTGGAAGTGTCAACCTGTCATTCAAAAAAAAATTCATTCAAATCGGACAAGCAGTTTAGATAAAAATTTACTTTAAACTTTTGGTTATTTTTTGGTGGTGCGTTAAATTCTTGGAGTAGTGTATATTTTAGTACAAACTTGAATATTAAAAAAAATAGTGGGCATGAAATTGTCCTGTATAATATGTGTAGCGCCAAATGATGTCATCTGGAAACAGTTGTTATATTTCTGAATGCTGGCCAAGAAGTGCTTAGAATCATTTCCAATCCCAGAAACTACAGAGCGTAAAGGATCTGGTGGTGGGACCAATTGTGGTAATTTTACTTTGCCTCCAGCACAACATAATCCAGTAGATTCACCAGTGTATTTTAACGCCTTACAATATTTACAAATTATTTTCATTTCCCCAATTGTTACCGATTTGTCGGCACAATAATCAATTGCCGGATCATAGTGGAATGCAGCTCGTTCAAGAATCACAGGAGCACTGCGTCTGCGGATTCGCTCAATTTCATTATGTCGTGCTCGCTGTTGTTGTGTTTGATGTGCACGAACTCGTTGCATTCTAAGCCTATCCACTTCATTGTCACTCACTAAATAACGCAATTCTGACATAGCAATACGACTATTTTCTTGATCTGTCTCTCTCTGGTCATCAGTGCGGTTAGCACTTGAGGTAGCTCTTCGCACATTTGATTGACTGCGACGACTTAAGTCAGGTCGTCTTCTCCTCGGCATCGTAACGTAATTAATCAAAGTGAGAAAATTTCTCGCTCACTTAACAGTAAAGTGTCACTATCACAAAGTATCAACAAAAAAAAGAGCACACAACTTGGAATGTCACTATCACAAAGGATCACAAAAGTAAAGAAAGGTCTCGCGCACGTAGCGGTAATCGTCACTCATAAAGATAGAAGGATGCACTCATAGAATATCGTAACCATGATCGTAACACAATATCGTCAATCGTAATACTTTTTTCCGTGTTCTGATTTTTTTATTTATTTTTTTGGAGTTTACCTTTAAGCCATAAATTTCCGTGCGACAGAATGATTGACATATTAGTTAGTTGTCAAATCTAATATGTCAAATATTATGGTTGTGTTCAGAAACTTAATTTGTGACAAAACTTAAGATTTATCAAACTTAAAAAAATAATCTGATACAGTTACAACTGAAGTTAGCTAAAATTAAGTTTCGCGAAGCCGACCAAATTAATTGGATATCAGTACTACTAATAGTTTATTACATTTATTGTCGCGTTCGCGATTCACTTTTGAACGCGACATTAGATCCTCCAAAGCGCACGCGAAGACTATTTTCATAGATATGATTGAATTTGAACTTTATGCAGCGGTAATAAATTGCAAATTGACTCTTTGACGTTAGGAACACACTCAAATTGCTTAGACATCAGTGAGTGATTATAATTTGATATGAACTTTATTGAATAGCAGTAAGATTCAAATTGACTCTAGCTTGTATGGGAAATAGAAAAGGGCTATTTTTAGGGTTTTCCCGGAAATTATTCGATTTTTTCTCGCCTTTTAAACCTTTCCTAGACCTCCACGAACATTTCAAGACTAAGATAAGATAAATCCGTTCAGCCGTTCTCGAGTTTTAGTGGGACTAACGAACAGCAATTCATTTTTATATATATATAGATAATAGGCCTAAGCACCTATTATATTTTTTTACTTTTTTTAGTTTTCAAAATGAATTGAAGTCTTGGATTAGAAAGCAACAATTCTTGGACTTTCATTGAATATGTTCCTTTCTTCTTTTTATTTTTCTTCTTTATTTTCTTACCTTCTTTTAATTTCTTGTTTGTTCTCTTGAATTTGTAAGCACTACTACATCTTCTTTAATCTGGTCACCACATTCCTGTTGTTTTGCTACTTTTCTTTGTAGGCTGTTCAGGTTTCCAAAGAAGTAATTCTTCGAATTCCTTTTTTTCTCCGAGGAGAGGGGGTGTAACATGTCGCTGAGACATGTTACTATTTTCATCAATTATTTTGGAGCGTTACTTATTCGTCGACTACTCCCACCTCTAATTCCAACTCCTATTATTTCGAATATTAGGAACGTATCGGTGATAGTTTTTACCATCATTAAATGGCTATTTAAAACTACGATACAAGGAATCGGTTTGTTCATTTCTTCACTGAGAAGTTATTCAGCATTCTCCTTTTTAATAATACACTGTGTGTGATTTTTAATTTTCTTCGCTGCTCTGCAGCCTTAAGGACCGTCTACAGACTATACTTTAAGGACCGTCTACAGACCTCACTGTACCGACCCTAAGGACTGTTCACTTTAAGGACCGCTTCAGAGTGTACCATAAGAACCTCTACAGACCGTCTACAAGATCCACTCATCGGACCACATCGTCCAAGTCCATACAACAACGGCTCAAGAACCCTCGACTACTGCTGCAAGCTGTACGTCCCGAGTCTTCCCAAGATAAGTCCCTAACTTATTTTTGGTATATATAAAATATTGAGTTGGACATTTTTACTATATAACTGATATTTATTCGTATTTGTATCGAGAATATACGGTTTTTATAAATTTATTATTGTGTGTCAAATAAATCCATTTGTCCCGAAATTTTGTTTGTTGATTCACCTTATCCCGATTGAGGTAATAAAAAATAGTGTAACTAAGGCCGAATTCACTACCTGAGCAGAGTCCCAAGGCCGGGTACTTAGGTTGTGACAAAGTTTCTAAAAATAATTTAATTTTTAAGGATGGTGTTCCAAAGTATGTTAAGCTTTTAAATTGTTTATTATTATTTTTATCTGAAGGGAATACTTGTTCTTTCATAAAACAAATAGCAGTTAATAATAATTACGATCCAAATTTAATTAACAATATCATAAATAAAAAGATAAAAAAACAGACTTTAGAACAAGTATTGCCTTCAGATAAAAATAATAATAAACAATTTAAAAGCTAAACATACTTTGGAACACCTTCCTTAAAAATTAAATTATTTTTAGAAACTTTAGACATGAATATTTCCTTTAAAACTGATTACAATTTATCCAAACTCATTAAAAATAATAAATCTAAATATTCAAAATTAAACAATTCCAGGAGTTTATAAATTAAAATGGGGTAATGACAACCGTGATAAAATTTATATCGGTAGAACTTTTCGAAATTTTAAAACTAGAATTTCGGAACACAAACGTAGCTATGACAACAAAAAATTTAATTCTAACTATTCAAATCATTTATTAGAAAACTAACACATTTTCGAGCCAAATTTTGAAATTCTCCATGTAGTCGATAAATCCTTTAGTTTAAATTTATTAGAGGCCCTTGAGATTAATAAAAATAAATATTCAGGTAATCTTCTTAACGACCAAATAGATATCACTCCTTTATTAAACCTTTTTACCTAGAAGATAGCTTTGGAATGTTTGTAGTTAATGAATTTCCAGATAATTTCTTTCAATACCTTTGTTATCTGTGTTCATGCACTGTACATATTAAAATATTTTTTCCACTACTAGCTGTGAAGTTGACAATTATTGTGTCATCTAGCCAACTGAGAAGTTGAATTTCTCTATTAGTGGTTAATAATTTTTTCTATTGTTAACCTAGGTCAATAATGGACAAACTCAAATGTTTTGAGAATTCAGGGATAATAGCTTAACAAAAACTAGTGCAACATAATTTTGTATACCCAGGAGATTGTGTTTAACATATTTACTGCTTGGAATTACCTAACAAGATAAAATTATTTCAATAAAACTGTCATTAGTTTAAAATTCGCGCTCAACCAAAAATTTCTGATGACATAAGGAGTGCGTTCATAATATATAGGTGAGGTGAGGAGCGCAAACAGTGTCAATGTCAGTCATATGACGGAGTAAACGCATAGGGAGAAATCAGTTTGAACGATTTGTAGATCGACACTATCAAAATTTGACATTGAAATGTCTTGTTCATTTTCCGTTAATTTTAGAAAAACGAGGATCGAGGAATGTTTTTACTTTCAACATTATCACCAGTGGAATTTGAAAATCTTCTGTTGATAGAAACTGGTAGCTAACATTGACCCACATAGACAAATAATATTAATATATTACTTTCTCTATGGTAAAGCATATGTTAAATGTTTTATAAACGCTCACTTTGTACTCAAGTGTTGTGAACGCACTACCGCTGTAATTGTTCAAAGTAAAATATAAACCACGTTTTGTGAAATTTTTGGATGTGATCGTATAATTGGTTTTGTTAATTCGTTGCACTTAATATTGGTGATTATGAACTATAGGAATAATGGTATTCTATTGCTGTGTGATTAAATTATACCTACATGATTTTTATAAGACATTTTTTTTATTTTTTATTTTTGTCTTAAATTTGGCTAGTAGTGGAAAAAAATGTATATACACCACGGTGGTGAAGAGTGTAAATTGAACATTAGTTCAAATAAATGAAGTTTCAAACAAATTATAAAGTTTGATTTCATCGTTTATAAATTTACCTTACAGTTTGTAATTATGCACTGAATTTTTCGTCGATGTTTGTTCATTTAATTGTGTAATAATGAACTGAACCAAAATTCTGTTCTATGTTCTTTCTGTATACTGAAGACTGCTTTCCTGTGTTTCCAGTAAGTAGTGTTTTATCATTTTTACTTGTATTATTATCAAATACTTTTTCTCTTCTCTGTTTAATTCATATTCTCCACCATTGTCATTATACTCTCAAGTTATAATTGATTTTACCCATATTTAAGAATGATTTCTTCTACAGCTTTGCTTATAGTTTGAAATTGATCTTCTTTCCTTAGTGTTTTAGTTTACCGCACAGAAGATGCCTCCCATGACAAGAAAATACAAAAGTGTTATAAGAAGACTCAGATTAGGTCACTCACGGCTAACCCATGGTTACCTGATGTCTACAGAGAATCCCCCTATCTGTGAATCCTGTGATAATGTAAGACTTACAGTTTCATTTAAAACACTATTATGAGCAGATTCAACGAAGTAAGGGTCAGGACAGTTAATTTCTTCTTTCCTTAGTTTCTTATTATAATCTTATTTGATTCTTCTGAATTTTTCTGTTTTAAAAAAATCTCTTTCGAAATCTCTCTCAATTTTCTTCCCTTCTTTCCAATAAAAAAAATCAACAACCTCTGTCGAATACCGCTTAGCAATCATCAACATTTTTTTTTATATTCATCCTAGATGTAACTTTTATTTTTCTATTTTGACTAAATGACCTAGTGCACCACACGTGCACACTTCAAAATTTCTTATCTAATAGTTTTACAATAGTTTAAAATTAAAATCGATATAACGAATTATTGGATTAATATATATATATATATATATATATATATATATATATATATATATATATATATTAGAATTATATCTTCTTGGGTTCAAAGGTTGTGGAATGAAACATATATATTAGTTAAAATATATTTTCGAATAAAGACTTATCAAACTTGACGTTTCGCTCTTATTTTAGGAGCATTTTCAAAAGAATATGTATAAATATTAAATTTGAATTACATAAAATACAGTTATTGTAAAAATTATTTTGAAAAAGTCAATAAAATGTCATGAAGTGTCAATAGTAATAGAATACCTACCTTAGATATTTACGCAACGATATTATGTTTGGAGTGATGAAAATAAATTAATTAATTAATTTGTAATAAATTTGACTCAAGTTTTTTATGTCTTGTTTGTCATTTACTGATAATTTATCTTGTTTTATATATATCATTTCTTTGATTTTGAGTTTTTGATAATTTGTGTCTTGTGTTAAAATTTTTGTGTTTTTGAAATCGAACTCATGATTTTCGTTATGTTCATGTTTGTGTAGCGCTGTGGATGCATTTTTAGTGTATTTATGGCCGTTTATTCGGCTTTCTAGATATTGTGTAGTCATTCCTACATAATTTTTTGAACAGTTTAAGCATGGTATGGAGTATATAACATTTGATTTCTTATTATTTTTAGTTTTGCTTTTTAATTTAGTAAATAGTGATGATAGTGTATTATTTGGTTTATGGCATATTTTGATATTATGTTTAGATAATATATATTTTAGTTTTTCTGATAATTGATTCGTATAAGGTAGAGCTATATATATATTTTTTTCGTGGTTCAAAGTTGTTAGTGAATTTGGTTTTATATTGTTGTTGTAGTATTTGTATGTACGTTGTTGAATAATTTTATTTATTTGATTTGAAGGATAGTGATTATTTTCTAAAACAATCTTAAGTTTTTTAATTATTTCAGGACGATATTTAGGTGAAGTTAGTTTTATAGCTCTATCTATCAATCCTATAATAACACTATTTTTTTGTATTTTTGGATGGCATGAATTATAATTTAGATATCGTCCTGACCAAGTTTCTTTTGTATATAATTTAGTTTCAATTTTATTATCATTGGTTTTCATTAGTGTCATATCTAGAAACTTTATATTATTGTTTTTTTCAATTTCTATGGTAACCACTTCATTTCAAAACAAGAACAATACATTCATAAAAAAACTTTTAAATAATGGTTCCATTAATACAAACGAAGCTAAAAAACTACAAACACATAATGCAATACCTCCAAAAATATATGGACTACCGAAATTACACAAACAAAATTTACCAATGCGACCAATAGTATCATATATTCAATCACCATTTTACAAACTATCTAAATATCTAACAAACATTTTATCAAAATTAACTAAAAATAATTTTTATATAAAAGATTCATTTATGCTGAAAGAATTTTTAGATACAATACATATTCCTAATAATTATAAAATGATATCCTTAGATGTTATCTCAATGTACACAAATATCCCAAATGACTTAATAAAACATGTTTTAAAAGAAAAATGTGATGAAATAAAACAACATACATCACTTACCTATGATGAATTTATAGAAGGTATTATGCTTATTCAAACCAATAATTATTTTCAATATAATGATACTTTCTTTCAACAACTAAATGGTTGTACAATGGGATCTCCAATTTCCTCTAGTTTAGCACAAATTGTAATGGAATATGTAGAAGAGAAAGTATTAGAACATATAAAATTTGATATATTATTCTTCAAACGCTATGTTGACGACTGTTTAGCTGCTATTCCAGAAGACAAATGTAATGAATTCCTCAATATTTTTAATTCTTTTAACTCTAAAATACAATTTACCATAGAAATTGAAAAAAACAATAATATAAATTTTCTAGATATGACACTAATGAAAACCAATGATAATAAAATTGAAACTAAATTATATACAAAAGAAACTTGGTCAGGACGATATCTAAATTATAATTCATGCCATCCAAAAATACAAAAAAATAGTGTTATTATAGGATTGATAGATAGAGCTATAAAACTAACTTCACCTAAATATCGTCCTGAAATAATTAAAAAACTTAAGATTGTTTTAGAAAATAATCACTATCCTTCAAATCAAATAAATAAAATTATTCAACAACGTACATACAAATACTACAACAACAATATAAAACCAAATTCACTAACAACTTTGAACCACGAAAAAAATATATATATAGCTCTACCTTATACGAATCAATTATCAGAAAAACTAAAATATATATTATCTAAACATAATATCAAAATATGCCATAAACCAAATAATACACTATCATCACTATTTACTAAATTAAAAAGCAAAACTAAAAATAATAAGAAATCAAATGTTATATACTCCATACCATGCTTAAACTGTTCAAAAAATTATGTAGGAATGACTACACAATATCTAGAAAGCCGAATAAACGGCCATAAATACACTAAAAATGCATCCACAGCGCTACACAAACATGAACATAACGAAAATCATGAGTTCGATTTCAAAAACACAAAAATTTTAACACAAGACACAAATTATCAAAAACTCAAAATCAAAGAAATGATATATATAAAACAAGATAAATTATCAGTAAATGACAAACAAGACATAAAAAACTTGAGTCAAATTTATTACAAATTAATTAATTAATTTATTTTCATCACTCCAAACATAATATCGTTGCGTAAATATCTAAGGTAGGTATTCTATTACTATTGACACTTCATGACATTTTATTGACTTTTTCAAAATAATTTTTACAATAACTGTATTTTATGTAATTCAAATTTAATATTTATACATATTCTTTTGAAAATGCTCCTAAAATAAGAGCGAAACGTCAAGTTTGATAAGTCTTTATTCGAAAATATATTTTAACTAATATATATGTTTCATTCCACAACCTTTGAACCCAAGAAGATATAATTCTAAATATTATCGGAAGGTTGAAGAACCTAGGTGAATTTATATAATTTGCAAGGGTCTAAAGTGCAAAATAAGAAACAAAACATGCCATTCTATGAAGAAATACGTAAGAATTATGGAACAACAATTGTGACATCCATGAAATCCATAACCAATTCATTGAGGAAACTTGCTAACCAAAAAAATAGACGTATATTTCTATTGAGATGTAAAAACACAGGAATCCAACAAAATTTTTTGAATTTTGATATATCACATATTAATGTAACAGGTACGTACCTTAGAAAGAAATTCAACGATATTATAAACACAACAAAATCAAAACTTTTAAATCTAAATATTACTGAATCAATTCAAAATATAAAAAAGTTAGAAAAAACTATCAATTACGAAACTAATAATTTGAAAAATAGCATTCCTGAAGTCTTAATAAATACATTTTGGAATCTAGAAAAAATAAAATACGAGAAACAGTTTCAAAAAATAAAGGAAAATAATTTAAAAAAGTTTCATAAACTAGTAAATAACTCCACACAAGATACAATTAAAATAAATTCTGATCAATGGCTTGAAAATATCTCTAACACATATATACCAAATGATATAGTAGAAGTATTAGCATTAGGTAAAAATTTCGCACTTCCATATAAAAATGAAAATGAAGTACCATACACAGAATACATTGCAAGTATTGAATCTGCTATAATGCATAAATCAGAACAAATAAAAGATGATATTAGGGCTGATGTAGTCAATGTTATCACTAACCATAAAATAAAACTACGACATCATAAAACTCAGAAAATCAATAAAACTCAGAAAAACATCCAAAAAAAGTTGAAGAAAACTAAAGAATTCATCAAATGTAATCCTCAAATTACAATTTTACAACCAGATAAATGTAATAAAACATTAATAATGGACACAGATGAATATAATAATAAAATGATAGAGTTATTGAATGATAAACATGTTTATCAAAAAATAAAATCAGACAAAACCACTTCATTTCAAAACAAGAACAATACATTCATAAAAAAACTTTTAAATAATGGTTCCATTAATACAAACGAAGCTAAAAAACTACAAACACATAATGCAATACCTCCAAAAATATATGGACTACCGAAATTACACAAACAAAATTTACCAATGCGACCAATAGTATCATATATTCAATCACCATTTTACAAACTATCTAAATATCTAACAAACATTTTATCAAAATTAACTAAAAATAATTTTTATATAAAAGATTCATTTATGCTGAAAGAATTTTTAGATACAATACATATTCCTAATAATTATAAAATGATATCCTTAGATGTTATCTCAATGTACACAAATATCCCAAATGACTTAATAAAACATGTTTTAAAAGAAAAATGTGATGAAATAAAACAACATACATCACTTACCTATGATGAATTTATAGAAGGTATTATGCTTATTCAAACCAATAATTATTTTCAATATAATGATACTTTCTTTCAACAACTAAATGGTTGTACAATGGGATCTCCAATTTCCTCTAGTTTAACACAAATTGTAATGGAATATGTAGAAGAGAAAGTATTAGAACATATAAAATTTGATATATTATTCTTCAAACGCTATGTTGACGACTGTTTAGCTGCTATTCCAGAAGACAAATGTAATGAATTCCTCAATATTTTTAATTCTTTTAACTCTAAAATACAATTTACCATAGAAATTGAAAAAAACAATAATATAAATTTTCTAGATATGACACTAATGAAAACCAATGATAATAAAATTGAAACTAAATTATATACAAAAGAAACTTGGTCAGGACGATATCTAAATTATAATTCATGCCATCCAAAAATACAAAAAAATAGTGTTATTATAGGATTGATAGATAGAGCTATAAAACTAACTTCACCTAAATATCGTCCTGAAATAATTAAAAAACTTAAGATTGTTTTAGAAAATAATCACTATCCTTCAAATCAAATAAATAAAATTATTCAACAACGTACATACAAATACTACAACAACAATATAAAACCAAATTCACTAACAACTTTGAACCACGAAAAAAATATATATATAGCTCTACCTTATACGAATCAATTATCAGAAAAACTAAAATATATATTATCTAAACATAATATCAAAATATGCCATAAACCAAATAATACACTATCATCACTATTTACTAAATTAAAAAGCAAAACTAAAAATAATAAGAAATCAAATGTTATATACTCCATACCATGCTTAAACTGTTCAAAAAATTATGTAGGAATGACTACACAATATCTAGAAAGCCGAATAAACGGCCATAAATACACTAAAAATGCATCCACAGCGCTACACAAACATGAACATAACGAAAATCATGAGTTCGATTTCAAAAACACAAAAATTTTAACACAAGACACAAATTATCAAAAACTCAAAATCAAAGAAATGATATATATAAAACAAGATAAATTATCAGTAAATGACAAACAAGACATAAAAAACTTGAGTCAAATTTATTACAAATTAATTAATTAATTTATTTTCATCACTCCAAACATAATATCGTTGCGTAAATATCTAAGGTAGGTATTCTATTACTATTGACACTTCATGACATTTTATTGACTTTTTCAAAATAATTTTTACAATAACTGTATTTTATGTAATTCAAATTTAATATTTATACATATTCTTTTGAAAATGCTCCTAAAATAAGAGCGAAACGTCAAGTTTGATAAGTCTTTATTCGAAAATATATTTTAACTAATATATATGTTTCATTCCACAACCTTTGAACCCAAGAAGATATAATTCTAAATATTATCGGAAGGTTGAAGAACCTAGGTGAATTTATATATATATATATATATATGTATAGAATTAGATTAATTTGAGAATTAAAATTTTAGTTCAATATAATTTTCAGCAAATTTTTGGTGGTTATCTAAAATGGCGTAACCGCCAAATTATGAATTATTCCTTAATACCTACTTTCATTACCAGTCATGAACAAATCTATATAATGGGAGGAACGAATAAAAAATCGGGAGTACGAAGGAATCAAAGGGTGGTGGGGATAAAAAAAGGTAAATATTTTTTATGTTGTCGGCAGTTGTTTTCAAGTGGCGAATGCGTTTAGCGCACCCACCAATTTTTTATTTTTGTTATTTCCATTTTAATAAAATTTTCAAATACTACCGCGGTTTAAGAGGGGCCTCCTCACAGGTATATAAACCTAGAAACCTACACAATACTAGTTACTAATTTAGTAATTATTTGGTTCAAAATATTTACGATAGATGTCGATAGTAGTACTGAATCGGCTTTTACTTATTCAACATATTTTCTCTCTCTGTCTTTCCACTCTTGACGGTTCAAAGAAACGCATCTCTGTTTGAATGTTTTGATTTCAAATAATTCAACTTCTTGTGAGCACAGAAACCTTATCTCTGTTTTTTATGTTGCATCCAAACCACAGTACACCTGTGCATAGATAAGAGAATATTATATACACAGGTCCATACAAAATTTGTTGACATAATTTCCATTTGAGTGTTTTTGAAAAGAATAAATTGTTAAAAAGTACGTAATCGTATCGACCCGATATCAAAAATTATAGTTATGATAATGTAAATTATCCTGCAATTCGTATTTTTTAATTTTAAAAAGCTATGTTTGAGGTTATGTTTACTGGATTATTTGATTAATGTGAAAATATGAGATAAATAATACTGATGGTTTGTTCTAGTATCATCAAACCATCTTTCAACATTCTCTTGAAACCCTGTTTTAATGATAATATGGGTTTGTTAGCGAAAAATGCTTAATTGAAGTGAAGTGACCCTTGAAGTATCTGAATGAAGAAGAATTAAAACCGCTCTCAAAAAACAAGAATTGCATAATTCATTTTGATGAATATATAATAATGATAATTGAATAATATAACTATTATAACCTGATACAAGGTGCATTACATATTGCATGAAAGGACATATGCTATTTAATAATATGGATACCAAGTGGCAGGACTGCGGAAATTGCTAGAAATTAAGAATGGAAGAAAAATATACATACTTTAAAAACATTCTACCTTTCAAAATTTGTACCATTTATATTAACATAATAAAATGTTTTCATGATTATAAATTTTTGTTTGCTTCATGCTAAGAAAATTGAAGTGCGGAAAAGTTGCAAATTTACATGATTTAAAATAGACCATTTAGTCTGAAAACACAGAACGTCACAACTTTGCCTTAATCTAATCATATTTGTATCAGTTTCAGAGTTCCTGATGGTTGCTTTCAAATTTTATTTGCCATGTAGGCTCTTTTTTCAACTACATGTGTAAATATATTCAATTTTATCTAGAAACAAATATTGTAAACAAAGAGTTTCCAAATTTATTATACAAAGAAATATTTACTTGTAATACAATGCTTTACATTTAATAGAAAGAGGAAAGTAAGGTACAGTTAAGAATTTAAATTTAAAATAGCAAACGTTTAAAAAATTTACAAAGCAACTATAACAACTTATAAAAAATTTAAAGCGAAAGATCTGTAATGACAAGTAATAGTGTATATTTTGTGGGAAGATCGATGTACACAGTACAAAATCAAACATACAATCAACATGTACAAGTTTGCTTCTACCTTGTTTGCAAAGATTGATCATATGTGTTGTGGAGATTGGAACTGAAACATTTTTCCCTCATTATACAAAAAAATAGTTGGTTCATTCTCTCTTTTCCATGACAGATACACATATGTGTGATCACCTGAATGGTAAATATTTTTTTGTTTTTGTATAATACATTATTGGTATTATTACTTTTCCATCCAACCCATCTAATATGCGAGAAAAGTATAGGTTTACCCACAAAAAGTTGGAATTTTGTATTTTATTGAGTTGTTTTTACGTTTTTCAGCAAGAACAACACAAAACAATGGTTTTTAGAAAAGAAAACCTATCTGTATAACTCGATACAGCCCCCGAAGTGCAACAAGTAGACAAAATTAACTTTTTAGTCGTCCTTTGTTTTACAATTTTTTTTAATATCTACAACTAAGACTATTACTAAGTCATCCTTTAATAATAATTTGGTTTCTTATTTTCTTTGATTCTTTGAAATGCTTATATAATCAAAGAATTTGCAAGGAAATTTTGACTATTAGCTAGACAAAGTTTTAAAATATTTACGGTTCAAAGATTTTTAAAATATAATGTTACCTACTTCATTCATTAATTTTATTCAACAATTACTATTATCTATGGTGCATAGGCTAAGGCAAGCTAAAAAGTGGATAACCATCCTAATTCCTTATAAAATCTTTGGACAGGTTGTTAAGAGAAAAACAAATACACCTTGTTATTCTCTTGTTAAAACTGTTCTTAAAAAGACTTATTGTATGACGTAGGTAATGGAGTATGGAACTCTTCAGGAAAAAGTGGCTAAGAGCATTTTTGAACAAGTACAAAATGTTGTGGTGGTTGATTCAGGATTGTGGGTAGATGTTCAACACGGGTTTCTAGGTGCTTCTCCTGATGGTAAATATATTTAACATAACAAATAATCACCATGTGTTATAAATTATTTTTGCATATTAAATGACATACATTTATTGATAAAATATTTTAGGGATTGAAGGTGATTATGCACTACTTGAAATAAAATGCCTCCACTCTGCATCAAAACTGAATTTACAAACAAATACAATAAGCGAAATATCATTCTCACATAATATATTTAATCACTTTGATGTAATTACCAACAATAAATAAGAATAACATTAAAAAGTAGTTATTTGTCTAATAGGTGCAAAAAGTGCATTTTTGTTGCAACGAAGCATGAAGCACTAAACACAATCTTGTGGAGTAAATATAAATAGCATTTACGAAGCACAAATTCACTTATTTAGCATGAAAATTACTTAATTATAATCACTTACAAATACAATACACACTAAACTATAAATTTGGGATATTTTTATGAACACAAAACATATGACAACAGCATTTGACCCATAGAGAAAGTTATAATATTATTTGTCTATGAATTGACCGTCGTCTTCTGTCATTGTTCTATATTGTTCTATACAGCGCCATGCATCAAGACGGTGGAGCGGTTGTACTAAAGTAAAAAGATGTTCGTTTGCAAAAATTTGCGCACAAAAAATCTCAAAAAATACAATGATTTGAGATTTCATATTCTCAGAAACGAATTATCCAGGCTCCCTTTTGGGGATCAGGTTTTGGTGTCCAGATTGGTGTCCACAAATTGTCAAAACTGTCAAAATCACACCATCACTTAATGGCTTATATCTTCTTTATAACAATATAAAACTCAACCAAAATACCTGATCCCCAAGACAAAGGTCCAAGTTATATTGTGTTAAAATTTCAACACTTAATTTCCCTGCATTCTTTAGATTTGTTGTGTACAAAATTACCTAAATTTTGTTGCAAATCACGGGTGCCATCTGTTTTCAGGTTCCAAAAACGTGAGACCCCTCTTAATATGTTAAAATAACCAAATGCTATCAATCTGTTACTGAAATGCTATGATTTTTATTATATTGCTTCTTTCATTTGGAGACTAGTAAAAATATTGTGATTTGTTTTTCACTTAATAGATCAATATTACCCTGTACAATAAACGCACCAGACAACGTCTCATTTTCCAATGGTTCTTGAAATACAGTGCAAATTTCAGTAATTGAGTGAACACGATCCATTTCCCGGATTATTCCACTTTCCTTCTTTTTAATCAAACTGTTATCAATCACTTTGATTATATGTTGCGTGGTATAAAAGTTTATTTACATAATTACGATGACTTCAAATTAATTTTGGATTATACATAAGAATTTGCGTTCATATTATTGAAATTTATATTTGTTATATCAAAGTGCAAATATTTGTGAAGGTCAATTGGAATATTACATGGGAGGTGGTTCGAAAGAATTTAATCGTATCTAATGTTGTTGTATCAGTTATACAGTAGGCTTTATACAGGTTGTCTTGGAATTAAATGAATGAAAAACTGAAGTTTAATTAAATTTTTGATAAGGAGGTTTCTAGTAATTTGTGTGATTTAATCTTGATTGCATTGCTAAGTAAGCAGCTGTATTTCGAAACCACTTAACTTACGACCTTTCGGTAGTAATTATCGTTTTGAAAGAGGCCAAGAGGAATTGCTGGAAATTATTGTTAAATTTGTGAAATGTCCTCTGGGAGCATAACAAGAATTAAAATTGGATTGCGTGCCTGGTATATGTACCAATGAGTCGTATCTATTACCGGTACCCGAAAATTATATAAAATTATTACAAATAACATAATTAATTTCCAGGAAATCAACAGTGCTTCCTGATATCATCACACGAGCCAGTTGAAGACTGTTTCATTTATCGTTAATAATTCATCAAAACCAGACCAGTATTGTACATTAAGCGAGGTATTTGGCTGTATCTCGGAAAATATTTGTCCCAGGTTGCGGGGAAAACATATTGATAGTAAAAGTGGCAAAGAGAAGTTTGTGGATTGGAACAATTATAGCTGTTTTTAGACAGCTAGGAAAGAGACCTTTTTCAAATGATTATTTGATTAAAGAACATAAAACGTTAATCACCGCATCTGGAATATTTAAAAATAACTTAGCTGATAACCCATTAATACCACAGGAAGTTTTGTTTTGAATGCTGAGTATGGTTTGCACTAGCTCAAATTCATCTATTGGTCTAAGAAAGAAACAATCAGTGATTCATTTAGAAGGAATGAAGAAAGAAAGAGCATCACGAGATATTTTAGAGCTAATATTCTCACTAACATTAGTGTTTTAAATGGAACCCACTGTTTCTAGCTAATTCCACAATATAATGAAAATTGTTGAAAATTCTAAAAAATTGACTACTGTTTCGATAAATCAATATCATCGTCACAATGACAGAAGTTACATTTCATTTGATGCCTACCTGATGTTTAGTAGTTATTTTTGGCTAGACCAAGAAGTGACCTAACTTGTAATTGACTCAATATATGTTAATAGAAAAAAGAAGAAGAAGAAGATGTGATATTACAAATATTGAAGCTTAAATGTTATTAGCCATATGGTAATATCCTGGATATCATTTTTCCAATTAAGATCAGTATAACTGTGCAATGATATAGAAAACCAGGAAAACTATATCTGCAGATCTTTACAATTATCACTTAAGAAGACAGTTTATTAGTGGAGAACTACCTATATTTATCTGTTTATTGACAACTTCATATTGTGGGTTTCTTAAATGTCTTCGAATTTCCAATTCTTCAAGGAAATCCAGTTCTTGTTTCTTCTCACAAATATGCAGCACTTCTAGGTCTGTGGTAGGTGTCAATGAATGATTGAGGTCAAGTAGATGTTTTGCGTGGTGGGATTTATCTGGTTGTTTTAATCTGTATGCTCGTAAGTGTTCACTGTATCGGGTTTCAAAATTTCTAAGGGTCTGACCCAAATAGACAGCATTACATTCTGGACATTTGAGTTTATATATACCTGATTTCTTTAATTTTTTACATTTAACAATTTTGTACTAACGTCACTTTCTGTTTTAAAAGAAATTGTTGTCTTCGTTGCTAAAGATATTATCTTTGAAATATTATTAGAAATATTTCCTGCATATGTGATGGTTTGATATGATTTTATTTCATCAGTTTGTTTAGGAAATATTAGTTGTAATGCCACTTTTTCTCTTTTTTATTAATTAGCTTATTTATCATACGTAATGGATAACCGTTAGATGTTGCTATTTGTCTAATTGTATTAATCTCCCTATCAAAATTACATTTGCTCATAGGAACTGAAAAAGCTCTATGTATCATTGAATTATATGCCGCTAGTTTATGTGACATGGGGTGATTGGAACTATATGGAATTGTCACATCAGTGTGTGTTGGTTTTCGGTAAATTGAATAATCAAGTACATTATTAACTCTTTGAATTTTTAAATCAAGAAAATTGATTCAGCAATTTTCTTCAATTTATAATGTAAATTTAATTTTTGGGTGTAAATTATTAATGTGGTTGAAAATACATCTAATTGTCGTTTACTACCCATGAAACAAGCTAATATGTCATCTATATATCTATACCAAAATAAAACATTTTTCCAAATATTACTTTCAAAGATCTTTCTTTCTAAACTGTCCATAAAAATGTTTGCCAAAATAGGTGATATAGGGCTTCCCATTGGTAAACCTTTATTTTGAATATATATCTTATTGTCAAAAGTGAAATAATTCTGATTAATACATACATCAAATAAATTAAGTATATCTGATATTATTCCTGGATTAATATTTTTATTTTCTAGTAATTTTCTTACAAGTGTTAGACATTTTTTAGGTGGTATTTTAGTGAACATATTAGTAACATCCAACGAAATAAGTTTATAGTTATCTTGCAAGTTGATTGCTTTTAATTTTTTGATTAGTTCTATTGAATTTCTAATTGAGTACTCAGATGCATACGCGTAACTATTAAGTATATTGTTAAGCCTCTTTGCCAATATTTCTTTTGAAACAGAAAGTAACGTTAGTACTATAAAAACAAAAATACCACCTATTCGTCTTTGGTATGAGAGATGAGGAAATGGGAGTCCTAAAAAAAACGATCAATGAGGATAAGCTACGCGTTCACCTCATTGATAATAAAAACAAAAAAACTTGACGCGGAACGGAGGAGATCGAGCACTGATCCCCCTCTCTCATCCGAGGAATCCCAAGGAGCTGTTGCTATTGCGGATACTGTCGAGCCATCCTCCAAGATGGCGACCGATAGTCTCCTGGAGGAACTAACAGCTCTAAGCCAGGATACAGGTGACGTCAACCCACCTCTAAGTGAGAAAGTGGAGATGGCCTAAAAAGGAATCATAACCCATCTCACCACCATCAAGCAGAGATGGAAAATGAAAAGGTAAGATTTATTCAGTGTAACATTAAACACAAAAAAGTGGCTTCGGCAACTTAATGCCGCCACCTGGATGTGATGCAGGATACAATAGCACTTATCCAAGAACCCTGGATAAGACAAACTAAAATCATGGATCTAAATAATCCAAAAGGTTTAATTTTCAGCTTCCCAAGCAATCAGCAACCTAGGACGGCCATATATGTCCCTAGGAATTTTAAGACCTACCCACTGACGCATTTTTGCAAAAAAGATGTCATTAGGGCACTAGCGCATGTCTCTGCTATTATTGGTCAGATTTTATGGAACAAACGACATTATGATTGCTAGATTATTATCATGTACATATATTTTTTGCACATCCTGTATATGATAATAATCTAACAATCATAATGTCGTTTGTTCCATAAAAGTCTGACCAATGATAGCATATGAGATATGCGCTAGTGCCCTAATGACATATTTTTTGCACATCCTGTATAGTATATGATAGTAATCCAGCAATCATAATGTCGTTTGTTTCATAAAAATCTGACCAATAATAGCAGAGGTATGCGCTGGTGCCCTACTGACATCTTTTTTGCACATCCTGTATATGATAATACTCTAGCAATCATAATGTCGTTTGTTCCATAAAAATCTGACCAATAATAGCAGAGATATGCGCTAGTGCCCTAATGACATCTTTTTTGCACATCCTGTATATGATAATATTCTAGCAATCATAATGTCGTTTGTTCCATAAAAATTTGACCAATAATAGCAGAGATATGCGCCAATGCCTTTAAGACCTGCACAGAACGTTAAAATACGTCTTTTACGGTCTGTCTGTAACAAAAAACATCCGCAGTATCCGGAAAAAGTAGCTTCGCTACCACCGCCCCTTTGGCTCGAAAAAGTAGTAGAGTTTTCGCGTCATCGATATTCTAACGCCCCTTTGTCTGTTCGCGACACCCTGTATATCAAATATCATAGTGATGTCACCAGCACCCCATTTGAATCGCTCTGCCAATGACCGCAGCGCCATCTATATCGAACATCGTAGTGACGTCACAAGCGCCCCATTTGAATCGCCCCGCCAACGATCAGCGCCATCTATATCGACATCTAGTGTCGAAAATTGGAAGTAGTGAGCTAAGATGTACCCGGACCAACTTAGTATATCTACTACTTATATCAAACTCAAAATTAGCAAAGGTAAAAAGTTCAGTGCTTCTTTGGGAATATATTCCTCAAACAATATTATCTAAACCGCGAATTGGATAAATACGTCTAACACATAGTTATTTACTCACCAACGAACAACAAACAGTGATGTGAAGCTTAGTGTTAAACATTTACTAGTAGAGTGTAACATCCTTATATATAAAATTAATATTTAATATAATTGCAATCAGTTTTAATTGAGATCTATTTGGAAAAATTTAATATCACGCATCAGCAGGCTGGAAAATAAAAAATGTACTTCAATTAATTGTTCACCCAACTGAATTTTTGATTAACAATATACACGCATTCTATTAATATACAATTTTATGTCAATATTAGTATTATTTAATTGAACTACGTCAAAATTGATAACTATTGGATGGTAACTATCATACTACATTCTATGTACCACATAGGAGAACGAAACATAATTTTCCATGAGTATTTTTTTCATTGTAGTAAGTAAAAACAATCTCTACGTTAATATAATGTAGAGTATGATAAATTTATAAAAATGTATTCAGAGTTTTAGGTTAGAAAATTAAATGTCTTGAACTTTAATTTTTAAATCCCAAAAAATTTCTCCGAATCAAGTTACATGTTTTATTGAAATAGTATATTTCATTAGGAGACTGGAAATAAGGATTTTTCCGAGCTCATGACAAATTCTCAAGCCGAACACGAGTTACGAGGTCATAATTCGCTGCACCTGCACCGTATCATATATCATTAGTTAGAATTCATGTATACTTGTTCTCATAGTTCTTTAGTTGCTTTATATTTGTAAATCAGTTTTTGTATAATCACTCTCTTTGTAATAATGAAATAGAATATCTTTTTTAAAAATAGTATTTCTGTTTGGAAATATATATCTGGCGGAGTCAGTAGGATAACGCGTATTATCCTAACGTGTTTTCAAAATACGAACTTACATCCCTTCAGTGGAGCCCATCACTTAAGTGGAACCAGTGCAAATCATCCCTTCTGTGGAACCAGTGCAAATCATCCCTTCTTGGAAATCGTCCCTTCTGTCGTACAGTTACGTGATGGACAAAAACTCGAGGAAGGTACAACTAGCGAGAAAACCATCGAGGTAAGTGCTTAATTTCCTTTTTGCCTTTTCCTTATTTTCATTAATTCGGGAAGGATAGTTGTTAAGACAATTTAATTTGTAATTAATTAAAACCTTTATGATCGATACAAGAAGCAATTACAAGTGATAGTGCAGTGCGCGAAAACAGTGTGCTTGCGTCAGACTACAAATGTCACATAAAAACATTAATTTATATCAAGTGGCAGGCCGAGTGGGATCAATCTAAAGATAAACTGAGACCAATTGAACCAACCATCAAATCTAAAATTAACAACGCAATGAATAGAAAATGTCAAACTGTGTTAACACGCCTCAGAATTGGTCACACTCGGTTTACTCACCAACATTTAATCACAAAATCTGATCCGCCAGTGTGTGATTTATGTAGAGTTAATGTAACTGTTGAACACTGTCTTGTAGAATGCCCAAAGTGTAAACAAAATTGTCAAGCGCACGGACTACCGACCGATTCAAAAAGTATGTTAAATAACATCTTGTTAAATGTAATTCACTTCTTAAAGGAGATCAATCTTTACAATCTAATTTTAATTGCAAGAATTTCTATAAATAACAGTACCGTTAAAGCGCTAATAACCCTAGTAGTTGATGCCCTAAAAAAACCTACAACAATAAAGGAAGTAAACGCACAAAACAAAACAATTTCGACCAACTCTAAAACTAAAATTCACATGGACAATTTAAAACGACCTTTACAAACTACCTACAAGTTTCATAATGAACCTTTATTTTTTTGATTTCTTTCAGATCGCTTGGAATCCTTGGATCCTCGCAAAATAAAATCACTCTAATACATTATTACAACCTCAACCCACTTATCAAGGAAGTCGACAAACTACATTATCATTCAAATCATTCAAAATATTACGTTTCAAGAAACATTAATTCTACTCGTGAATTGGAAAATTATGAAAAAATTATGTTTTTCTTAAAAGACAAAACCGAAAATAAATTACGAGAAATTTTGCCCCTACCTCATAGAACAAAAAGAGGATCGATGGGTTAGGATCTGTATTTAAAGGCCTAACTGGTAATCTAGATACTGAGGACAGTAAAAGATATGATCAACTAATTAAAAATCTCCAAGAAAATCAAAACCAATTAGCTGACAAAATTAAAACACAAAACTCACTGTCAATATCTTTAATAAATAAATTGAATACGACAATAAGTCAAATAAGCCACAACGAAATACTTTTAGAGGCAAAGTTAAACCAAGCTGCCGTAATAGTTGATGGATCTGTATACAGAGAAAACGCTATGTTTATTAAAGATACCATTAATCAAGTTATTAACGTGTTTTAAATAATTATTTCTATATTACAAGATATAGAAACTGCCATACTGTTCTCAAGGCTAAAAATTGGGAGATTAGTGGTGGAATTGCTACTTGGTGGAGTGTTAAATTGGCTCTGGATTAAAGTTTATCTAAATCAGTGAATTTTCAGTTTTAAAATTCTAATAAGTGCATCATTATATTCAGTGAACCTCTGTATGCTCCTGTTGCTATAGGCAAGTAATAAAATCTAAGATTTGAGCTGTTCCATTGATATTTTTTGTGTGAAACTATTTAAATAATTTAATAACTACAGATTTGCCGACCAGTTTTTTTACTGAAATACCGAATTTATTCCACCACGGCAAAAATTTTATTTAAAGTTCTTGAATAAAAGTGAATATAAATTCGAGAAAGTGTACTACCTAATATCATAGTGCACCATTGTGTGTATTTAAGACTCGTAAGTGTCGATAAATCGCACGGGCCAGGACCGTACTCAGGTACATATGACTCGTGCCAAAAGTTTCAAATATTGAATTGAGTCCACTAATATCGGGGATTCACAAACCACAACGATGGATACCAGAATAGAGAAATCTAACCAACAAACCGAAAAAAACATGTCATATTCTTCAGTACTTAGTAAACAACAACCAACAAAATTTCCAGAGAATAATCAAGCTATAATATTTCCTGCGATTGAAGGAACCAAAATCCAAGAATATCTCCTAGCCTTAGGAATACTCGTCAACCCTAAACACATTCTGTTCGCATCTAGAATTTCGAATAATAAAATTTGTATATACCTCGCCTTCCCAGAGTTAGTAACTACTTTTATGAATGACCACGGTGCAATTGGTGTCAACAATCAAATTATACGAGCCAGAAGATTGATAACTCCATCTGAACGTTTGATCCTATCTAACGTGAGCCCAACAATTCCACATTCACATTTAGAGCAAGCCCTACAATAACTTGGCCTCAGCCTATTATCCCCTATATCCTTTTTCAGAGTCAACATGACCAACCCAGATTTTGCACATATAATGAGTTTCAGAAGTTTATTAATCCTCCCGAAAATATTGTCATCCCGGAGTCTATGTTGGTCAACCATGAAAATACCTCCTATCGAATATTCTAATCATTAGATAATCTAACCTGCTTCAAATGCAAACAAAATGGTCACATATCTTCTCAATGTGCAACTGAGACACCTGAACATCTAAATGAACCCCCTGCAATGCCTCCTCGCAAAAATCCAGAAGAATCACCAGAGGATACTACAACCTCCCTAATTCCAGAAGATTCCCCCATCGCTCCCGACCAAGACAACCAAACTAATTCATCGAATAATAGGAACCTCTCAGAAATATTAACTCCAACGGAAGATACACCATCTGACCCATTCTGAAAATCATCGTCGAGTATAAGTAAGAAAAGTCGCCCTGAAACCACAACTGTCGAAGACACATGCAACCAACTAAAGCATACATTGATTCAGAAAATTTTGTAATCAACTACAATCAACTCAAAGACTTTTATGAAAACGTATACGGCTCTGATGACCCTCTGAGTGTGGCGAAACAGTACACAGCCGATGTGCATGGTCTAATATATGCTGAGTAGTGTATAACCATATTTTTAAGACAGATGTATCAAGAGTAGGTGTACCAAAATTAAGAAAAAATTATAGAAAAAGTTGTTAGCAGAATCGTTCATTCCAGATTCTGAAAGAGACGCATCGTCACAAGAAACACATTAATAATATCAACTTTCGAATTATCCATCATTCAATGTTACCTTAATGGGTTCTTCACACAAAAAGAAATGCTAAAACTCATTATTTCCGAAAACAAACCCTCGATCATATGTTTGCAGGAGATCCATTTTTAACAGGACTACTCACAAAATCTGAAGAACTATCATTGTTTCCATAAAAATAGACCGGATCAAAACATAGCAAGCGGTGGCGTCGCTACTTACATACACCAAACTCACGGTGCAATCGAAATACCTATAACAACCCACCTTGAAGCAGTTGCCATTAAAATTTTGGACCCTAAAGAGATAAATATTTGTAATATCTACATTCCACCAAATCGTGACGTGACATACGAGGAACTGAATGATCTCTTTCAGCAAATACCCAAACCAGGATTATTCTTAGGAGACTTCAATTGCCATAACACCCTATGGGGATGCGACTCCACACATACAAGAGGTCGTATATTAGAACATGTTATCGATGATAACAATATGACGTTACTTAACAACGGAGATAAAACTCCTTTCAACTCGTTTTCAGGAAACTCCAGTGTTATAGATCTCAGCATTAGCGACCTCTCACTCCACACTCAATTCAATTTTACCATATTTCCCTATCTATATGGCAGTGACCACTTTCCCATCTTACTCACAAGTTCTCAGCATGTTGTAGAAGAGCCTATTGTGACAAAAAAATGGAAACTAAAAAGAGCTGACTGGAATATTTTTGCAAATATCATAGAAATCAAGGTTAGTCACTTCCACATGCGAGATAGTATCGACGAATGTGTTGATGATATTACCAAAATCATAACGGATACAGCCCAACTAGTAATAGGAAAGACAAAGCAACTGAACAACCACACTCCAGTTCCTTGGTGGAATCAAGAATGCGACCAGGCAATAAAAGCCTGTAAGCACGTTTTCAACAGACTAAAAAGGCACCACGCACCAGAAAACCTGATAACTTTTAAGAGTCTGATGGCAAAAGCTCGATGGATCATGAAAAAAAGTAGAAAATAATCATGGGCAAGATATGTATCATCCCTTAGCAGTTCAACTTCACTAAGTATGATCTGGGACAAAGTGAAACGTATTAAATGTAATAAAACAGACCACGGAATCTCACGGATTGAATATCAGGGAAAATCAGGTTCCAGTTGTACCGAAATTTCTCAAATCTTCTCAGACATCTATGAAAAGAATTATAATAGTGCAAACTACACATCCGAATTTCTGAACTACAAAAATAATGAAGAATCTGAAGGGATTGATGTTTCCCAAGACGAAATTAACCCTATGAATGTACCTATATCCTATGAAGAATTCCTCGAAGCTCTGGTTTCTTTCAAAAACTCCAGCCCAGGACCTGATGATATCCCGTTCATTTTCCTCCAAAACTTGCCAGATACAGCTAAGCATATTCTCCTGAAAATATTTATTAAGATATGGACGGAAGGGGTTTTTCCTGAGAAGTGGTCAGAGGCAACCATAGTTCCGTTAATAAAACATGGTAAACCAACGACAGACCTCAATCATACAGACCAATATCCTTAACTTGTACAATGTGTAAGCTGATGGAAAAAATTGTTAATAATCGACTTACTTGGTTCCTGGAGAAAAACCACCTGCTAACACCAAAACAAAGTGGTTTTAGGAAGGGTAGATCAACATCAGACAATCTAATTAACTTGGAATCATATATTCATGAAGGGTATGCTAACAAACAAAACACCATAGCAATCTTCTTCGATATAAGTAAAGCTTATGACCTGGAGATATAATATTCTTAGAAAGCTGAGCTCCTGGGGTATAAATGGCAATCTTCTAAAATTTGCTGAAAACTTCGTGGGAGAAAGATTCTTCAGAGTTAAAGTTAATGGAACACTTTCCGGGCAAAGAGTGCAACAGAATGGTACCCCTCAAGGTTCGGTTTTGAGCATCACCCTCTTTCTAATTGCGATAAATGAAGCTGTGAAGAATATCAAATAACCTGTAGAATCTACCCTTTATGCTGACGATCTTGTGATATACTCGCGAGGAAAAAATCTTACCACAATCCAAAATAACTGCAGGAGGCAGTGATTTCGATTGAGAGTTGGCTGAAATGCACTGGTTTCAAAATGTGCCCAGAAAAAACTAAGTGGATGTTTTTTACTAAAAAAAGAGAACTAGCACTGCCTAATCTGAAAGTATGTAGCCGGAATATCCAAGTAGTGGAACAGATGCGTTAACTAGGAATGCTTTTCGACAGAAAGTTAAACTGGAATGCCCATCTTAACCATCTCAGAACATCATGTCAGAGCCGCATCAATCTACTGAGAATTCTGTCAAACCCAAATTGGGGTTCCGACAGACAAACGCTCTTACTTCTCTATCGAGCTCCAGTAAGATCCAAAATCGATTATGGCTCTATAATATATGCCTCAGCAAGTAAATCAGTTCTGAAAATTGTTAACACTGTACACAATACAGCAATACGGCTGACCCTTGGAGCATACAGGACAACGCCCGCTGAAAGTCTCTACAGTGAAGCTGGGGAGCCATCGTTGCAGCTGCGACAACAGCAGCTGAGCTTAGCGTATGCATCTTTAGTCTCTACTGATAATCAGCATCCAGTATATCATAACACATTTTCAAACCGTTTTCGCAATCTGTATGAAAACCGAAGAAGACTAACATACCCTTTTTATCATAGGATCAACAAGTTCAGTTCCGAATTGAATGTGACTTTCCCAGTTACCCTTCCCAACAACAACTCAGACACGCCACCTTGGCTTATTGCCTTGCCACCATGCAACCTATACCTCTCCAAATTCAACAAATCTGAAATTATTCCTAGTCTGCTTCACAATCCAGACGATTGGACTTCATGTGGGTCCCGTCACATGTTGGGATCTCTGGCAATGAGCGGGTTGATAAAATTGCACGTGAAACCATGAATGAACCAACCTTTGAAAAGCAACAGGAAGTACCGTATACTGATCTGAAAAAATATATGAAATATGTGGTCTCTAACTACTGGTCATCTGTCTGGGCTGAATCTGGAATGAAACTTAAAGACATTGAGGATGATATCAAGCCATGGAGAAACAAATAATAATCACCCGTTTGCGCACTGGACATACAAAGTATGCCCATGAACACTTGCTGAAAGGAGAAAAAGACAAAATCTGTGATATGTGTCAGGTGCCAATGTCAGTTAAACATTTCATGGTCGACTGTCCGAGGTTCGCGGAACAACGCCAGACGTACAGTATAAGTGCAGATTTAAAATCAACTCTTGGTGTGTACTGTAATTTTGAAAACACAATCGGATTCCTCTCTGAAATAGGTTTAGTCAACAAAATGTAAATTACTAAGCTCGTTATCATGTTGCTTATTACTGATTCCTATCTTTAATATGATGCTATTTAAATATTATTGTATGTTATAGTGACGTTACCAGCCTAAGTGTTATTTCATGTTATGTTGCTAATAACCCTAGTGGTGGAGGCAACTATTATTTTCTAAATAAAAAAAAGGCTAAAAATTATGCATCTTAGTATAATAAAGAAATTTACGAGTTAATTGGACTACAAAGAAATTTAGAAAAAGGTAAATTACCAATAGAAATAAACTCCGAAAATATTTTGTCATTTGAAAAATTTATAAAAATTGATAGCTATATTTCTAATAATAGAATCATTTACATATTACGAATACCTATAACTTTAACCGAAAACTTTGATTACAATCATTTGTATCCAATACCAATTGGTAAGCATGGTCGATTAAAAGAAGTAATATCTAGAAAGACATTTTTGTTAAAAAACAAGAATCAATACGCATTTATGAGCAAACCCTGTCCTAAATTCTATCCGACCAATCAGTACTTCTGCGAGAACATCGAACTACAAAACATTAAACAAGAGAATCCTTATGAAATCGAACTAATAAATATTAAAAACACCTCCACTTGCCACGAAACACGAATCGACATCAATCATCCATTCTTCGAGCGACTAGAAGAAACAAACGATTGGATTACTATTTTTCCTTTCAAAGAAACAATTACTTTAAACTGCCTGAACCAATAAGAAGTAATAGAAGTTACCAGCACCTACCAAATCAATATTCGACTAGATTGTTGGTTGAAATCAAGCCAAATTAAAATCCTAAATAAAAACGACACCGAAATTCCTGGGCAACATATTTTATTTCCAGAATTAAAATTTGACATATCATAAGCACCTACGAGTACTACCATTATAAAATTACAAGAAATCAATCTAGACGATCTACAAGAAATAAAATGAAAACTCGACGATAACGATCCTGAATTAAATTTTCAAGAAATCTACTCAAGGCCCAGTGTATGGACAATAATTATTTATTGTCTTCTTATTCTAATTGGAGGAACCATAGTTGGCATCAAACTCCATTCACGACGGATGCAACAAACGGAAGACCATCCTTTTGACCTGGCTAGCCCTCGAAGTTGGTTTTCGAAGGGAGGAATAATCTCACCACTCCTTATGGTAATCGCAGACCCAGCATCATTTCCAGGGATTTGCTAATCGTATCATTTTTAACTGTTTAAATCTCTGAATTGTTCACATTTAAGTCAAAATTTGCAGATATCAGATGCATTTTGATTGTAATAATTAATTTTGAATAATAAAATAATTTTTAAAAAACTAACTTTGAGATTTCGAAAGATTTCTCGCAACACCACTGTTTTTATTTTTTTCCTGTAAGTAAAAATTCTAACCTAAAACATATTTACGTTCCTGTGAATAGCAAAGTTGAATAAAACTGAAAAAAGATTAGACATTTTTTATATATAACAAACTAAAGAATTGTTTACTTTAAAACGTGAAAAATTATGACTCAGATACTTTTCTAATCAATACAGTTTAAAAAAAGATTGAAATAAAAGTTCTCTACAAAAAAACTTGTTTACTTTATTTCTAATAAACCACCTTCGTAACAGTAGGCTGCTGCGTTGTGTGACTGCATCGTTGGCTTATTAATTAGACAATATTACTCAGTTGCTTAAATACGTTGAGACCTGTTGATTGATATTTTTCGTAGGACGTTCGGTTAGTTATTGTATTGTGTAGTGTAAAAGGGGTGATTTTTGAGAATTTATCTGTGAATAATCGTATAATAAAGTGTTGTGGACTATTCTGATGAAAAATGTCGAAAATACTGACTAAAAAGGAATTGGAACTTGCATTAGAAGAGGTAGTAACTGAAATTGAACAAGTACGAGGTAAGCAGATTATTTTGTCACTTGTAAAATAACCATAAGTTACATACATACATGCTCCTTATCTGGAAAATATGCCGATATCGACAGGGTGGCACAAAACTGCGTGACAAAGCTAACTTACGTCTTTTTAAATGTGACAAACTGTATATTTCCTTATATTTAGATTTCTCCCATAATCCTCGTTCTTATATTATGCAGATTAAGCTAACTATATAGGGTATTTAAAAATATATGACCATTTATATATCGAAATCGCTATGAAATGAACATTTTGTATAATATATGAAGATCTAGTGAATAAAAGAATACACGAACTTTTTAACACCGAAAACTATTTTTAAAAACTTTATTTTTACAATATAATTAAAATTACAATACTTGCTAATAATGAACCGATAATACTAAGAATGATCTAACTAATTTGACCAACAACGTCTAACAACTACTTCAATAATGAACCAACATAAACAACAACTTATATTCAACAACAACTTCAATAATAATGGATATGAATATAGTAGTATTCAGGCTAGGGACACTGCAGACCGTGCCATCTATAGAGCCCGTCGAGTAACTAAAATCGGTAGATAATTCCAAAAAATTAACGAAAACTGTAACGTCGTTAGTAATCAAATTTTATTGATTTTTATAACTGCGTATGCGCGATATCATATTGCTCGTCCCATCCCCACATGTTATATGTTATACTGTTATCATTTCTTAGTTCAAGTGTAGAGGTTATTTTAAGGTTACGGTATTTTGGTGTATTTTTTAATTGCTATAGTGTAATATTTATCAGTTGTTTCGTTGCTTTATTGCTATTAATTGTAAAGACAATGGCAAAGTGTATTCTGAATGAGTCTAATAAGTGCTGTACTCGGTAAGTTTTATCAAAAAAATGTGAGCATTTTTTGTTTCACAATTAACAACCATTATCTTCATTTTTATAAAACACAGAGAATTTTTACTAATTTAAACGACAACTTTAGAGGTCATGGTTGTTCTTTACATTAGCTAAACTGAAAATTGCTGCATTAATAAAGTAAATATTTCTTTTTACAGTTTTGTTCTTCCAACCCAGGAAGATAAAATTAATATGGCTGAAAAGCAGTGGTAATAAATCATTAAATTTGTCGACGAGGAAACGATGAAGGATATGATCCCTTCATTTTCAAAAACA
The DNA here is from genome assembly GCA_963921935.1 of Galeruca laticollis. Taxonomy (NCBI): domain Eukaryota; kingdom Metazoa; phylum Arthropoda; class Insecta; order Coleoptera; family Chrysomelidae; genus Galeruca; species Galeruca laticollis. The sequence continues at coordinate 46,047,136 of OY998185.1, forward strand.
GTGTTTCTTTAGATTTCAGAAAGACGAAGAGAAGTTATTAAGACAGTTTGATTTGCCTTTCCATATGAGTGGAAATTAACAAAAATTGATGGTAAGTTTTATTGTATTCAATATAGCATGCTATAATTATGGACATTTCAAAATGTAAATTGAGTTAACGAAAAGACGAGTACTGAGTGTGTAATTTTATTAAAATTACAGGTAAGCGCTTTCAGCCATTAGACCATTCTGAAAGCTCTCGCCAAGAAAAAAATATACAGAAAGTGTTAAAAAACATCAAACCATGTAACTGCTACATACAATGAAATAAAATGTTGGATGTTACATCATTATTCAACTAAAATTTGTTAAAATTACTCTATAAAGAGTGTGTACAATTGTAATTCACATAACGAAACGTCTAATTTGATTACCAACTAAATAATATGTGTGCACACCCTCTTTATAGGGTAATTTTAACAAATTTTACTTAAATAAGATGTAACATCAAACATTTTATTCCATTGTGTGTACATTGTACCTGTTGTATGTTTTTCTCTTGTCGACAGCTTTGAGAATGACCTAATGGCTGAAAGCGCTTAGCTGGAATTTTAATCAAATGACATACTCAGTACTCGTCTTTTCATTCACTCAATTTATATCTAGTGTGTACAGCATACTCAGACAATTCCATTTTAAAATGTATCCATTCAAAAAATCATAATCTGGATTTTGTTTTATGTTATAGCTATATTCCTTCCACCAGCAATGGGATGGAAGGTATTGATCCCTTGCCGATTTTCATATATAGCCCATGGTGTGACAATTTATGGGAAATGAAAGTGAGTATTAACTTTTGTTGAGGCTTTACGTCTAAGTATTTGGTCTAGCGGTAACCAAAAATCCAAAATATTCAATAAAGACAAAAAATAAAAAAAATAGTTAAAAATCAAGAATTCCTAAAAAAATCGAAAGCTTCAAAAAAGGGAATCAAAAAAACCAAACAAATGTATACATTCAAACATTTTTTGATATTTTTTTGGCTTAGTACAAAAACATGTGTAAACTTATTATTTCGATAGTAATCGCATTTTGTTTTCTTTTGTTGACATATATTTTCAAACATATTTGTGTATTTACTTATTTATTGTTGTTATTTTGTGTGTTTACTTGTAGAACCTCAACCAAAAACGAGAAAGGACTCCATGAGACGGTGGGATTTCTTAAGATCCCTTAAGAAACATTTTGACAATCATAGACTGCCAGGAGCTGCAGAGTAACTTAAACTGCCTTATGCAATGGTTTCATAAGAACGGAATGCTTTTAAATGTAGAAATATACAAATATGCAATATACTAGGTTTAAGCTTGTGTTATAAACCTATTTAATACTTCCAGTAAAGAAATAAATATGTGTTTTAAGTGGAAATGAAATGTTAGATATATTATTTTAAATGTTGTACAGTCACAAGTGCTGTTTAGCACTCTTATATGTAATTACTTGGCACCTTGTATTTACAGAGCTGGGCAGTATTTAACAACTTTTCCTATAAAAATATTTTAATTACTTTTGTTCTAACATTCACAGTAATTATACTCAAATGTTTTCTTTCACAGAAAGTTGCCAAAAATAGTAGTTAACAACTTATTGCCAACACTTTTTTTGATTAGGTAAGTAGCAGTTATACTCCTGCAGTTTGTTCAGCTCTGTGTGTTTATACGAGTGTAATAATAAATTAATATAAACTTATCATACATAATTTTCTACTTTTATCTTGATTTAACATCATTTGAAAATCTAATGATACTCCAATCTAGACTGTGTGTTACTCAAATTATTTTTTAATTATTGCATGGTTTTTACACTAATATTTATTTGTTGTCATTATGTTTGTTAAGAAAAGTACTTTGTGAAAGAAATTATTTGTTGTGTATTTTGATACCAAAATAAATAAATTGTTTATATGATTATTGTTTTATTTTTTCCAATTTAATTAACCATTTATGGCCCATCATTTGATATTTCATTTAATTTAACTCAACATCTACTCATTATTTAGTTAATAGAGTTAAATTGAATGAAATGTCAAATGATGGACTATGAAAGGCTATTTTGAAATAAAATAATTAAAATACAGTTTATTTGAATATACCGCCAATCCGCCAAAACCTAAAATTACAGAAATCTTTCCAACATCACTCAGTTGTTTACTCGACGGGCTCTTTAGATGGCGCCACAATCAGTGTCTCATCTATCTGTGGGTTATCTGTGGTGCTATTCAAAAGTCCCCTCCCCCCTCGTATCTTTTGAACGGCTACACATACATTAATTAAATTTGGAGGGTGAAAATAAAGTGTTGTAAACTTCTCTACGAATGGTAACAGGTGACGTAATAGTAATAGTTGACGTCACAGTGCCACTCTGGCCAATCATTTTAAATAGGACCTTATGGCAAGTGATATCTCGTTTGAAAGGCATTGACATTGGCTACATAGCCATATTAATTTTGTTTGGGTTTAAATTAATTTTGACGGATAAATTAAATAAATACCAAAATTATTTTTTTAAATTTAATAAATCAAATATCAACAATTGATCTTATAGCAAGTGTTCGAAATGTGCTCCGTCTACTTCCTGACAGTAATACATCCTATTAGTAAACTCTTGTCGTACTCGTTCGAATGTGTCAGCTGAAATAGCATTGCATTCTTCAGTAATTCTTTCTTTCAAAACGCCAATGCTATCTGGTGCCGTAGTATGAACCTTGGATTCCAAGTACCCCCATAGAAAAAAATATCTAATGGTGTCAGATCTGGCGACCGAGGTGGCCATTCTATAAGACGTCGCCGGCCGATCCATCTACCTCGATATTCTTCATCCAGGTAACGTCTTACTGCACCATAATAATGTGCAGGAGCACCATCTTGTTGAAATGTTATTTCCAGATGGCCGAATTCATCTTGATTATCTTCTAGAATTTCAAGAATTAACGGCTCAATTGCATTTTGTAACATCTCCAGATACACTTCACCGCTTAAATTTGAATTTAGGAAAACAGGACCAACTATGTGGTTTCCCAAAATAACTGCCCAAACATGACTTTTTCTGGAAATTGGGTATGTTGTTCACGAAAGGTGTGAGGATTTGTGTCACTCCAATACCTTACATTTTGTGTATTCATATTTCCATTGAGGTAAAAAGTACTTTCGTCACTAAAACAAATTGTTTTTGTGTAATGTGGGTTTTGACTAATTTTATTTGTCACACATTCACAGAATTCGAGTCTTCTGTCGGGGTCGTCATCCGAAAGGTGGTGCACCATTTTTAACTTGTATGGATGAAATTTATTTTTAGCCAACACTCTCTGTACTATACTTTTATTACTTCACAGATAGACGCAACTTTAGTTGAAGAGGAAGTAGGGTTTACTACTATTTTAGCAACTATATCAATGTTTTTATCACTTATAATTGCACAAGTGGTTTGTATTTGGTCGGGTAAATTTGGGTTGTTTAATGAGAAACTGTTTTCTAGCAATTTGACGAGAATAACTATTAAAAACACGACACCTAAGGTGGAGTGTTTTTAGGTTGACAGTTATTCGAGTCAAATTGCTAAAGGAAACAGTTTAGAATTTGAACAACACAAATTTACCCAATATCAATACAAACCTCGAGTGTAATTCGGCAGGACAATTTAATGAATGAGAAATTTGGAAACATCTTGCAATATTACATTCAATTTCTCGATGGAAGTATCTGGCTCAAATGCGTATCTGCATCGCAAAACGTAGAAAATTGTCGCCAGATTGATGATTGCGTCGCAACTGTATTAGTAGGCACACAGGTATTAACAATTTGACTAATTTCTGCGTTCGTAGACACACCGAATCGACTCATTGTTAGTTCTTGAAAATTCAATAAGTTGTTGACAACCATGCCAAACTATTTATTCTGGTAACCAACACCGCGATAATTGATGAACAAATGAATAAGTGAATAAACACTAGTGTATTTGTCGCTGTAAAAGTTAAAGCTAACTTTTGCCGCTGTCAAAGTGACAATTGCACTGTGGCATATGCGCTTTTTTATACATGAGTTGAATTGTACGTACCATTTTGCCTATGTAAACTCTTAAACGTCTCGTTAAACAAAAATAAAATTAAATATTTAAGCTATTTAGAAAAACTTTACAAAGCAACAAAGGCTATTAAATTAAAAAGGTCAATTTTTTTGACAACTAACCCGAGGCAGACTGAAAAATCTTCAAACAAAATTAATATGGCTATGTAGCCAATGTCAATGCCTTTCAGACGAGATATCACTTGCCATAAGGTCCTGTTTAAAATTATTGGCCAGAGTGGCACTGTGACGTCATCTATTACTATTACGTCACCTGTTACCATTCGTAGAGAAGTTTCACCCTTCAAATTTAATTAATGTAAGTGTAGCCGTTCAATAGATACGAGGTGGGGAGGGGACTTTTGAATAGCACTGTATATCGCATATGTTTCAATTAATTTTTAACACTTGATTATAAACTTATTTAACGTATTACCGTTACCGTCACGTGGTTTAATATTTTCTAATTTTAATTTAAATAATTCCCAATTGAGGGTTTTTGTAGTAGCAGTAGCCATTTCATTTATATTCACAGATGAAAATGAATTTTCAAAATAGTTATTAGATTTATTATTTTCTTTAATATTTAGTTCATTGAATGTTTCCTATACATTTCCCAAGCCGTTCATAAAATAAATCGGCAGCAAGTATATTTAAAATGAAAAAATTATCTCTCCCACTCTTTTAAAAAGGTATGGAAAAATAAAAAAAGGAAACTTGGCACTTAAAATTGATTTGAAGAGCTCCGGTTTCTTCTTTCTTCGTAAATAGTAGATTCTGGAATCCGCGCTTGATGTTGAAACACCAAATCGTGAGTTCTTCATAAGAACGATTCGACACGATCGCGCAGATCCTGCTGACCGCGCCAATTATAACTTTTTAACGCCGAAAACTATTTTTTTAAACTTTATTTTTACAATATAATTAAAATTACAATACTTGCTAATCATTTATTATTTCGTTAAAAATTTCAACTCCTTTGGACGACATACAACTGATTTGTTTTTCGAATATTATACCAGTTCCGGATATTTTGTGATATTTACATTTTCTATGATATTGTCATATTTTTCTTATTCATTTAAACGTATTCATTCTGACGATGATAGTTAATATCGAATAGAATTTTTAACATTTTTTTCAATATATTGTGGATTTATCTAAAAACAGATAGTTTCATTTAAAACAGAAATATGAGTAGATTCCACGAAGTAAGGGTCGAGACAGTAAGTTTAATTAAAAAATCATTACAGTTAAACCTACTATTATTGTATAGAAAGTGGAATGAGGGCATTCCGTGCGTAATTTCGAGAGTAGTACAGTATATTTCAATATTTTTAAGTATTATTATTGTTCAAATAATTGATATATAGTTCGATAAACCTTTTTTCGTTCCAATATTTACATTGAGTATGTCACGTAGACAAATTTAACGACTCTAGACGTCAATAAATGGCACGAAGAGTGAAAAAAATTTACTATTGCTATAATTTGCCAATGAATTTCTTGTAAATCTAGTTTATCCAAGCAAATTGTCATTTATTATCACACCATACATCTATTCAAACAGTAATATGGCGCAAGTAGAGACAAGACAGTCGATTACAGGGCTTGTTCGTTATATTTTTGGTCAAATGGCAACAAAAAAATTAAAATGAACAGTACAGGGGTGGCTTAATCGAATTTGGCAACATTGAGTTATTTAAAGAAACAACAGCGTACTACCCGATCATAGTACCACATGTGTTTTTGATCTATATTGTTGGAAACCATTGATAACCATACAATGGAAAATATAAGAATGGCAGAATATCTGACTCCATTGGAAAACTAGTTGGCAAATTGACGTCGAAGCCAGAGCAAATCGACTCACAAAATTTTTATGGAACCAAAGGGATCGAAATTCGATCAGAAAATATGAAAATAGATCAATCTGAAACTGTACCAAATGAATTTATTATTTGATATCCACTTTGTATTTAAATTATTTAGACTATTTCACTCACCTACGAAATGAACCAATCAGAAGCTCTAGTCAAGTTCGGCTTACCGATAATACCAAACTTGACTCTTGACTCTGATTGGCCTATCAAGTTCGGTGTTTTCAGATTTGTTTACAGTGCATGTGACAGTTAAACGTCAAATATAAGTGATTACGCTGTGCACGCATTCAAAAATGAGTAGATTTGGGATGAATTCTATCGAATCAATCAACGAAAAAATCGATGAAAATGTACCGAAAAATACGAGGAAATCGAAGGAGTACATTTGGAAGCAATTTACCAGATTTTGCGATGAACGAAAATACCTATTAAATGAAGCAACGCCTGTCGAGAGACTAGCTATTATTTTGAAGGACTGGGGCTTCAACACGAGGAAAATCGATGGTTCTGATTACAAGGATTGTGTTGTGAAGACGATTTGGAATGTGAGTGCTAGATTATTGCAAGAAAAATTCTATAATGAATAAGGACGAAGTTTCGACCCATTCAAAGATATTATTTTTCAATCGGCCAGAAATGCGCGAGATACAAAACGCAAGTTGCTTCAAGGTAACGTACAGAAACGAAAGATCAGTCAACTTTTTTGCCAATTTCCTCTAATCCTGCCGAATTTCAGATTTTTTATCTTTCACTCTGTTTGTGAAATAGTCTAATAAAATTCCACTCGTGATTGAATTTATCTCATAAGTCTGTCTTTCATTTATGATCTCAACTGAATTGATTCGAGAAAACACCACTCGTCCTGCGGACTCGTGGTGTTTTCTCGAAACAATTCAGTTTCGTTCAAAAATGAATCGACAGACTTATCGCGAAAATTCAATCACTTGTGGTATTACTACTGAATATTTGTTCGCCCAGTAATATGAAGTAATTTTTTTGGTTATGCTGTTTCCATTTGTATTTGAACAAGTTTTAATCTTAAAATGCCACTGCAATTAAAGATTATATTTTACGTGTTCGCTTTCCGGATTATCAAATGCTTTTTCAGTTCCCCAAATACCTACGACAAAAGGTAATGAGCATTGTTAAAAATAATGGATTTATTACATTTTCTCTCTCGTTAAAGTTTGGAGTTCAGAAATTCAAAGGAAAAGAAAAAAAATCAGAATACTAACGATGAAATGACCTAAATTGTTTGTTTCCACCACCAACCCCGTCGTAAATTTATCGAATACTTAAAATATTGAGTAATCATTTCACATTTTCTAGAAAACGAATAGAAAAAGTACCTTGTACGCTTTTTGAATGAACTGTATGGAAAACCTTTATCGAAAATAAACGGTTTTGAAGATTATAACTAACTTTTCCGAACTCATACCTTCCGGAGGCTGTATTTTTCTAACAAATCGAAATTTCTCCAAAGATGATCAAAAATGTGGTGAATACAGATTTATAGGATTCGTTGTGAGCTGGTGAGCTGACAATTAATATTCTTTCATATAATTTTCTTTGGATTCTTCAGGCAGCAAATTTAATGTGGCTACATTTGCCTTTCCTATGATTTCTTCGGGAGTACATATTATTTCAAACTCTGAATCTTCACTACCCATAATAATAATAGGAATAAGAACAACTACTAAATTAGAAGTGGCGTAGAGCCCCGTGGGTCGGGAGGGGCAAACATATAAGGGGGCGCTTTATGATTCTGTAGAAGCACTCTTATTATAATGAAAACACAGTATTTTATATTATAAAAAGTATTTAAAAAAAACATGAATAGTAACAGTCAAGCTATAACATTATCATACTATTCGAAATGAAAACAGAGATAAATAGGATTTATAACAACATAAGAATAGAATATTTTATTTTATATTAAAATAATATAATATCTGTTACACTTTAAACTGAAAACTAACTTTTCCGCATCTGTGTCTCTTGTATACACTTCGGGGGATGTATCGTGCTAACAAACCGAAATTTCTCCAAAAATAACCCGTTGTACTCGCTCTAGTCAGCTGAAAATCAATAGATACATCTCTGAGACACCTTGAACAATATTCAATCATAAAATTTGGCACTTCAAGTACCAATTCAGGGTTGGCAATGTAATATACGTGACGTAATTTACGTTTATTACACGTAAAATACTATGTAATTTACTCAGCCCAAAGCATGTAATAAACGTAAAAAATGTAAAAAACTAGCCATGCAATAAAATAAATTTCTTTATTGAGAAAAATAATGTATTAACAAGTTCTTTATTGGAAAAATAGTATTTTAACAAACCTATTAAATTTTCTCCTTTATAAAAACTATTTTATTAACAAAACTAAAGCATTTTCTCTTTCATGAAATGTAACGTATCAATAAAAATCAAACATTTTTTTTAATAGTATGTAAGAAACAAAGAACAGTCTGTATTTCAGGAAGACTAGAATAACCTGATTTATATTAATGTTCTCCCCCTTCACCCTCATCAAAATCAGTATTTTCCTCATTTAAAATGGGATTATCTTTCAATTTTAGATTGTAATATACAAGCTTCTTTGAATTGTCAAACGACAGTCTATTACGGATTGGTTCATGCATGTACCCCCAATTGGAAAACACACGTTCAATTTCACCTGAAGAAGCAGGTATTTGCAAAAGTCGTAGGGCCAACTTAGGTAGTTCGTTACAATACATTGCTGCCATACGCCAGTACAGCAAAGGTTTTGCTATTTTTTTGTTATTTAATTCTATGAACAACTGGAAGAAATTATTAACAGAATACCATATGGCAATGTAAAAATAATAATGGGAGATGCAAAAGTAGGAAATGAAGACATATTTAAAACTATAACGGGGGGCGAAAGCAAATATAATACGAGTAACGATAATGGTTTTATTAGTGTTTTAATTGAAATTCACGGTTTCTAGTTAATTCCACAATATAATAAAAGTTATTGAAAATACTAAAAAATTGACAATTGTTTCGATAAATCAATATCATCGTCAGAATGACAGAAGTTACATTTCATTTGATGCCTACCTGATGTTTAGTAGTTATATTTGGCTAGACCAAGAAGTGACCTAACTTGTGATTGACTTAATATATGTTTATAGAAAAAAGAAGAAGATGTGATATTACAAATATTGAAGCTTATATATTATTAGCCCTATGGTGATATCCTGGATATCATTTTTCCAATTAAGATCAGTATAACTGTGCAATGATATAGAAAACCAGGAAAACTATATCTGCTGATCTTTACAATTATCACTTAAGAAGACAGTTTATTAGTGGAGAACTTCCTAGATTTAACTGTTCATTGACAACTTCATATTGTGGGTTTCTTAAATGTCTTCTAATTTTCAATTCTTCAAGGAAATCCAGTTCTTGTTTCTTTTCACAAATATGCAGCACTTCTATCTAGCGATTCTTTGATTACATAGGAGCAAAACTATACAACTTAATTCCACATTCTCTGAAACAAATAAAAAAATTACATATATTCAGAATAAAAATTAAGAAATGGATTCTTAGTAAAGAGCGACACATATTTAGAAATATAGTAAATAATCTCTGAAAGATACTTACTTCTATATTACAGTTATTTTTTCTACTCTAGTTTTTGGTTTGGATTATGAATATTAAACTTTACATTTATTTTGAATATTAGATTTTAAAACTCATGTATATTATAAATATTAAATTTTACGTTTATTTTAAATATTAGATTTTAGAACTTATGACCATATTGACCATAGCTGCACACATAAATGCATCACACACAAGCTCAGGTTCTTTCCTATTAGAGCTTCTGTATTATTTATGTTTATTTATGTATATTTAATTTGTAACTGTTATTGTACATTTTTTTTTCTTTCTTTCAAAATAAATAAACATTACTTACTTAATTACTGAACATTTAGAACCTTTTTCAAAAAATTGTCAACATCTCCATTGTAAGGGAGCCAATGTGAATTTTCATTATAAAATGTGAAACAACTCTGGGAATATTTGAAAAGTTCAATTAGCGTTTAATAACTTTTTTGTTTGCATATTAGTTCTGAGGCAAGCTAAGTTCAAACGAGTTAATTTTGGCCCCAAAATATATTTTAGTTGATTTTGTCACACGCTAAAACTAATAAATGTTATAAGAACAATGTGAATTAACTCATAAAATATCATTAATTTTACATAAAAGCCAGACACATTAATAAACTTTTTGCTAAATCCTGCCATAAATAATTCCCCTTGTTATTTTTTCTTTCTCTAAAAAACGCCGTCCCGCCCACATTTAGCAAACCATCACCATCTGAAGAATATCCTTCTGGCCATCCAGCATCGCGTCGTCAGATCACTGGCGCAGGTCCGACGCCTTATAAAGAAGCTCTTCGACGTCCCGACGTCCGCACTGTGGGGTTTACACATCGACGCAACTAGTCAAAAGCGGTACGAAATTAAAGCGCGAAAAAATAAATCTCGATTTTTGAATTATCACTCGTTTCGCCGCAACATCCTCAATCAGTTTTTCTCAATTTTCTGTTCGAAGTTTCCTCTCGTTCGAAGAGTAGGGAAAGTTGTCTGCTGACGACTTCGCCACGTTTGCCGGAGACAACCTGTTGATTGGAACGGTCAGATTTTATTTTGGAGGGCTCTTCTAAGGAAAAAACTTCGGTGAGTGTATTTTTTAGTTAATATTCATGAAAAGCAAGGTTAAAGGGACCGGAAAAATAATATTATCCGAAGAATTTTCTAATTGTGATTGAAAATTTCAAATCTACCACACGCTTAAGTTGGAATCACGTGGAAAACTTTTTTATTATTTATAAAGGGCGGATAATATACCCCAAGAAAACGAATGATATGCAAATAAATTGGTAAAGAAAAGGTAAAGACGTCTAATACTTTTATTCATACAAAATTTTCTTAATTCTAATCCTACAAAAACTACCATCTACGGATGGCAGTAAAACTTTGCGCCATATTCACGTCTCAAGTAACTCTAGAAAAAATAAAATTTCTATTTAGTAAAAAATTAAAGTAATGCAATTGAAATCACAAAAAATTTTGATATCACGTAAAATACCATGTCGTCTATTAAATTTATCCAACTTTTTCTATTTTCAATTGAAACTTTTTTATTCTCAATTTATTAACTGAAATTTACTCAGATAACATTTTTATATATATATAGTTATTTTCCAACTAATTTTAAGCTGATCTAGAAAATAATTTGACAAAAAAAATTATAAGACTTGGCCCAATTTTTAAGAAGTTTGAGAAAAAATGTTATTCAGTTCACCCTTATACCAAAAATTATTGTTCATTTAGTGATTCGCTTTTGTTACATGTGACAAAAACTCCTTAATCGAAAAGAGTAGTAGTTACCCACTATGCAAATAAATATAACAGTTATGTTAATTAAACATCACATCGTGATAATGTTCTTCCTTTTTATCCTCTTGTTTTTATCACATGCACATCTATACAACCGCTTATACCCAGCTTGTTGCTGTTAACTTTTGTGATGTTTCAACTTAACTTTTCAGCGATGTTAAAGCGCTGCCTTTTTACATTACTGTGATGTTGCTACAACTTCCTTAAAAGGAAGTCTTCATAACGACCTAAAAACAACATTTCTGTTACATTCTGAAATACCTTTTAACATCTTGTCGATGTTAATGCAATGTCTAAAAAATAACATCTTATCAATGATCTAAATGCGACATTTCAAAAACAATACAGTGTATTCTCTTAGATGTTATATGGACATTACTTAAACCTCTAAATAATATACCTCAAACATTCTAGATGACATCCTATAGATGTTTCTGTGCCTAATCAGCAAATACAGGGTGAACAACTAAGAACGCCGGCTGTCGGCCATATTTCAAAAAATAGTCATGGTACAACTTTTAAAAAATACTTTCGGGAAAATGACCCTGAAAAATAGCTGGATAATATTTTTGAGTTCCTAAAATATCTGCTATGGGGTGGAATGAACACTTACAAACATAATACTGTGATTATCTCCAAAAAAGACATACTAAAGGTATCCTAGAAATACAATTTTTTATATATTGATGCGAATATGGAAAAATGTAGTTAGGGACTTTTTGTCCTTATTCTTCAAGTAAGGGATGGGAGAAGGTTGAACCTAGAAAACAGATGTCGTAACACTTTTTGTTTTTTAATTGATATTAATGTTTTTGGCGTCATATGAAAGAGTTTTTCCTCATTAATAAGATATGCTTAACCAAAATAACAAAATTGAGCAATTTTGTCAGCGCTATGTGAAAAAGTCGCCCATTTTTATCGGAAATTTCAAATGTAATGAGGCATTTTTTAAATTCTGATGAAAAGGGGTTAAAAAAATAGGAACCTATTCCAAGATATAAGATTTACGATATCAGATATAAAAATTAAAAAAATGCTTCAATTTACATTTGACATTTCCGAGTGGATACAAAATTATCTAATTTTGTTATCCATCTTATTAAACAGTTACTAAACAGAAAAACTCTTTCAAATACAGCTAAAATCATTAATATATGTGAAAAAACGAAAAAGTTATACATTTGTTCATAAGATTGAACCTTTCCCACCCATTATTTGAAGAATAATGGCAAAAAATCTCCTTAATTAAATTTTTTCATAATCTCATCAAGATTTCGAAAATTCTATTTTGATAACACCTTTAGTATGTTTTTTTGGAATACTATGTATTCGAGTGATCATTCCACCCCTAGCGGATATTTTAGACATCGCAAAATATTTTCCAGCAATTTTTCAGGATCACTTACCTAAACGTAATTTTTTTGAAAGTTGTACCATGATTCTTTTCTGAGATGTGGCCTATAGTCGTTCTTAGTTGTTCACCCTGTACATTTAAAATAAAATGGCAAAAAAAGCAATAAAGGATTTAAAACGTTTATTCACTATTAATGAACAGTACAGTAAATTTGAAAAAAACAGGCAGAAAATTAGAAAAAAAATATCTTGTCCTGGAATCCAACCTAGAAAAATAAAATTGTGTAAGCATATTACATAACAAGTGTGGAAAGTGGAAACTATTGAACGCATTTAGTGAAAGCAAGAAATAAAAAACGGTATATTAATCTGTAGTTACCATAACGTAACATACTTTGAAACTGAATTAATAAAGTTTAACGGATACACATACATTACAGCTAGTTTACAGAAAATTTATTAGAATAGTTTTTTAATAATATTAAAACTAATAAAAATTTTAGACCATGAAGAGTTTATGAAACATTACGTTAAATCACCAGAAATCCAATCAGATTAAAGAAAATTCTATCGTTTACTTACGGTTACTTTTTCTCACACAAGAGTCGCTGTTTCGAGTGCCTCAACCATTCCATAACATACACTTCAAAATCCTTATCTGGTAAACATTTAAAGGTTTTCTGGACAGCAGCTAATAAAACAATTACTTTAGATCAAATTGTGCCAATGGAGACCTTTGATCGATCATCATAAACTACATCAAACTTGATTTACAGCCAATTGACTGGGACCCATTTTCCATAAGATATATGCGGGGTTCTTCAAAGGAATAATAACATATTTTATTTCGAGAAGTGACTTTTCATGATTTACCTTCTATTACATGCCTCACTCCGTTTGGCAAGTAAATTCAGGTGTGCCATGAAAATTCATAATTCTTCTCTGTCTATAATAATATACTATTCTCATCCTGTTATTTTCATCCTGGGACATTTTGTATATTAACATCGTGGAATTGTAACTTAAAGAAAACTAAGCATTATTAATACACTGTATTAAAAAAAAACTACTTATGAAGAAGAGACATGAACACATTGATGTATGCATTAATCAGAATTATTTCACTTTTGACAATAAGATATATATTCAAAATGAAGGTTTACCAATGGGAAGCCATATTTCACCTATTTTAGCTAACATTTTTATGGACAATTTAGAAAGAAAGATTTTTGAAAGTAATATTTCGAAAAATATTTTATTTTGATATAGATATGTAGATGACATATTAGCTTGTTTTATGGGTAGAGAATGACAATTAGATGTATTTTTCAACCACATCAATAATTTACAACCAAAAATTAAATTTACATTAGAAATTGAAAAAAATAGCTCAATCAATTTTCTTGATTTAAAAATTCAAAGAGATAATAATGTACTTGATTATTCAATTTACCGAAAACTAACACAGACTGATGTGACAATTCCATTCAATTCCAATCACCCTATGTCACACAGACTGGCGGCATGTAGTTCAATGATACATAGAGCTTTTTCAGTTCCTACGAACAAATGTAATTTTGATAGAGATTAATACAATTAGACAAATAGCAAGATCCAACGGTTATCCATTAAATATGATAAGCTAATTAGTAAAAAAGAGGAAAAAGTGGCATTACAACTAATATTTCCTAAACAAGCTGATGAAATGAAAACTTATAAAACCATCACATATGCAGGAAGTATTTCTAATAATATTTCAAAGATAATATCTTCAGCAACGAATACAACAATTTCTTTTAAAACAGAAAGTAACGTTAGTACAAAATTGTTAAATGTGGAAACAAAAATACCACTATTAAAGAAGTCAGGTATATATAAACTCAAATGTCCAGAATGTAATGCTGTCTATTTGGGTCAGACCCTTAGGAATTTTGAAATCCGATACAGTGAACACTTACGAGCATACAGGTTAGTACAACCAGATAAATCCCACTACGCAAAACATCTACTTGACACCAATCATTCATTGACACCTAACACAAAACTAGCAGTGCTGCACATTTGTGAAAAGAAGCAAGAACTGGATTTCCTTGAAGAATTGGAAATTAGAAGACATTTAAGAAACCCACAATATGAAGTTGTCAGTGAACAGTTAAATCTAGGGAGTTCTCCACTAATAAACTGACTTCTTAAGTGATAATTGTAAAGATCAGCAGATATAGTTTTCCTGGTTTTCTATATCATTGCACAGTTATACTGATCTTAATTGGAAAAATGATATCCAGGATATCACCATAGGGCTAATAATATCTAAGCTTTAATATTTGTAATATCACATCTTCTTTTTTCTATAAACATATATTAAGTCAATCACAAGTTAGGTCACTTTTTGGTCTAGCCAAAAATAACTACTAAACATCAGGTAGGCATCAAATAAAATGTAACTTCTGTCATTCTGACGATGATATTGATTCATCGAAACAATTGTCAATTTTTTAGAATTTTCAATAACTTTTATTATGTTGTGGAATTAACTAGAAACCGTGAGTTTCATTTAAAAACACTAATATGAGTTTATAATTAATTTTATCCAATTGAGTATCCAATAGCTGTGTTTCTACAATTATAAATAATTGAATTTTGTTTGTTGACTGGAGCATTCAGTGTCATAAGTTACATACTCTTCAACTAGATTAATATAGGTACCATTATAAGGGACAGCTACAGCTTATTTGTTGTATTCAGTGTATTTTCAAGTGGAAATGAGCTTTCTAACAGACATTTCTGTTTTTAAAGTCTTAAACAGTCTCTAATTGTTCACAAGAATTGTTAGTATTAATGTTAAAATTTTCTAAACCTGCAAAACTATATTGATGGCTATGACTACTACTACAAAAACTAGAATTAGAAATACTTGATTCAATATTTTTTGTACTGTTTAATACAATGCCTGTATCAGACTATCTAAAATAGCTACTCCCATTTCTTTACATAATTACCAACTATTTGTTTTCATTTTATTTATGTAAGTAGCTTCTGAAACATCTTGAACATTGAAAATATTTTCTTCTAGATTCAAATCTCTGCCAACCTATGAGCATGTTTTATTATTAATAATAATATCTACCTTATTGCAATATTAAGGTTTGTGTAGGGTTTAATACATATCTAGGATTTGAAATATTGTGAATCGTTTTTAAAATATACTTACTAACTAAAATATTTTGAAAGTTGAAAAAACCCTAATTGTATAAACTATATTATAATATGTTAGTGTACAATTCCGCCACCTGGAATTTCGATAACAACTGTTGTTCGTCCATTATAACAAGAATTATAACTAAGTATAGAAACTGTAGCTATGTAGGAACTAACGAAAACGAAGACCACTTTATTCAATTACTACTTGCAAAATATGTGCTTCCTGCAAATAAAATATAACACATAACTGAAAACCATCCGCCATTTCATGCTTGTCATTAATTTGTTTCCACAAATAACTACTGTTTGTTTCGTTTATCAGTTCCTCTTTTGTTTTCTTCTATTTTTTATGTTACTGTGATGTTTAATATGAGATATTACTGAGAGTTTTATGAACTAACGTCGTACAAACGTAATAAGTACAATGTTACTAAAAATTATTTCGAAAGATGTAAAAGTAACCGCAACATGTGATTATCTTAGAAACATGTTAATTTGTAATATTACAGTAAAGTTCTGTATGTGACATTAGTGAGAAGTATACAAATTAACATCGTATGAATGTTTCCCATAGGATGTTGCTAAAAACAAGTTCGTAGGATGTGTATGTAACTGCGAATTCAAGTATTATTGTATACGTGAAAAATATGTTTTATTTACATGACATGGATGTTAATAGAGTTGGTAATAAAATTAAGACATCTAGGATATATCTTATTAAAGTTTTAAATAAACATCACGAAAAGTCTCTAAAAAGAACATCACAAAAAAGACTTGTTATGTTTCTTGTTTAGTGGGTACTTTAAAACCAATATTTAAAAAGCTAATTTTAATAATAATGGTCTATTGACTTCATTCCTCGGTTTTCCAATTCTTATAACATCAATATCATTTTACAGATTATACTTGATGTCTATCGCATTTATTGTTTGCCCTATTTTTTCTATCGTTTCTTCAATTCTCTTCTCTATTCCTTTTCTTATTAGGTTTTTTTCTTTTAGTTTCTCTTTCTAGAGACGCAATTATGACGCCTTGTTTTTCAACTTTTCCTTTCTATTTTTCGTTTTCTGGTTTTGTTTCTTTTAACTCATTAATTACTGGTTCTAATTTCTTGTCCATCATTTCTATATTTTTATTTAGAATTTCTAGCATACTTTGACTTTTTTCTGTTTTTCCCATTTTTTTGTTTTGTTTATTTACATTTACTAGCGTAAAAAGTTATTCCGCCTCGCCGGCTCGCAGAATTCGCTTTTATCCAGTATTTAAAACCTCTACTTTTGACAACTACGCAAAATATTCAATCAAGGTTTGTCCGCTTATAGTCTGGTTCACAAGTCCTATTTTCCTCAGAACACGCTGTCATGCAAAATTATCGGTATTTTTGATGCACTTGTGCAATTACTTCCGATAATTGTTGTAATAGAGTATTTTCTGATAGGCAGTTCATATTGTCGAACATGACAAAATTGCATGAATTATCTCCATATTGATGATTTCGTGTTTTTGTTGATTGGGGTATTACGTTTTCAATATTTTTTGTAATTTGTTCATTTGAAACATTTGCAAACCGATTCATATTTTAACAATGTTTCCACTCGTTTGCGTTGACGGTTGCCCCTTTTTTTCCTTCTCCCTATCTGATTCATCACCACCGTCTTTCTCTCCATTATCTCCGGTACTCTTCTCCATGTTTTGGGCCAACGCCGATGGTCCAGACATAAGGCTGTCGCATGCCCTAGTCCCCAGCGAGAATCTCCTTGCTTCAATACTCTTCCCTACTTCCCAGTCCGTTTTTTCCAGTTCATTTCCTTCCGCTTCCTTTTTCCCAACATCTTCCTTTTGTTTTTTCTGTTGTTAGGCATCTAGTTCCCACGAGTTGGGACGAAAGAAAGTCCGGCGAGGCAGTGCGCCCTTACCCCGCTAAGGCTAAATACTCTGGGAGGTCGCCAGGAATCCCAGAGACACCGTTTCTGACTGCGTTTCATGCAGCCACACATCCATGGCCACGGTATCTAACAACGAGGATTACGGGTTCTTTTTTCGAGGTTTATTCCTCTAGGCTTTTTTAATGGTTGCCTCCGGACGCAGATTTGCCAACGGGTAGACCCACCCAGCTGCCTCCCCTGTGTGTGGTCTTTGAATTGACTTGATCATCTGGGGAATAGACCGAGATG
This sequence comes from Galeruca laticollis, assembly GCA_963921935.1. Classification (NCBI taxonomy): domain Eukaryota; kingdom Metazoa; phylum Arthropoda; class Insecta; order Coleoptera; family Chrysomelidae; genus Galeruca; species Galeruca laticollis. The sequence goes on from OY998185.1 coordinate 46,065,296, forward strand.
TTCCATGAAGAAACTGAAGAATATGGTAGGTGGAAAGAAAGCAGAAAAAGAGAGAAGAAGAAATTAAATCACCTAGTTGGCAAGCGGAAAGAAGAGAGACAGACATGCAAAACCAAAGTGAAGGGAAGTCTATTGTGTTTGTATAGAAGAGTAGAAAAGAAAAAGATGGAGAAAGTACAAGAAATTGAAGGGATTAGTTAGAGTAGATGAGACATGATAGTCACGAAGAAAGAAATTTTCCATCCCCTTAACTGATTGTAAGATGCTCAGCAGAGGCGAGGAGGTCAGCGACGATGATTTTTTGTCAGGTTTACTCCTCTATCCCTTTAGATCCGCGGGTGATTATTCAGAACGAATCGTTCCTATTCATCACCTATCCCCGAGGTTGGTCGGTCGTGCCTCCCTCACAGCTCTTAGGAGCGCAGGAACCATGACCGACCACTCCCCGTGGAGACACCGTATGAGCCATTGAGACGCGCCGTGTCGGGTAGGGCAAACCCCTCCCAGGAAACTCGCATGGAAGATTAGGGGTGGATCACTTCCAGCCTCCTCCATCCGACTCCCCCCGGGCACTATCGGTTCTATAGTTTGTTCTATGAGGTTATCTAAAACCCACATTTTCTCTTCCTCTTTAATTACATGATTCACAGCATCTCTCCAGTTCTCTTCAGTTATTGTTGTCAATGAGTACTTCATGAGTTCACGAACATCTTTCATTTTAAATGTTTTATTATGTCTAGCTACATAACCTTTCATTTGGGCCCATATTAACTCTATCGCATTTAATTCACAATAATACGGCAGCAAACGAAGCACTGTTATCCCACGATTCTTGGCTATTTCATCAATAACAAACTTTTTAAATTGTAGCTTGTGATCTGAAGCAACCTTTAAAAGTTCTTTTTTAAATGGTATATCTTTTACGATTAACCTGTTCCTAATATCAGCTTTTCTCCAAGAGGTAGATGGAAGATTTTCTGTTAATCGCGAATGATAAGTGGCATTGTCAATAACGATTACAGCATTATTTGGAATTAATTCGACCATTTGTGTAAAATACTCTTCAAAAACATCTGCAGTCATTCCTTCATGATAGTCTTTGCTTGATGTTGACTGAAACTCCAGTAAACCACCTTCAACGAACCCTTGATTGCATCTAATATGCGTTATTATTAGACGGCGATCTTTACCGATAGGAGTTTTAAGTCCAGTAGATAAACCTTCTATTTAAGCTTGACGACTGGTTTGAATACTTTTGTCCTGCCATATTTTTTTTACTGAATGTCCTTCATTGAGGCATGTCTCATCTAGATAATAAATTTGTCGTCCCTCCTGTCTGAATTTTCGGATATCTCGTAAATACTGGCGTCTCCAACATATTATTTCTTCGTTGTTCTCGATTAGCACTGATTTGCGACTTTTCTTCTCCCAAGTAAAATTTAATTTGTGTAATATTTTCCACAAAGTTTTTCGCCCTATGTCAAGCAAATTCTTGTCCTCCTTCACCATTCTTAGAATTATGTCAAGTGTTGTACTCTCTTTTTTAAAATATAATTCATGTACTTTTCGTCTTATTGTATTTTGCATATGTTCATCAAGGTCAAATGGTTTTCTTCCAGTTGACTTTTTAGGTGGAGATATATTTCCATTCTTCCTCTCTCTTAGAAGCCTGTCAATAGTAGATTCACTAACTCCTGTCATATTGGAACATGTCGAAACTATATTTCAAACAGTAGCAGCCGGCATTTGATGTACAACAGCTTCATGCACATTTAACACTGCAGTCTTCGTTTGTAAGCTAAGCACGCTCTTACACTTTACTGGGGTAAAACTTGAAGACATTTTTCACAACACAGTTAACACTTATGGAACATAAGTGACTCTAAGCAAAACAAATTATACAAATTTGGGCGAGACCAAGTTTCACCGTATATACCTGCAAAAATTCTAAGTAGTCATTGGGACAATCCCTAGTAGAACCCTATTGTAATGTTTCTTGGAAATGTTATTATCAACATTTCGAAAATCAGAAAGTAATTATCTGGAGAATGAATTGATAAATGGTTTGTTAATACGAGTATGTCTCCCAAGAAATGACCTGCTTCAAATTCTCAAGATAATTAATGAAATACTCAGTCAGAATAGTTGCGTTACAAGATTATTTCAAAAATAATTTATTGTTTTAACTGTATGTACTCTACAAATGTATGAAGGTCAATTAGTTGTTTTAACTAACCGAATTTACATTTATATTACCTTTATATATCAGATCGGGTATAAAACTGAATAGTAAATAAATTCCTTAGATGAACGGGGACGCTTATGGTTTACTACCATTCACTACCTGACTAGCATCTGTGACCTTTTCGCGTGCTGTCAGACAATAAGAAGCAGACTATAAATCATTCTCAATTCATAAATTTCCGAAAATATTGGTTATTCACCTGAAGCGCTTTTCACAAACAGAAAGATTTAGCGGAAAACTTATTGTTGCAATAGATTTTCCAATAGAAGGGCTTGATATGAGCCATTACGCTGCTGATAATGTGGCACCTTGTATGTACAACTTCTACGCTATATCAAATCACAGTGGAACCACTTACAATGGTCATTACACAGCATATTACTGACATCCCTACACGGGACAGTGGCACGAATATAACGAATCAAGGGTGATATTAATATCGTGGAAATCTTTAGTCAGTGGAGAAGCATATGTTCTCTTCTATGAACAAGATGACACAAAGTCCCACCTTTAAGTTTAATAATTTTTTCATTAGTTTTTAAATTGTATGTTTTCATTGTGAACCAATGTCTTATTTGGTTTTTCTGCAAAATTTATTTATATATATGTCGGTGTCAATCAATGAAATCCGTTATTCCCTGAAATGCCTAGTCATTCCACGTATTGCCGGCAAACAGCGTAACTCAACTTTTGGTACACCTTTTGCCTAATAGTTTCAGGCATTCCCTGTAATGACTGAATTACTTCAGTCAAACGCTGTAAATAGCTAAATGATTTAAGTTACCCTGTTTGCCGGGTTTAGCCAATCATTGTAATTAGGACAATGTTGCCAGTAGTGCATGAAAAGTTATTAAATATTAAATTGTAAACATAAACTCATTTATTGTCAGTACGTATTATATCAGGACAAATGTTTAGACAAATAACAAAAAAATTAATATGATTCTGAGATTAAATTCGCCTATGTTAAGTAAACATACTATAAAAAAAATCATAGAACGAACAAATAGAAACAAAACAAAATAATTGCTAGCCTACCTACAAAAATATAATATTATGGTTTATTATTTATTAGCGCAGGGTGCGCTTCTATGACACCGTGAATTACAAAAAACTTTTTTTCTTACACAAACACATATCTGTTTGACAAACATTGTTTTTTCGCTGGTTTACATGAACACTTAAAATATCCTTGACCTCCGGAAAGTGAGAGCCGCTGCACAGCTTCTCGTACTGATACAAAGTTTTCAGAAATGTCATCTACTTGAAGAAATGCCTCTTTGGTTTCCATTAGATCAGGTCGATTAAATCATGATTTTCTTTGACCAGCTACACATCTGACTTGATAGACTCCATTTTTGTAATCCGATGCAACACACATCAAATTTTGCATGTCAGAAGGACCTCTATCAATTTTATAAATAGGCAAAAGAACGAACGAACCTATATTTATTGGTGGAAGTTTCCTGACCGCATTTTTTTCTGCTGGTCAGTTTTGGCGCCGGTTTGCATCATATCTGTTTTCTACAATTATTGCTGTATTTTGACCAAATATACATTTACCTCTATCTTCAAGGCACGTAATGTATAACGTAATTTCTTCTTGACTAAATATTTTTTCTTTATCATCAATGTGTCTATTTTCTCTTGATCTTCAGCACCCGAGTCAACAATATCCTCGACAACATCCTTGTAACCGTCAACCATTTCCTACATGCCATGTGGTTCTACTATTTCATCAGATTGTAACTCTTCTTACAGTTTTTCATTTTCCATGTTCTTCTTCTAACATACGCAAGTCATTTTCATTCTCCACTTTATCCAGTAAGTCTCTAGGTAGATTAATAGGAGAGAATCCAGCTTTAGGATCAACTCCAAATAATGCTTTTGTACGGTGAACGTCCAATTACTTTGTGGTAGGAACTATTCTTCGGAAACTGTATGAAATAACAGCCCAGTGACCTGTTTTTTGAACTATGGTCGAACATTCATGCTCTAAGCATATTTTCCTCATCTTGATTGCTTCTCTCTATGCTTCCCTGCGATTGTGGATGCCTTGGTCGACCATGAAGAATTTTTAAAAATGGCGAAATTTTCATCATTTCCGATATCACAGATGCAGTGAAGTCTCGAGCATTGTCGCGTTGAAGTATACCAGGTGCACCATTTTCCAAAAATATTTTCAGCAATTCATTTGCTACCTCATTCGCAGTTTTTGTTTTAAGAGGACGTAAATATAAAAATTTTGTTAGGTGATCGTGATAATTAAGCAACCAACGGTACTCATTGTCTGGGCAGGATTGAAAATCCGTAAGGTCCACTTGTCCTCTAGAGTTGAAGTTTGTTGAAATAATAGGTTTTATGGTCAGATTTGCATGAGACTTGCTCCTTTTCTTTTACCCAAATTCACATGTTTCGAGCAATGTTTCTATTGCATATTTTCCAATGTCATATTTCGTTTTTATAATGTACATTATTTTATCCCGACCGCCATGACCAACATTAATGTGTGCTTCATAAACAACATCAAATATTTTTTCATAAGGAACCACGGAAACATACTTTCCTTCTTCTTGTTTGCCTTTTTTAATTACTATATTTTCTTCTGTTACTTCCAACACGTCATATAAAGATAAAAGGTGATACTGTCTTCCCGTTTTTTCCCAGAAGTTTGTTTAGTCTGCAGAATTTCTGTAGCAAACTGAAATAAAAAAAATAAAACGTAGTACCAGTTTTATAATTAAAATCTACATGCTCAAAAACCAATACAAAAGCACACAAAAAAATCACTCTTTCCCCAAGCAAATGAATATAAAATCGCGTTAAACGTGACATCAGTGTGCTAATATCAAGTGATTTTGCAGGTTGCAGTAATTTGAGGTTTTGTTTGAAATCCTAAAGAATTTACTTACCTCCGTCAATTCCGCAATGTTCCAAGGTTTTTTCTTGTTTCGATTGGAGTAATAGCCATCAAACTTCTTATAGAATAACTCTGAATGCTTCTACATTTCAGTTTTCACAAAAATGAAACAACACAACAATTAGCAGTGTTCGACTGAACCCGGCAAACAGGGTAACTTAAATCATTTAGCTAGTTACAGCGTTTGACTGAAATAATTTCGTCATTACAGGGAATGCATGAAACTATTAGGCAAACAGTGTACCAAAAGTTGAGTTACGCTGTTTGACGACAATACGTGGAATGACTAGGCATTTCAGGGTATGACGGATTTCACTGATTGACGCCGACATATACATTGTATTCTTATTAATGCATACATTTTTCATTCTTATATTAGCTTTAATGCAGTGTTCCAAAAAATATTGTTTACACCTCGAATACGAAATGCTTTTGCGTTCTCGAATGGTTATTTTGCCTCGCTGAAGGTTGGCAAAATAACTTCCATTCTTAAGCGGAAAAGTATCAGTTCGCATTCTAGCTACAAGCATATCTAGGGTAAAGTGGGCAAATGGCGGTCACTCAAGAAAAAAAATAAGTCGTAATATCAAATAATTTTAAGATAGCAATCACTAGTGCACTTAAAATCTTTTTTGATCTGAAAACTTTTCAAAATGTTTTCTATACTTTTATGATAACAAAAAAAAAACAAAAATGTGCATTTGATTGGCATTGTCATACAGATAGGGGAATTCCGGTCACTTATGCGGGCAATACCGGTCAAGCAGAAAAATGCTTTAAATATAATTAAGTAAACTTCAAATAAGCATTTTTTACCAAAATATTGTTTATTGAAACAAAAAGAAAATAAAGAGAAAAACAATCTAACTATCTAAGTAAAAGGCTGACATTCATCACATGTGTGTCCCATCCACTGCATTCAGAATGTGTCCATCTTCCGCATAGGGTACATCTGTACCACTGCTCAATACTCTTTCCATAATCATTACATATCAAACATATATCTTCATCGACATCTTCATTATCATCATATTGAACATCAACATCAGAATCTGATGAGTTTTCATCAAATAATTGGTTAGATGGGATTCTCTCTTATTTCTTAAATTATTCCTTTTTTCATCAAGATTCATTTTAGAAGGTTGTACCTTTAATTTCTTCTTTTCCTTTAGCTGTTTCTTGGCTTCCTTTTCTTCCAAGTCTTGCTTCAATGGTGTAGCTGTAAGTATTTTCGCGTGCTGTTTTTGTCTGCCTGCTCTCTTCTTTTTCTCTGCTAGTTGAGGAACGGGAAGAATTTGTTGAAAAGAGAGAGATCCTGAAGAAGTTGAAGGAATTTCGTGTTGCTCTTCATTTGTAGAAGTCTTTGGTAGAGCATCATCGCTTGCTACAGCTTGGGGATCATTGCTGAAAGACATATCAGCTTCGTTATCTTGTATGGCAATGACGTCCTGATTCAATAACTCGGAAGGCAAAAAGTCTTGTTCATTCAAATCGTTGCAGTTAAGAGGATATATAGCAACGCTTCTGAAACCAGCTTCTCCTTTGCTAATTGTAGCCACAGTTGAATAATCTTTATTGAATAAAGACGTTACATCTTAAGGAGTGATACTTTTCATCAACTGCGTCTTCATAAATAAATTGCACTGATTTTTGTATACGGCTTTCAGGGGCCCGTAGAAGACCACATCTAATGGCTGTATTTGATGTGAATTGTGTGGTGGAATTGATACCATAACAATATGATTTTCTTTGCAAAACTCGTACGACTTGAAAGAATTATGGCTGGAGTGGTTGTCTACAATTAATAAAACCGGCTCGTCTTTCGTTGGTTTAACGTGATTTCTAAAATGCGTTAACCAGTCAAACAAAATATTTTCATCCATCCAGCCATTCAGTGAACATTTATAAAGAGCTTCTGCAGGTCCATCTTTTTCCAGGAGAGGGCTTAGTCTCTTTCTGGGGAAAATAAACATGGGCGGAATAAATCCCCCTGCGGCATTCATAGCACACATGACGGTAATATTTCGGCCTCTTTTGCCGCTAGGTACCACACCAACTCTTTTTGTCCTTCGGTTGCGAGTATCTTTCCTAGATCCTGGACAGTTGTGATTCCCGTTTCATCTGCGTTATATATTTTGCTAGGGGAAAAGTTATATTTTGACATCACTTCTTCCACCAGTTTATAAAATCTAGCTATTTCATCCTTGTTGAAACCAGTCAGACGATTTAGACTGGTAGCCTCAGCTTTTCGCACTGATATGGTGGGATTGCGTCTGACGAAAATTCTCAGCCAGTCTTTTCCAGCCAGCCTTTGCGTTGCGTTAAAATTATGTATAATATGGTTTCTCTTAGCAAACTCAAAAACAAACCTTCTTAGTTCTTTTGTGGTAACACCATAAAAAATGGACACCAAGTGTTTAATTTGATTAACAATTTCCAGTTCCTGTTCAGTTGAAAACACAGGTCTTCTTCCCATCATAGGTGCTGAGTTTTTTTTATTTTTTACCCTTTCTTGTAGCGTTGAAAATGGAATTGCGTATTTTTTTGAAGCTTGTCTTATACTCGTTCCATTTTGAATGTCTTCTATCGCTTGCTTCAAATTATCTCTGGGCCATTTCGCTTTACCAGTTAATCTTTTTCGATTTCGAGAGATCTGTAAAGACAATAAAAAATGAAATAACCATTAACATAAACAGTGGGTAATGCCGGTCACTTCACCGGTATTACCCACCTGTGTTGACCGGCATTACCCGCCTGTAACACTTTTTCTTATGGGTCATTTTTTATGAGAAAAAAATGTTTTCTATTATATCTTTTTATAGGATACTAAAGAAAAAAAGTCAACCTTTATGTATCAACTAAATTTTTATGAAAAGAGAGAAGGAGTTTATCTCCAAACCTTATTTCACTTACCGTAAATCTTACATCAGAATTGCCAAAACACGTGGTGATCTGCACTAACCAAAGTTTCAACACAAACTGAATATCAATCGGCTGTCAAAAATCGTAGGTCAGCTGGCATATTTGAGGCCACATTGCATTGTTGCCAAACCTAGTAATAATCATTTTTAAGGTCTGACCGGCATTGTCCATCTAACCGGTATTTGCCCACCTTACCCTATTTTGTTCTGAAAACGCTCAAAGATGCAAAGTTATTATATTATGTGTCAAAATTGATTGCAACACATAATTTTGTAAACATTTGGACGATATTATCCTAATGAACTTCCAATAATATCCATGTATCCAATTTACATGTACGCATTTCAAACAAATTGCTACAAGGAAGTTCCTATTATTATTCATGAGTCTCTCATGTTTTAATTGCAATTCAAAATGGGAATCTAGTTTCGGATAACGAACACTGCATATATTTGAAATTCTGTCTATATTTTATTAGCAATGTGTTAAGATAAAAAGTTGATGCATCTTATATAGCATATACGAGTATTACTGCGTTCCATAAAGCTTGCTGTGAAAAATAAAATTGAACATAATTTTAATCAAGCAACAAAAATGGCCGGCAAGAAATGGTATTATGGTTTTTTAAAAAGAAACCCTGACCTACCTTTACGAAAGCCAGAAGCCATATCAATGGCTAGAGTTAAGGGCTTCAATAGAAAAAATGTGTACGACTTTTTCAATCTGTATGAAAACATCGTCGAAAAGAATAAGCTGGGTGGAATAAAAATTTTCAACTGCGACGAGTCAGGCTTTGGAACTGTGCAGAAAAGGAACAAAAAAGTAGTAGCGAAAAAGGGGCAAAGGCAAGTTGGCTGCATTGTTAGTGGTGAGCGAGGATCAAATACAACCATTTTATGTTACGCCAGTGCTGCTGGTTTGTTCGTACCTCCGATGATGATTTTTAAAAGAATTATAATGCACGATGCACTAAGAAATGGAGCGCCGCCAGGAAGTATTATCAGAACATCTGAGAGTGGCTATATTATATCAGAACTCTTCGTAGAATTTCTGCAGCACTTCATAGATACCGTCAAGCCAGCTGTCGATAACAATGTCCTGTTGCTTCTTGACGGCCACCACAACGCATACAAAAAACATATAAGCAATTGATTTGACTAAGGCAAATGGCGTCCTTTCGAGGAGCGGGAATATGGCCTACAAATAGGTTTGTCTTCAAGGATTCTGACTTCATAGCTGCATGTGCTCTAACTGCACCAGAAGAAACAGAAAACGTCAGTGACAATATCATAGTGGATAAAAACAGAGAGAAAGAAACTTCTGAACCTCTAATTATAGAAGAAAATAATAACAATTCCCAGACATATGACGAAGATGATGACATCCCACTATAACGGGAAAAACCTACTAACCCTCTCAGTGCTCGTTATAGATATGCGGGTTGTCTCACGTGGTACAACCCGTGCTTGCCAGTCGACTAGCTTCGAGTCGAAGAAGGGGTGGATTCTTCAAAAAAAAATTATTAAGTTTACAAAAGGGCGCCAGAGAAGTTTTGGCAAGCACCAAGACTTCTTAAGTTAGCCCACAACTCCTCAGTGGGTTAACAACACTCACTACACACTCCAAAGGTTAAACTGATAGGTAAATTATCATAAGTAAATAAAAATCAGCAAGTATCCCCTGATTGAAGTTTTAATTAGTCTTTGTGGACCAAAGGTCTCTATTCAAAATATTTATTACAATGTCACTACCAAAAATGTTACAAATAACGTCTGAGCTCAGCTGAAGGCTGTAATCTCAGAACGTAGATGGGCTGAAGGCCGAAAACTACATAAATCCAAAAATTTCTCACTAATTTATCAGTTACAACTCAAGTAAATAACTGTCAAGCAGATTCTATAAACTCTGAGCAGAGCTGAAGGCTTCAAACTCAGGGTGCAGAAGAGCTGAGGGCCCCAAACTACACCGATGTCTCAATTCTAAAATTCTAGAGAATCGACCAAATTGTTCATGTACAATACCTCAAAAATACAACGATAATATATATATCAAAATCAACAATGTACGGTTACAAGGGTTCACACTTCCGCAATGTATACCAGTATCAATATAAATATAAATAATTGCATAAGCCAAAAATTTAAATAACAACGAGTTTAGCGTTGCTAGAGATAATACAACTCAAAATTATGTACGGTGCAAGTTATATACATAAAATCATCAGAAATAGGCAAAAATAAACTACTAAATAACGCAATACCAGGTACGTACCGTAGTGTCTTAGCGCATCTTAATCTATGAGCAAAGATTTCAAATTTTTCAAATATCAAGTACAAATGTAAGCGAAATTATAGTAATTGCCGCAAAAAAAAGAAATAAAAAAACTTTATATGTGAAGCGTAAATGTGAGTTTACTAATGAAGTTGAAGAAATAAGAAAAGGAAAACTGTTCACTTATCCTTTTCCGGCACCAGAACAGGAACTGAAGTTGCTCCAGAATATTCCAATTCTCCTGGAACTGGTCTCACTGACCCATTAAATTCCAATCATTAATGTCCACGTACAAAAACCCCCCCTTGTTAACGAATTCTTCTAACTAATGCGGTCTACGGAAATTTACCTCAAAACGCAATTCCACTAAATTTTTATGGAACCCACAGTCATCGACCGTTTTTGGACCAGAAACCTATCGGGTCGGAGCTGCCAATTGTTGGTTCCCTTCCCTATGTCGGAATTGTCGGGTTTTCCAATAAAGCACTTATGGCTCCCAGAGCACATGCGAAAATTTTAAGTTGAAGCGGTGTGTTTACACCTTGACGGCAAATGGAGGACTGAAATTTTTAACTTCGTACCGAGAGCGCTGTGACTTCTCCCAGTCGACAGGTTAGCCAATATTAAATTTACGACAGCTCGGCGAATTTTTCGCGTTACACCACTAATAAACTTCACAAAGGAAAACAAAAGCAGTAAAGTTACAGTGGAAAGCGACGAAGAACCTAATCAGAAAAAGTTATATTTTTCGCCCGAAATTCTAAAGCCTTTGCCGAAAATATCAAATCAACAGAAGAAATCAAGAGCAGCACAGAAAGCAGTTGAGCTCACGTACAAAGAAGATCTGAGAGCTAAAAAGGAAAAGATGAAATCGAAAAAAGTTTTCGGAGTCAAAAAGAAGTTAGTGACGGAAAACAAGTCTGAGGCAAATGTGAAAAAGGTTAAAAAAAGCCAAGTACCTGGACCGTCGACATCAAACATAGAAATTGAGATAAATTTGGATGAACAGTACTGCTTCCTATGTGACGAAAGACTGGTTGAAGAGATGATTCAGTGCTGCCAGTGTGAAACATGGGTTCACTTTTCTTGCTCCACAGCCGAAAAAAACAAAAAATTTATATTTGTGACAAATGCTTGTAAACTTAGATTTTAAGAACAAAACAAATAATTATCTGTTTATTTTTTACATTTTAAGATTATAAAATTTATAAATAAAAATGTATCGTATTTTCTATTCACTTTTTTTATACCGAAATAGCAAAATACGATTCAGGATATGGGGAGTACGTTTTAGGCGACTAGTTTCCTAAATAGTATCGTTTGCATTTATTTTTTAAATAATAATAAATAGTGTTTTCGAAGAACTTCTTTATTTGAGTGTTTGATATTCATTGTAGAAAGGTTAGTAGTTTTTTTAGAAGAAAAAGTAGTGTTTCTTCTCAGAAAATGGCTGAATTATTTGAAATTTTGCAAAAATCGTACGATATAGGCAACTTTCCCCTATTGTAATGAACCTCGACCTTGGGTCACCAATTCTTTTCTCAAATATGCAGCCGAGCGTGTAAGGCAAATCCAGTTCGATTTAGGCTAGGAGCTCCTGGTCTTAAAACGGTTTGATTTCCTTCGCCAGGACAGGATTGTTTTCTCAGTTCGTCCTCGTATCCGCTATGTATACACACTCTAGGGAAAACTCGGGGTAGGATTATAAATAAAGTATGGGGAAACCACAAAGTTGAAAAAAAATATAATAAAACTTTCTCTGTATACATATATATAAAATTAAAATCCCAATATCAAGACACATTATTAAATCTCCCCACTATCAAAGAAACTATACACTTATATATAACTCGTACGTACTAAATCTTTCGCTGTATAACATGTGACCAACAACAAATAAGTATAATATCCCTCACCGTGAAATAGAATAAAAAATTAATTTCCCACCCACTTATCATTTAACATGTTTAACGAGCGCGAGGGGCGTATGATTTAACCCTAATTTCGAAAAATACCTATGTTGCTCTTAAAAGAAATAATATACAAAACGACTGTGATTTCGAGTCATTGCCCACAGTATAAACAGAAAGTGAAATCGGAGTCGGTCAAAGGAATTCTGCTGATCTATGAGTGATAAATGTTTATCGACAATTCCGTTCAGTGCGTAAGTGCCGGGTTGCAAATTTTCAGGTCTTTGAATAACCTACAATGTTTATTTATTTTACTTGATCTGAATGAAGTTACCTAATAACGTCTGAATTAATTAGCTTTTATTTATCATCGCGAAAATTTCACTAGAAATGGGACTTCAAGGAGACAAGATCATACGCTCCCGGCCCGTGTTACTCTGTACAAATAAATCTCGGTTTAACCCTCTGTTTATCTCCCATCTACGAGGTGGAAGCGAATTATGTGGCGTAAAACAATATTCAAATAAATAGTGCTCAACTCCCGTCGGTTATATGCACCCTAGAGAAAATGAAATGTCACTACAATTTTGGAGAAGATCTTACTCTGTCATCACACACGATAACTCATATCTTATATAGCGAGCAGTGTCCAAATTGTGAGCCTGGACCTGCAGTACCTAATTGAAACCTGCCAACTTGTCAATCCCCATGAAAGAATAAATAATGAAATAGGTCTACTGTTATAGCTTCTACCTATGTATATAGTTACGTTATAGATACCAAGTTTAGAACCAGAGTACAATAATAAAATAAGTAAATTTCCCCTAAAAAAACTTAAATCTCAACTTGTTTAAAAACTTACCGCGTGGAAAAACTCCCTTTCTCTGGTCTTCGAATTACTGCCTGCTTTCACTATCTTTCTAGAAACAGCGGGTAACGCTAGTAACCGGTATCGAGCTATGTTGAACTTCGCGTAGAGAGCGAGTTTTCCCGTTTTGTGTCACCGACGGGGGACAGTGTTCACCGTCAAGGATATCTAAGTATCCCTATTACACCCTGACACAACGGAGAAAAACTGCTTCCTCTGAACCAAGAAAACTAATACCCGTTACCGTGACAGGGAAAGGATTTTTCCCTTCGCGTTTGTCGCCCCGGCACTGTCTGTCGCTCTGGCTGCTCTCTGCCTGGTTTTTATTATACCCCCGAATTAGGTTTGGGTTTTTTTTGTTGAATTGCAAAAATCCATTTTTTGCTTGGAAACGGCCTCGATTTTTCGTTATTAACTAGTTGTATACAAAACAATTATCTAATTTTGACCTAGTGAAATGTTTTATTTGTTTCAAAGCTGTTATGGTTTTGTATCGTTTTTCTAAACAAAAAGTGGGTCGCATTCCACTTTTTAATTATATTTGAAATAAAATATGTTCTACCGTGTGTTCTGAAAATTACTAATTCAAATTTTTCTATTCGCATTTATTACACTATTTATATTGTAATTATTGTACCAATTTATGCACATTTGCTAATTACCTCAGTTGTTGAAGCAAATTGCATAAATATATTTTATCTAATTTTGACATATAAAGTGACATTTCTCAAAACTGACTTCCGTTAGCAAACGTCACATTTTTCGTAACCAGTTACATAATGAAAAATTAATTTTATCACCAGTTAATAAAAACAAGAGGGAAAAAAAGAAAGTTTAATGTCATATTATAGAAAAATAACAACAACTAGAACTGAAGAGAACTACTAACAATAAGAGCAACGAATAATTCACATTTTATTTTATGCATTATAAATATTTATGACACATTTCGAACAGAATTAGAAGTTGATGTAATTTCGTGATGAATAACTGATCTTGAACTTGAGGTGCTTGATTCACCAAGAATAACAGTGGCAATCCTTTTCTTATTTTCTATTAATGGTAAAATAATAAAGAAAAGTCTGAAATTAATGTATAAAATAAAAGTATTGTCTTTTGTAATATTGGTTGCATAACTTGTAGGAATCAAAAAGTGCTGTTTTCAAATCAGAAATAAATAAAATTTTCTTTTTGTCAAAAGGACTCACATAAAATAAATAAAATTTTCTTTTTGTCAAAATTAGATAAAATCTTGTATAAAACGTTATGAAATGCTTTATTGATAGGTAAATTAAACTATCTTCTTGTCAAAATTAGATACAATCTTGTATGAAACACGTTATGAAATGCTTGTTTGTGTAACTCGTGTCATTTTGTGGGACCTCGCTCGTCCCGCAAAAATTTCACTCGTTACACAAAATGATGCATTTCATAACTGGTTACATAAATAGCTATTTTCTCTCCATTAAATAAAAAAAAAACTTTATCAATGCATGTGAAGATGTTGACCACTTGCATGTTGGTTTGCTCTAATTTTTTTCTTTCAGTATTTTTTTGTACTTCGAAAATATCTTATTGCCCATTAATATTCGCTGGGTTAATTCCTCACTTCGATTATTATTGCTGGTAATAATTACAACTAGGTATTTATTCCCATATTTTCATCTCTTTCATGTTAGGTTTCTCTCTTTTTAATCATATGAGGTATTTTATCATCTCTTCGTTAATTTGCAATCCTCTCTTTCCTGCCTCTCTTATGAGAGTTAACAATGCGTTTTCCATGCTTCTCTGTTGCTATTACCGCTATATCGTCGGCATATGCTACTACCTGCGTTAAAACTTGCGCAATTGTTCTACTTATTTCAGTCTGCCTTACTGCTCCGTCCAAGGCAATGTTGAAGAGTGTGGTAGATAGGGCGTCCTTGTCTTACTTCTGTTTCCATCGAGATTTCTTCCGTGACTCATTCACTTGTTATTACTCTTTACCTTTGATTGCTCCATAGACATTTTTGTTAATCTGATGAACTTTGATGGTATTGCCAACTCTTTCATATCCTGTAATAGTTTACTTCGGGAAACACTATCAAATGCCTGTTTGAAATCTATAAATATTACATGTAAGTCTATATCATGTTCGTAACATTTTTCTATTGTCTGTGGTCGACCTATTTTCCCGAAATCCATGTTGGTATTTTCCAATTGTTCTCTCAGCATATCTTCTTAACTTTCGTCGTATAAGTGTTGTAAATATTTTGTAAGCAGTGTTATACGTCTATTGCTATAGGTCCGTCAAGCTGACCCCCCTCCCGGTTAGATGTTTTTTACCAAAATGCTAGCACACATAAAGGGCACCTAGCACAACAATTTTCATAGCTAGCACACCAACAGCTCACAATAAAAATGCTGTTGACTTCAGGTGGGGCCAGGTTAACGCTAGCCCCCCCAGTTGGAATTTTTTTGCCAAAATGCTAGCACAGATAAAGGACACCTAGCACACCATTTTTTATAGCTAGCACACCAACAGCTCACCATAAAAATGCTTTTGAATTCGGGTGGGGCCAGGTTAATGCTAGCCCCCCCCCTGGTTGGAATTTTTTCGTCAAAATGCTAGCACAGATAAAGGACACCTAGCACAACCTAGCACACCATTTTTTAGAGCTAGCACACCAACTACACTTTTGATTCTGGGGAGAGGGGGTCAGTGAAATAACGCTATACTTACTTGATGAATAAATAAATGGATAAATGAATAGGTTGAATATATATGTAAAACGGCTGGTTTAATTGTTTCTCACTGTAGTTACGAAAATGTTTCGGAACATCCCACTCATATGGTAAAAATTCCAAATGAAGCAGGATCTTTTCGGTGATAACTCTCCGGCATGGCCGATAATTTCCCTTTCAAGTCCCTATCTAAGTAACTTTCAAGTAAAACTTGTTGTTATTATCATAATTTTAATTTAAAATATCATAAAAATTTCACGGTTTGAAAACGATTCTTCAAGTTTAATCCAAAAATTAGTGATTGAAAATGAACCAAAAAGGGTGATTAATTACCATGTAATGTTGTTTAAATAATATAAATTTCGCATTAATACAGTTTTATGTCGTCTAATCGAGAAATATTCAATCGAATTACACTCGTGAAAATCGTTGGATCAATAGTTTTACTTGTATAGTCCATGTTGCTTGTAATATTATTAGAAAGAATACATATTATTACAACCATAAGCCCTTCGGGGAAACCCTTTCTCAACCCAAACATCTGAATCGGCCAGTTTGGATGTACCTACAAGAAATTTATTTACTCTTAAGACCCATAAAAACGGCATTATAAAAATAATTCAAATTTTAACGATGGGCCCTTTTAAAAAGTCCGATGAGAACTTCAGATGGATTATACCTAGTTTTTAGGAAAAAAAAAACCTATGTCATCAATTTTGCTGCCTTACATTTCATACACATATTGCAAGAAAGCATACAAAAATTGGTCCACTTTCTTTAGTCCGCCAACTTTAGTAATCCGCTATGTTGAATTAAGAATGACGTCACATACCTAATCATGGATTGGCATGCAAACTAAACGTATATACAGAATTTCAGCTCAATCGGTTGAAGATATCTGCTTGAAAACTGAGTTGCAAGATTGCAACCGAACAAACATACATTGCCAGGTACATACTAAAAACTTTGAAAAATACATAGTAATGTTGGTATCTGACTAACCGGCTCTAAGAATTAAAAGCTGCACGTTCTAAGTAAACTTAGGAATTTAAAAAAAAATCTGATAGTGAAATACAATATTTATGTTATCATTGCAATGGTTAATTAACCATCAACTTCGGCAATAAATATTCTCGCAAATTTAAATATAAAGTTTGAGTGTTTCTTTTAAATAAGGACTACAGTGAACCACGATCAGTCTAAAATATGTATTCTCAATATATTGGAACATTTTTAGGGATCTTAGCCGCCCCTTCCCAGATTGCACAATTTGTCCAAAGGACATATCAAACGGCTTCGCTTTTTTGAACATTTATTTATCCAACATGTCTGTATGCAAACGTTTGTCGTTACCTTTTTTATAGTGTGACGTAATTTGCAACTTATTTGTGCACGGATTGTTTCTGATTCCGTGACTAAATGGTTCAATTTAATTATTTTGTTTTATTAAAATTACTATGATTTTGACAAAATAATTTTTAAAAGTGAAGGTTTTTTGTATTCTTTCATTTTTTAGCAATAATTGAAAATAAATGGATAATTATTAATTAAATAATAGTTAATTATTAATTAATCAAATACTCTGCTAGATGGGAAAATATAGATATCACGCACAATCCGGCAATAGCTGACAACAATAAAGCTGTTTAGGGGCCATTTTTTATAGGAAAATGATGTTTAGGAACAAATACATCCAACATTTTCATTAATTCGCGTAACCATAGCGTTATTTTGCAGACACCCTCCACCCAATGAATTCAAAAGCATTGTTAATGTACTAGCTATGAAAAAATTTGTGCTAGGTGTCTTCCATTTGTGCTAGCATTTTGGCGAAAAAATTGTAACCGGGGGGGGGGGTCTAGCGTTAACCTGGCCCCACCCGAATTCAAAAGCATTTTTATTGCAAGCTGTTGGTGTGCTAGCTATAAAAAATAGTGTGCTAGGTTGTACTAGGTGTCCTTTATCTGTGCTAGCATTTTGGCGATAATATTCCAACCGGGGGGGGGGGATGGCTAGCGTTAACCTGGCCCCACCCGAATTCAAAAGCATTTTTATGGTGAGCTGTTGGTGTGCTAGCTATAAAAATTTTTGTACTAGGTGCCCTTTATGTGTGCTAGCAATTTGGTAAAAAAAATCTAACCGGGAGAGCCAGCTTGACGGACCTTATAGCTATAGCATTGTGTTGGGTCTCCTTTCTTTAGTATTGGTGTTATCCAACATTCCCTCCTTTCCACAGGCATATCTTCTTCTTCTTCCCATATTACTAATCTATAATTCTCATAATAAATTTCTTTCGGTGTGTAACTATAAATATTTTGAAAGTACGAACTATTTTCCAAACAAAACCCGCATATAAAATGAGTTAAAAGTACAGAAAATTTGTCGGAGAATTTTCGAAAATGGAGCTAATTGCCAATTTATTCGAAGTTTACTTGTAATTAACGTAAAAACGTGTTTATTTAGATAATCGAGTGGAGCGCATCAAATTCAACCACCCGTATTCACTCCCTCTCATCCCCCTTTCCTTAAGACCCTTGCGTACTGGATCCTATTAGATATTTAACGTTCGGATCGAGATAGGACATGAGGGTGTAGGGCGTTAAAAGCTGTGATTTTTAACATGTTTCCTGTCCGTGTTCATTAAGGATTTATGAAAGTAACGGTGTTAGTGTCACAATATTTTATTTTATTTCGGCAAGTGATTCTCAACCTTTTTTTTATTGCGTTGCACTTTTAGAATTACAAAATTTTACTTACTGGTAATCCACTAAGAAAAACAGTATTTGATAATAAATTTCAATGTGACAAATAGAAGAAAAATTAAAGAGGAATGAGAAAGAAATGCTTGAGACGAAAAAAGAGTAGTGGAGTAGTTTAAGGAAAAGGGGTGTCGAGAAAACTAGGATCGCGATGGTAAAAGCACTATATAAAAACAACAATAACAAAGTAAGAACACATACTTGGAATCTACAAAATTCACAACAAAAATTTGACTCAAACAAGGATGTGTGCTGAGCCTTTTGATGTTTTCCATTGTAATAGATGACGCCTTAAAAAGGTGTACAGAAATTAGTAAAAGCTCAACAATAAGAAAATGGAACATTTTTGGCGTAACACTACTAGAACTCCTATTCGCTGATGATCTGGTACTGATTGCAGAATCCGAAGACAGACTACAACATAATCTAGATATATACCAAAAAGAACTGAGGAATACAAATATGGAAATCAACATAAAAAAGTAAAAATATGCTTTTTTCTACGATCGTGCAAAAAGTAACTTTTTTTGGGCTATGTACTGTGCCAAAAGTTTAATTTTTTGCACTAGTTCAAAAAGTACTCTACTTTTATGCACCAGTGCAAAACAAAAATACAATAGTTATTTTTGTTTTGTCGATGAAAACAGACACAAGATACAAATCGAAGAGCAAGAACTAGAACAAGTAGCAAGGTACAATTATCTAAGCAGATTCATAGAAGAATCTGAAAAAATTAAGGAATAAATAAAACATAGAATATGAAAAGCTAAAAGATTATATAACACCCTGAGGTCTATATTTTTTGGGAAGAAAGAGATACCATATGGAATAAAAAAAAGCGTACAAAAAAGTGGTCAGGCTTAAAGCGACATATGTTATCTATTTCAAAAATTGACAGTTTGTCATAAATTCCCGGCTATAAAATTTTTATTTTATTGAAAGATACATTTAATGTACAATTTATAATTACTCTTATCTCAGGGTTGGGTTCAATGCACTATCAAAAAAATAAATTCTTTGTGATTTCAAAGTTTTGTTTTAATTAAATATATATTATAATACTTGTTCCTTATTTCTAACCAGTAATATAAT
Organism: Galeruca laticollis; assembly: GCA_963921935.1. NCBI lineage: Eukaryota > Metazoa > Arthropoda > Insecta > Coleoptera > Chrysomelidae > Galeruca > Galeruca laticollis. The sequence continues at coordinate 46,085,007 of OY998185.1, forward strand.
GTAGCTGTTGATTCTAAATTGTACAAGGCTATTTAATTTCTTTCTGACATCCACTAAATTTCAATGAAATTATCTGCCGCTAAAATTCAACCAAATGTCTCCTTCAAAAATAAATAAATTTTTTTGCGTGAAATAAATTTAATTTTAATCAAACTTCTTCAAATAATTATAAATGAATTCACAGTAAGTTAAAATAAAAATACTAATTACCAAATCGTAAAAACAAATCTTAGTTTTCCCTTTTCTTAACAAATAACTAAAAACCTTATCTACCAAATACAAATTAAGAAGAAATAAATTTTAAACTAGAATATCTAATATCTATTTACCGAATTGTTCAAATTATTTTTTGTCACCTGAAATGGGAAGTGTCAAATGCTAGTTCACAATATTTTTATATTTTCCTTTAAATTGTTTGTTTGATACGTATACTTATGGTTATTTTTATTATTTTGAAATCAAATTTATAAATTTTTAGTTGAGATGCATCTATTATTTAGTTTTGTTTAAAGGCCTGACGTTTTCGATGAAATAATGCATTATTTTAAATTTTGACTGGTCTCACCAAAGAATTTGGAATTTGGACCGGAACGAAGCTTGTATAACTCGTACTTATTCTAAATATAATTTAGAATTCAGGATCTTCCACTGGATTTTAATGAAGCACACACGCACTGAATTTAGAATTAGTTGCCGAATACAAATGTCTACTATTATTTACAATCTTCAAATTTTAATAAACTAATTTACAATCTTTGGAGCCTTCTTAAAAGATATGTTCTCCGTTCGAATATACAAATTCTACTGATTATTTCTTTTGTAAATAAAATAACCACATTGCACTGTGGCTACAAACTTTCTACTTAAAAAAAAAAAACTAAACTTGTTATTACCCTGCTAAAGGTAGATTTGGATTCTGTTATTCAACAGTAAAATGCCTACAGTGACATCCGTTTTTAATTTTAAATATATTTTCCAATTGTGACATGTAAATGTCATCAGAAATTAAATAGTGTCAAATCTTATATACTGGGATGTTCGAAAGTATTGTATATGAAAATATAAAAATGAAATTCTTTAAAATTTGAAATAAAGGAACTGTATTACACGGCTTAAGCAGCGTATGTTATGTATTTCAAAAATTGTCAGTTGTTGTCAAAAATTCCCGGCTATCAAAGTTGTAATTTATTGAAATATAAATTTATTGTAAAAATATTCGAATCATTCTTATCTCAGGGTGGGTTCAATGCGCTATAAAAATAAATTTTTTTATAATATTTCAAAGTATTGTCCAAATTAAGTATTGATTATTAATTTAGTTCTGTTTGATCTATCTAGTAATATAATGTGACTGTTTGTTCAAGATTATAAAGGCTATTTAATTTCTTTCTGACATTCAATATATTTCAATAAACATTCTGTCACCAATAATCCACAAATGTCACTGTCACAAATAAAAATTTTAATCAAATTAAATAAATTTAATTTCTATAAACTGTTCAAATCTATTACAAAACTATATCTAAAGTAAGTCGAATTCAAAAGTTATATACAATTACTAAATCACAGAAAATAAACAAATACTAGTTTTCCTTTTCTATCAAATAACAAAAAATCTTATCTACAATGAACAAAAATTAAGTGAATTACGAATGAAGTTTATAAATTATTGAATTGCAAAATCTTATCTATAATGAATACAAAATGAATTAATTACGAATGAAATTGATAAATTTCTCGAATTGTCCAAATTATTTTCGAATTGTCACTTTTAATTCGCGAAAGTCAAATACCCATTCACAGTCCCAACTTCTTTTAATATACTTTTCCATTTGTATAATTGTTCAATAGGAAATTTCTATATTTATTCTCAATTCAAAATTTTGTAATTTATTATTTAGATGCATCTATTGTTAATTTTGATTGAAGCCTGATATTTTTCGTCGAAATAATGCATTATTTTAAATTATGAGTAATTTGGAACAGACTCACCAAATCTGGACTCCTCCAAACTCGTACATTTCTGAATTATGGGCACCGAATAACAATTTCTATTATTAATTATTATACTATTCAACTAACTACCTATTACTTGGCGAAATTTTGGAGAACTCTCAAATTGCATATTCTCCTTTCGGGATCTCAAATTCAACTAGCTATATTTTATCAACAAGATAACCACATTACTCTTTGGTTACACACTTTCTTCTTTAAAAAAAAAACTAAAATTGTTGTTTTCCCGCACCAAAGATTTGGAATTGTTTTATTTTCTAAATACCTTATAATGACTTCTGTTTTCTTTAACCTTCAATATCTTTTTCAACTGTGACATGTAAATGTCATCAGAAATTAAATAATGTGTCAAATCTTACATATAGAGGTTTTTTCAACCATGTTGATTTTATAGACAATACAGGGTTTGCCAAAAGTATTGCATAAAAAAATTAAATCAAATTCTTTAAAATTTGAAATAAGAGAACTGTATTAATATATATATATATATATATATATATATATATATATATATATATAATTTTTAACATAAATCCAATACAATCCAATATTTATGAACTTCCCTAACTTTTGTGAAGCAGATTATTGTGCTCATAACTATATTACCACCAGTCTCAATTATTTTAGTAAGCAAAAAATAAAATATACAATTTTGTTAGTCTTGGGGCTTACGAAATCTCCAAACCGAGCTCGTTACTAGAACTGCATTAAACTTCAAACAGAGTTCCTAATTATTTTCAAACTATTTGGTTAACGACGTTTCGATTTGATTGTTCAAACTTAATGAAACTTTAATGTGATTTATTTAGTTTCTAATTATTGTAAGCCAACGATTTAGTTTGTATCAAATAATTTTAGACAAATAGCACTATACAAGTCTTGAACGACTTAAAATTAACGTTCATTTCATACCATTTTAATTGAGCTTAAATTAGTTTTAAGAGCAAAGGTGAAATAAATTAAATAGAGCGTATTCAGTTGAGTAAGTTAGTGAAGGTGAAATTTAATTTGCTGGGGGCTGCTATTTTATATTTTTCTTGTATTCTTAGCTGTTTCAAATTTCTAATTACTTAAGTTGCTGTATTTATAATATTATCTTTGTTTTACGATATTTATGGTTTAAATTAGTTATGTAGACGAAATATTATATTGAAGGTGAATCAGTACACAAAACAACTGCACCAACTGACAAATATTTAGATATTGTTACGAATAGCACACTGGTGTATTCCCTGAATCCGACTCTGTCTTAGCTATGTATGAAAGTTGGCGAATGCGTAAGGATTTCTCCGAACTGTTTACCATTATTTTTTGTGACTATTCTTATCTAGACATTTCCAGTCAGGTCCATTTTTTTGTGAGCCAGAATATAGAATGATCCAGATAAGTCACTTAATATATAAGAGAGGCTACCTACCAACGAGGTTAGTTTATAATTTGTACTCGTGATATAAACAGTGAACAAGTAAATAGTTTAAGAAAATAAACATTAGTGGAGTGTTTATATCAATTAGTGTAAATGTATATACTGTGTATATAATATAAATTCGTGAATAAATAGTCAGTAGACATACCGTATGTATAAATTTATTTCACCGTCGTGATAAAAACTTTCGAATAAATAACCAGAACATTACATTGGTGTCAGTTGTGGGGTGATATAAATAAATAGCAACGTAAAAATGACCAAGTGACTAGGTGACTTGAAAGTGATAGAGCTAAAGGTAGAATTGGAAAACCGTGAGTTGGAAACGTCCGGTAAGAAAAGTGAATCAATCGAAAGACTTTGATCCAGCAACATTGAAGAACGATATGTCTGCTAACAGCTAACAGCCAACAGCCAATCCTTTGACAACCTACCGCATACACCACTGTTTCAATGCTTAGATCGAATTGGTCTTGACTCATATGATGTAAGACTGCTCAAAAACCTTTACTATAACCAGACTGCTAGAGTACAAGTGGAACAAGAGGTTTCAGAAAAAGTTCCTATTAAACGTGGCGTTAGGCAGAGATGTGTCATGTCACCAATGCTTTTTAATGTCGACGGAAGCTATCTCTGAAGAAGCGCTGAAATATCGTAATGAAGGTGTTAAAATTGGTGGAGAAGTCATTAACAACATTAGGTACGCTGATGATACTGCTATAATGGCAGAAAGCCCCGAAGACCTCCAGACACTACTAAATGCAGTAAACAATGCATGCAAGGAAAAGGATTTAAGTGTCAACACAAAGAAAACGAAGTGGATGGTTGTCGGTAAAATTAATATCGAGTATCCAAAATTAAAATTAGGTGATAAAATTCTGGACAGAGTACAACAATTTGAGTATTTGGGTAGCTGGATGAACTGTAGAGTTGAAAGCGATGAAGAAATTTCAACCAGAATAGAACTGGCACGTAAAAGATTCTCTAGTTGGAGTTCTGTACTATTGTAATAAACACGAAATATGACAAAAAGGAAATTTTGAGGACATCCTATATAAATATAATTTTCTTGATAATAAAATAAGTCGAATCTAATTAATATAAAACAATTGTTGACCTTCGTCAGAAAAGAATTTATACAAACAATTTTACATAACCGACAAGGTCGATAAACAAAACATCGTTTTGTTTATCAAAAATATAGACAAACCTTGCAACTTATTATAAAGAAATTGAAAATTAATCTTCAATTACGAAAATAAAAAACATGAGACAAGATCAAAAAATCCCAAAGACTTCTAAAATAAATAGCAGGAAAATTGGTAACGGAGGCAGCGAGGTAGTAACCCTCATCGAGTGACCAGGTACTGTAAAGCCTGACACCTCGACGGCCCTACGTCAACAGTAATATTGTGAAGTTGTATCTTGTGATATTTCAAAAACGTAAGTTTTTTTTCTATGTCGTATAATTATTTTTTTTTGAACAAATACCGTATTGACATATTATTTGATTTTACTGGGTGTCCAAAAAAGGGTACATTTTCTGGTCATATTGAGTGCACTATTGACATATGAGCCCCTCACCTAACATATTTAGGAAATGGTACGACTTGAAGTCGAACTAATTTAAAAATCAGATTTCGAAAGTTTTGTTTTGATAAGTTATTTTTTTATACTGTACAGGATATTCAACTGTGGGAAATATCGTATTTTATCTTCCATTTATGTCATGAACAGGAAAGACTACTTTCAGAAATTTGGAAGACGTTTTGCCCGAGTCATAGTAATTTTGTTTTTTTCATTCCATATACAGGGATAGTTATATGCAAGACATTTTTTACTGTTATCATAATAACGAGAGACTACTTCCAGATTATGAAAGACGTTTTTCCCTGATTAATTTCTAGTGCATCATACCGGGACATTCTCTCCCGAGTAACTTTCATTTTGTCCGAATCAGGGCTGAGTTACTGGATTTAATTAAATACTGTTCGTAATATATATGTACATATTATCCACCCAGTCTGTTTCCTTTATCAACAACCCCTACCCTCGGACCAGCAAGTTTGAACGAGTTGACGCGACCTGCCTTAGAACTCTGGCTTGGCACATTGTATAAGCCCAAGAGGCCCCACGGAGACCTTGTCCGCTCGTGCCAGGAGATCACCTCCACCGGGGTTACCCACTGGGGGATTCCTGGCTCTAAATTTGTGCCGTAAGACACTGGTGACAGCACGCTGCAAAAATCTCAGGGATAAGACTGTACAATAGGACTCTTTAGGTCAGTACGACGGAGAAAGAGGAATAATACCGATTCAGATACCAGGGAAAAATAACCGATTTGTTGGAGTGGATTAAGCGATATTTATTACGCAGGGGACAGTGTCAGCAACATCGGCTGAGTTGATCACTGTTTCGCCATAAGAATATAAATAAAGAATAACCCCATTCATTACACTTTGTAATAGAAGTCTTTCGATGAACATCCGTCTAAGAGTATTAAACTGCTACGTTTGGTCTGTTTTGCTTTATGGATGTAAAACCTGGACACTGAAAGACTGGAAGACCGAGCAAACAAAACCTTGCAAGCCAGAAACACACCCTAAGTTAGAAGACATTGGCAATTTTATACGAGTCAAGTCCCCAACTTTAGATAGAAAAATGTCGTGTACCAATTATGTAAAACAGTTTAAAGCAGCCACTAGAGTGAATAATTGGTCCGATAGGGAGAAGGCAGTGAACTTAACCATCGCGCTTCGGGGATATGCCTTAGATGTACTTCAGACGATGCCTCTGAAAGAAACGGGTGACTTCGAGCAACTCGAGAAGAGGTTAGATATGCGATATGGTCACGAACATCTAGAACATTTGTACCAATCCCAGCTAAAGAACCGAAGGCAGAAGCGTGATGGATCCCTTGAAGAGTATGAAGTGGATATTGCCTGACTAGTTCGATTTGATTATCCATCAGCACCAGAGAACATCATGGAATGTCTGGCATCCAGGCCTTTATTGATGGCTTACGTGGCCCCGATATGCAGAGGACGCTTCGTTTAGCCCATCCCAAAACATAAGTTGACGCATTGACAGCTGCTCTTGAATATGAAGCAGCAACAAAGTTAAGACCATCCGAGAAAAAGGCGACGAGGACAGATTTGACCAGATCGTCAGTTTGATCAAAAGTATGATGGACAAGAAGTCGAGAAAGATCAGATGCTGGTATTGTAGCGAGCTGGGACATATACACAGTTCGTGTGGGCGCTCCAGGACTCCTGCAAATCAAGAACTTAGGTCACAGAAAATCTAGAACGGGTTAGCTACGAGGGGGCAGCACCGACCCATGATCGTTCCAAAGATCTTTTTATACTGATAGCATCTCTCAAATGACACAACGACAGTGTATATATAGATGGCGAAGTGAATGTCAAAAGATAGACTCTGCTGGTAGACGCTGGTGCAACTAGAACCATTATACGACCAAAGATAATAAACTCCAAGAAGAGGCTTTTACCAACGAGACTGCAACTGCGGACCGCTACAGGTGAGAGTACCAACGTTCACGGGGAGACACAAATCCAATTGGGAATTGGTGCAGGAAAGTTCTAGCATACGGTAATTGTAGCTGACATCGAAGAATACGTGATTCTGGGAATGGGCGTAATGAATCTACATGGTTCCCAGTTGGACTTTAGAAACAGAGCTATTAAAGAGGGCTCCGAGGAGGTATTCCGTCATACAAATGAAGGCAGCAAGGTTTTGGCAGCTGTACAGGAAGATAACATTCAACCTGCACGAAGCGAAACCATGATAGTAGCACGACTACAGGGAATCATGGAGGAAGATACACCGGTTATGATGGAGCTGAGGAACAACGGCGAAGAGGTTGGTAAAGGAGTACTAATTGGAAAAGGATTGGTTAGGGTAAAATGGGCAAATGTCAGTCACTTAAGAACAATTTTTTTTCTAAGTAAAAAAATCGTCGTAATTTCAAATAATTTTAAGGTAGCAATCACTAGTGCACTTAAAAACGTTTTTGATCTGAAAATATTTTAAAATGTTTTCTATACTTTTATGATAACAAAAAAAAACAAAAATGTGCATTTGACTGGCATTGTCATACAGATAGGGGAATTCCGGTCACTTATGCGGGCAATACCGGTCAAGCAGAAAAATGCTTTAAATATTATTAAGTAAACTTCAAATAAGCATTTTTTACCAAAGTATTGTTTATTGAAATGAAAAAGAAATAAAAACAAAAACAATCTAACTATCTAAGTAAAAGGCTGACATTCATCACATGTGTATCCTACAGGTGTGTCCCATGTACTGCATTCAGAATGTGCCTATCTTCTGCATAGGGTACATCTGTACCACTGCTCATTATTCTTTCCATAATCATTACATATCAAACATATATCTTCATCTTCATTATCATCATATTGAACATCAACATCAGAATCTGATGAGTTTTCATCAAATAATTTTCTTTTATGGGATTCTCTCTTATTTCTTAAATTATTCCTTTTTTCATCAAGATTCATTTTAGAAGGTTGTACCTTTAATTTCTTCTTTTCCTTTACCTGTTTCTTGGCTTCCTTTTCTTCCAACTCTTTCTTCAATGGTGTATCTGTAAGTATTTTCGCGTGCTGTTTTGCCTGCCTGCTCTCTTCTTTTTCTCTGCTAGTTTAGGAACGGGAAGAATTTGTTGAAAAGAGAGAAATCCTGAAGAAGTTGAAGGAATTTCGTGTTGTTCTTTATTTGTAGAAGTCTTTGGTAGAGCATCATCGCTTGCTACAGCTTGGGGATCATTGCTGAAAGACATATCAGCTTCGTTATCTTGTATGGCAATGACGTCCTGATTCAATAACTCGGAAGGCAAAAAGTATTGTTCATTAAAAACGTTGCAGTTCAGAGGATAGATATCAACGCTTCTGAAATCAGCTTTACCTTTGCAAATTGTAGCCACAGTTGAATAATCTTTATTGAATAAAGACGTTACATCTTAAGGAGTGATAGTTTTCATCAACTGCGTCTTCATAAATAAATTGCACTGATTTCTGTATTCGGCTTTCTGGGGCCCGTAGAAGACCACATCTAATGGATGTATTTTATGTGAACTGTGTGATGGAATTGATACCATAACATTATAATTTTCTTCGCAAAACTCGTATGACTTCAAAGAAATATGGCTGGAGTGGTTGTCTACAATTAATAAAACCGGCTCGTCTTTCGTGGGTTTAGCGTGATTTCTAAAATGCGTTAACCAGTCAC